>JAKCOX010000057.1:2541683-3176479 GCA_022605575.1 Laterallus jamaicensis coturniculus
CAGCAATAAAACTGATAAAGGGAAGATAAAGGCCACTGTCAAACTGTCCCACTTCCTGTGCCCCCAGTCATACACTGATGAACTTGGTACCACAAGATTTATAAATAAAACTATACAGAGAGAGTCAACACACCTTCATAAGAATGAAAGAAGTTTGAATGATAAATCAGAAGAACTGGAAAGCCACTTCCATGAGAAAATGAAAGGGTCCTTAGTTTGATTTTTACCAGTTTCTTGTTCTTGTCCTGCTCCATGGCCCAGCAAACACAGTCTTAAAAGTTGGGTCATTTTTGGTACTGAAAATGCTATGTCATCGTTCCAGACTGATAAATAACACTTTGATTAAAATCTCAGACATGTTACTGTAATGACTCTTTAAAGAGCGTATATTTTTGCTCTTGGCAATAATAATTTGAAGTTTTGTTTAATTTTGTTTCAGCTTAGCTTCATGTTTCATGTGAGAACTCCTAACTGCTTAGCTGAAACACTTCTATAAAATCAGCTTCATGGAACAATAACTAGGAATTTCTTAACTACTTGCTATGATTTTAAATTTTATGAGTGAGAAAGTTAAAAGCAAGTCTTACAAGTGAGAGTAGTAGAAGTTTATGCCCAGAGTACTAAAACTGCTTGCATGTCCTGCATATAATTCTGATTTAAGAATTGATTACTATAGCAAACCATGAAAATCCAATATTTAATTTACTTACAAGGAGTAAGTCACAAGAGGTGACAGATTTTGAAAGGACATGTCTGTGTTACAGTCAGACAAATCAACATTTTGGTATGAAAATAACAACATTTACTCATCATAATAGTAAATTAAATTCTCAGAATAGCTGATGGCTCAGTTCTTAAATATTTCACTGCTCTTAGTTCTACATATTATCTTGCAATCAAACTGAACAAACTATGCACTTTGGTATGTCTGTCACATATGTGCAGATCTAGGTGGTCATACACTGCAGCAATTCTAAATTGTATATGCAATTCAGCATGTTTGCAATTGTTTAGACCTAATTTTTTAATTATTAAACCAGTAAAATATGATGCAATAGAATATGCACTATTATTTTAAGTTTATATCATTGTGTCCCCATTGAAAGTGCAAAAGGGATGGAAAGATTTCACTTCTCCTTGAAAAAAAGGCTAAAGGATAAAAGGCATTTCTAAGACTTATTAATGCTGGTGCAGCAAATAACCCACATTCACCTGGAAAGTGTGCTTTAGGATCACAGGGGTAACAGTCCAGCCATTCACTTGGTAATTGAAATTTTATGAAGATTGGATCACACAAAGTGTGGTGACATTGCGGCATCAGAAATGCTCTTGTCAGCAGCTTTTTGTCCTTCTGTTCAAGCAGAGAAATATGCTCTAAAATATGCTAAGTGAGGACTACTTCAAATCCCCACTGGACATACCATTTTGGTAGAGCTGTGGAATAGAATCACAGAGTTGTAGGGGTTGGAAGGGACCTCGAGAGATCATCGGGTCCAACCCCCCTGCCAAAGCAGCTCCCTAGCTCGTACTACACAGATAGGTGTCCATATTGAAATGTTTGAATCCACACAAATAGCATGCTCAAAGACAGTGGTTGGTTTAAAATCATGGAATCTGATCTTGAAGACCTTCCTTTCATCAACAGTATAAAAATATACAGAGTAATTCAGGTATTAAAAGGAAATTCAGTGATTTTTCCTGAGTCTTGCAAATACATTTAACCTGTAGCCACTTTCACCCAATGCCACTTCTATCTTACCTAATTTGATAGGTTACACAATTAGAAGCTCCTAGGAATATAATTGATAGAATGAAATTAACATCTTCATTAACATATAACATACATCTTACTGCCTCAGTAGGGTCGATTTGATTTTGTACCTTTTAACCAAACAAACTAATAATATAGTAGAGTGGCCTCATCTAGGAAGCGGTGATGACATTTTAACTAACATCAGTAAATAACTTGGTTTTGCTTCCTGAAGAGCTGGCATACCATCCTTTCAGCACAGCTCAAATGCCTTTAGATTTATTTTTTTATTATTTATTCTAACAGTTGAGGGGCTATTTCCTTCCCAGACACATTTTTCATGTAATCTAATAGCAAGTGGGTGCTGTGCCTCCCTGTCCGTGTTCTCTCTTCACAGAAGACAGAAACACATTCTTATCCCCAGCTACAAGAACTGACTAGGTCAAGCCTTACTTTTAACTCCTAATTCTTGTAGTTCAATCCCTCATCTGTCACTAAAGATATCAGCTATTACACTAAGGCAAGATAAAACATTAAAAGGACAAGTGAAAAAAAGAAGAACTTGCTTAAAGTTAACACCATGAATATGTCAGTTCATCCTTAGAAAGGTTTTCTGCACGAACCAAGGGTGTGATGAGACTCTCCTATCTTAGTAATATTAGATTTTACTAAGGGGAAATGCAGTCTTTCAAACAAAATATTTTTACTCCTGTGCCACTACTTAAGCTATCCTGATGACTTAATTTCATATATCACTACATAAGTGAAATTTGAAAACATTCTGTTTTGTATCATTTACAGCTAGGAAAAACTAAGTTCCATAATAAATCTTCCCAGATGCATGATAGAATTTTGATTTTTCTCTTTTTTAAAAAAGGAGATGAAGTGAGCCTATTGGGAGTTGGTGGGGTTTTGTTTGGGTTTTTTTTTAAATTTTCAATTAACAACCACGGTAAAATGATTGGAAGATTCTTTCCTCAGAAGAGCTGAAAGGTAGCATGCATCACTTCTGTCAAGTGACCTCACAGTTTTCCAGTTCTAAAAACATTTTATAGGCTAATCAAATATGTTCTTGGCTTACTCTGCAAAATGGAAATATTCACTGCTAAACTTCTGTATGTGCATATATATATATACACACATAAAATGAAAAGATTCTCCAAGAATTCAATTTCAGCTACATTTATCCACAGGATCTTGGTGGATATCTTTCCCTGGCTTGTCTGTGCTAAAAGTTACATAGGACAATTATATATTAATAAGTAACACCTCTGCAGCTAAAAATACAGGTATAGACCATTTTTTGTATACAATCTACTCTGGAGGAGAGCACACAGAATCATTATCAGGACCCTGACTTCTTGCTTCAATAAATATTCCAGGCAATGAGGTGTTTACCAGGTAGTGAGAGACATGAATACCTGGTCTCAACTCAATTACACATGACAAACATTTAACAGTGTTATGGAAAACAAGTTCTGACTGCTTTATTCATTGTTTGATTGGCAGAAATATTCAAAATGCCAGCTGCACCAGTTGCATTTTACTAATACTTCTTTTATGCCTCTGAAAATAAAATAAATTGTGCACAGCAATGTTTCAAAATTGGATGAACCCAATCACATCGTTCTGGGAACTTAATTTCTGATAGTTGAGATGATTCTCACCAGATAAGTAGACATAAAAATTTAATACCTTGCAGCACTTGTTTCTGCACAGAAATAAAAAAAAAAATCAGGATCTGCTGTAGCTAAATATGGGATACATTTGTAATAATACGACCGCTACACCATCGCTTTAAATGTCAGTATTGATATTCAGCATGATTTCCTATGTATGATGGCTCAAGTCAATTATAATGACAGATAGCATCCTCCTGGCTTATCTGATTACCTCTGACCTTTTAACAGCTGCAGAAAGCCAAAACAGCCTGAAAGAAGAACTCATGCATATATGACACAAACCTGGAATTTCATATCTGAGCCACAGTCAAGAACACATTGAATGTCAGCAGATTTCTGACAAAGCCTATAGCAAATAATTTCTTGGATGGTTTGGCACCACAACAGCCTGTCATTTATTATAGCTGAGTACTGACAGGAGTCATAAACTTGATTAATTTTATATCAATACATGATATAAAAGTCATTACAACACATAGTTCATTTTAAAAACTTGGAATCCACTACCCAAAGTAACCATTCATTTTGATTATTATTTCTTTTATCAGGAGCTTGGTTAGATGATTTAAGGTTGCATAGACTTCACAGGGAAACAAAAATCAATATTAAGTGCAATTGTGTATATTCAAAAATAAAACACATTTTTTGAACAACAGATTGCTAACCAACTACTTAGAGAAGTCTCTCACTGATCAGGTGTCCTTGCTTATTCCTTAGAGATAACTAATCAAGTATTTGCCTGATAACTAATCAAAAGCTTGTCTTTGTGTTGCTAAAAAACCCAACAAACCAAAAAGTAGACTGTAATAAAGTGTAGGGGCTTTTATTTCAAATAAAATACTATCTTTGGTATCTTAGCTCTTGGAAATAGCAGCAGTACATGGAGGTGCCTAAAACAAACCTTATCTTTACACCCTAGCATTGTATGACAAATCAGAGAACATGTTCATTTCCTTAGGGAAAGAACCTTTACAGCCCTCAAGACATCCCCATGACCCATGCTCCCAGTCATTATTCCAAAAAAGACATCCAAAATGATGTTGCATCTATGTCTCACAATAAGCTGGTATTAATTTGAATTATCTTAGTAACCTTCAATTTATTTTAATGAAATTCGTCTTCAAACTGGTAATACTGGTTGGAAAGTGCTTTAAATCCTCTCAACTGAAAGAGCTCTTAACTCAACACAAGTAATAGAATAGCACCTCCACAACAAAGATGAGATCTCAGCTGTGATTGAGCTAACACTGCAATTGCCATTGTGCTTATCCAGACCACAGTTTCACCCTGAGAAATCAGTTACACCATAAGTTACCACTATTGGGAGTAAACCAAGAGAAGGAACAGTACAATACAACTCAATGGTTACATTTATTGACAAATAAACTTTAGAGAATAAAGGCAAAAGTAGAATCAATTAAATTCTAAAATTTATGAACAGCTGCAGTTGTGGTATCTGGCTAACTGGGAATGATAAAAATACCTACAGATTCTTGAAGGAAAATGTGTGTTTTTTGCCTGCACAGGAACTACACTACAAAAGAAATTCGATGCAGCCAGTTGCAAAGGTTACTTTAAGAGGGCAGAAACCTTTTGGGGCCTGTCAACACCTCCAAGAAGCAAATTTAATTATTCCAAACCCAGAGAAGTCTGTGATGCTACGGAAAAGTTAAGGAAGAGCACAAGGCTTATGTTGAATTGATGAGTGGCAGACAGAAGAGGGGAAAGGACAGAGGCTGTGCTTCCCCATCATCTGTGGTAACTGGCCTCAGTGTGACAGACAGCATGTTTCCTGTCTTTTGTCCAGTACATATGTCTGCTGTAGGAGAGGAAAGTCAGAGCGAGGAGGTGGGGTTACTTACAGCTTGAGGCAAAGGCTCTTGGAAGGAAGAAGCCTCAAAAGGTAAAAAAAAAGAAGCCTCTTCCTTTGGCTCAGAGGGGGCTGTACAGCACAAGCCAGAGAGTCAGTGAACTGGGCAAACATGAGCTGAAGACAAGGGTCTTTTCATGTACTGGGATAAATCAGGATTCAAACCTTTTTTTCCTATATTTTGTCTTACCTATTGACTTCTAGTTACCTCTAAAAACTAATTATGCTAGCTCATACTTGAAAATTAAAGTAGTTATTTCTTGGTTGCTTGCTTTAATTTAAAAACCCTTCTGGTCTCTTTGGGAGCTCTTTTAAAAAAAAATTTAAAAAAAAAAAGGTCTGTCCAGGTCCTCTCAAAGGTCCCATTACACCCACACATCATGATTTCACCCTCTGTAGCACCAGGTGCAGATGTCCTAGGGCTCTGGCTACCCAAACGCATTATCATTCCTTTACCCAGAGGACTCTGCCCTGGCCTACATTGTTCCCACAGTAAAAATAGTGACACCTGATTCAATGGAATGGGGACCTTCTCTCCAATGAGTTTCAGAAAACTAAATATTTAAGAGATGAAAGAATGCAATTAAGATAGTAATACATATCAAACAATGTTAATAACCTTTATAAGCAGAGAGAATACCCAGTTTATTCAGCTATCATAAAACAAATATTAAACATACTCTGGGAAAAAGAAAAGACATGTTATTTCTGTTCAGAAAAGTAATTAAAAAGTGAACAGAATAGCTTGGCAGCTGCACAATAATCCCCTCCAATATCTCAAACAGCCCATATTAGTGCAAGATGCTCCACCCAGCATCACCAGGTAAGATTATTGCCACAGTCAATAAAACACATCCAATTTCTTGAGGTCTTTCTACTACGGAGGATTCAAAACAGTAATACCACAAGTTTCAAGTGAAAAACTGAAATATTCACATATTACACTTAAAATGGTAACTGAGAAGAATGTGCCAGAATCTATCACTGTATTTCTTCAATAAGCAACACAAGAACTTACTGATTCTGACACCCAATGCAGTCGATACATGTCTGCAAGAGTACAACAGTCTCTCCCCTGAAATATGCCATAGGAAAGGACTGCTATTTGTAAAGCTCTGTATACATAACATCTATTATAACAGAAAAGTCAATTAATGTGCAATCCAAACCTTGCTTTGCACTATTATCTGCATGCAGAATAAAGTCAGTAGCAGTAAGAACATGCTATTTCCTTGAACAGTGGAGAAAATGAGGATGGTTTAATCAATACTATGACAATTTAAGTTTTGCTATCCTACTAGTCAACTCAGTAAACATTTACTGTGCAGGAAAGTAATGTATTGGAAACAGGGTAATCAGGGGAGAAAAGACCAGTTAGTGACTTCCCAGGAAGCCAATCCTATGGCATATTACAAGAGGTGCTTTAGAAAAGAAATGTTACTTGAAAGCTTGGCTATCAATATCTTGGATAGCACAATTTTTGGAACTTGTGTTTACCTTGGAGCTTTCCTTTAAAACCCTGATGTTTTCAAGATGGAAGAGCCTTCCCCCATCCACTCTGCCTGTTCTAACCCTCTCCTCAAGTAAATACCTAACCACTGGGTGCCATACCAGACTTGTATAAAAATAGAAAGTGGAAGGAGAGAGGAGAACACAGTAGTCTCGAAGCTGACTGCTTCTGTGCTTCAGGCAAGGTGAAGCAAACTGACTTGGTCTGATAGGTAACTTGCCAGAGAGAAGGATGCTTTATATTTGCTGTGGTACAGTGCACTTCATATCAGTCAAATCCCACGTTTCCATGCTAGTTTAGAAGCCAAATTTGCATATTAGACAAATTATGGGAGAAAACTGGAATCCAGTTACTCTGCAAGAACAACTGAAGCAAGGAGTTAGGCATATAAATTTTGAACTGGAATGCAGTGGGTGTGGGCCCACCAGCTTCCTGTTCACATCAAACACTGAGGTGTTTAAAACAGGTGGCAAATCTTAAAACTACGTAGAAGGTAGAAAACATAAAAAAGGGGTACCAAAGGGCCTAAAGGAACCTCATCCTCTTTAATGCACTAGTCTTAGCTGCCAAACTCTCCCAGGTTCCACAGAAGATACTTTCACTTGTTCTTTTAAAAGAGAAAACACAAGCTAATTAGTGGTTTGTGAAAAAAAAAAATTAAGATTGTTTTTTAAACTCAGATGGTGATACTTTACAGTAAGTGGACTTTATTTTATGCTCAATTAAATTTTAATTGCTTAGTGACACTATTCATAATCATCAAACTAGCTAATGCTTATTAATAGCCATTTCTGATAAAGTATAACACCTCAGATCTCTATGTGAACTCGAAGACACAAAAATAAATTTGATACAGTTGCCAGCTGAACAGTGACATTAAACACATCTCCCTTTAATACTCATGTGATTTAAGATATTTTATATTTTGAAACAAATAAAGTACATGTAGCATACTGAGGAGAATATGGTAGAAACGTCTCGCAGAACTTGAAATCATTGACGCAGCACTAGTAGGGATGCAGACAGGCCCAACTTAGTAAACACTAGCCCAAGACAAACACTAGCCCAAGACAAACACTAGCCCAAGACAAACACTAGCCCAAGACAAACACTAGCCCAAGACAAACACTAGCCCAAGACAAACACTAGCCCAAGACAAACACTAGCCCAAGACAAACACTAGCCCAAGACAAACACTAGCCCAAGACAAACACTAGCCCAAGACAAACACTAGGATCAGTAGATGCACAGGATTGTTGTTGTCTTTCAAAGGACCAGAGATCCATGTTCAGACACTATGCTATTTCTTTTCAACCAGATGCTTTTAATTTTTTTAATCAGATATGTGATTAATCAAGTGATTCACTGCAACATAAATGAAGATTTGATCTTTACAGAGAGCTACTTATTTTATCATATCTTTCCCTGTTCTTATTCCTATCCTGAAATTAGCATAGCAAAATTTAAGAAACAGGGATCATAAAATGGATAACAGGGAAAAAAAAATTGGAAGTCACTTCAGTGCAAAAGCTATAAATCATCAAGCAATGACAGTACCTGAGTCACTTTTTAATATTATCAGACACTTATAGGACCCCGATCTTAAATTAACAAAGTTATCCTCTGACAGACAGAAACTTTAATGCTCACCTCACTACCAGCAGTGTTTCCTTATACCTTTCTCCTATGGCAAACCCAAATCCTCCAAAGGAATGTCTCCCCTGGCTGCCCTCTGGGCTTTAGGTTTTCATAGCAGCTGCTTCTAATTGGTAGTTTGATGCTAACTAGGGGGAGTAATTAAGCCCTTCATTATTCCCTCTTGACTTGCTGCCTTACAGGTCATACATTTCCCACTACAGAGATCAGGCAGCATTAGAAAACCAGAATATAATATTTAAACATTTGAAACATGGGTATAATCAACATAGAAAATTCAAGGTACTGCCACATAGAACAAGTTTTTAACTCCAGGCAATGTGTGACTGCCTTTTTTTTTTTACTTTTTCATTTTGGCTGGGGGTACTGAGGGAATGACCTTCCTGTCTTCCACTATCAGAACCGCACAGAAAGCTCACTGTGGCTTTAAGCAGTTCAGTTCCTCTAGGAGTGTGTATATTTATAATGGATAGGTATGAGAGGAGGTCATGAATCGCTCTCTGGAGAGAAAACATAGAACTCAACAGAGCAGGAAGAGAAAACCCTAGGGAAAGTCTTTTTCTGTCACCAGTTTTTCAGGTTTACACAAACATCAGCTGCTCTATTCATTCAAATGCATAGCTTTGTCAGGAGCAGGGTTTTTTCTGTTCCTGTTCTGCCACCCAGATGAGTAAAAAGTCTAATACTTGGCTACCAAGAAGTCTGCTTTTTGACTCTGCTCTCCTCTGACTCTTCCACATTCAGCAAGAGTCCCTGAAGACAACTGCACACAGTGGTCTTTAAAGTGACCCATGCATTTGTGTCTTATTTTGATGACCCAAACAGAATGTACAGCTAGTATCACCCGTAGTCAGTTCATATGGGGATTTCCAGGTGCAAATCAACAGGGTAGAACAATGCAGGGTAAGAAGGTAGAAGTTAGATGGCTATAAAAGAATCTGTTTGGCAGTTGTAAGGCACAAGTCCATGCTTCTGCCCAAAGCACCTAAGTGCTTTAATGCATAAACATGTATTGCAGTTTTCAGCTCTATGGTGTGGTACTATAGCCACCTATAGCATCATGATAAGAAGAATGAGAATGATAAGTTTCCTTCTAGAAATTAAAATAATCCCTCTCTCATGTGCTACTATGAGAAACCTTTCTTCAATTTTAATTGCTGGCTTTAAATCACTTCCCAAGGGCAAAATTAGATTTTATGCAATATTTTATGTAATAAATCAATTATTTCATGACATTAACATCTAACCAATTAAATAATTTTCAAACTTTTCATTCTGTAAAGTTCACTTATTAAATTGTATTCTCATCTCTTTTTGGTATACATACTGTGAACACTTGATTTTACACACTTGAGCAGTCTCACTTGTATGAAGTATGCTTCTTATGCATTATTTATACCACAATGTAGATAAGTCTCATAGTGAAATTATCTTCTAAATGTTCATTCCCAAATGTAATGTCTTAGTTTTTTTTAGTATGTGCTAATTCTCTTAAAATTGCCTCTCTAATCATCAAAACTGATCTTAAAAGCTTATTGTTTTCAAAACTTTGGCATACAATTTAAAGAGATCAAAACTTTTTTCCTTGAAGATAACATGTTAATCAGAAGACTGGACTCCATGTCAGGACAGGAATTAGAGAGGAACCATCCTATTGGATGTAAACCCAAATAAGGGCTCTGAAAAGTGCATTGTATTGGAGGCCCAGAGGAAGGCACAGGACTGAGTAATTCACCAGAGAGGCCACCTGCTGTGCTGTCTCGATGTATCTTAAGTAGTTGTTGCATTAGCTTATTTAAAACCCGCAGGAAGTTGCAAAGGGAATGGAAATGCCTGATTCTTCATTTTCATCTGACTTGATTGGGATTTACCTCCATGCCCCTAAGGTGCATTAATACCTTAGATACCTTGATACCTATGATACTGTCATGAGAACTCAACAGCATGTAACGTAGTTCCCAGCTTATTTAATTAGTAAAGCAAGTATATTCTTTTTTCCCATTCTGTTAATACATTATGATTGAATACTTGTCAACCTAAACCACTTTTCCAACAGTGACTACAGGTTATTGTTGTAACAGAACTGCAAGTCATATGACAGACTTCCATGAAGCTTGTTAATATTATCAGAATTACTGGTAACCAGGAAAAGTTATCCCTTTGGTATAGGACAAATGAGTGTAAACCACTGTTACCTTCCTAGCTTTTTCAATAAAGTTATTTTTAAAGTCAAGAATGCACCATAGCTCTTTTAAGTTTTCCCATTAAATTATTACAGCTGTATATGCTTAAATTTCATGTAATTTAAAATGAAAATTAACTGGTATTAAATATTGATTTCATTTGTCAACTTTTAGATTTAACGAACTCAGCATTTATACTGTCAAAAATGTGATCTTTTTATTTTAAAAGATGCTATCAGTAGGTGATATAAGTTATTAAAAAGTCTCTTTTGTATACAATTCATTAAAAATGTAATTGACTTTTTAAATACTGGATTATTTTCAAACCCAGCACCTTTCTGTAACTTTTTAGAATTAAATAATAGCTTGCTCTTTTTAAAGCAATTAAGACCTGGGTCTGTAGGTGGCACTGTTTCCCTTCAGGAAAATAAAGACACACAGATTGAGAGTCCAACACATCTTCATGAAATTGCTGAATTTATGCAAGGGACACAATTCTTAAGGAACATAATTAAACGAAACAAATGTCTCATATGCGCTCTAAATCTACTAATAGAGTCTTTCTATATGTTTATAGTATAGACTATATAATTTCTGTTTGGGCTGCAAGTAATTTAAGAATTTGAAGATCAACTATCTTCAACAGATTTCAGATTTACATAGATTAAGAGGTAATAAATTAATGAATTTAACAACCTCAATTAACAAAAATAGTTTAAAAGATAGAAGAGAGTGAAGAATTCAGTGAACAATACATACTAAATCCCACACATGGGTTTGTGCATGTAGCTTGAATTTAGGGTATTCCATATAATCCATCATATTTCAGTTGGTTTGGTATGTAATTCCAGTATACATTCATCCTTACCTCAGACCAGCTTTTGAGTAGTCAAGATAATTCAAAGTTTAATAGCAATTTTTGTCTCTCATAGTACAGACATAGTAGATGTAATCAAGTATCTAATGAGGGAATTCTGCTGATGTATTTAGTGCTGGTACTGGCAAGCACATATCATAAGCCTATGTACAGATTTCCAGTTGGTGACAACACGAAGCGAAGGCCAAATAATCAGCTTTTAACCTGGAAACCACTATGCATTTTAAACTGAGAACTAATTTGCTGCTAAACAGCATGTAAATAGGACACAATCACATTTTTACTGAAGAACAGATAATCTTAAACTATTGTTACTTATAAAGCTTTTCTTTGCCTTCACAAGAATAGAAGACACTAAAAAAGCCCCATTTCTGACAACAGACCTGCTAACTGCACTGCAGTGCTAAAAAAATGAAGGACATGAGAGAAGTATACCCACCTTCATTTTGTCACTGCTCTGTGACAGAACTGAACACTTGAGACACAAACTCCCCTATTCCAAGAAACAGCAGCTTCAGAGTCTCAAACTTTCATGCTCCTCACATTCTTGGCCTGAAATTCAAACCATAGTCTTAGCCACAAAAAATATATATCTGTTCAGAACAACACTATATATAAACATACTGTACATTAAATGACTGAGGACCATCTCCTGCATATAAAAACCAAACATGCAATATGTGACAATACGCATGAGGTCCTGAAAACATTTCCTAGATATCTGTTGTTGTGAAGCCTTCATTTTAGTGCAGTATGTAAAAATATTTATTGGAATGTAGATATTATACTCTGAAGCACATTGTTCTATGTGATGGGACTTACAAACCTGGAGACGATAGGGCAGGCCATTAGAAATGGTATTTAAAAGTTGTTATCAACTACTAGAATCATTATTTGCCTCAAAACCAGACAAAATATAATCCACAAATAATAGTAACATAATATTTTTTACTTCTCTGTAGTATAAAAGCAGCCCCAAAAATGTGCCTGCATTGTAAAAGTCGATTTATATAAGAATTCTATATTAGAAGAATTCCATCTTCATTATGTGGCAAAGCTCAACACATTTTATAACCTAGCACCAAAACCTTACAGCATCAATATAAGTAATAAATTCAATACATTTTATAATTTTGAAAAGAGATAGGGCAATTTATCTACCATCAGGCACTGGACCAGTTACGTCCCAGGAGATTTCATCTGCATTCTTATTCTCTGGCAACAAGGCCCTCAGAATTTAAATAACTATTTCTGTGTATAAATATAAATACTTTAAGTTTCCCACTCGGTGTTTTTTCTGTTCCACTCTCAAAAGTATTTATATGTGGTTTACAGAAAGAAAGCAAGTTTCTTCATCCAA
Organism: Laterallus jamaicensis coturniculus; assembly: GCA_022605575.1. Taxonomy (NCBI): domain Eukaryota; kingdom Metazoa; phylum Chordata; class Aves; order Gruiformes; family Rallidae; genus Laterallus; species Laterallus jamaicensis. The sequence goes on from JAKCOX010000057.1 coordinate 2,554,572, forward strand.
GACTGTGGATCTGTATAACTTAAGCAGTTCAAATTTCAGGTGAAAACTTCATTTTTTTTTTAACTATCCAAAGGGAAGCTATGTTCTTCTTGATGTCACAAGACCATCACTCAGCAAATGCTAAATGAGATAAATAGCAACAACAGCAGCAGAAGAAAAGGAGTGTTAGCCTCAGGGGAAATTAAAGGAGACGTGCTATTCTCTAGCTGCACAGATCCTCATTAAAGACACTGAAAAATGCGTTTAAGGACATGTCTCAGTCTGCTACTTTTTTAATGTCTATCTCTTGCCTGCTGTTGTTGTTTTTCTAGAGGCCCCAGTGAAAAGTACCCTACAGTTTAAAATGCTTTGGGGCCATTTCCTCCTTGGTTCCATTCCTGAGTGAGAAATTCAGCTTCAATAGCTGCTCTAATAAGATTCCATTTTACACATTTCATTTTCCTAGTTTCCTAGTTTTCCTAACAAAGAAAAGGAGAGCAGACTAACAAAGGTAGGACAATGGGAAACTTCACTCTCATTGTTCACTAAGGAGCGTGGCTGAAGGGGCAGGGAAGGAGACAGAAACAAGTCACACATAATCCACAAAGACGCTACTACCAGATCATTTACATTTTGTTACAGTTCATTGCTACAAATACCTCTTGAAATTTGGAAATCTTCAAAGGACCTTTCTTCAGCTGATCCTGCCTCACCTGCCATTTCACAGCCAGACTCTCCCACGAGGGTTTAAATAGTGGCAAATCTGCTTCTCTGTATCAGGTAATCTGCTGACCCCACACCTGTAAAATAAAGGAGAAGTAAAGGGTTTTTTTTTTCACTACACAAACACCACAGGTGTAGATAGGATCAAAGGTTCACGTAAAAGAATCGGTTTAAAATTAAAAAAAAAAGGATTTAAATATTACTGTGATTTCATCAAGTAGCAAAGGCCTCAAACTTTCTTAACAGCTGTTTTAGTTGTGTTTCTGGATGCAGTTTATTGAGCAAATGTGTTCTGAGGGCTTTAAATTGAGATTTATTTGCACTTTTGCTAATCATGAATCAACCTTCTTTTAGATCAATTAACTAAATCACTTTGGAGGCAGCTCAATGCATTCTTTATGGATGAAAATCTTTGTTCTTTATTGCCCATGATATCTCTCCACCCCAATAAATACAATTAATAACCTACTTGTTCACTAGTGTTTGTAACTTCCAGTGTTTCACAGCAATTCATTTCTTATGACTTGCTAACAAAAATAGATTTGAGTAAAACATCAATATTAATATGTGCTTACGTTCTCCCTTCTGTTCTTTCAAAAGTACTTAGTTTTCACAAAGAACTTTATAATGGTATTACTCATGTCACTATAAAACCTCAAAGATTTTTTTAAAAAAACTCTTTATAAGGAAAAATATATTACTACTGCAATACATACCAGTGGTTCTTTCATGTAGCATACATAAAAGCAAAATAAATTTAAAGTTTTCACTCAGAAATTCCCAACTAGAAAATCTATTTAATTACAGCATCTATTAGCACAGGAAAGTATCTGGTCCTAATTTCTTCCGCAGCTTCAGCAGGACAGGCCCCTTGAAATATTACATTTCCTGTAATAGTACCTATATCCTTCCTTTTGTTAGAAATCATCCTGAGATGATAATTATTCTAGCTGAGGGCCAGGGATTCAATAACAGCTGAGACAAACCACGGCCTGCCAAGAATTGGACTGCTTTGCTCAGAGTGCATTTGAGTCAATTTACATTTAATGAATCGGGCCAAAGGCTCTCTGGCCATCTCGAAGCGGGGTCCAGCAGCCCTACGATTTGTACTGTCATGTTAGCTCAGTTCTGAACTCATACGTGAGCCCAAATCCCTCATTGCACACTCTGTGTTGATTTGTACTTGAGTTTGATTCTGGGAGGGAGCCAACACTGCTCTGGCAGCAAAGCTGTGGCTGTTAGCAATGCTGGCTCACTGTCCTGCCCCATGAACCCACCTGACAGATAACTGCGCCATGGCCTCCAAAACTGCAGCCTCGGTCGTCTCCTCTGGGCTCTGAGTGAACTTGCCCCATGCCATTCCCAGCATTCCCGTATGATGTCAGGCACACAGACCCCCGTCCTGCTGCAGGGAGCCTTGCTGGCCCCAACCACTCTGGCAGCTGCCTGGACAAGGCACCGTTCCTTGGTGGTGTCACAGAGAGATGGGTCCTGCAGCTCTGTTAGGACTAATGTCCGCTGCATGCAAGGGCAGCACAACGGACAGGGAGCAGAGGGCTGAGGTTCTTGGTTTTAGCAAAGCTCTTGGCCTTCTTTTTTGGAAGCTCAGTTTGCAGCATGTCAGGCATAAAGCTGCCGATGGCTGAAGATACAGGCACGTTCCTCAGTGACAGGCACCACAGAAAGCCTTCCTCACTCTCTCCCACCTTCAGCAAAACTCCAGGCAGTAGGTGCTGCCGTCAGGAACGTGTGTGAGGCTGGACGCTGACACAGAAGGTGGTTTTGGGTCTAGGGGTTTTATCCGGGTGGGGTGCTGCAGGCCCCTGTGAGGAGAGGTCGGGGTGCCCGTGCCAGACACAGCCGGTTCCGGCTGGTTCCAGCCAGCTCTTCAAAGCCCCTTGCACACAGGCCACTGCTCCAGCAGTGAAGCTGGTGGCGCCTCTGGGAAACGTCTTTGAGGAAAGACAAAACGCTGCCTGGCAGTGAGGTGTGAGGGAAAAAAGTGTGAGAAATGGCTCTATGAGCAGCAAAACCGGTGAGGAGGAGGCGCTCCAAGCCTGAAGCAGAGGTTATCTTGCAGCCTGTGGAGAGACCACAGAGGAGAGGACTTGTTTTTCCCATGACAGTCATTGGTAAGTGATCTTCTTGTCTTTAACTTGGCCCACAAGCTTTTTTTGTGGGATTTTCTCCTTCTCTGTTGTTGAGGAGGGGGATGATGAGAGCGGCGGGGTGAGCACCTGGCAGCCAGCACATGACAACCCCCCATAAATGAGAATCTAAAAATCCACTCTATCTTTATTACATCATGGAGGATGATCAGCAGCCTAAGAGAGTACACGGGCTACAGGTTATGTGACCAAGGCCTCCGGACAGCTGCCACAGGTAAAGGACTATAAGATAGGGTAGGTTCAGTGCCATATGAGAAACAGGAAAACCGGTCATTTCCAATACTGCTGACATTATTTTGCCAGACTAAGTGTTCATGTACATTATTACACATCATCATCGCTGCCCGAATTTTTTCTACATTTTATTTCTTAAGACAAAACAACCTGCTCAACTCCTCCTATGCATTATCTAACTGCATGTTTCAGCTGGCAGTGAATTAAAATCTGAATGAAGAAGTAGTTGAGAGACTTTTCCTACACCATTATCATCATATATTATTATTTTTAATAATTATTATTATATATGTTACATAGGGGTAGCATTGGAAAACCAGCCAAAGCACAGAACTTTCCCTCTTGGCTCCACAGAGACATCTGCATGAATAAGAAATGGTACTTTTTTTCAGATATTTTTTGTCATTTTCCTTTCCCAAAGCTATAAGGCTTTGGAGATTACTAACTTTTCCAGTTAATTAACCCAATTCATCATGCAATTTTAATGTCAAATGTTACACTATTCTTAACTCCCATTTCAAAGACTCATCCAGGAATATATTAATTTTCTCATTTAACTTTTGCGTTTTACTGTTTACTATTTCTTGGTGTTCTTATGACTAGTTTTTCATATGGCTAAAACATTAACTCTATCTAAGAAATGCCAAATAACAGAGAGAACGTCACTGATTCCCATAGGAACAGAGGCACTTAAATATTTATGTACTGGTCAACACCCCGGAATGCATGAAATGTTTGCCTTTATTGTCTTCTGTACAGAGTTCTACCCAACATGAATGGAACATTTTCTTAATTAAAAAAAAATTAAATCATGAATTATAAATTCAGCCTATGTAATGTGAATTTTAATGCAAATCCTTAATAAAACACTATAATCAACAGAAATACCATAGGAATGTTACATTTTTTAAATTTCTATTTGACTTTGTGTATTTATTTCAGTGGCTTTTCTTGAATATGGAACGTATCTATTTAAATAATTTTAAGAATCTTTTCTGCCTGAGATAGATTTTAATGTTTTTATTATCATTAAGTGTATAATCTCACTACTTAGCTGAATAATGCAGAGAGAAATACAGGAAAACAAAACATGCATCTCTTGCTTCATTACTCTCTACAAACACTACAGAAATAAATATCAAAGGTAATGTAAGATGGATTTCAAACTGATCATGCAATCTGAAAGTTCAGCAGCATGCTGTAAACTTTTAAGATAGCTCTGGGGCACAATTACAGAACTAAGATAAAGGAACAGGGATGATTATCTATTCCCCTAAAAGAATACTCTACCTGTGAGATGTCAGAAGTTTTTTGACCATGATCAGTATTTTGCAGCTGAGATGTCTATCAATAGGATATAAACCTTTTTTGGTTTAAATGAAACTTTCTTCTTTTGTTTCTCTTGTGGAAATACTTTTAAAGTCTATTGGCAAATACACCATTGATACAATTTGTAACATATTTGCACTCAGTTGTTAATTTGTTTTGCAGAAAAACTCCAGGAAGTAATAATTAATAAGTAATATTGTTTAAACATACTAATTTTCTAAATGATTGGGTTTTTTAACATCTTTTTTCCTTCATAGCTGTTTTCTTTAAAATACAAAACAGGGAATCTCTGGGCAGATAATTCACCAAATAGAGTGGGCAACAGTTGAAAGCATGAATCTCTTGAGAGTAAGAACAATACATAAGTTCATCTGGTGATGTGGTGGTATTAAATACTGTGCTACCACATGTTCAGTCCTAAGAGAGCTTTCCTGGTTATAAACTCAAGCACGATAAAAGCATACTGTTCTCAGAGTTAAGGAGGAATTTTCTTCTTCTCTGAAGACCTACCTCCTAGTTAGGCAATCTTGTGACACCTGTCTGCTGGAAAATTTGCCTTTTCACCTGCTTCTAATTGACTGCTTCACACTGAAGAGAAGCAGCAGGGAGCTCCCAGAGGGAGCTGGGGCAGGCAGTGCTGTCTGGCTGCTGATGGAGGCTAACAGAGAGCCTACATCTCTCTGTAAGCACCTTTCCTAGGATTTCTAATGCTGAAAGGAGATAGTTCTATTTTCAGGAAAACAATTCTGGAGAGAGAAACAAAGTTTAATCATCCTTTAATCTGTGAATCTCAGAATTGTTCACAGTAAGTTTTCTGTCCATGGCAAACCCCAGGAGTATGGTACTGTCACTGAAATTGTATTGAAAGCTGTGCACAAGGCTGTTTACAGGGATTTTTTTAAAATTCAGATCATTATGACCTAATGATCAAGCCATTACAGCAAAGTGCTAAAAGCAGAGACATACCAACAGTAAATATAGCTCGCATCTATGCCAGATTTGGTTATCTCCTGCACTATGTGTTATTGCTACAGAGAGCAATACTGTGAATCATCTGATTAGAGCCACTAACAAAATTCTCAACATCAGAACTGATGAAGTCAGTGAAAGCTGTGCCAGGATTTTACCTACTGTATTCAGCAGATTGTATTTGCATTTTTACACAATGCAGAGTGTAATAGCTTCTTTTTAACCTTATGTTTTTAAAAATCAAGCCAAATGTAGTTGGATTTACAGAAGTTTCAGAGTGAGTCTCTTGGGAAATACGTTTCCTGTTACTATTTCATAAAGCTACATAAAAAGTTTGAAAAAAAGTTGTATACCTTGAACTGCAGTGGATGTATTCAGTGTGTTTATAGGTTAAAGCTCCATTAGGGAACCAAGCACAGAACCATTAGATGGAGCTTTTTATTTTTATTTGTACTTATTTTTTTATTTCTGTATTTTACAATTAAATGACTTGTTCAACCACATCAACAATTACAAAACATCAGATATCTGTGGTTTTATTGTCAGTCACCCACTGTTTTCCTGCTTGTGGAAGTCTTGGCTCTGACACTGATAAATACAACTGTTTCTATATTTAAATCTATAAGCACTACATGGTTAGCAATAACTGTTACAAGTATTGATTTTATCTTCCTCAGTTCAGGATAGTAATTCCATTTTCTGATTGCAACTTTGTTCAAACATTAAATTAGAAGATGTAGAAGTGCAACCCATTGTTGAAAAGTAGTTTGCTATGTTTTTAGGCTTTTTTTTTTTTCCATTTGAGAACCCTTAGTAGTATAGCAACTCCTTGCTTAGTGCTTGTAAATCAACAACCACTCTGAAAAAGCAACACACTCCTGTGATGGAAACAAAACCAAGAAATTAAGATTAAACTACTTCCATGTCAGCCCTCTAATTGAATTGAAATTGGAAAATATGTAGCAAAAGTTAAAAAAAAAAAGCAAATGAAGAAACAAATATGGGTTCAATTTATGTGAAAGCATTACTGAAACCTAGCCTGCAATTTTCAGGAGCATTTCTGTTTTCAGATCCTGCTTGCTTAGTGAGCTATCTGCCTTAGCCTCAAAATCAGAAACAGTCAGGTATTTAAGATACTTCTTTAAAACAAGCAGAAATGGGAAATTTCTCTGTGCTCTGGGTGACCAAAGTGCACTCATAACTTAATACCTGAGGTGTACTGAAGGAGTCAACCCTACATTCAGCAATGATCCTAGTCTAGGAAGAAGCTTGAGCCTTTAAAGGCCCAGGTTTCCTCCTCAAGCAACAGAATTTTTCTTTCACTTCCTTTTATGCCCTTCATAATCAATGCAATCCTAAAATGGGACCATGGAATTGAACTAGATTTTTAGTAAGAATTGGCAAATGTGTATATTTTCAGCCACTCAGTCTTCTTGTTTTAAGTGTTGGTACAAACACACCTTGGGTCAATTTTCTTGATAAACCTCAAGAAATAGATTACACATCTGGTGTACACAACTGGGACTACTAATAATTTACTATATATGTCATTAGTATAAGCAAATGAGACCAGGAGCCATAAGAGTTATGGATCTGCTAAGAAAAAGGAGAACAGCTGAGTCATGACAGTCATCGTGTTCTTTGTGAGAGAAGTGCTTACAGCCTTACCCATGAAAAGAAAAAAAAAGCTCACAGCCCTCACTTTAAAATCCTTGTTTCTTATGTTTTAATTCTCCATTCAGATGTGTTTTCCCAAGCTTAATAGATTTTAAAATACAGCTATACTCTCAAGATAAGTTAGGTATTGGTCTATACAGAAGTTTTCTGGTAAAAACATGTACATCTCATGCCTTAATATAAGCTTACTTGGTTAGATTAACACTTTAACTTGGGCAGGCCCAAATACTACTGACAGAAATTCAAAATTAATTTCTACCTGGTACAATGATCAGTTCCTACATCAGACACCTGTCTTAACTAGATGAAACAATGTACTTGCATGAAGCTCCAACAGGACTGAAAGTCATATCTAAATATGGTAATAGTAGAATGAGCAGCTCTTTAAAGCCAAGGAATGGAAGCCAAGATTCCCAACTTTTTCATGAATACTGTCTGTGACTTACACTTTCTAAAAATTATTTACCATAACTGTATGTAAGAAAAACTTAGAGAACTTTAAGTAAAAGAGAGTCTAAAAGTGCAGCTCTTAGAACCAAAATACAGAAGAGCTGTTGCAATATGTACCTTACAAGACATAACCAGGTATCTTCAACTAATGGTGATGTATTGATAGATTTGGAAATTTTTATAGTAATCAGAGAAAAAAAAAATCTTCAAATCCTAATGTGAAGGTAATATTTCCAATGTAAGTACCACAGACCACATTTATATATGCCCTCAAATGACAATAAACAATCTAAAAGCTTATTACTCTACAGCAGTGATATCTTTATTTTTAATTAAAAAATATAACTGTGACATGCCTGACCTTATAAATAATATTGCTGTAATAATTTTAAATATTATTTGAATAGCAGCCTAACTGGACTCATAATTAATACAAACTATGAAACAGCTATTTCACATAGTGCCTGGAAGAACACTAGCAGAAACGGTAAGGAAAGTGTCCTATCTGTCCTACCTCTACACCAGCCTATGACAAATTAAGGATGTAAAATGTGTAAATAAGGTATAGAGTACACACAGCCCTTCTCCAAAAATAACAGTCAAAACCACCCAACTGTCCTGCACTGTGTAATTACATGTTATGATAAGGAACTGACACGTGCTCCCATTGACTTTAGTAATACAGAATCTGTACTTCAGCCAAGTAATTTATAACTCTTTCTATTAATAACGACAACTGACAGTATATCAGCTCCATTGCAGTAAGAACCTTTGGTTGCTCACAGAAACTCAGTGCTTATAAAACCACTAACAGAAATCCACTATTCTGCACACTACAACCCGGTGCTTGCTACTTTCTCTCATTAACCATACTCCCTTTTCTGCTTCAAACATGATTTCTTCTTTCAGGGGCCTGTCTTATTTGAATACAAAAATGGTATAAAGAGAAAAAGACTCAAATGTCTGCTCCATAAAAATCTTTGTGTGCAACTCCCAGATGTTGTAGGTTTTAGTAAGATGAAAGAAAGAGGTTTCCTTAGGTTGCGCTCAGTTTTGATTAATCAGGTCCTAGACCATCCCCATTTGCAATAACTATACATTCTAGAAAGAAAAAACCCCACAAACTCTCTGGTAGGTTTCATGTAACTCCATACTGGCTTTTACATTCACTGTAAAATCCAGATAACAACAGAATGGAAAAAAAAGAGGCAAATAAATAATATTTATGAGAAAAAAAGGTAAAGGCACTCTATATCTTCAAACTTAGAAGAATGAAAGAGATACAGCCTGTCTGATACATTGCATTTTAAAGGCTATGGGAGAATAGCAGCAATGACAGGCAATAAATTAGGAAAGATGTGTTTTCATTAGGGTATGATACATACTTGTTGTTTTACAGAGAGTTTGAATCTTAGATGTCAGTGTTTATGATCCAGGATCTTGGTATATGGACATCCTACATGGAACTAGGTAAAGTTCGTTTGGATTTATCAGTCCAGGCTCTCAGCTGCAAAAATCCACTCAGAGCATTTCCATATGATAAAGCATTTTAGTCATGCTCTCTCAATAAACACACAACAACTCCTCTGTACCTCCAACTTTAGAGTTTTAAGGAACCAAGATAGGCAGGGTCCAGAAGAGGGTAAGCAAGGACACTACGGCTTTGTTTCTGACTGGTAGTGAGATACACACGTTTTTCCCTCTAGTGATTTAACTAATACCTAACAGCATGTCACTGTCAAATCCTAGTGAAGACATCAGTATTTTTTGCCTCTGTACAGGGTCAAAGTCAGTAGTGTCCTTGCTTAAGTTACCTCATGTTTAAGCTATTTTTTCTCCTTATTATTTACATGCATACTTTATATTTAAAGAACAGCTTTCTGTAAATAGTCAAAACAAAGTTCACCTATCTAAAACCAGAAGATGAGAAAGAAATGTATTTTGCTCAATTCATCTTTAATATGAAGATATTTGATCACTGTTGATTTTCTCAAGTAAATTGCTTGAGAAAAATTACATTTAAAAAAGTGCCAAAGGTTCTTTAAGTACTCAGGCTTAAAATTTGACTTTTCAATTAGCATGACAATAGTGTCAGTCTTAATAATCACTAACCAGAATTAAAGAGGACATCCTGAGGCTCTGGGAAAACAAAATGTCTTGATGCATAAGAGTTTCAAGCATAGCACATACACATCTAAAAATATTAAAAAATAAACAAAAAAGGCAAAAAAATGCCTGAAATATATAGCCTTTCCCAAACACTTTTGTCTAGCCTTTCACACCGATTACTCACTTCTCTTTTTCTTCTTTCTAAACCATTATCTATCTCCCATCACCTATTACTCCTCTTTCCTTACTGACTTGGTGGCTTAGTTCCCTTCTCATTCAATCACCATCCCTTGTTGTCTGGCTATTTTCAGTTTAAGATACGCCAAACACAAGAGGTTCTTAACCCTTCTCTAAATACTTAATTGGATCTTCATTAGTAACTGTTTTAGTTACTATTTTCTGCATGAATTGCCTTACTGTCTTCTTTTTTATCTTATACTGAACACTCAACTTGTTAATTCATTTATTCTTCCAACTGCCAATACCTTATCCCAGCACATAATATAGTATCTTTGGGAACAACAATGACCTCTTCTTAGTCTACCTGTTTAACTGTTTTTCTCTTATCTTTCTAAAGAAAAAAAGACAGGTTTTTTTTTCAAAACTACGCACTAAATAATTTTTAAAATTATTTACCAATATTAAACAAATTACAAGTCAGAAAAGAAGACATCCCCAAACCAAAAAGGCCCTATGACTTTTATAGAAATCATTTGCTACCAGCAGTAGGAAATACAAATTAGTCTTTGCAATCAAGAAAAGGGGATCTTAAGTAATCAACTTGCCAGTCCACTTAAATATATTAGCCAGGCAACTGCATGCATCTGCCATCCTGGTCATACTGCATGCTCTCATTTTGCCAGTCAGAGTGCTGGGAAGATGGAAAAATTGAGGCTATTTCAATGGGCAGAAAGGGAAAGACAAGACTTCTTTGGCACAAGTCACCTATTATTGTCTAGTGTTTACTTTAGTGGGCTATTCAAACATATATGTATGTATCTGTCTATCCCCAGTCTAACAGTTAAAAAATTATTTCAGGCAAAAAGATTATCTGATCAAAACATATGAAATGAATTTTAAGCAGGTAACATACAAAAGATTGTGTGCAAAACTTATAAAGAATCCCTGAGTTAAGCCAAACAATTCCCAGCTGATAACTTCATTGATTTTAAGAGATGAAAAAGCTTTTAATAAGGTGGAAAGAGGGAGAGAAAAAAACTTCACAGAAAAGCAATAGGGAGAGAGTAATAAACAGGCATTCTTCCCACAGCCATGACTGAATTAACTTGAACTGAGTCCAGGTACCTGAATTCATAGAATGATAAACAAAGTACTGAAAACTCCTCCAATTAATTGCATTGTTTGAGGGGTAATACTTGTTTTTGCTGTTCTAGAAGAATTGAAAAATTTAGTATTTTTTAACCTGACTATATAATTACAGTATTAATGTTCCTCTTTGGGTTAAACTTATTGGATGGGTTTTGCATATGGAACTCCTCTGTAAAGTACCATCTAACTGTACAAAGATACTTCTCCCCAGGGGATAAGTATCCTATTTTGACAAATAAAACACGTGGAAACACAAAAACTGTATTATAACTGTAACTTGTAAGGAATGGAGTGACTCAAGATGTTTACTTCTGCCTACTAAAGTCTAACGCCATTTTTTGCTATTCCAAAATCCAAAACAGAGGTACAAGAACCTTTGCCTGCCCTATTTCCACTGATAATCACAGACTTGTGTACAAACCCCTTCACACCAGGTTTACCTTTAAATTTCCTTTGTTCTGAAAAGATGAGAAGTGTAGCAGCACAGCATACAGAGTAATGTATTATCACAGAAAAAACTGCCAAGTCACTTTGCTTGCAACACTTCTTCTTATTTTGTGTTGTGGCAGCAATGTCCCTGGTGAAAAATTACAGAAGGCCATATTCCCATTCATGTCTAGAAAAAGTGTTTTATACCCAAATACCTGCCCTTCAGTACTTTTTTTCCTCTAAAATTGCTACCAAAACATTCCCTCACAATAGATGATTTTGACTACAATTACTCAACTGCTACCAGTAACTGATATCATCTCTCACATCTATACATTACCTGAAATTATTTGTATTTTTGCAGTACTAGATACATTAGTCCTGAGTGTCAGTTCACTGACTGTCAGGATTGTGAAATTTTGTTGCAAAGATCGTTTTACAAGTAACATGTATATTTGATAGATAGCTGGCCCACTGAAACATTTAAGTGTCTTTTGGAACACAGAACAGCTGGAAGGAAAAGAAATTACCAAGCTTGTAGGATCTTTGTTCAAATCCAGCTATGCAGTTTGGTGACACTGCATAGCTAAAATGCTTTGCCTGAAAGCTGACATTTTGCTTGTGCCAGCTGAAAAGAAATAGAGATTCTTGCTGAAAGGTCATATCACAGTGTGAAAAGTCACTCTGAAAGGCCTGGTATGGAAGAGATATTGGAAAACTGAAACTTAACCAGAGACATATAAAGTAGCTTTAAGGAAGGAATATGAAATCTGACAGGCACAGGAAATACTCTAATATGGGCTTTACAGAGTTGCTTCCTGCAAGTATATCAAGGATATAAACCATTTACAGCCTACTTTTGTCCATCTTACTGGACTTAACATTTCCCACGCTCTGTACCAAGAAATTTCAATAATTCAGTTTTGTATAATGTAAACATGTTAAAGAAGAGACTGTCCCTTTGAGACCTATGAAGCACACCTGCTGACCAATTTCTTTTCACTCATCAGTTGTCTTCCTTCCAGTCCATTCAATATGTGTCATGTTAATTTTATATCATTTGAGTGTCTTGAAATCTCATGTGGTAACAAGCCAATACACACTTTACAGTGTGTTATAGCATTACAACTGGAGTCACTATCAATGAAAACTTTGTTTCAAAACTTTCTAAAGATTGAAAAGCTGTAGGGCACGGGGTTTAAGGCTCATGCTTTGGGATTTGTAAATATTCAAGTATTAAATAGAATATAACAATTCTGGAGTGTAAAAAAAAATAAGATTAACATTAGTAACAATCTGCTACTGAAGGTGATAGAAGTAAAACTCTGAAATGACCTATGTTCATTAAATGTGTCTGCCTCCCCTACTTCAAAACAGCGAAGCTCTCCAGAACTCCTTTGTAAAATCAGAATCATTTCCAACTATGACCAAACATAGGATGGGAATAGATTCCTGAAGTTTCTGACACTCTGAAAAACCATCCTAATTCTGTATAAACACTTTCTCCCATACACTGCCAGTTTACTTGGTGAGACACCAGCTCGCTGCAAGGAAGAAAAAATTATCTCACATTTCAGATGTGACTGTAGCCCAGGGTAGATACAGTTCTAAAATTTTCCTAAGAGTCCTTTTCCCTCAGATTATTTATTCTCATCTTTATAGATATTTCTTTTCTAACAGGGATCTTATTGAAGCGCAAGGTTCATAGTCTCAGTGAGTACTTAAAATGGTTCTGCCCCTCCAGTGAACTGTCAGTTCTCACTTTTCAAAAATGTATTTACATGATTTATACTTGTGCCTTGTATCTCTTGTATTTCTCGAACAGGAATTCAATGTAAATTGTGTAGAATCCAAAGCAGAAAAAAGAAACATTGCATTGTATGAATAAACATGAGACACATTTTAATTTTCTCACAGTATTTTTTTTTCATGGTATGGACTCATATGAGATACGGTCACAAATGTATCTAGTTTTGCAAGTAAAAGACTGACTCTCCTATTTTCATGATTTCTGATCTTCAATCTGTGTTTCTGTTTACATAGATGAAATGAATAGCCATTAAAGAAGCTTACAAAAAAGTGATCTTCAGAGGAATTAAAAAAAAAAATGGTTAAAATCTCGCTGTTAATATTTGAGGAGTTATTAAAAATTAATAAGCATATTTTAAAGCTACATATTGGACTTAAATTACTCATAGTATTTTCTTTCCAGTCTATCTTAAAATATTTGGACATAATATAAACTTTAATTCAAAGATCAGTAGCTTCAATTTAGGCAGAAATGTCACTATGTCTTAAGGGAATAGGAGTTTATTTCAGCAAACATGAAAGTAAACACTAAAGCAGGAAATCTACTTTATTTCTCATAAATATTTTACTTTGTTTCATCAGCTGTGCTAAAGAGATTAATAATACTGATAATTCTTCTACACTAAGACAGCAATAACAACAGGAAAACTAACTAATAAAAGTCTTGATGTGAGATACCTTGGCTCTGAACTGTCAATTTTTGCCTTTTAAACTGAATGTGATCAAGAACAAGTGGTTTCAGTACAATACTTCATCTGAACTATTCCAGAGACTATAGCTGAGATTAGGTCACAGAATTTGCACCGGGATGCTAAATCCCTCTCATTTTTTTGGGCAAGGGAAAAATGAGCTTTTCATGTTTGAGATTTAAGGCTCAATGACTGATTCTATCAGGCTGTCCTGCTGCATTAATAAACTTGAAAAAATGTAAAAAAAATTTTTAAATTATGGTCTTAGAAAAAATTCAACTATGTTTGAAAACTTACAGTTTCATCTATTCATAGTTTTCCATATAGTTAACATATAAATAATGGTAAAAATAAACAGAAAAATGTATATTTAATCTAAACATGAACTGAAACATCATCCTTTTGTTTGACAACCTCATCTTCTGTGATTATTGTCAAGATTATCAATTCTGCATTATCAACATTAAGCAGAAGTCTGAGAAACGTTTACAGGATTTTTACTATTCATGTGAAATACATATATAACGTGAGTCTACAAATCCACACTTTTGCTGAAAGAGTCACACTTAATGCCATTAAAATGCTACTTTTCTCCTAGCAGGATCTCAAGTTTCAGTCTGTTGTGTGTTTTCGTCTCAAGAAAAAAAAGAAAAAAAAAACAGAGGAGGCTTCAGGAAGACTAATTTTCAAATAAACACTCCTGTTCTGAGTACTTCCAACTCAAAACATAATGCTAAAGTATCACACTGAATTACCCTCAGCTCTTTTTACATGTTCTTAAAAGGAGAAAAGTTTATGGCACTGTAAAGTGAGGAAAAACTTTTATATTTTAGGCAAAAACCATGAACGTTTCTTAGAGCTATCTTCAATGAAAAGTACATTTAAACAGTCAATGAAAATTACTGCTCAGTTTTTTCAGCATGTAGCAGTACTGTAACATACGCAGAAATATCGCCCTTAATTTGCCCATCTGTATCAACAGATGTAATGTGCCACCTCTCCCTCTTTCTCTAGCGGTCTACCTACACATAACTATGCAGGTAGCTTATTAAATTATTTTCTTTTTTTTTTATGGACTTCAGTCTAGAACTACCATTTGTAGCAGACAGACAGAATTATTTTCCTCTTGCCATTCTCAGTGCCTGCAGAGAAAGGTACTCCAAAGTGCACGCTACTTGCAGTTGCATCTGTTTCCCTTTTGGAGCCTTTACTATGATGTCAAATCCATTATAGGAAATTCAGAGCAGCATTTTTTGCTAACAGTGCTGTCAAGGAGACAATAAGCAAGTAATGAGCGCTCAAAAGCCATATTAGAATGATTTCAGCTGAACAGAATTTTATGAGAAAGCCGTTTCTGGAGGCAGAGTTTTGAGAACATGATTTCTGTTAAATTTCTGATCCTATGCCTAGTAAGTCTGAGGATTAGACATTCAGATCCAAGCACTCGGATTATGCTCTAGAGTAGGGAAATCATTCAGATTTTTAACATAATCTTCACAGCTGGATCACAGTTTGTCAGTATAGAAAGGGAATGAATAAAGTGAAGGCCATTTTTTTTATACGTAACATTTTATCCATACTCATTCTTCTGTTCTTGGAGTATCACAGAAGCTAATGAGGTATGAAACATTATCAGTCTTGGGTTATATTTTCAAGGCAAGCATGAATAATTTTTCCCACGAACTACTGTTTCAGGAAGAGGTTGAGATTTTTATCTACCAGCATTCAGTGTTTCCTGTTAGTTATACCATATAGCTCCCAAAATAAACTCTTCTAAGTACTATTAGTCCTTTTAGCTAATGGCAATTCTTATCTTCCAGACACCTCAAGAACTTTATTTTAGTAGATTCATAATTCTACCTATAACTGAGATATATATAAAAGACAATGCATTATTGCATTATACTATTTTTATTCTCAGGAAGGAAACTGAATTGAATACTGCACCATAATAAGCACAAAATGAATTAACTGATGTGTGACAAATTCTACACAATTAAAAAAGAATACGAAGGGCAATAGGAACTGAGCAAAAGGGGAGCTGGGAAACATGCTAAAACAAATACTTTTTATGGTTCTTCATTACTGAAAATCTTGCTTTGCTACACAGCATCATCACTAAGATGAAGTAGATTAGCACTCACAACTCTAATGCAGATAATTTTGTCAAGGTCATTAGGTGTTCAATAGTGTTTAGTAAAGCTGTAAAGAATTGCACCTGGATGACTCTGTAATGGTTTGTATATCAGGAAATGGGAAATGTCGTGCAGATTGGTTACAGATTATTTTAGGGGATTAGTTACAGTGCTTGCAGATGCATTTGCTAGGGGTAAAACTAGGCAGACAACAGGTTCACAATCATCTGTTATAAATTCTAATTTTGTACCAGGCACAGGCCTATCAATTTGTGTCTAATTATATTCCTCCATGTGAGATATAAAATACCTCAGGGTTTCTATAATAAAGGCTCATTAATGTGGACGAGAAATAATTCTGAAACTCTTTCTGCCAGGGCTAATGTTAATACAGATTTTAATTGCTCTTACAGGATATTAAAACACAGATTTTTTTAAAAAATCTGGTTTAATCTAATCATTAAGTGGATCCATTTTTATAACCCTATATTTCAAGTATTGCTTCTTAGACTACTAGATAGTTGCATCATTACCAGTCATGTTGAAACAGAGAATAAAAGACGAATGCATAAAATATAAAAGGCAATATTATCAAAGATATATGTCTTGATGCCTGTCAATTCCTTGTATTTCCCCTTTCTACCTTTAAAATATCCTCTGCCTGCTTAGATATTCTAAAATGTACTTACAAAAATAAAACAATAAGTATTGTGAATAAAAAGGAATTAGTATCATAATTTAAAGCGAGTCAAGATTAATCTCCAAGGTAAAATCCAAAAGCAAAATCCTTCCAACAAGGACTTTTACTTTAGGAACTCAAATTGCTAACCTTTGATCTGAAGGATATAATTCTTCTGAAGCTAGTCCAGTCAGGTCACTAGAGGGTGAAAAACAAGAGCAGAATAGCATTCCAGACTGATACTACTTGACTTTGAGGGCAGATAACTTAACATCTCTGTTCCTCAGTTTCCCATGTTTTATGGATGAAGAGAAAATATTATTTTTACCCACAGTTAAAAGCAAATTCTCAGTTGTCAAATTCCAAAAATACCACCATATTTCAATAGCTTTTTGGAAATAGCATTCAAGTAAATATTCTGTACTGAAAAAGAATAATATTCATGGACTTTGTGGTGATGGAAGAGACACTTTTATGCGCACCTTGTCAAACTGCAAAGTACCACTAGCCTCAGGGTTGCTATCATTTGAATAGATGACAGGTGCATTTGTCACAGGATGCATACTATACAGCCACCTAGATAAATAAAATATATGATGGGCAAAAGGGCCTTCATGTTTTAAGTTTTGTCAGGAGAAGGGGGAAAAGACAAAAAATGAAAGGTTCTCACTTGGCAGTCTAAAACACTAGCAGATTGAAAAATAAAGCTGATTTGAAGAAGCAGTTCTTGTGATAGAACTGACAGCTCCTGTATAAAAGGGAGCTGAGCTAACAATAAACTGATAAATAGATTCATAAAACCAGTTTGTGTGTTCAGTAAAGTGAGAAAGGGACTTACGAATGTACTAAAGTTTTGATACTGTGGATAAGAAGTAGCAGCAGAGAAATACAAGTTTTCTGTACATACATGTGCTAAGCAACAAGAGAAATATATTAAGGCATTTTAAGAGGGAGTACAACTTAAAAGTTTGTTATCAAAATATCTTACTTAGGATTTCTTCCTCCCTTAACAGTTGCCTGAAAATATCCTGAGAATGATGTTTCTAAATAATTACTAGGGAAAACCTCTACTAGGGCCTGCTGGGAATTTACTGTATCTTCTTGCAGACTAGACTAGAAGAAAAAAATCCAACAAGAGATATGAATACGAATCCACAACAGGTCTAGGTAATGTGTATTCAACATTGAAGACATCAGGTAAGAGAAACAACAAAAAAGGTGTAAAAGGAAGAAAATGGCCAGCTATTTCACAAATCATAATTAATAATCAACAGCCTTTCTATCCAGAGGATATATGCTTTAACTGTTGACTTTTAGTAGAAGGTTATTTCAGTGATGCCATAAACAGATTCCACCTAAAAATTGTAGAACTTATATTTGTCCTAGTAACTGAAACTAGAGAGATAATACTGTTGAGTTTTTCCCCTTCAGGAAGTGGTTTCAGAGTACTTTTAGAAAACTAGTTGCTACTCACAAATGTCAGTGCCTTAATTACCAGTTAAATTAATTTCATCATTAACATGCCATTTAGTTCTATGCATCATTAGCTTTTCAGGTTTCAATGTAGAAATAAGTTGTGACTAAAAATTAGATGACCTAAATATCCTCCACACAAACAGAAATGACCAGTACTGGAAGGTAACAGATCACATGTAAGAAATTAAAAGACTGGTTCTGCAGTTAAACACTCCCAGAAATGTCTTAATACAGACTGGCCACTGCAAGAACATGTTAGCAACCTGGACAGAGAGAGTCCTTTCTCTCCCTAGGCACCAATAGCCTTCCCTAAGGACATAGTCACTTTCCTGTTTAAGGTTCATCACATTTATAACTTCTAACCTTAGATTTATATTGAATAATCTTTGGAGACCTTGAGAGAGAGAAAGGGGAATTTGTATCAACACTCACATGAAAAAATGCATTCTTCAAAATTATTTGGGTAATTTACAAGCTTGATTTTTATTATAAGAACTAATCTATTTGGGGATGCAGTCTTTCCTTCTTTCTAAATGTTGTTACTAAAAAATCCCAGCAAGTACCAATGTGTAGACTTCAGCATATCTATTTTTATGAGTTCCTTTGGTTCTTCAATTTAAGTACTTGATGACAAAATTAATTTTAAAATTATTTACAGAAACTAAAAACTTACCACATTATAATTCCATTCCTTTTGCGATACGTGTAGCTGAAAGAGCACATACAGGCTCCATGCTTCCCCTCTCTTGCTCCTCTCCAGGTCCATGCCCCCACACTCAATTACCCTTGGATTCTGCATCGACCCCTGTGCTTTACTGCCTGCCCAAGTTTTGCTAACTTCCCTCTAGTATTTTCCAAAGCAGCTTTTTTTGACAGTACAGTAGATCCCCCTTCCCAATTTTTTGGTCATCATCACATCACCTTGTCTAACTGATCTCTTGAAATTCCTACAGAATTTATAGGTCAAAAATGATAACCACGCTGACTTTACTTGGCTTAGGGAAAAAACTTTCCAAACTCCTCCTAAACAGGTAAATCCTTTACAGCACAATTTCTTTTGTCAAATTTCAGACTCCTTCCATGAATTTCCCCTGATCTCTTATTTAGGCACTTCCCCCAAAAGCAAAAGAAGCGTGCACAGAAATTTTCAACCTGAACTGTTAATATATGACCCAGTTATAAACGTCTGACACAAGCACATAGCAGAAAACACTTTAAGTCTACGTGGCACTACAAACTTCATGCACACATAATTGTGCAGGAAATAGGAGTATGAAGCTTTGTAAGAGTACTGAAATTAACTGGGGGCTGGATGTGAGGGAAAATTATAACTACACTGTGAACATTTTATATAATGGTATTAGTAAGTTGTAAATATGAGAACAGCAACTGTTGCATAATGAAAATGCTGGTTGTGAAGCAAAAGTAAAACTTCTGATTTCACGTGAACAAGAAATGACCTCTTAATGAAGCTAAAACACTTAAAATTAAGATGATAATATTTGTATTTGTCTTTCTCTACCATTTTACATTTCTAGAAAGATATAATTTCTAATTGTTTGCAAAAGAAGGAATAATGAATGAAATGACAACTATGAAATGCTGGTCATTTCTGCAATATGACAATAACCTCTCCATTTTCCTTAAAAATCTTGGGTTTAGTTTTTTATTTGGTATTTGTATATTAATTTGGCATGGCATCTTTTTCTGTCATCCTAAATATTTACAAAGCAAATTAATAATGATTTTTCAGACAAAATAACAGCAGAAATGTATTAAAAGTTACGTGAGAGGCTTCAGTCTGTTCCAAATACACCATTTGCTGTGCAATGTGGAGAGCAGGTATGTGCAGTAAACCAAAATCAAACATCCCTTAAGAAGCAATTAAATTGAAACAAGGAATCATTTCTAATAAATACCTCAGTCCTATAAATGGATGTGACACTATGATATTTGTATTTGACTTGAGGCTTACAGACTGCATACTCTGTGTGGGTGTAATACCTGCATCCAGGCATCACTTCATGGACTAGGCTTAATTTTTTACACAGGGGAGTGCCATTACTAGAACTTGCAAATAGTTAGTAGTGGTTTAAATTTTTGCTATTACTATTGACCTGAACATTTTCATTCTCTTCCTCTCCCTGAGCCTCTGCTCTTTGTCTGCAATTAAATACTGCCCAAGAAATGAAGATTTAGAGAAGAAAACAAACCAAAAACGTGTCTATAAAATTTCCTGTGTTTGAAATTTCATGCCTGAATAAGAGACCAAGTTGCCAGTTCTCACAAAGTACCTATTCAACAGGTATTTTTCAGAGAGTTTTTGACTGCTCAATAACTTCCCATCAGTGGGCAATTCCTCAGTCTAAATATACATTTATTAAAACCATAATAAAGAACTAACTGTATTACACAACAGAGCCAATAGAGCTGCACAATCCCTCTGGTTTGTTCACTCCTTTGGGCTGGAAACTTCTCCTTCCTTATACGTGGCAGCAGTATGTATGCATGTAGCACTACAACTGATGACACCTCCGAGAAGTCAGTCACCAGGGAAAAACTCCTACCTGTGTGGAGAACACAGGCATGTCTCATTTCCAGCCAGCACACTACATACTGCCTAATAGATTTGGGTTGGTTTTTGTTTATTTTCCAATGAGAATGCTTACATTTACATTACATGTTCTTTCTTACAATCTCTTTGATCTTTGTGACCGCACTATCAAATTAATAGAAAATCCAAAGTCAGAGATTTCAACAGCGCAGCTATAAAAAACTGATACCCATGAATTTGTACACAAATGAAATGGAGTTCAGTGTTAATCAACTCATTTAAACAGTTTTCATAACTGCTTTATAAGAAATTAGGCTAGATTTGAAACACTGACCATTCCAAAATACATTCTGTATAAAATGGGTGCTGCTTTTTATATAGACACAAAGGTCTTCCTAATTATTTTCATTTTGATTTAAGAAACAAATGGTCAAATCCAAGTGATTTTGTTTTATGCACATGTTTAACTACATGCATTTTTATTTCTGCTTTTTTAGTTTTTTGGGGACGGCTTGGTGCATAAAGATAAGAGGATGGGTCAGGCCTAGGTTGTTTTGAAATTAAATAGATATGGTTAGCTTGAAGGTACTTCTGCAGTCTCTTGTGACCAGAAGATCTGTTGAATTAGCACAAAGATTTTTACTTGAAGTCAGAAAATGGAGAAAATTGGTGGACGGTGATTAAAAAATTAAGGATTTAAATTATGCCTATTCAAAAGTTCTTCTGATCAAGCAGGTCCTATAGGTAATAAGCCACATAACCAAAAGTAATGTTTCAAAATCAAGATTACGTTCATTAATACTTCATTCTGAAACAATTTGATTTTTATTTATCTTTTGGAAGACTTTAGTAAACCAATCGTACATGTGGCAGGTACATGTCATTTCTGCCTATCCTAACATATTTAGAGTCCTAAAGACATGCCTGTTAATAATACGAATTGTGTTTAGCCATTAGATTAGAAACATGAAGGACATAAGTGAATCATTTATAGTTTCTTAATTCTCTGTGATGGATTCAGGTCATGTTTTCTGTTATATCAAATCTGATTGCCAAATTGTCAGCTCTAATGCAAATCTCAGTTTTAATCTCCCCTGCAGCCCAATTACAAAATTAGTTTTTGATCAAGTTCCTAGATTTTAGAATTATCTTTTCATTATAAATGGAAAGCCTGAAGTTTAAACTTGTCTTTTGTTATGCAAAAGTAATAAAAACTATAGGGTACTAATAAAATGGCAACAGATTCTTAGAAATCAAGTAAAAGCCAATATCCAGCATCTGAGGAAGACTACGAAGTGACATAGTGCATGTAAGGAGAGGGATGAAAGAAATAAAAACTTCACTCATCATCTTGAAACTGATCTTATCAAAGCAGTGAATACACAACTGACAGAGAATTTTGTTACAGTTTCCTTTGCAGATACTGTCTGGACACAGCCTATAATTCTATCACAAAAGTTAAGTGTGTCTATTCTGTGAAGAGACCTGAGTAGGAATTATGTTTTCTTCCTCCAGGTAACCCCCTTTTTTTCTGTTTGCTGAACACAGCAAAAGACACAAAGGAACAAACACCATGCAAAACCCAGCTTCTGTTAAGATTAAAACTCAAAATAATGAACTTTATACAGAAGCTCATTTCTGCTGGTAACAGCAGCATAAAAGGGTCTTGCAATCAAACCTCACTTTCACTTTGGCTCACCTCATCCTTTTAGATTTCCTTTCCAGCTGATAAATTCAGCAAAACAGAGCATACAATCCATTGTATATATAAACATCTTGTATTCAGGATGACCCTCAAGAGACAAGCTCTTTGCCTCTCTTAACCACTTATGCCACCATGTACAACAGATTGTGGGCAACATAGTATTTGGGGATGAGTAAAGCCATAGCAACAGATGCACACAGCCCTAACATAAAAAGAAAGGAAAGGTAAAGCAAAATGCTGCCATGTGACCATTAGAGAATCTAAAGACAGGAATGTCATCTTACAATGTCAACTTGCCCAAGAAAAAATGATAGCACTAAACTGGTTCTTTCTTTCACAAAGGTATTTTGTTTTATCACTAACCTTCATTCATAATGTGCTTGTCCCAGCCCTAGCACAGCCTGTCTTCCATACACCTACCAACACCACATTTATTTTATGCATATCACTGTCAAAAATTGGTTGACAGCAGGAGTGGACAAATTTACCTGTGTGCTTTGCAAACCCTACACTTGCTCACAGATACCCACTGGATTTACACAGTTTACATAATACAATCTGCTCTGTTTCTACATAATCAATGGCCATATCAAGAAAATGAAAAAAATTGTTCTCACTGCATTATGAAACAATAAACAAGAAATGCCACCAAACTGGCAGGCAATTTTAAAATTACACTTCTTTTAAATGGTCAGGACATTTTGGCTGTAGATCTACTTCAGAAATGAGTAATCTGATGAACAAAGAAATTGATGTATGCTTCCCAAATCTTCAAAATAGTAGAAAGAAATTAATCACATTTTTGCCTCTCAGTTGTTATAACAATGATGAATGATCTACTCCTTGAGAAATGTTGCTGAATCATCCAGTAAATTGTTTGCTCTACAGTAGGTCTCATCCACAGTTATGCTGACCTTCAGGGTGTTCCTGACAGGCTCAGTTATCAAAATCTCTTTTTTTCTGGCGCAGATTCTCCTCTTGCAATATTGTAACTTGTTCATTTGTAAAAAAAGGGCTACCAGTAATTGTACCTGTTAATAACCTTTCTAACACTTTTTTTCTTTGTATAACTCACAAAACAGAAGAATGTTACTCTGAATTGTAATGATACATTTAGTGACGTAACTCATTCTCAATGTCATAAACCTATTAATAACTTAGTTTAAAATGAGGGCAAACAGTAACTCTGTCCAGCATACTGAAAGCAGATAATTCAGGAGTTAAGCTCTTCATCATTTACATAACTGACTAAAAAGGAACTAAAAATAAAAATTAATACCAAGTGTTTACCATCTGATATGCAATTTTTCTCCAGAGAGGTTATCTAACTGTGTCTCATAACTACAGCAATACAACTTTAGAAAGGATGATAGTCACACCGGCTCCACAGAAATGGCCACACAAATGACCATACAAATTCACCCTTGATATCACACTGATATTATGGTTGTTGCTGGATAATATTTATATCAAGTCAAGGGTTTCTCAACTTCTCACCCCGCCCCACCAGTGAGGAGGCTAGGGGTGCACAAGGAGCTGGAAGAGGTCACAGCCAGGACAGCTGAACCCATTGGCCAAAGGGATATTTCCTACCATATGACATCATGCTCAGTGCAGAACTGGGGAGAAGCTGGCTGAGGACTCGGACCTTGGCTTTGGAAGTAGCTGAGCATTGGTGGTCTATGGGTGGTGAGCGATTGTGCTGTGCATCACTTGTTCTGTATATTGCATTATTTCTACTTACTGACTTCCTTTTCTGTCATACTAGACTGTCTTTATCTCAACCCATGAGATAACTGATTCTCTCCTCCATCCCACTGGTGATCTGAGCAAATGGCTGTGTGGTTGTTTTAGTGGCCTGCTGTGTTAAACCGTGACATGCAGTTACACGGGGGAAGGGCTCCTCCTTTCACATTCAAATGCTAATTAATTAATTTTTAAGAATATCAACAGCTCTACTAAATTGAGAAAAATCACTTATGCTCTTAACTTTAGCTACATATTCTCTTTTTACAACTACAGTCCATCTATCCTAGTGGAGAAATGTTGATTGTAAACAGCATTAAGGTGCATTATTGCCTGCAGGCTGAGCAATCTCAAATTCATTTGCTCCCACTTATTAGTGAGCCAGTCATGGCTATTCCGGTATTATTTCTCTCAAGGGAATGGATAAAGAGTTGAATATGTAATAACATCCTACACCTTGAAAGAACTTAGACATTTTAATTTTACCTGAAGTAGCTTTCCTGACATATCTGTAATTACTATAAGCTGGTCTTTACTTTTAATTTTGACTAGTGTGGAACTGAACAGACACTATAAGACAAGAGAGGTAAAGTTTTCAGGAAAGACTTAACATATGACATTTTAATTCTCTACAACTCCCAGAGGAAGAGTTTTTCCTACTCAAGTAGGAAAACCATGAGCTATGGAGAAATTGTATCATACATGTCAGCTCTACACTAGGCAAAGAGAATGAATACCAAAGCACAATGGATCAATAATTTCAGCAGAAGGTTTGCTACTTTTCTGCATTGGTGCAAGCAGCACCATGACACAAAGACTAACTGAGGTCCATGTAAAAAACACAGGAAAATACTGAAGCTTAACATAAACTATGGGAAAACATGATTCATCAAATATTAGATTAGCCACTTAATTTCCTGTAGTTTTTCACTACAGGAAATGTCCTATAAAGTGTTACCTTAACAACCTAGATGGATGTATTGTGTGATTGCAGTAAGAAGCATATCTACATATTATATGTACCAATTTGAGGAACATATCTTGCTGTTCTATAGGTTTAGAATATAAATTATACAAAGTCCTATATCATTTATAATTTTTTATCATCAACAGCACATTATCTTTTGCAAAAATTCTTGCTTTTTTTTTTACAACTACTTTTAACGGTACGACAAATTAATAAGTTTTTCAGAGCATTAACTCTGTAATTGTTTCCTTTTTCACTGTAGTAGCAGATGGGTGTATATCTCTTGGGATAAGAGAATCAAGAATCCTTTATTTCAAAGTAATTTTCTTACTTGTAACCAATCCCTTTTATTATGTATGTATGTCTTAAAACCCAGTTAAATGGAAAAAAACCCTGAATGTGTCTATGTACATTGTAAGTTTATAAACTTATAAATTAAACTGAATAGGTGAAATGGTCAGCTGAATGTTTTTCTTTAATTCAAGATAGAGCAATCCTTATGCAAATAATAAAACTCTTATAAAAGTAATAAATCTCTTTTTTAATTTCTCTACAACATTTTGCTGAAGGGGTTAGGGAAGACACTGCAATATTCCTAACTTAGTAGGGAACAAAAAATCAGTTTCTCCAAATTTACACAGACAATCATGCTGAAACAATTTTTCTACAAGAGCATTCTTGCTGATTGATGAATGTAACATTTTAAACGTCACTTCTGATGCACATATATGTGAACAGGAATGACTGCTACTTTTTATTTTCCAGACCAGAGTTGAAAAGCATGATAATCTTCCTGGATCAAATTTTGAACAATTTTTATCAGAGCCAAGCAATCATGACTATGTACTTTATCCAAAAAGAAAAAGAAACAAATCTCTTTTATGGTGGTAACTGATTATTCTGTAGTGTTGTATAAGCAAGTAGCATAAATTGTTGGAGGAAACTAAAGACTGTGGGAATAAGAAGTGAAGTACTTACTCCCTTTTATTTGTTAAAAACACTCTAACGGGTTATTGTTCGCTTGAACTGCAAACTGCATTTTACTTGTGCTTTGGCCATTTCACCTCTAAGTGACCTGACTGTTCAGATACAATGATGAAAAACTAATTTTTTTACCAATGAATATAAGTTTATATTTTAGCAGATAATCTTTAATAACCTAATGTTCTTTTTCCTTAAGGAAATATGTCTCATGTTTTAGGGAAAACAAAGACTTGTAGGCTTACTATTAGATACTACATTTAATGATCATAAGATCACTAAGATGGCAATGATAAAAGGAATTAAAATTAAGTATATTGCTATACTTACATTTAATTCACTGTTAGTCAATGTTTCCATAAATACTTCTGCAAGTGACTAACTTTAAAGATGAAACGTGGAAAATTACTTACAGTTAGGTTCATTTTTGTCTGTAGTCTCAGAAGGGTTGTCTATGAGCAATAACACATCTATCTGAGAGACATTCAGCAATGATAATAATAGGTAAGAGAATTTTACCAAAGAAAGAATTCATTACTTATTCAACACATAGTCCACTGCAACAATATCCCATCCCTGTTACAATTCAGGAAACTGTTAGCTCAAAATGCAAATAAACTTTTGCAGTATCAAAGCAATAGATTCTCAATAGGTGCAAGAACAATCATCTACAAGAGAAAGAGTTCTGATCAAATTTTTAGAAGCCTGTCTTAGCTGAGCACATGCACACTTGCTGTAATATGCATTTCTAAGCGAATAACAAATAGCCCATATTCTTTATTTAAAAGGTCATATTGATTTTTGAAACAGTTGTAGTTAAGTAGCTACATTAAGAATGCATGCATCTTAATTACAACCAACTCAAATGTGCAATACTTTCTAATGATGGTAAATAAATCAATCAGCATAAATTAAAAATGACAGAGCCTCAGAAGAGGAGGTTATATACCTGACACTTTCTGTCTATAAGTGGATATACAATGATAATAAATCATTGGAATACAGTGTCTGATAACTGGAATTTACATACTATAGTAGTATAATATCCCTGTCATATTTAACTGTATTTAGTGCTAGGATGATTTTGCCCCTCCTTTGTTAGAATGAGCTTTGCCAAAATTTAACTTAGTTACATGTTACAATTGTTACATGCCTTGCTGCTACATGATCTCACTAGGATAGAAAAATTAACATTTTAAATATGGATTAGGAATGTATATGTGAAATAGCATCTACACTTGTCCCCTGGTGACAGTAAAAAAGATGAGAATTATATGAATCAATAAAGATACAATGTGATCATACTTTAATGCAAGAAAAATGTGTGGTTAGAATAGCTCTGAAATTGAAAACAAGTTATGTTGGTTAACTCCTTTTTAAAAAATTGTCTAATATTCTCAAAATGAGGATATTTGAGTAAAGATATCTTTTTTTTGTTTTAAAATCACGGGTCTTACATCCATGAGCTACATTTTGTAATCACAGGCAATGTTTTGAAGATAACTTTTATAAAGAATACTTCCAGTTCTGTCCCTTTTTCATATTTCCTGCCAAGATGTTAGGTTCTGTAACTCATTTAATTTTGTTTTCACTCCAGCAGCAGTACTGGTTACAGTAAAACAAGGTCTCAATAGTTTTTACCAAGCCTCCATTAAATGAATTAATATTTATTTAATTAACATTCATACCAAATAATTTCTTTATATAACAACTACTTCGGTAGTTGTACTTCCTTAATTTAGAAGGTTAGGGAGAGGAGTAGTTATTATGTTTCACCTAATGTTAGAAGCATTTTGAACTCCTGTTGTAATAAAATCCTTGGAAAGGCTCCCTTTTCAACAATCACATTTTTCTTATCCTAAATGGTATGGCAGTGGTGTCCCAAATGTACAGAGTGGGTGCCAGCTGTGCTTACACAAGAATAAACAAGTTTCATACAGTCCAAATCATTTCCATGGCCAGTTCTTAAATCTTGACCTTAAAACAGATATTCTGCAAAAAATAAGGTACAGTGACAGTCCAAAGAAATGGCTTTAATCAGTTAACTGCAGTCCTCCTTTCATTTAAAAATTAATATATGTTCGCAAAAATGTATGTTTTACTGTATATATATTGGGATTGCAACATCTGCAACATACCCAGGTGCTCTATTGTGTCACTCTCTATTTTCCTTTAATAGCTTTAATTTGGAAAAAAAATATATGGGCACAATTATGTTTCCATCAACAGAGAATTTCTAGTTGGGTTACAGAAATCAACTGCCAGCTGGCAAATTGAAAAATGCACTGCAAGTCAGACTGAATTATAAACAGCTATGATCCTGAATCCACCTAGACTGAACCAACAAACAATGCTAAGTTAAGCAAAGTAGAAACCAGCTACAAACCCGCTCTCATTTCTTGCTGTTTTCAATACATTGAAACTAAACATTAAATTCTTTGAGATTTATATACAAAACTCTTTTGAAGTAGCACCACTCTCGTGGCGTTTAACAATAACTTTGATTCCAGAAAAGCTTCTAGAAAGTTATGATGTTGGGAAGATTTTGGAGAAATAGCAGGAAAAAATAAAACCTGAGGTTAAGATTAAGGAAGATAAAATGGGAAAGGTAAAAGAATCAAGTAATTACACATAAACGTTCAATACTTGGACTCAATTTTTATCCGCATGACAACAGCAGTAAGGGTTAATCAATACAAGAATGATATTATGTAACAATATATTAACAGCTGGGTTATTCCTGAAATTATTTTTAGTAGAGACAAAAACTCAATGCTTACCTTGTAAGACCAAGTTATTATCCTTAATTTCCTAAGAACTGCAAAACAAGTGTTATGCTTAAGCAGTGTAACATTTCCTTATGCCAATATCACTGACCTGAGTTCACTGGCCATGTAGAGTGAAAGTGTTAATATATTTTCAAAGACTGGAATATGTGAAACAAGTATTTATCAACCTTTTAAAACTGATAGATAATTTAAACTTTTAAAATATACCAACCCCCTAAAATCCTACATTTGTCCTTACAGTGACAAAAGGAAAAAAATTGCAAATAAAAGCTCTCAATATATTTTACTGCATTATAAACATCCAAATATACTTGCATTCTCTTGCAGTTAAGCCTATTAGAGCACTATCTCTCATTCTGTAGTTCTTTCCTATATTATTGTAAGAACATAAATATTCTTACAATAAAAAAATAAAAAAAATATATATAATAGAGTTTATTGGAAAACTGTAGTCTGATTGGAACTTTAATTCCAGTGGATCAGAAACAAGAATAAAACACTTTGACTGAGAACAGTTTGAGTAATTCTCTAAATCACTCTCAAGGAAACCCTTGGCTGACCACCCAGCTAAGACTGGCAAAGGTGGAAAAAATGTTAACCTGAGAGGAACCAAGCTTTTAGGAATGAAGTAGTACAATTTGAACAGTATCTAGAAACTGTTTTGTGGGCATAAGGGAATAGTCTTCACACAGAGCCCCACTTAAAGTTGAACAACAGGACACTGCCCTCTGCATCAGCACCTGGGCTGATGTAGAAGCTGCCAGGATACTGGCTTGAAAATCTATTTTCTAGGATCTTTCAGAGAAGTGTTGTTTTCTTAAACTCCCCACACTTTATAAATGCATAATATTCTGCAGTCCATAGCTGAAATAGTAAGAAGAAATGGCATGAAACACTTTTGCTCATGCCATGTTGGTGCATGTACCTGTTCAGATGGCCTGGGGAGGGTGGAGACCTGTACTCTATAGATGGCAGTATAAGCATACTGAAGAAACTGGCGAGACTTCAAGTATAACCACTTAAACACATTTATGATTAACAATAAATACATAAAAACAATTATTACAAAGGAAATTTAAAAATTGGCACAAAATGCTGAGATTAGATCAACCGTCAGCACTTCTAGAATGCATTTCAGTCAATTCAATCATTTCAGTGGCTTTTTATTGGTACTGGTAACAACCTATGGGCGAGTCTTCTGCCAGGAGGATTCAACTCCTCTACAGCTCCTCTTAAGAGTTTACAGAATATTAGAAAAGACTGAGAGACTTTTCTGAGTTCATTTAGAGTGAGTTTAAACATACTATACTTTAAGGTTGGTCACCTGTTAAAATACACTTAAATATTTCATTTTCTTATAAAAAGATGAAGGATTTGAGCAGCTAAAGAGACAGAATAATTTGATGGATTACTTTTAAATCAGATGAATATAATATTTTAATAATTAAAAAAATCTTTTTAGAGTTGCTTGCATTCAATATACTCCAAGTATTAGAAAACCTCATCTGTAGACAGAGATATGTGTATAAATATATCCAGTATAAGCAGCAGTTTTGGGTGAGGTTACTTACAGAAGAGTTATATCTTTGCATAAAATTTTAAGCATCTCCAATGTATTTAAAAAAAAAAAAAGCAGTAATCCTATATACCATTTAAAGTGAATTAATGAAGCTTACAGTATAAGGAAGTATCTGACACTGGGGGATATGGTGCTAGAAAGGTTTAGGAGGTATTTTTCCACACATTTTATAAACCCACTGAGTAAATCTTGGACTTCAACCATTGTTTTTAGACATGAAAGAGTTTGAAAATCCTATTAACATCTTTGTGGAAGTGGTCTAGCAGTACTGCTCCTATAGGAGAATGTATTTTGCATTATCACTTATTACAGCAAAATCATAACTTGTGAATCCAAGGGAGTTCCTGAAATCACTTCTGTAAAATTATTCTCCTTTTCCTGCAATATTTTCAATAGTACATATTACCTTATTGTGAAAATATAATGGAGTGCATGACATCTGTCTATCTCCTTTCCTTAAAATAACATACTTTTGTGCAGATAAGACAGGGGCACATTTACTTCTTACATAGTTCTGTGATCTCTCTGAATCACACTTTTTTCCTACCCACCCCTCCCAAGTTATTTAGCATTTCCACTTTAAATGAAATTTGGCCTTTGAGAAAGATAAAGTTTCAGTCTCAATTACCAAAAGACTTTACTACTAGAATGAATGGATTAAGAAAGCAGTTTCAACAGTTTTCCTTTGTAGCCCATAGTTTTTTCCACTATAGCCATTAACAAAGTAACTTCAAGTCTGTGCAGATTTAGCAATGTACAGAAGAGATGACGCTTGTGATTTTGAGATTTAAAACCTATTAGTGATACTCCTATTCATTTTGAGGTAGATGTATTTATAATTTCTCTGCAAAGAAGACTAAACCATGTTAAACTTAATTAGAGTAGCAACAAAAAATAAACTAGGAAGAGACCATTTATTAAAAACCAACCAACAAACCTCAAGAAATTCAAAGAAACTAGGAAAACATGAAAATAGAAGGGAGATACACAGTGCTCTCAATTCCCCTTGTGTCCCTGCAGGTAATTCTTGCTTTCAGGTTGACTGCAGTCAACTCGGTGACTTTCTGAGATGCAGTAAACTTTGCACAGTCCCCAGGAAATTCTTCTTGTCACTTCTGTGTCCTAGCTGCCTTTTCCTAGCTCCTCAAGCACTCGGTCTCAGCATGAGTTGCAGGCAGGCACCCAGTTCTACGCTGTGAGCATTTGCTTGCCTGAACCTGTAGTCTCTTAATTTTTCTTCCCTGGAGCTTGTTCCCTAGCTCCCACAAACATGTGAGCAACCTTTCCTCTGTCTAGAGATTTCCACCTAAGCAGACTGCTTAAAAAACCATAATTTTTGAGAAAGAATATTTCTCCTTCAGACAAAGGAATTATATGTTCTGTTCTAGTCAGACCAAACTTCCTTTCTGGCAATCCCTGAATCTTTCAGGCATCTAAAATTTAAATGGTTACACCCTTTCCAGAGTAGTTTACCACTCCTCTGAGAGAAATCTCTTGCACCTTATGAAAGCAGGTCTTACATTTCCTGCACACAGAAATTTCTCCATGGCAGCACAAACTCTCTGTGGTTAGGAGAGGCAGAATGAATGAATGGGTCAAATTACAGAAACAGGATTTTCCCAAGTAGCATAATCAACTATATCATCCATTTGATAATCTAATGACATAATTCTTGGGTGCCTTCTTTTAAATATATCTTCAGTCCAGACAGAAAGACCAAAAAAAAAAAAATTCACTGAAAAATATGCATAATGCTTTGGAAATATTAACTGTACCTGCTTTCTGTAGAATGGTAAGAGCAACTGCTCTTTATGCAAATGTAAGCTACATTGAATATGAATTAACTTACACAAATGAAATCCATCATATGAATTCATCTTAATCTTATGCTTTTGTTTTTTTCTCCCAGATAAGCAATTAACTTATACATTTCAGTGCCAGCAACAATCAATTTCAAATTTGTAAATTGTAGAAAATTATGTAGGAATTTGAATGTTAAAAGCAGATTAGAACAGAAAAGATTTAATATCAGGTTGGAAGAGTAAAACACAGCTGGAGAGTAAGATCTTAAAAAACTAATCTACAAACTCATATAGTATAAGTAAAACATAATTAAGATGATGGTACTTTACAGTGTAGGTGCTTCTATTCAACTCTGAATTCAGCTAATATATTCTTGGTGAGTTTTGGTGGATTCCACTTCATAAAACCTTCATTGAAGGGAGAGACAGACGGATAAAAGGGGCCCAAAATAAAGGAAATAATTCAGCAGCCAAAGTGATCTTTGACATGCCTACTTGTCAGCTTGAAAATAAATTAACAAGCTTAATAAATTGATAAGCTTGAAAATAAATTAAAAATGTTAAAATGATATAAAAATTTAATTTCTAATTTTAATCAAAGACTAAAAAGTAAGATCTCTTTTATGGGCACGTTTTGTTCTCAATGATTGGTTTTTTCAATACTAGCTTCCTAGATTTCAGTTGGAATATATTTAGTATAAAAAGAAAAAAATCCTCCTATGTTGAAAAACTGTGCTGCTGCCAATATACAAATAGCATGACAAAAGGCTGAAGTTTCACTGTTATTGTAACAGATATGAAAACACCTGTAAATATGAGCTACATTAATTTTCAGTGATTGAATGAGAAAAGTCTTTCCTGTCAAGGTCAGTATCTCTGATACTATTGCTGAGTGGCCGTTGTATTTGTTGATGGAGGAGAGAAAAAGTTGAAGCAAGCTACAGACACTGCATAGTAGAATTTTCTGAGATCTTTCTGAATTGAGAGAGGCAAATATCTGACAACCTGTGCAGTAGCTATTATGGTTCAGCTGCAAGAGTAATCTTTTTTGTTCAACAGTCATGCCTAACGACACTTCTCGCATATTATTCAGTGAAATGAGCTGCCACAGAGCGAAGGAGGCACAAAACAGCAGCATGACCTACACACAACTTTATTTGATGAACTAGAAGAAACTGCTTGTGACTTTGGGACTCAAAGCCAATTGCAAGCAAATGGGAGATGCTGCCAATGTTTATATGCGTTGCTGCTGGTGTGATCCTTAGTTCTTACTGAGGTCTAACTACAAAGCTCTGAGAAACAGGAAGACCTTCACATATAGAGCGTTTTTGAACAATGTGTAGTAGATTGAGGCAATCCAGATGTAGCTATTCATTGATATCTACTGTTGCCACATTGGACCATCTGGTCCTGTTCTGTTTCTGCCTCATGAACTAGGAAAATGAGTGTTCCTTTTCCAAATCACAAGGCCTAAGATTTAAATACTCTGTGATGAATTACTACAGAAAAAATTAATTAATAGAACATCTGCCTGCCAAGAAGATGGAGTGCAAGTAACTAATATGTTACAGTTACTGGGCCAGATTCTCCCATTATTCTGGCAGCTGACAAAGACCAGAAGGCAGATGGGTCAATCTGGCCAACAATTTTTTTGTTATGGTGTAACTGTCACCTGGCAAATCTAGCTCAAGGAACAAGCTCTTTCTCTCTATGCCTAGCCTACAGCAAGCTGGATGCTCTTCAGTATCCTCCTAAGCATCTATCACTGTCTTTAGGAGGTTATGTGACTTTGAAAGTCTAGTACTAAACTACAGCAGTACACAAGTACCATTATGTTTTAATGTGTTTAGAATGACTAAGTCACCATTGAAAACCGTTCTCGCATGCCATAAACTGGTAATTCTGATGTCAGGCAGAAATGACTACTTTTATATGTATGGTACAGTGACTTCAGTAGAATTATTTGCAAAAGTAAAGGGAATGTAATGCCCAAGAATAATTAGCTTCAAATTACTTGTTTTTTAATTATTCGGAATTCTTTTATTCAAATTGAGTATGCAACGTTTTTATTCCACTTCATCTTTGCATTTGCTTTGAGATGTCAAGTGTCATTTCTACTTTGGCAAGAGGTCTTTTGATTATCAAGATGAAAGAATATGCTAGTTCTGAATAAATTCTTATTTTTTATTTTACAAATGAAGTGAATGGAAAACTTCTACTAATGATCTGCTTCTAGTTAGCAAACAGATCCTTTTCCTGTGGTAATCAAATAAACCCTTTCTTCAAGTCTGTCCTCACCGATTTTTATAATTATCATCACTGTTCCCTTTTTTTTTTTTCCTCCTCTGAAGTAGAACTTGAAATATACATCTGTGAAAGCTTTCCAGTTGGTTCAGTGTAGGAAAACTGATGTACAGAACTCCTAGTGGGGTAATAAACTTTCTTCCAACCACAGAACTACAATCCACAACCAGACATAAACAGGGATGGTTTTCTTTCTCTGAGTTCTGAACATACCCCTAATTAAAATGAGATACTTCAGTACAAGAAACAATATACTGAAATTGTTGCTTTGATACATGGTATCTGATCGGGCCCACTGCCTGAAGGGAAGAAAACTACTGATTGTGAGTGGTCAGCAATAGTTACTGCTTTGTGACTTGTGTTATATTAAAGTAATTCACTATTGACATCATGTAAGCATTGCTCAATCACTGCAAATGAATTCTCACTAGTGTTCTTGAAGGCACAGGCTCAAGACAATTCAATGGCAAAAATATGCATGAGGTCATAATTTGGCCTGTTCTGTAGAAAATGAAAAGAAACAGTTTAAATGTGAGTGCCTGCAGTGAAAGAGGAATAATTTGCAAACTGAAATGGCACCGGAAATCAATATGACACAATGAATATGAAATCTCAGAGTGCCATTTCTACAAGACTGTAAAGAATAACTGCTGGGGACTACCATTTTCTGTTCTCATATGTAACCCTTCTGACATGTCTTGTTTTG
Source organism: Laterallus jamaicensis coturniculus (assembly GCA_022605575.1). Taxonomy (NCBI): domain Eukaryota; kingdom Metazoa; phylum Chordata; class Aves; order Gruiformes; family Rallidae; genus Laterallus; species Laterallus jamaicensis. The sequence goes on from JAKCOX010000057.1 coordinate 2,589,889, forward strand.
CTATGCTTGGGAGAGGAGGCTTTTTGAATGCAGGGTTTTAAACGCAGAAGGTACAGCAACTCAGCTGAGATCTAAGGTCAAATCTCTTTCTAGAATTACTCAGAACATATCTGCACTGTGAAGTCAAAGAAACTAGGGCCTGGAATATTGTGGTATGATACCTGCAGTGAAACTGAAGAATCAGATTATGTCCCTGACTCCTGATACGAGATGGGACTAAAAGCACAGCCAGCTGTAAATTTCTCCAAAGTAAGGGGTGAAAAAGTAATCCACTTCCCCCACTCCCCACAACACCATATCCAAACAACTCTTATGTCAAAGCTGAAATTTCACATGATATTCTGTCCAAAACAGTCTGGTGAGAACTTAAACACTTGAACCACCTCCTCCCCTCCTTCTGCACTGAGCTTGCTGTCTACAGACTTGTTCTCATACATCTTGCTCCTCACTTCCATGCCATTTTATCTTTCACAGTTGTTTTCCCTTAACTCTGTTAAGCCTTTGACAGCAGCAGATCCATCTTGGAGCTAGTTGGGATTGGCTCTGACAGAAACAGGGGAAGGTTCTAGCAGCTTCTCACAAAATCCACCTCTGTCGCCCTCCCCATACTGTAACCTTGCCATATAAACCAAATAGAAATAGAGTATTTCAGCTGATCGATGAAACAATCCTCTAGTCCAACTGCTAGGCCAAATTCAGAGCTGACCCAAGCTAAGCCTAATATTAAAGGGAATTGTCCCTGCCTTTTAAACACTGACAGGCAGATTATTTAGTTTTTAGTTGTGAATATTACTTATATAAATTCTGATTCTAATAAAACTTAACAAAATCTTAAAAAGGTATACATTTGCTCCATTATTCCTACATGAAAATACACAGAAAAAAAAAATCTAGTAGCTAATTTTGCTAGGAGAGCTCTTGCTATCTTGAAAGAAAAGGAAGAATTTCATTAATCCAGAGAGGCACTTCCCCTCCCAAGAAAAGGACAAACACTCTGAACAAGCTGCAAATAAATCAGCGTAAAAGATCAAAAAAGACCTAGAAGGCAATTAGATACTTTGTTTACAAGTGAGTTAATACCTCTATTTGTTTGGGTATTTAAGTGCAGAATTGCTTTCCTGTTCTCAACAATATTTTTCAGATCTGTGAACAGAAACAATTCAAGTAAGATGAGGAAAAACATTTTTTTTTCCTCCAATTGCATAGACTGGGTTTTGACCTAAAAGCAGTTTTATTTAGCTTTCTTGAAATTGCTAAAAATTGTTCAGGATTCTTCTATATATAATTATACCTCTACTATCTATACTCCACCAACATAATCACAAAAGCAGTCTGATAACAGAAACTTTTTTGGACTATATTAGCTTTTGGACATACATAAGCACCTTTTACTCTATTAATGTGCTAGGAAAACAGCCTTGTTATTAGAGCATAAACCCTGGAATCAGGAGATAAAAATTCTGTTCCCTTCTCTGCCATACACTTCTCAGGACATTATACAAATTGTCTTACATCTTCATGTCTTGCTTTATTCCCAATTACATCATGATAATGATAATTTCCAGCTCACTGACATGAACAACCTAAAGTATTTTACAGGCATTAGGGAATTTGAGAATCTAGAGAGAACTGTTACGGAGATGTAAATTACTGTTACACCATGCATATATTCTCATTTTTTACAGTATTATCTGATGCCTTGCATATTTTGAGCTGCATTCCATGTTCTAGGATATTTTTGAATGTTACATTTCCCATTGTGCTGGCAGAGCTAAAAATTTATTTTCAAAGGAGATAATTTTTTTTGTTCTTTTCTATCTCATTTATATTTATAAGCAAATAATATTTTGGGATGAAGGGCTGTCTATTTTCTCCCTGCTTACAGGATCTCCTCATTCATGATGCCCAGAATGTATTCCAGCTTTATCCAAAGCTCTCTGAAGCCCAGAGAGTGAGTGATGTATCTCCAGTGTCTGTCACTGCTTTGCCACCTCAAAACCAAATATAACCAATTACAGAGAAGACTAGAAGTCTGATCTATCATCCTCAAAATCAGAAGATACTGATAAATGGATGCGGATGTACTAGAAACTCTTATATAAAAAGTCTCCACATTTAGCTATGTCAGGTTGCCTCCCCTCTTTTTATTTTGTTGGGACTGACAGTTACCAATGTTCAGTCAAACTATACAAAGCTGAAAAGAAGATGTTGGAAAGACTGACTTCATTAAATGGCATCTACAGTCAATGCTGACTGCTGCTTTTGTTTGAAAGCGACATGCAAAGGTATCTTTGTATACTGCTGGTAGTTCACTGACATTTGAAGAGACTTCTGAAGTGTTCTAAGTTGGCAGCTATTGTAGCAGAAGTGCCAAACTGGCCCTAAACATTTCCCTGCTTAAAAAAGGAAATATGTTAAGTAGGAGAAAAAGTATAGACACAAGGAGAAAAAAAATCACTCTGGGCAGATCCCTTCTTTTTCTAACTCCCCTTAAAAAAAATAAGCATTGTTTAGAAAAGCTTGTCTAAGCATATTCTGTCTGCAAAAGTGATTGATTCTTGTCCTTGGTCAGCCTACAACACTTTTCTATCAGGCAGCAATACTCTGTTAAGTGACAATAGTAGGAAGAGGCTGCATCTCTCACTACCCCAGAACTTTATTTTAGCACACAAGAAGCAGCAAAAATTCTCCCATCATGGCTGAAACAATTCAACTTGCAATGTGGAAACAGTCTATCCCAAAGAACCTAGTCTTTCTTGGACTCCAGATTTCATCTCATTTTCCAAACTCCCACTACCCCCCACAGTGTGAACAGAGATTTTTTCTTAGATGCAGGTCACACAGCAGAAATAAAAATACTACTGTAACTTGTACACATACAGGTCACAGCAAATGAAAAATTCAGACAAAGCAGTGTCAAAGGCATAACTTTTGAGTGATCTGAAAAATAGTCCTCTCTATTCTTCAGTCTTCTGATCTTTCTGACAAGACTGTTCTGTGAAAATACAAAGTCTTCAGTTTTTCCAAAGTGTGAAGTACAGATCATGACATAACCCACCCAGAACAAGCATCCAAACTCTACCCCCTGAAAGGACACTTACTTAAGAATACTTTAAAAAATTTGCAAGAATTCAAGATATTGAAAGTAAAATCACTTTCTGCCATCAAAGCACACGTTCTTTCCAGAATATTAAAGGTCTTTAACTAGATGTGTAAATAATGTGTATAGATAATGTGTAGATTCCATTCAAGTAATCTTTGGATGGGCAAAGGTTACTTAATACCTTGAGACTAGGGAATTCAATTTCTGTGAGAATGACTAAAACGCCCTTTTCTTTGAAAGCAGATGCCTGTACCTACCTAAAGATTCAAAAAGAAGATCTGTAGGAGTGTGCAAGAGTTCCAATATCAAATTGCTATTGTGGATCTTTGATAGTGGAAAACATCCTAATTGAGTTCATAAGAAAGCCCCAGGAAGGGACCTACATGGATACCACAGTGACTACGATGAAGCAAACAAGAGATTGGCTTCCTTTAAATAGTTATCCCCCCAAAAAATTGGGCTAATTAATTTATCAGATTTTTAAAAACTACTAAGCAACTGGTAAGCAGTTTATGCACCTCTGAAAGCGTGACCTAAAGCTGAAAAGAATCATAGGCATTTTCTGACTACTGTCTGCTTACCAAAGCTGAAGTTAATGCAACCATCTAATTAGGATAGAAAACACCAAATGCCGTGCATCTGGGATAATCTACTGAAATATGATGGGTAACACTGGTGTGACTAAAGACAGAAACAAGTTGTCACTTCAACAGGCTTCAGCAATTTTAGAACAGGTTGAACAAAGGAAACTGTTGATGAGACAGCCTTCTTAGATGTACCTCTGGACTGAGAGATGCCAGAGGTCTTTGTCATGGCCAAATACACGATCTTCAGCAGTTCATCACCTTTTCAAGCAGAAAATTTTGAAACTAATATTCAGTGCTTCTCCTGACAGTATGAATGTATAGCAACATAGGTTATTCTCCTTCCATGAATGGACAAATGAAATCTCACCACCTAAATCATCATTCTCTTATGTGAGAGGTCATTTGGAAAGACCAGATGATCATTTGTCACCATTATATAATTTATCAAAACATCATCTCTCTCTCTAAAGTTTGAAATTAAGCTAACTAAACACTTGCTTTCTACTTCCAGAACCCTGGATTTTTTTTCAACTAATCTACTATTTTATTAATTTTATAAATTCGATAAAATGCACTCTCCAAACTTGGCTGAGTGAGGGGGTAAAAACATTTTATTGCTTCATAAAACCTTGCGGCAAATATTATTTCAGTACTTTTCATAGGAAATATATTTTTAACTGATTACAACAGAACTGTTTCCATATATTTAAAAATTATTTTAATATGTGAAGGGATCCTTCCATTACTTTAACCAAAACACATAATTTTCTACCCAAACAAATCAGACTTTAGTAATTTTAAGGAATCTTAAACAAAGCCTGGTGCAGTAGATTATCTGGGAAGGAAGACTGGCAAGAAGGCAACAAGTGATTCTTGCCTGTTTCTACCCTATAATTATTTTTCTGACAGAACCTTGTTTTATCACTACAGGTCTATAGACCCAAAGACTGTTTATAGGAGAGAAATGAGTTTTTCTACTCACAGTCCTATGGAAATAAACAAACCCAAGTATAGCCAGCTGCAGCCCTTACCTTTGCTGTGTATATAAGTTATCTTTACAAAAATGGGTTCTTGCATTTAAATAAATTATTTAAAAGAGGACATGTTAATGGGCTATCATAGTTTGCTTTCTACCATCAGGGATTCTCCATGGGTATGAAGAAAACATAATCACACATATGGTGGAACTAAAATGTACTATTTTTCTTGAATGAAATTCTCTTGTTAACTCAGCATGCACCGCATGAGATCACATATCATTTTTCAACCATCTGCACATCTCACAGTATTATGGACAGAAAATTTCTATTATTCAGCCACTAAGATTTTATGTTGGGTGACTTCACCATAACGTGGATTCACTACAATATCTTCCATTTGGTGCCTATGCAGACACTAGTTGTACTTCTACAGATTTCAATTCAAAGAATAAACTTCGAGTCAAGTCTATCCTCTGCCACTCTTGTTTCTAATACCTTATGAACACACATTCGAAATAATTTGGACATGCAAACATTCATATTATAGCCTAAATTAGGAAAATGCCCAAAGTTAGATACTTTAAGGAACATCAGGAGTCCTTGATTATGATTAGCCGTTTGATAAAAGAAAAACAAAATCAAGCAAACCCACCGCCCTCTACAGCAATATCTTTGCTGTCAAAAGATCAGAAGCCACCATGTTAATGAGCTCTTTTTTATGAAATGAAATCACTGCTGTTTGTGTTCACTGCCTTCTGATTAATTCACAGATAGCTTATCATAATATAGTGCTCTGTGAATTACCAAATTGAAGGCATGTATTAGGAATTTGAGACCGTGCCTCTCCTCTGGGATTGCTGACTATCAGGGGGAATCCAATCACAGAACACACAGTGACTAGTCAATTTATGACAGCCTCTGTTTTCAAATTAGAAGTCTCAATATATACACCAATGACAAGACATTTTTCAGGAATCTCTGACATGATATTATTGTTTGTAAAAGATATTGCAGAGATTAAATTCATTTTAATTTCCTGAGCCTGTACAGGTCTGCTTTCTTACTTGACATACAGCACATCAGCTTTGAATATCCTGAAACTAATTAAAAATGTGATGAGTTTTACAGTAAAGAGTTTTTTTTATTTTAACTCATTCCTTAGCTTTCATTATTTTAACCTGTTCCTTAGTATTCACAGTTCACACATTTGGAAATCCCTTTTGTTTTAAAGGATATTATGCAAACTGTTTGAAAAGGAATATTCATATCTAGCTGTAGCTCAGTAATTGAACAAATGAAAGTCAGGAATAGAGGGAAACAGCCAAGGTTTTTTTTATCAGAACTTAGCTAGTGGGTTTTGCAACCAGCACTGTGAAGTTCCCTTTGTACTTTCATTGTATATGCACATACAGCAGTAACGCAAAGAAGAGACAATAGTGGACTTGAAGCAGACAATGTAACATCAAAACAATTCAACAGCAAGGCAAGAAAGAAGGTAAAATAAAATGCTTCCTCATGTCCACAACTCTGAAAACACTCTAATTCTTTTCTTTTCATGAGAAAAGCATACTAATGAAGCAATCAACGCTCTTCTCTCTTCTGTCATCAACTATATTTACCTTAAAGAGGTAAATGTCAGAGCCAACAGCAGAAACTGCTGGATTCTGATAAAGTTCATAGTTTGATAAAGGCTGATACTATGGACATTATTTTTATAGCACACTCCCCCACCCCCAATACTACATACTGAGTTATGAGATAAGGGGCAAGGCTTTTCTAAAATTAACTGCATTTGTAACGATAAGTGCCTACAGTTAAAATCACATATTCCCACCTGCGCTCTCTCTTTCTGTAAGCTGGGTACTTCTCATCAGACTTCATGAAAAATACACCTTTTTTGTCAAACTAGTTTGTTTTGAGCTTCATACTATGGCAGAGGAAGGGCTGAACAAAGCCTTGTTTTGCCTGTGGCCTGCTTGGTGATACTCAAATACAGCGATTCTCAAACCAGTTTTTTGCTTGTGTGGGTGGAAGAGTATTTTTTCTATACATAACACCATCTCTGTTCTGCTAGTGACATTTTATTTGTCCTTTGTTTCATGTACCTTATTTTTACCTCACTTTCACCTGGCCAGATCAGTAGTGTCCTTTCCAAGTTTCCATAGACCTTGGCCTCATCTGCTCGTGTAAGACACTATCAGGTGTTCCTCTGCAGATGTCTTTGTTCTTGCTCCAGTGCTGTCCTGAGTTTGTATCTATTCCATATATAATGCCACCTGCATCTTGGAAAAGTGCCTTCACCACTCCTTTGTCTGCCTTTCTCATAGCTCTACAAAGACTCAACTGTCAATGCACAGCAGCCACAGGTCTTGTGGTAACAGATTGTGTAATTTGATGATGCTTTAACTGGAACTTGCCATCGCTGAACTTCCTACAAAGCACAGCCTGGGTTATGCAAACTAGCGACCCATTTCCTAGAAAGTATTATTAATTATTACATCATTTGTAATTTTTAGATGAAACTATAATGGTTAATAATTTGGGATCTAATTTAGTGACCTAATACTGTCAAGAAACATATTTTTTATGATCTTTCATTAGCCAGAAATCACAGCTGGTTGTTTTAACTGCAGGCTGTATCTGCAGAAGAATGCAGAGGTAGATGTCTCTGAAGATTCACTTTTGGCTACTGCACCATTAAAGTTCTTTGCAGTACACTGGGATCCACTCCTTAAGTATTATGCATGAAGAATCCCTCCAATATTGTTCCCTTGATTTATAAATTTATTTTCTGCTTGGGCTTTTTCCAAAGTCAGGGCTAATTTTTGTAATGCTGGGTTTTCATAAAAAGTGAAAGGTGGTTCTAGAGGTGTTGCAGGACAGTTAGATTTTCTGTAGTGTAGGACCCTTTATTCTGGCTAAAATGGAAACATTAAACTTTTGGGGCTAGAAACATCCTAAAAAGAGAGCAACCAGGAGGCTTTGTGCAGCCAGTTAGAGTTTTATAATATATTCCATGATTAGCACTCTATTTTGCATACAAAACAAATTCCATAATGTAGGATTATATCCAGAGAATTCTGGAGAAATTTATTTTTCTGAAGTACTACATTTAAAAATCCAATACTACCCATAGAGAAAAGATATTCTTTAAAAGAACATCTATATTAGGAGCTTATGTGTTAATATAATTACAAATTTTATATTCTTTTTAACAGCATCAAATGTTTGGATGTATAAAATACAATGAAGACATAGAAGTATTTTTATAAAACCCAACTGTCTAATAGGTTGTGAAGGAGCCCTAAACCAGTTTAAAGGTGAAATACAGTGTGGTTACACTATTTATTGACATTTACTTTTGCTGCTGTTACTAAAAACATTATCTCTTATTATGTTCTTCATTTCCCTGCACAACATTTTTAGTATTACCAAATAGTGTTGTTTAATTGTTTCTAAGTCATAATGAAAAGATAAAATGGGGAGTAATTATCTGTATGGCAGAACAGTACTGGGAGATTCATCACAAAACAAATACAAGTCAATGATGTGATAAAGGCAAAACTTTTCTGGGATATGTTATCCCAGAATGATGTTAGATTTAGGACACAAAGGTAATTGCTCTGGTAAGCACAATGCTACCGACAGATCCAGAGTGTCCTGTCTGGTCTTGAAAACAAGATCTTAAGAAAGATATTGGCTAGTGGGCAGAAACTGGAGGAGAGCAGAAAGGGTAATAAGAACTTTAGAGAATTCAGCTGAGAAAAATGGAGCTGAGTTTCTTTATGTGAGAAGGTAAAGACACTAAGGATGCCAGATGAAGGACATGATAACCAGTCATCCATAATGAGAAAGCTGTGGAGCTTTACAGTGGTTCTGAGCAACAGGCCAGAAATAGCTGTAGTAGAATTAACTCAAGTAATGCTTTGCTTTATAAGAGCATGTACTACTTTCTGCAGTTTACATTTTTAATTAAGCTCATTTGGGAATAAAATTATGTATCAGAAATGAGGATAAAGTTGAAACTAAATATGACTTTGAACCACACTAAAATCTGAACATATATTTATAATACACTCTGCTGGCAATGTTGCACTACTATAAATGTCTGTGTTATTGCTGTGATACATAAACATTCAGGTACCTGAAGAATGTGTTTTAAATTCATGTTTATACTAATTTGCCTACCCTCTGGTGTTTAATAATGCAGCAACCCTTGCTTAGCATTAGTAAAATAATTTAAGTAAGAGTTTTGCAATGTTCCATGAACTGCATTAAAGCAATAATACATTCTAAGTACTTAAAAAAAGGAAACCAATAACACGGTGATACAGCTAAAAGCTCCATTAAATGAATGTAGAAGTAGCAGCCATCATAGATGGCTTGCTTTAATGTTTTTAAATTAAAGTTCTACCAACTGATGGAGTAGAAAACTATCCTTCCCTGAAAAACAGGTTATCATGACTGAAATCATGAGGCCCCATCTGGAGTCCTGTGTCCAGAGCTGGGGCCCCCAATACAAGAAAGATGTGGAACTGTTGGAGAGGGTTCAGAGGAGCCACAAAGATGATCAGAGGACTGGAGCACCTGCCCTACAAAGAGAGGCTGAGGAAGCTGGGCTGGGTCAGCCTGGAGAAGAGAAGGCTGCGGGGGGACCTCATTTCAGCCTGCCAGTACCTGAAGGGAGATTATAAGCAGCAGGGGATTTTTAAAAGGATAGACAATGTCAGGACAAGGGGGAATGGATTAAAACTAAAGAAAGGAAGGGTTAGATTAGATATTAGGTGGAAGTTTTTTACAGAAAGAGCGGTGAGGTGCTGGAACAGGCTGCCCAGAGAAGTAGTGGATGCCCTGTCCCCCGAAGTGTTCAAGGCGAGGTTGGATGGGGCCCTGGGCAGCCTTGTGTAGCTCCAGGCCTGAGGTTGGTGGCCCTGCCTGTGGCAGGGGTGTTGGAGCTCTATGATCCTTGGGGTCCCTTCTAACCCATGCCATTCTATGTAACCAGAAAAACACAGAACTGCAAATCACACATCGTGGGAATTCGGTGATTTGCTTTTTTAAATACACAATGGAAGTGACGTAGCAGGTTACATGCGAATGAAACCAGTATTCAGTGACAAATAATGAGGACAGGGATCGGTCATTATGCTAGATATGGAGATAAAATAGTTTTGCCATCAAAACCTATGACAATCTGATTGATCATCACTGCTACTGTGGATTTAAAAGAGCACCGAGATATCATGAATGCCTATCTGATCATATACTGACAAAATTACAAAGTACAGAGAAAGGAAATAAACAGCAAGACAAAAAGAAACATCTTGTACTAATTACAGATTTGGATTGTGGTGCTGCCAGATACTGATTTTTAAATTGCTTGTCAATGAACCAATTGAACCACTAGCCTTGGTTCTATGTAGAAAATGTTGTGAAGGGGAAATCTTTGAGTTTCCAGAGTGAGAATCAGAATAAATAAAAAAAAAAATATTGCTAAGCAGGTTTAACATATAGAATGGTTCTTATCTCTTGTCAAAAGATGGAACTCCAATTTATCTCACCACATGGATGTTTTAGTTTTGGAAAGAAATCACTACCCCTAAAATTTTCTCAAGTACAATGAACTTGATGTTTTCATTTTAGAAAGGTTCATTATGCAAGAGGGGAAAATCTTGAGACTGCCCTCACAGAAACTCATTCTTTATATACATCTGTGTCAAACATTAGCATAACCTGCAGGTGCAAACAAGACAAGACAGTGAAAGGTGTTACTATTCTAGGATGTTGATATACACCTTTTCCAAATTTGAAATTTAATCACATAGGTAGGGAGGATTATGAAACATCTGGCCCTGACTATCTGACAGGGATGACATAGGAAGGACTAGGTCATATTAGTTTTGCCTGGAATTGATACATTCAGAAACGTATGTGTGGCACCACTGTAACTGGTAATTTCTCTTGAATTTCCAGTTGAGAGGCAACTTGCATGATTTTAAGCAGCACAGGAAACTACTTCAAATTCTGCTGTTCAACATCTCATATCATGCTTATATAAGCATTGTATCATAAATATACAAAAAGCAACACTTTTCTGATGAGCAACCAAGAAATAATAATTCAAGCATTTTTTAAAATGACTGCTGTCAGATTTTGATGAGACTGTTCCTATGAAACAGCTGCTGCTATATGACTATGGAATAGGCTGTTTATCTACAAAAAGAGTGAATAAACTATCACTTTCAGATGTTTTTAGGGTTAGCTAAAATCAAATAAGATCTTATTTTTCCTTATTTTACTGATGGATTAACCAGAAACAACTCCTGTTTCTTCTATCCTGTTTCTCCCTAATTGCAAGTACCTTGTATTTATTACAGAAAGACTACTAATGACATCATCTTGCATTATAATAGATACATTCTGCTTGGAATTTCAGAGGGATGCCTAATGAACCAGTAAAGAGTCGGTTAGATGTTCCATCTCAAGCAACACAGGTTCACCAACTCCTTTCTATTCTTTTTTTTTTTTTGGTAAACTGCAGAGTTACAATTCCCTCTTGAAGATGACAACTGTATTCATATAAGTACAGGAGCATAAACAAAAAAAAAGGGGGGTTCCATTTAATCAAATCCATTGAATGCCCCTCCACAACACACAGACATATCTGTCTCCACCATAAAATAAACCAAAAAAAGCCCAGAAACCTTGTTCAGAATAAAATCTTCAGGATCATAGATGAAAGAAAGCTTCTTGGAAACTACAGACCAGGACAGTAATGGCTGCATGGTTGATCAGTTAACACTAGCTCAGTCATAAATAATAGATATATATCTGAGTCTGCATTCCTAGGAAGTTCTACCTCATTCCTACACATGCAATGTTTTTTCTATTTCAGAGGAGGGAATAGCTAATCTCACCCCTCTCCCAGAAGTTAAGGCAGCTGTAGGCTCAGTGTCCTAAGAAGCCTGGATCTGGCACACAGCTTCCCACTGTGCTAACTCCAGTATGTATCATAAATTAAAGTCCTGATAGAAGAAGCTACAGAGCAAATTCAGCAGAAATTTGAAGAGTTCTCTCCAATTCCGGATAGTATTTTACCCAGGAGTTCTAAAAGAATTCAAGCATGAAACAGTTGAATTATTCACTGCAATTTAACTCAAAACTGTCTCAATAACAGACAAAAGATACTTCAGTGCCAGGGGCAAATATGATACCAATTTTCCACAAAGACAACTGAGGCAGAGATACAGAAAATTACAGCAAATAAGTCTGGCTTCCTTATCACGCAAACTACACAAATTTGTAATTAAAATCCCCATGCATTAGAAGACACCTGAATAATTAAGACTTCTTTAATGAGTCAACACAACTTTTGTTAAGAGTCATGTTTTCATTAAAAAAGTCAGTATGTATCTAGACAAAAAAAATATTGACTGATATTCCACACTCCAAAAGACCTTGTCCAGGAATGTCTCTAATATTTGGAAATATTGATAGCTGTCAGCATCTGTTGAAAGATATGGCTTTGGGGAAAATAGGTCTTCTGGGTAGAGAAAAAGAATATTAATGTTTTATCAAAACCACTACTTTAAAAGACAATATGTCAATACATGTCACACAGAGGCAGTTGCATTTTTAGAGCAATATTGCTTTCATGCACTAAACAGCAAAAATAATTTGAGTATAGTATGCCAAAATAGTAAAGAATGTAAATATATAAAAAATTAAAATGAATAAGTGGCTCATTATTTTGTTGAGCATAGAATCGTTGTGTTTTGCAAGTTTAATTTTGGTTCACATCATCTCTTCAGAAAAACAGGAGGTATCTTAGATGTATATGCATATGTAAGTATATATGTATATATACATGCACTGCATTATTTTTGCATATAATCACAAGAAAGATGTACAAAAAAAAGGAATCAACAACCCACAATTTATTTACATACATATTTAAGAACATATTTCTGTATATTGTTTTGAATTAGACTTGACAAATTCTACAACCTCAACAAATTACAACCTCACACTGACTTCTTCATAAATCATAACTTCAGCTCACGTCAGCTATAGAGTATGTTTAGAGAAAACGCAAGCTATTCTTCCATTTTAAAAAGCCCAGTACTTAATGGAAACCCTCTTGCAATCATTTACAAACAAAAAGAAGAATTAAAAAATAGTTATGGTCAAGTCCCAGCAGTTAGATGTAAAAATCTTTAGGAGTCATCATTTTTATGAAAGTAGCTTCTGCACCAGTTAGGCTTAGATCCTCCTTTTTTTCACTTACCAGTGCTTGGAGTCAGGTTTAAGTCCTTCCCCTGGTCCTGGGGCCTTTGGCAGTTTTATTTTGCAGACAAACCAGCTCACTGACAGCCAGGTGTATGATCAGCTCTGGACTCCGTTCTTTGTATGGCAGACTGGTGTTTTCAACTACAATTAAAAAAAACCCACGTGCATTGGAGGTGAGGTGCATTGGATTCATACTAAATGTAGCCAACACACCTCCCAGGGTTACCATTTGCTTTGCTGACAAGTTTACAGTCACTGTATTTAAACTCTTGCTCATCAATAATTATTGCTGTTTCTGATAAACAGAAGGCATACAATTTTATTTGCCAAGGTCTTTAAATGTTTTTTTGCTAAACTCTGAACAAGACCATAAAAACTTGACATGTGACCAAAGGGACACTTTTCTTCTATCAAAAAGCCTGGGACCAACTGGGAAAGTTAATCACAAAAAACCCCAAAACACAACTTGATGTTGTCTAAAACCAAAACACAACACAACCAAACCAAACTTAAAAATACAGAGGAGTGTATTCATGGACAGTTGGTTTCACTTGTAGTGATGAGCAAAAGAGAAATGTGTTTCCAGTTGAGATGAGAAAAATTGTGGACCTACACATCACATGCACAAACACTCCTCATTCCGAATTCAAGAATTACTTGCCTTTCCTCCAGAGCCTGGGCATTTACCAGTAAGGCACTCAGGTTATAGAGGCCTGAATTAGGCTGGAGGAAACAGAAATTGCAACATAGAAATGATAGATCAGTTTTTCCTAGCAATAAAAGGAATCAAATATTTCATTAACATTTTTTTCTGATTATAAAGCTTTTGAAACTGTTACAACATGTTTATGTTTATATTTAAATCTAATTCAAATAAATATATAGTTGTATATAAAAGGCAATTTAAATACATGTAATGGTAAAATTAAGTTCCATTAACGTACTATTCTTTATTTTCTATAATAACAATTCACTGAGATTGTTATCCTTTTCATCTTAATTGGGTAATGTATTTTCCTCAATGCAATCACTGGGGAAAAAAAATACTAGGTTACTCAGTTTGCAGACACTGTTAATCTAGGTGGCAGTTATGATGCATATTTACCTCCACCACTTTTTATTATTGTGCCATACAATCCTCATTTTACATGTAAAATGCACCTCAGCAATGTTTGCTCTTTATTCCCAAGAACTAGTAAACAAACAGACAGAAACAAAGGGGAGACTAAAGTGTGCTGTTTCTTGAGAATTCCTCTGACCTGCTCCCCCTTTCCCTACACCTGATGCATGCTAAAGGCTGGGGAACCTCAGTGCCATCGTGAGTAGGATGAAATATTTATAGTATCAGAAAAAGTAAGAGGACTCCAGAAATGCAGAAGCTGTCTGTATGTGATGTGCTTCACGCAAGCACAGAGTTCAAAAGGGCAGCTTACACAACCACCTTAGAAAATAAGTGGTGCAAAAGCATCTTGGAAGCTCACTCGTCTCCGTGGCTAGTTTAATGTGTTCTGCTCTTACAACAAGGTTACTTGGACTTTTATTTAAAGTTGTGTTTACCTCTTACTCCTTCTCAGAAGTGCAGTGGTACTTACAAACCCCTGGAGCTTCAGAGGGGAAGGTGCCAACTAAAAGCTAGGATGGGACTGACTGCACCCCTGTCATTCCCAGCACTGCAGCAGCACGGTGCCATTCACTGCCTTTCGGCCCCTCTCCTCTCCTGATCTTAGTGCACATTCAGAGATGGTGGTCTCTTCACTTGGACTCTTTCAACAACTCCATTGCCAAAACAGGTCAGGCTTTATAAGCAGACCTGTGGCCCTAGTACAAAAAGGGAAAGTGCATTCCAGTTTCTACCTAAGTCTTTACTAAACTGCCTTTTCAAAATTTTTTTTGCCTTTTTATAAAGAAAAGTCTTGGCAACAGCCTTCTGCAGTTGGAGGCTCTTCACTAAATAGCAGGTGGAGTATAATTTAGTGCCTTTATTTTCCAAATAGTGATATGTGTCACCTAAGTAATATTTCAAAAGTCCTGTTCGGATGCATAAATAATGTATTATTCTTCAGAAGGAATTTGCATTATGAAAATTAAGACTTGAATTTAATGAAAGCTCATTTAAACAATCCAAACAGAAGCAAATAGAAAACCAGACAGGGTATGCCAAAGAGTCTTATGTCTAGAAACACTACATACACATAGGTTGCCTTTGTGTATCTTCATAGAGCATTGAAGATCTCTGATGTTTCAGCAGCAAAAGCAAATTGCATCTATTTGAAGGCATTTTTTTTTCTAAATGCCTCCAAGGATAATTAGGATTAAGATCAAGTTTCAGTCAAAAGAATGCAAAATGTTTTGTATAAATGACATGTGACTGGAGAAAAAGTTGGACAGGAACAGTTCATTTTAGTGTTTCGGTTCAGTAACCTAGGTGTAAAGTCAGCCAAGGCTAAAATCAAAGTAGGTTTTTCAGTCTGAATAATATAAATGTTATGTGAAAAGATTTACATTCTGGTGCTATCTAAGCAATTAATCCAGGGAGGAATATTTGTAATTGCTAATTAGTTAGACAACTACAAGTGATGTACAATGGATTTATATATCAGTTCTCTTCTACAGTCTTGTGGGCTAATGTAATTGTGTTCTGTTAGCATCAATTCCTTTACTTTGAAGATTAAATAGGACTGAAACTTCCTTGACTTTTCTTTCCAGTACTGCTATAACATATGCTTTAAACCCAAATCCACTAACAGGATGCTGCTATTCAGTTGAGGGACTGACAGAGCTGAGACTGTTACCAAAGTTCATGTACTTACCAACATTGGCTATTTACTTCTATTTCGTCTAACATTGACCTCTTATTTATTTTTTACTAACCAGAAGTGGAGGCAAAACTCTACTCTGTTTGGTCTCTCCCACTCCATTACATACAAACCTAAATAAAGAAAAAAATTCCACCTCTCCACAGATGGGAAATACTTTTGTATTTCCTGAGGGTAGAACATTTTACCACCAATACAAACACATGCTACCAGTTTATTTGGGCTCATTTTGCTTTCTTCTTCATTGGGAGACTAAAGAATTTTTGGGAATTGGAGGGGAGACACTAGATCCTGTCTCTCCTGTATCAAGAGAGATCTCTTCCACAACTACAGAGAGTGATGTAGGTTTAATTTTGAGATTTAGAGAAACTGGTAAATTCTTCTACATATTCTGTTTGAAAAACTTCAGGTCCCTCTGGAAGATTTTCAAGTTTACATATGTTTATTAAAATCTAAGGCAATGTAAGATCATCTTTAGCCACAGTACTTTGGTGTAGGTTTTGGTATATAGATAAATGGATACTTTACATGGCAAGCAGATGACAACGCTTACACTGAAAATTAGATCCAAACAGGCTTTCATTATCCATAGAACAAAAGAATGTTATTTGTAAGGTCTCTTCTTGTTTTCCATACACTTGGGTATTCTAGACCCTAGGAATTTTTCAGACTTCCTTTACTCCCTTACCTTTGTGACAGCTGTACCCTTCTCAGAACTTTGCTAAGAGAGAAGATTCTCTCCACAGTTACTATAGACAAGCACAGGACAACTTGTGAAAAGTGGTGTACTTAGCTTTTAGAGCATCATTTTAAAACATCTGTCTAATGTGTCATTATATATCTTGTATTTCACACCTTATCTTACATGTGATACCTACTGAGAATAGAAAGCTGAGAGCCCCACAGAAGTCCTCCTCCATAATTTACATCTACGATACACAACGCTAATAACAATAAAACTGCACCACACAGCTCCAGTTCTGAAATATGATTTACATGAGACAAGTGTTTCATCTAGATTATCTGCCAAGCAGTGAAGGCATAGTGATAAGAATTCCTTTGTGACCCACAAAAAATGACAATACAGAGTATCTAACAGATTTAAACAAGAAATCTAGGGTAGGTAGTTATAAAACTTATGAAAAAGCTTCAAGTGGAAAAGGCTTTTACAGCTTTCCTATAGGACACACATTCTTTCACCTCACACCTACCTTCTTCTCTCCAGCTGGACAGAATAATGGTGATCTTCCAAAGAATACTGCTCCTTTCCTCTAAGTCCACACAAAACTGCCTATTTTCACAGTTCCTGAAAGGATACAAAAAGAGATGTAGGCAACTATTAGTATACTATTGACCACAATATACCATTTAATGTAAAGAACTATTTGGATCACTAACACGCTTTACTGGAAAAAGAAATCTATACAAATTATTACCAGAGAAAATGTATATTGTGGAATATTTTCACAGAGATTTATGTTAACAGCAAAATAATCCCAACAAACTGATACTCTGTTGAACTAGAAATTGTGGTAGCTTAAAGTCTCTTTTCCAGACAAGGCTTCTGAATTTTACAGTTTGAAGGATTTGTGGTTTGCAAAATCAAATGACCGTATTAATCTATATAATGTTGAAATAATTTACTATCAGTTTGTGTAGAATAACTCTTCCACATTAAGAGCAGTAAGAACTTGATTTACATGCTGTTACTCATAAAGAAAGAGGTGAACATTTTTTCGTTCACAAATCTGCAGAATTTCCTTAGGGTGATGAAACACTCAGCAGCAATGCAGTCAAGCAGTTTTTTATGCCAGAAAAGGTTGAAAGTATAAACTGGTCCCCTGTGCAGCAAGTGTCCCGTTACGCTGGCTCTTAATAAGTGTAGGAAAAGGGAAATGAAAGGGAGTTTAGTTGTAATTCAGATGTACAAAAGGCAGGTGTAGCTCACAGGTAATAATGGTTATATTCACTGGGCAGAAGGAGAGCCTGCTCAGTAATCTATCATATGCACAGACCCTACTAATTAAAATCTAAACAGATTAATGACCTTGAGCCGGGATCTACGTTCTCTCAGAGATTTTTCTGATGTGGTGAGGAAAGGCTATGCAAACCTCTGCCTCCAAGATACTTAACATGTTCAGTTTGAAAATTCCACATGCATAAAAACCTGGTCATTTGCATTGAATGTTCCTCTTACACTGCCTCCTGCCCCGAAAAGGTGCCATGGAGATACTCTCAGACAAAGCACAATGATACTCAAAACCAAACAGAAAAAGAAAATATTTTTTGGAAAACTGTCTGAGAAGTTCACAAGGTCAGAGCCAACAACTGTACAAACGATGCTAAAGTATTACTCTATTAATTAGCAGTTTAATATGCAAAGTAATTCTGAGGAAGAAACAACTAAAGGGGTCAAACAAACCCCCCAGAAACCACTATTAGCAGCTCATTGGTTTGTTTCCCCAATTAATTTTAAACCTAACAAATTACTGTCTGCCATGTGACTGATCTCTGACAATTTCACAATAGAGTGGATGTAAGTATTTGCACAGATTGGATACCAATAAAGCAGGCTGTCAAAGAGTGTGGGTTTAGATTTGCTTAATTAGAATTTCAACAAAATTAAATTCAAAAATAAAGTCAAAGCAAACTGGTTCTGTTTATTGATATAAATTTATTGTCAACTCAGGAAGATATTGAAGTCATTTATTTCTATCCAAAGTGGTGATTAATTGTTAGATATTTAATTAAGTTTATTTTTTAGAAGCTTTACCAATACTTAAATCTTCATGTGAACAATATTGACACCACTGGGACTTTTCATGTATGTAAATCAGGAAATGCAGTCCACAAATTCATCTCAGTTACATCAGTGCTAATCCAAAATAACTTCTATCATCTCCTCCAGATTTGTTAAAATGTAAATAGGATCAGAATCTGGCCTTGCAAAGTAATTACCAAAATTGTCACCCAAGACATTTATTTAATGCAAATATTCACCATTATCATGTAAACTAAGTAATAATTATGCATCTAGCAGTACATGCAACTACAAAGTTAACAGCACGCAATAAATTTGTCCAAAGTTGTTATGTGACAGAACAGATACTGCAACAGTCAGCTCAGTATGAGATACTTGTGAAGGAAATGGATCATAGAATGAGTTTTTTTCACTTCCTACATGTATGACACACTTTAAACCTTAGGGTTACACAGAGAAATATTTTTTTGGTTTTGTCTAGTGCCTTCATTCCACTGATGACTCTTTAAAAGGCTCTAGTGGTTTTAAGTCATTAATGAATTTTCTAGCTATTTGAGCTAGCTGCATAAGTACACCAAAAATGGACACAAACAAGTGCACAAACAGGGGAAAGAGTGTCCAGAAATAAGATGATGCCTGGGTGTTGTGAAGAAGAGGTTTCAAAAGTCAATACAATCAAATACAATAGCTGACAGATCAAGCCAAAACATTTCCTATAGTATATCATACTAACATACATAAATAAAGGGAAAAAACTGTTGTGGTCAAAATAGTATCAGCTGCAAAGTCAAGGTGGCACAGGACACAGACCAAACAGCAAACAGAACTGAGGCATGAATGAATGTTAAACTATAAAAATTTCTCCATTGCTGTGGAAGAGAACTAAGCAGAGGCAAGACCTCGAAGATCTGTGTCCCTTCTGTGTTCCAGCTCTGAATGGCACAGACAACACAGGAGTGAATGCTTTTGGTTAAAACATATGGAAGCCTCAAATCTCATAATACCTCAAACAATTGATCCTATGGAGAAAAAAAAGCTATTCAGCATATCCTTACCCAAAGCAGACAATGCATTATGCTAGCTGTGCATATAAAAGATTAGTGTGCTATTACTCAGGGACTGAAGCATATGGCATGTCCTGTTTAACTAGAGCTTGTACAATTCAGCTAGCTCATCACCACTGTAGTGCCTGAAAAGATCAAAAACCATCAGAAAGTGCTTTCAGGAAACACTTTGCAATAGGTGACAGTCAACTGAACAACAGTGCAGCCTGAACACTGATCTAGCCTTTTTCCCTGCTCAAGGATCGAACAGCTACAGTAGTGAAATATTACCTCAGTAACAGAAAAGTTTAAACAAAATAAAGTCCTATAGTTATTTTTCAGTTCACCTTTCTTGCGTTGGGAAACCTTTTCTGCTATGTCTGTTCTACTATTTTGTCTATTCCTATTCTGCTATTTCTGGACATCAAAGATATTTCCAAAAATCTAGAAAATTAGAACTATGTTCCTATCTTTAGTTAGGTAGGAACTAAGTAAATCTACAAGATGAAAACCATCTGTCATTAGGTGCAGACCTACAGACAGCACTGAGACACACTGCTGCTGTAACCCTGTTCTGTAAGGGATCCACCTCCCCAAATTCAGCGTAACCCCAAATGATGACCTGAAAGCCACAGTGACCTATATACATATATAGATTACTGACTTTAGATGTTTACACAAAGTGTATTTAGTTATAGAGAGGTTATTTATTCCACGCAGTAAAAGAGATTACTCCACACACACACACACACACACACAACCCCTGCAAATGCCTGTTGCAACTAATGTCTTAATGTAAGTCACCAAAAGAAAGTGGGAGAGTTTTATTCCCATTGAGGCAAATTAAGCTGGGGTTGAGATTAATTAAGCAGGAAAATACAGCACATGACACCTAGTCTAATAAAGACATTTGCATATTCAAAGAAAGTGAAACAATATCTGTATTAATTAAGTAGGCTGCTCCTTCAGGTTAATGCATTCAGGGGAAAAATTAAATCTGCCTAGAATCCCTGGAAGAAATGGAGATCAGCTCTAGGAAATTGGCCTTCTGAAGTGTGATTAATGGACTTGGATGATGGGGACTGACTCCTGCTAAACTGTCAGGGCTCGCTATGAGACAGGTGCTGACATTTGGAGTGGGCGGTTGGCATTCTCTAGGCAAAAAGGAATACGTTCTCTGTGAGGCCCCCCTGCAACTACAGATCAGTTCTCAACTGCCACCTGGATACAGAGGCTTTTCTATAGCTGTCTGCTATGTTGATGTCAAAATATTTGACATCTAATTTGCTCCAACAGCCTTAGAGTTTCACGTTTCTTCGGCTTTGTTGTATGCATCAAAATGAAATGTTTATGCAGCATTTCACAAGGCATCTCCCCAAAAGGATGAGCATTTATTGCTGCTCTGCAGGTTAGGACTGCCCACTATCTGTTTGGTAGACTTATTTCTCTCATTCAGTGCCAAGGATCAGTAGAAGTAATTAAAATTACATTCTACGTTTCCATAACTGCTGATTAAAGGTGTCAGTTTCTCATGTGTTCTCTTTGTAAGTGCTTTATGTCCTTTGATATCTTGTGAGTCCAAGAGTGGTGAGGAGAAACCTGTTGAAGTGATCAGAAACTCTGCTCCCAGGAGTGCTTTAAAGCAAGGAGCCAGAATTCCTTTACAGAACTAGTAGAAAACCATATAAAACAAGAACAAAGAGCTGTTTTTCTACACCACACCAAGCTGTCCTCACATGGAGCACCTAAACACCCTTCAGAAAGAGTGCCAGTGACAAGGAAAAGGGAAAAGGAAATTTTAAGCTGAGATTTCCAGAGAAAAAAGGTGAAGGTAAAGGGATGCTCCAGTAAGATCAAAAGTGAATGACATGTCTGTACACAAATTTATGCATTTTACATTTTTTCAAAGAAACAATTTGACATCCTTTTACTTTCTGTCTAGCATATTAATAAATATTTTCTGCAGAAATCTAGCATTTCTATGGTATGACTCACTTATAATCTGACCAAGAAATAAAGCAAAAGTCTGTCTCACCAAAAAACAACTGAAGACATCATCGTAAGGCACATTGATTTTTCTTGTGAAAAGAGTTCTGGATGTCAAAGCTGCACAAACTGAACTTACAGATATCAGCAGCTCTGCAGATTTCTGCTTGAGCCTTCAAAAGAGAATCATGAAGCAATGTGTACAAAAGCCTACCTTACTAGTATCTAGAACAGTAAACACTAGCATAAGGGATATATATAAAGCCTGAATTAATCAATATTAAATCCAATCTTATTAAGTGAGTCATGCTTGATAGAAGCACAGCTTCCCATTTTTTATCACCTAGTGTTGTTCAGGATGCATCTCACAATTAAAAACATAACTGTTGTATAATAAAAATTGTCAAAGCTATTAACTGATAATATAAATGAAAACTTTTACTCCTAGCATTTCCCATTACAGCAATACATTCAGCGTACAGTCAACATGCTTCAAATACTTATGGTTTCCAGTAATTTACAATCATTACATCTTTGGTTCTTGTAAGTCAATCCACTTGCTCAAAAAAATAGACATAAACCCCCACTTCCTCACATCAGAACACCCACACCATTCTTCCAAAGGAATTGCACTGAAAATCAACAGGCAATAATGAGATCGGTTCTAACAGTCCACATATTGTTTCTAAATTGTAAATTAACATTTTCCTTTAAAATTAGACAGAGTTCTATAGGTTGTTTGTACTGATTTCCGAGAAAACCTGGTATTCTTTTTAAGTGAGACTGCAGGGAAGTGTCTGAATGAGAGCTGGACATGTAGTTACAAAAAGTAAACCCACTACTTCCTTTGAGAGACTACACACTGTCACCACACTGCTTTGCAGGCTGCGTTATAGGTAGTAAGTCACCATGTATGTAGTGTGATCACACTGCATAGGGTCCACAAAAGCTCAAAGTTCCAGTCCTGTGTTTCATTTATGCTCACACTACCACGTTTTGCTAGATATGTTGATTTTTTTATATAGTGAGAAAAAAATTAAGCCACTATTTACTAGTTCAGTTAATACAGAGGACTACTGAACACCTTTCACATCAACTACATCATGTATCAAAGTGTAAGATCATCCATTCAAGGGGATTTTGTGATCTTGCATTATCTTACAGAGGACTCTGTGTTTTGATCAGACCACACCCTTCTCTCTATCAGCTATTGCTTTTAGATAGGGCTAAGATACTGATAATCTTCATATAATGGGACAACTGTTTCTGTGGTATAAAATAAATAGATTTATACTAGTATAAATCTAACCTAAAGTAACAGGTATGTATGTGAGGACAGTTAAGCATGTCCTGACAGCAAATATGAGGCCACAGAACAGTGCAAAAAAGAAAACCACAAGGAGCAGTAGATTCTTTTCATGATTTATGACATGTCTCTCCTTGAAGTGAAAGACATGACAGCTTGATTTCTGACAACACAGCTCAGCAGAAGTGGCAGATTCTGAAACACTTCTATTCACTGCAAGGCATCCTACGTGCCAAGGTATTACCGAAAGGTTGTATGATATGAGCTTATATACATTTACAACATTTTTGGATGTTCACGAATGTGGCTTGCATATATTTCACTAAGAGAAAACCCTTCATTTGTTAAATGAACTTTCCTCTATGTGTATGAGCCATGCTTTGGTACTCTGAGCAGTCATTATTTCTAAATTAAAGTCTGAAGTGTGCCTGCTAATCTAATTTATTGCTTTTTTGGGCTTTTTTTTCCCCCCTTGCAAAAAATAATTGCATGAGAAGTGGGGAAAGAGAACTGAGGGGCGAACAGGAACAGTCCCCACCACTTCCAGCACCAAAGATTTACGGACATGGATCTGCAAAAAACACTGCTCACACCTGTGAAGCTGACAGCCAGATGCCACCTGTACTGATTTATCTCTCTAGGTCTGTCCAAGGAATTAATGTAAAAAAGTTAAGCTTTGCTCGCTGCTTGAAGACACTCATCACAATTTTTCAACTTTTTTTTAAAAAGAAAAATAAATCTGAGCCTCTAATCTACCCCAGCTGTTATACTGCACACTGTTTCCAAAAGAGGATGAAACTGTAATGTGAAACACGAGGGCTGAAATACATCCCACGAGTGTAAGAGCAGATCCAAAGCTCTGCGTGCGCACTCTATCTCTTCAGTGAACTTAAAGCAGCTGTGCTGTCTGCCTCCAGGTTTATTACTGAATAGTGATGCCATTCTGGATTTGAAAAGCACACGTTCAATGGGCATATTTTGCAAGTTACTGTCATACAGACACAGACACAGGCAACAGGCAGCCACAGCCGCAGTCTGAGGGTGCACACAGCAGTGGCACAGACTGTGTGCCCTTCAGAAAAAACAAACAAAAATCTATTAAAAAAAAGTTACCACCTACCAATTTTTAAGGAGTAGGGCATACAGACATCTTAAACTGCACAGCCAGTTAGACTAAATCTTCTCTATTTAGAGTTTGGTTTTCAATATCATTTTAAAAATAATGAAATTTGAGGAGATGCTTCATTCTTAAAAGGAAATACTTACTAGTCAGTGCTTTAGACCTGGAAGAAATGTTAGCTGAACTTACTGGAAGATATTTTGATGTTGAAAAAAATGTTAGGGAAGGGATGTCCAAAGATGTGCATCAGCACCCGAGTAATAAACTACATGTTAATGTGCAGAATAAATATGGCCCTAGTAGTAGTTAGCCTTTTAATTAGCAGGACAAGGTTAAAATTGAATTTTTTTAATACTCAGATATTAAAAGCTATATCCTGCAGTATTATACATACATGGCTTATGTTTCCATTGACTTTCATGGGGAGAGGTCAGGTCATTAGGCCCAGCTCCAGGAATATACTTTAGCATATGTTTAAATTCAAGTGCCTGATAATTATGCATATACTTAAACTTTGGTATAATTTAAAATTTCATTATGAATACTGACAGAATTCAAAAGCTGTTGCAATCAACATAGCTCTATAAGATTGTGCTAAACACCTGCCCCTGCCAAATACTATAAAATATCAGAGCAAGCAGTAGCATGCAATGTACGTCCAGCCTCAATTTGTTCAAGCCAGTGTAACCACGATGACTGGAAAACACCAGAGGTGAAAAGGAAGAAATAATCCATTTCTTTTCATGGGTAGTGATCACAGAGCCAGCTTGGTCACAGGCATGCAAATATGCAGCTTTAAATAGTTTCTTTTCCTTAACCATTATGCAATCTGTTTCACATTGCTGCGTTTTGGGGGCACACTATGCAATAAAAGGAATCATCAGCCGAGTATCCCACTCGTGATGTTTCCTTTTAATTCACCCAAAAAGTGGTGATATCTGCCATAAATTATGCTAATCCAGGAATTTACATAAACTGCCAGTTAGAGAACATTAGGAGAGCTGTCATTTAGTTTTAATTTGCAAATGGCCTATGAGGCAGAATCGGAGAATCGAGTAAGACGTGCATATTTTAAAAATGGACGATAACGTATTATTCCATAGATGTGCTGCAGATTTCATGTTTGTTCTGTTTCTCTCCATCAGACTCACCTTTATGTACCACTAAAAAACAGCACAGGTATCATCCAACCTGTAATATCAATGTTTACCCTATGTATTCTTTTATGTCTATTCTTTTAGCCTCTATGATCTTTCCTACTAATGTTAAAGCAGTCTTTATACAATACTGTAGTCAAAATTGCCTGATTTATTTTCAAACTACAGAAATTGAGTTATTCAGAAGCCATTTATTTTTGTCTTTATGTTTACCTGCTACACATCTGATGCAGTGGTTTGAAAGACAAATGCAGTTTTATAAAACACCATTAGATCCCATGTTTATTTTAAAGATTAAAGTGGGCGACAGATACAGCTCTTAAATTCTTCATTCGGTGCAATTACACACATTTTAGACCACATTTATTTCAGCTTCCATGTGCATAAATTCAATGAAACATTAATTTTTCTATTAAAAACCCCCACATATTTTTGGAAGACAGGGATTTCTGTCCATGTTCAGGAAATTAAATTGGATAGTTTTGGGCTTGAGAACTTATATTAGAACAATCGGGTCTTAATTTTGTTGTCAAGACCTAAAATGGGGATATATATCACATCTGATAAAAAGTTATTCTAGGATATCTATTTCAGGGGAGATGATACACACAGATTAATTTTAAAGTGGTTATTTTTTTTTCCTAAAGCGTTCTTTGCAAAATACACCATAAAGGAAATTATTCCTATACTGAGAAAAATATATTTGAGTTAATGATTTGTACACTTTATGAGCATACAGTGAGAACAGAAGAAACATAAAAAAACATTACAGATTCATAAGTATTTTATTAGAAAAAAATGAGCAGCTTACTCTCCAGTCTGGCCAATTACAATGATTTGTTTCTAATAGGAGGATAATTTTGTTTTGGTAAAAGAGAAATCATTAAGTTTAGTGTTGTCATTTATTCACAGTCAGGTTTTGTGAGGTGTTTGAACCCAACAGTTAATTTGTTATTTTCAGTTTTGCTCCAGCATACAGTTTGTGTGTGATGAATATAAATACAGCCTGATGAAATGCTCCTTAGAGCAGTTAAGCAGTTTAGAGAAGGTAGATAAAAAGGGGGAAAAAAATTTAAAAGACAAAATCTAAGGTCCCAGACTTACTTTCTTGAGTTCAGCTTCTGGAATAGGCACAGAATCCTCTGTAAGACAACTAGATGTTACCAATAAAAAAATAAGAGTCAACATGTTTTCCCAGAATGATTCATTTCACACACACATAATATTATTTTTTTTTCATACAGTGACAGGTCTTTGGGATAAGAGAAAAACAGACTATGTAATTCATCATGACCCTAGTGTTTTACAGTCTCACATGATACTCTCATGAGTGAACACAAAGCAGATTGTCTAGATTAAGTTTACCCTATGTGGGATGATTATTAATCACTGTCAATCTAAAAAAGATGAATAAAATGCAGTTCAGATATGTCTTTCCAAGGAATGACATTTCACTATTTCGTAGTATCATCATGGGTGTGAGATGAAAAGTATCCTTATTAAATTGGCAGCTATAGGAGGTAGTAAAACTACACAGTAAGAAAAAAAAGAGAATTTAATATGATGTTGACTAACAATAATAAATGAATACAGAACCATTGTATGTGAACTTCAATGATACAAACTATGGGAAACTTTGCTAATTTTCAAGTTGATATCCTACCCTTTTTTTCCTTACTTCAGAAAATATCCATAGATTTGAGGAAGCTGCTACGTTTCCTTTGTCCTTGCAAGTACTCTGTAATCTTTGTTTTATTCAGACAGAAGATAAGGCTCATCACATCTGGTAATGATCCTTCTGCTCTGATCATATCTGTCAAGTCATATTGGCCAATTAGTTTGAAAAGTGCAATCCTGGGAGTTGAATGTTTCTCAAGAAATATGAAGTAAGAAAAAAAGAAATAGTATTACTTTAACCTGTATCTGGTATAACCTGACAATATTGTAACATTGTGTCCAAATTCTCCTTCTCTGGAGATATTCAAGTCTCGTCTGGACGCCTATCTATGTAATATGAGATAGGGAGCCTGCTTTGGCAGGGGGGTTGGACCCGAAGATCTCTTGAGGTCCCTTCCAACCCCTAAGATTCTGTGATTCTGTGATTTTTCTTTATCCATGTTTTTAATAGGAAGTTTAGCATTTATCCATCTAATGGAAGAGACCCAAAAAAGGTCTGAAGGGTGAGAGGATGAGGCAGTCTTAAATATTTTTAGAGAAGTTTTGGTTGCCTAGTTGAGAATTGGTAGGTATTAACATCTATAGAATCATTCTGAGACAGGAAATCACACGCCAAAGGGGTGTACATGAGCTGAGCCTGAGCCAAGTGGCAACTCCAACTTCAGTATAAAAACTGTTATTTTCTCTGCTGAGTATAGTTTCTACTTCCAAAGGATTATGAAAAAAGCCTTTTGTATGTATATTTGACTTATTAATGGATTTTCAACAAAAATAGTTTAAAGAGCTTTCTCAATTCTTTTCTAATAGAATGGTCAATAGTACTCGTTTCAGTGTAAAGGAGTCACTCCACTTCAGGTAGGCAAGAAAGCAGCTTTCAGGCATTTCCTGAATCCTTATGCTGTTAAAATCATTCTCCATATCCTTCTATACATCATACAGTGTAGTGCTCGAATTCACTATCAGGAGAGTCTGTAGGAAGGGCACAAAGCCAACTTCTCCAAAGCACTACTCTCCTTTTTCTCTGCTCCCTCGTTTGGGGGTGCTTAGTATCAGGATCAGCCAATCACTGTACAATGCTGCAGCATAGTCTGTTTTATAGTTTGCTCATTTATCTTTTAAATGTTCATTTATATATCAGTATTTTACCTCTCCCATGATTGATCAGTGAAGGAAAACAACATTTTGCATATATAAACACTGACTTGACAGTTAACTCCGTGCAGCCAAACGCTATGCTTTCAAGAAACTTGTATTTTACTAACTTTAAAATAAATGGTTAAGCTGTTGACATAGAAATGTAATTAGCAGTTCTTCAGACAAAGTGTATTTTGGAGCAAAAGTTCCTATGTGTTCAAGACCACTGGAAACAATGAATGTCTGCTCTTGAAAGAAAACTCCCAAGACAAAGCCAGTGGGCAAATACATACTATGCAATAACTAAAATGTTTGCTTTTTCTTTAAGAACCAAGTGGCATTTTCAAGTTCATTCAAATCTTGAAGAGCAGTGTAACTTTTATTACTTATTTCTGTTTTTAAGGAGAGCTGGGTGCCTAATTTGCTTTGAGAATCTAGCAACTATATTCTTAGTTCCTGAAGGAATGAGGACACACTTGTTAAAACCTGTTCAGCTAATTTGACACATATTTGCTAGAAGAAAATATGTTACCTTACAAGTTGTCTACTTCTATATGATTTAAAATATTTTTCTCTAGTGAGCTGTGCTATTAATTTATACAACCGAATTTCAGACTTGAGAAGTTTTTCCAGGAACTGAAGTGAGTGATGTTAACATTTCTCATCTTTCACAATAAAAAAAACCCCAAAACCCCCCAAAAAAGAAAAAGAAAAAAAAAGAGAGCCATTTGCTGGTATGCAAGTAATCTAGTTTTGGGATTACAAAGGTAAACCTCATCTATATCAATGTAAGAGAAGCAATCTTTCTTTTAAATTGTTTTCTTACAGTCTACAGGGATTACACGAGCACATCTGCAAACCAATCTATGAGTATTTCTAATCCCAGTGTCTCTGTTCTACCCAAGAGTAAACAAAATAAATCCCTCTAGAATCTGCTGAGAACTCAAAAAGTGCAAATTGTGGGTAGAATGTGGCCCATACTCTCATCACCACATTGCAATTTGAATTAAAATATGCAACTGCTATGTGGAAAGATACCTTTTTTACACATCTAGTAGACAGTACCAAAAGATGTAGCTTGTAATGGCATTCATGAGTTTCTGCCTCCTCATCTGTCACTCATTCCTGCCCCAACACTACATTTTTCACCATTAGTTGTTCACTGGATCCTGAACACAATATAGATTAAAATATAAACACTATAAAATTGCTATTTTTTTTTATGTCTGGATCTTATTCAGGATCTGATTGACAGCTTGCAGGAGGCAGACGGTACAGCTGACTGGAATGGGTTAGCACATGCCCCGAGCCCAGATTGTCACTGAATCCACGAATCTGGAGACTAACTTGCCTTTCAGTTATTTATAGCACTGCAGTGAACCACAATCTCCCTCCCTCCCAAATGGACGAGGTACAAGAATGCTCTTGTTTAATTACTTAAAGGAAATATTGACACTTTTAATTTTCATTTCCTTTCTTGTCAATAACTTTCCTTTCTTTACTATTGCTTTTGTGTGCATTCACAAATCTTCTTATCAGGAAAATCACTGCAGAGACTCTTATTCCTTCCATAATATGTAATTTTTTTTTCTCCCTTTTTCCTTACTGCCCTTGAACACAACCATCAGTCTGCTTCTTAAAAAAAGTCTGTCTTTGCAGTAACTGCTCAAAGTAATTACTCTGCAAAAGCCTTCCATTATGAAAAGAAAGCCTTCTCACTTACGAATCAGCACTTTGTTTGACCAAATGCAGAAAAAAGTATCTCCAATAGTTATATCTCTGTGACAGAGAATTTTCTCCCCCCTCATACTCTCTGATGGCAACACCAAAACTCAGAAGAGGAACCTACTGAGAAATCTGGCTAATTCCCAGGCCTCCAGCATTCAGCAGGTGTTGGAAGTGATGTGTTCCTTTCCGCCTGAGCTGTCAGCAAACAGTAATCACATTAACTTCATTGCCAGACAATACCGCTAGCTCAGTCTCCATCCTACAGCTCAGGGCAATGCATCCTCTTCAACAGTTTTAAACATCACTGTAAGACACAGCACTAACAATAATCCACTGTTGGGATCATGGAGTAACCCTCACAGATTTTCTTAATTTTAAAACAACAATAATGGAGTAATAAAATTAATTACTCTTATAAAAACTCTTTAAGCATCAGTTAATACGATCATTTTGTGTCAGGAAAACTGGCACATCCTGCTTCTATCATTTTACGTAACATTTCCTGATGGAAAAGAAAACAAAAATAGAACTTTGCTCTTAAAGTATGCTGAACTGTGGAAATTCTCTGGAAATTAAGGGAACCTTGTTACATAAACCAGGTAAAAATTGCATAAAATGGAATACTGAGATTTGAAGAAGAAGGGAGAATGATCTTGTGATGATATCCTTCCCTGCAGAGCTATAATTGAAAAAAAAGAAAAACTGAAAAAGAATTAAAGAACTATTATTTTTTTAATTTGCTTATGTGAAATATTTACTTTCTATTTAAACATTCATCTGGGTGACACTAGACTAATTAGGTATCATAGAGAATGTATCTCTTTGTTCACTAAACTGCAGTCATGATTACTTGAATGGATAGTGCCCTAAGGAAAACATCTCTTTTTTGCACTTACCCAGGCTAGATGTTTCTGAATATGCACACATTAAGGGGAACATACCTTAAAATGCTACTAACCATTGATCTGACCTTATCCATGGATCCAATTTCTTCTCAGTCAAGTGTTAAAAATGGACATGGCATTGATGTGTAAAGAAAAGAATTTTAATTGACGTTACTATGTGGAAATACTAATAAAAATGCTGATTTGAAAACAAATGCCAGGTGACTCTTCAAAGTTTTTCTAGCAGCTGCCACAGTAGTTATATCTTTCTTTCCTAATTTATTTTCTTTACATGTTCAAGTGAAAGTGCCAGCTTTGCTAAATAGCACTGTAAGTGTTAGCATGGAACAAAACCAGTGATAGGCTGTCTCTGCTACTCACTCACTACAGGGACATGATTTTTATTTTGTACTAAGAAAGCCAAATACAGCACAGTTACAAGTTTTGTAACTACAACTAACCAGAGTTGTTGAAACTCAGTGCCAGGTGTACAGAAACACTTTCAGTTTGCAACACTTTTCAGTTTACTCTGCTACAGATACTCTATTTTCATTGAGTGTGCGCTGGCAATAAAAAGAGAATTAGAGTTTGTAAGTGTCCAGACAGCTGGTAAAAAGATACTAAAAGATGATAGAAGACTATTCATCTTTTAGAGTGGGAAATGGTGAAGCAAAAGCCAAGCTAATAGGAAAGAATTATATTGCCCTTCAGGAATTATAAATATTTACATTTCATTTTTAATAGTATTCCAGACCCAGTGAATAATGGCAAACCAGAAAGCCTTATGCAAAGCAGACCACCGCCATGAATACAATGATATCTCCATGCAACAGCAAAACTGGCTTCAGACTTAATTCTACTACAACCACAATTCGGTTAAGCAAATGAAAATTCACGTAGGTGAATTCTGTTGTGATACTCCATCATAAAAGGGGGCTAAAATTCAATTGCTGTAGCTTTTAGACCATTGTTATAGCATCAATATCTACCTTTGGCTTTACCGGACCACAGAGGAAAAGACTGTATACCTTACAATTACTTATAGGAATGGATGCAGCTATATTTACAGAAATGATGACACATTCTGCTGAATACATACAGTATGTGAAACATGAACGTGCAGCCCCTTCATGCATTTTGTTTTAGGGAACATTTCAGCTGCAAATTCTAAACTGCAAACGCAGAGAGGAGTTAAATAATTACCGTTTAAGTATACATGCTAACTGCACCAGGAAAGACATTTTGGGTGATGTAGCAACATCAAAGCATTTTGTTCAACATAGAACAAATCCTTTCATTGAAGTCAGATCTTATTTAACCATACCATACCTTTCCTTTTAATCTAGAGCAATTTTGACTAAAACTCTATCTTTAAATGATTTCACATGTGTGCCTGTAAAATATTCAGCAGACATTTTAGCTTCCCAGAAATATTTTTTTAATTTCTTCCAATAAATATTTATAGCACAATGAAAATCATTCTTCTGGCCTTCACTAAACTCATGGACAGATAATTTATACTTCAGTACAATTGCTCATATCCAATAAAAGTTATTTTAAATTATTTTTCTCTTGAACAAAGTTCTTCAAATTTCTGAGACATGCTTCTATAACACAAAACTATTCAATATTTTGAAAAGAGATTTTACTGGCAAGGAAATTATGCTGTGAATTCCTATTTGTATGCATTTTTAATTTTCTTTTTTTTTCCAATTAGGACACACAGCTTCAGGAAAAAGGCTAAATTTAATTCATTAAAAAGAGTTCTAAAACTGGGAAACCATGGAATATAATAGTCCATTTTGATTAATACCATATGTATTCATATATTTCAAAACTAATTTATTCTTTGGAATCCTAAATAATATATTTGAAGTTCTGATACCAACAAGTTTGCAATTAATCTTGTTCACAGAGTACTTATTTCACTATCACACTGAGTGCCTAATCAGCTTTAGCGCATTTTTTAACCTGCATTTTTTAACCATTATGCCTGCAGGTCTCTGTGTTTACTTTAGTTTTCATCAGAATAGACTTCACTGCTTCTGACAGTGTGTCTTAGGATATAAAATATAAAATTCAGACTTTTCTTAAAATCCAAAGGTTCTGAAGTGCACCAATAGCCATTCTCTGAGTTGAGAAGGATGACATTTAAACTCAGAGAGGATGTATGGCACAATTACCAGAAATTCACCTAGAGCAAATTTTCCAATTCAAGAATTATCTTTAAATGATTTGACAAGATTCTAGTAATATATTTGTATTACTAAAGAAATAGATATTGCAAGACATGGATTAAATGTCCACAGAACTATTTTCCTTGTAAATGTACTATGTCCTAGTCTTGCAAACCACTTGTCCAAAGCATTTCAGGGATTAGCTATGATGCCATTAATTCAGGAATACTTCAAAAGGCAACAGATATCAAGACAAACCACTTCTGTGGTGCAGTAGATTTTATTTTTCCTCCTCTAAATATCTAATCCAAAGACTTTTTTAAAGTAATAAGTACCTGCAAACCATACGGCTGTGTTAGTCCTGTATATTGGGCAAAACCTGAAGGATTTACTGCATTCACTCATGAACACTAAGTTAATTTACCTACCCGGACTCACTGAGTTAATGCATGAGTGTTCTTGGGTATAAACTGTAGCTGGAGGCTGCAGCCACATCCATTGGGGTCAAGGTCCCAAAATGTCTGGGTGACTCACACTGGGTCAAGGACACCTCTAAGGTGTTTCTTTTGGACATAGAATTGCTAAAATGAAAGCAAAATTACAGGTTTTCATCTCCAAATATATGAAACTGTAGTATGTTGAAGTTGTGTTGAAATTTGGACCCTAAATGGTTGGACACGATGAGATTGGTTCTGGGTTCTTTAGGGATATTAGGGACTGAACAGATCAGAGCCAATCTCATCAGTCTACAGCACAATAAAAAGGATATAGCTGCCAATAATGCTAATTTCTTAGGCTAATTTTCTTTTAATCACTTCATACTGAATCATATGAAGAATATTTTTTTTCTCTTAGATTATTTGCTTTTACCAAAACTAAAATGCCTCTTTTTCTAGTAAGAATGTGATTAACTTCTGAGCTTTATAGATCTCATTCAAATCTTGTGAAATGGAAAAGGTCTATGGAGTTATACTCTAGTCATTGAAAGGGTATTTTTGGATTTTTCCTTTGATCATATTAATAACTATACATGTGAAAATTATCTTAATTAGAAAAAGTAGTAATTGTACATAAATGCTTTTAAACATCCTGTTCTTATATCCTTCTGAGATTATTTTATAAGAATTATAGATAAAATGAAAAGATTTGGTATGAGTACAGCATGTAAGTCAAAACTAGAACATTTATGCAAAAAAAGCCCTCTAAAAAACCAACCCCAAAAACAAACCAAACAAAAAACTCCTCAGGTATCAGCACAGAGACTTCAATCTCATTTTAGAGTATGTGTAGATTAATTGATCTCATTCAAAATCCATAATCTTGTTTCAATCTGGATCCAAAACCAAAATATGTAAGATCAAAACCCCAAGAATTTTATTAATTCTTCCAATTAATAAATCAGCCCCTTTGGAAGACTGACCTTAAGAAGAAATTCTCAGAAGCACCTACTTTACTCACCAATAAGGTTGTGACATATACAGAGCACATTTGTCTCCAGCCCTCACAGCTTGGCATTTCTGTGTACTATCAGGCTTGGCACATCACAGGTTGCTAATACTGTCTACTATCAAAGTAGATAGACTCAGAAAATCTGTGTTGTCAAGCTTCAATCCTGTGAAGCTGAGACTTGGAGGATGCTAATACCACTGACAATTGAATGCATACATTTTAAAGTGTTCTGTTTAACATGGACCAGAGAGACAGGAATAGCATTCGCTGAGCTTTACTTTAATCAACTCTGTGACAGTAAGACACATATCTGTTTAAGAACACAGACCATAACCAAACACTTCAAAGCATCTCTGTTTTTTTTTTTCTTTCTCTCTCTCTCTGAAAACTAATCCAACTTAAAATATGGCTTACAAACACAAACCTGATTTGTAACCTATCCAGATTAAAGGAGATTCTTTGTTCTTCTCTCAGAATGTCTCATACACCTAAGAATAATTATGAGATGTACTACTCATACTCCTCTATCTAAAAAAATACCCAATTTATAACAAGAAAAACTAAAATTCAACAGAAGCATTAACTGTGAGTTTAGGGAACATAATCAAAACACTGACCTGGGATTTATTTCAATTGTCTTGTTGATGATAATGTAACTATGATAACCAGAAACATTTCTGTGTTATGATTCCCCAGTAAACAAAACAGTTTTAGAAAGACGTACAGATCCTCAGAACAATGTCTCTAGATTCTCTTACAGTCTAATATACTACAACAAATACACATTCCATTATAAAATCAAAGACTCTAACATCAACGACAGGCTCAATTTTTTATCAGTACTCAAAAAATAACAAATCTACAGAGACTATAGCTACCTCTCTTTCTGCTTCACTCATTCATGTATGTATGTATGTATGATTTATAGGCTGCTATTATCACCAAACAGAAGATGGTATTAAAAAAATCTTTCTGTGTGTGTAAATGATTATATCACATTGCTACTTTAAGTGATGCACTGAAATCCTGCTAGAATAATCTAACCTAAAACTGCCAGGTAAACTACTTCCTGCTTAGTTCTTGCTAATCACCCAGGGATATTTTCAGTTTGGAAAGGAAAAGAGACTTTTATTTCTGATGAGTAAAAAGTCCAAGAGCTGTTGTTCTTCACCCAGAGAATGAAGGAAGGCTGACCTGAACCAGATTTTTTTTTTCATTTTTTAGAATATATTTACTTTGTTTAGGACACATGACTATTAAATAAGAAGTTTGTAAGTACAGAAAAAACTCAACAGCTTTAGGTGTATGAAATTGTGCAAAAGTGTGAAACCAGGAATTGTATTTTGTGATGTACCTGGAATGAGTGCTCCCAAGGATGGGTGGGTTAGGATGTGAAAACCATAGCCCAGAAAACAAAAGAGGAAGGCAGGAAGGTCTTCTGTCTGATGCTAAGAGTGGTAGACTTTTCTGAGAGTTTATCAAAGAATTTTACCACAGAAAGTGTGAACAAAGCTCCAGTGGTGAGCTGAAGAGGTCAGACAGGTAAGGAACAGAGTGGAAGAGAAGCAGCTCAAATCACAAAATGGAGTAAGAACACCCAGACATACCCAGTCTTGTTTTTAGTAGCACAATTGTCCTTCTCCACCCTGGGTCTCATTTATCATTCTTGTGTGTGCTTTTAAAGCTGCATATTGAATATGATAAAATAGAGCAAGAAGGGACTAGATCAAATAGCTTAGTGTAACATACACCTGCAAATACAGCAATATGGGAATTACAGGTCTTCTGAAAAACCAGTGGCCCTCTATCTCTCAAAAGACTTGAAAACCTAAAGGGAAGCCAGCAGAAGGACATGAGAAAATTGCCATACAGATCTGATTTATGTCCCTTAGAGAAACATGGTTCAGTCAGGAATCTTGACTAAAAAGCCCAAACCTGTCATGCCTGCCCAAGTCAATTAGATCTGATCAATGCCCTTTACCCTAAGCTGGCTCAACCGGTGGTTTCTTCAAAGGTATAGACTATACTTTAATCACGTCTGCCCCAGAATCAGTCCCCAGTCTGAGTTAAGAGAATTGTCGTATTAAATCCCTATCACTTCACATGCACCTTCACTCCTTGATTATGGAGAGTTGTTCGTTGATTTAAACATTCCTAAAGTGCATGTAGAATAAGTTGAATTAAGCTATGTGTCTAACTAATTAAAATCATTGCAACTTGAGTAGGCCTTAAGGGCAAAAATCTGTTCCTTTTAAAAGAAACACATATAAATACTCTGGGAACACTTAAGTATAATTATTATAGCCTTCAGGATTCCGGCCTTAATGTATCAGAAAGTGGCTCCAATCCTTATAGCAGTTTATTAGCATTGTTTATTTTTGTTTTCATGCAGTTTTTACATGAATGCCTGGAAGTAACACTGCTACTGAAGATCTGTTAATATATCCTATATAAAAACAAAGATTACTTCTGTTTATCTAATTTCTTTCAAGTCAGGTTTAATGACTGAAAAAAATGATGGTTCAGGAAATTTTAATTCTCTATCCACAGAACAAGCAATGCTGGGGATTTCATTTTTGTCAGGTCTTATGTGGTTAGGAACTAGCCCAAAGTCATGTGTATTATGTGTGTGCAAAGGTCCGTAACACTTCACAAGGCTGTAAAAAACTAAACAGAAAACAACTTGTACCCCTTTTGATTTTTCCATCATGATGCTCTGGGGACTGTTGTTTGCTCTCCTGTTAGAAGACTGGCAGGAACCTGAACCCAAGCCTAGAATATAAAAAGCACATGGGAAATTTCTGGAACTCATGCAATCACGTCTTTGAACTAGCAAAGAATATAATCACCACGTACCCTGGTGTTGGATACAGCATGCAAAAAAAAGACCTAGCATGACAGTAATGAAGAATTATTGGGATAAGAAATGTGAACTGTTGTGTGGTCTGCTTGTAGTAGGAAACAAAATTTCATCATGCAATTGTAGGGCAATTTTATTAACATACAGATGATACTGCTGTAACTAACAGATATTAAAACAGAGCAGCTACCACGCATTTTATGCCTATACATACAAATGTGTATTTTATTGCACTATTACTTTGTAGAGAGAACTATTCCATGACCCTAGGATAAGGATGCAAGTATGACTAGGCTGTTTTAATAAGACTTCATGTTACTGGGAAGTCAGACCTCAAAGGCTGTGGAAGAGAATTCTTAAACACTTGGTTTTCTTGTGCAAAGAGGTTTAGCCATGACTAAGTGTAGTTTTCTAGCCATCCTTTCATTAGGTTTGAGAGTTGTCATTCATGCACTGGAACTCTTGCAGGTTAACATATTTTTTAAAGATAAGACACAGATGAAGTTTTTTTGTCTTTGAAAAAATGACAAAATATTTTAATTTTTAAGGAATTCTTTTTAAAGCTACAGAATTAACAACACCTAGCCTAAAAATATGTGCTGTAATTTTAAAACAATGAGCTTTTTTAAACATAGAAGGCTAAAAATTAGTCTAGATCTATTTGAGTAAGATCCACCTGGAAACTTTATAGCTCATATTACTGCCTTATACATTCAAGGAAAACAGTCTCTCTCTCAGAACATTTTCCAGCTATTACCAAAACCAGGATTAGTCTCTGCATTCACTACAATGAGAATCTACAGCAAAGCTAAGAAGAGGAATTCCTAAATTTTGGCTAGATATTATTTTCCTGTATTTATAATACAAAAATTTTCTCTCAAAGTCTGCTATCCTTACCTGTTTCATTTCCACATAATTACATCACACTGAATCATAGATTGTTTCCAGATAGTGACATCACACTGAGATCATGTACTTTCCTGCACGTCTTTGGAGAGAAGGAATGCCACTGTGAGGGAGAGGGGAAGGACTGGAAGTCTAAATCCCTTCCAGTCCAGTAATATATAAAGAGGCCCAACTCAGCAGACTGCCAGAAAGGCCCACTGTCTCCAAGCAGCTTGAGAATCATGAAGGCTTACCTTTTTTTCCTGTTCTCTGCCATTCGCTTCCATCTCTAGTTTTGCTGAAAGTCAAGAAGATGACTGGTGAAGCACTAGGGGTGGTGGAATGTGATCCATTGAGATTTTCAGTATTTGGCTCAAGACCTGATCCTTCTTCAAGTAAGAGCCTGGTCACTAATGCTGAGGTGGACAAGAGGAAGGTGGATAAAGACAATACAGTTACCATTCTTGTGCAGTCACACAAGAAAAAATGAATTAATTTTTCATGAAAGACATTATGTGAAAATTCTAAGTATATTAAACCCAATTATCTCGAAAATCTGAAGAGGCCTAAGCATGTCTTGCAGTATTGCTGTGCAATTAAAATATGTACAGCCAGGCATTAGGTTTTTTTACCTCCAATTTGGAATCTCCCCCCCGAAAAATGGAGACAAAACCTGTGTTGGTTTTTTTTTAGCTTTATCAGAATATACTAAGCATTCGTTGTCTTGATTTACCTGTCACCTACACCATCCTTTCAGTTTAAAACTGGTTAAAAAATACTTCATTTCTAAACTTACTTTTTAATTTTTAAACTTGAAATTTATTTTTTATCCCCTGAAATTAAATACTCACAAGAGACCATAGATAATCTCCTCTGTTCTTTCAATGATTTCTACAGTGAGTTTGAAAATAATTTCAACTTTTCTATGTGCTTTAACTTTAATTTTTTCTCTCTCATGTATTTAACTAGCTTCAGGGTAGTCATCCGTAGAAAAAGGTACAAAAAATCCATTCCTGAAACAAACTGTTCTAAATTAATTAAATAATTAAAAATCAATAATAAAGTAGCTGACAATCAGACAAGTACTGGCCATATAGTGGCCTAGGGTCTGTACAGATGTCCTGTGTGAGTGGAGAACATTAATGGCAACAGGCAGCGCTATTTGGGATAATAATGGCTTAAAACAATACTACAGATATGAGTGCAGCTTCATAAGCTTGTATGTTCTGCAAAAAGGATTAATATGAATTCTATTTGGATCAAAAAAGCAAAAGTATGTGTGTTAAATATCTACTTGAATAAATCAGAACTTGTATTTCCATCTCAGGTTTTTCCCCTTTGCAGGTGTGTGCATGCAGTCCCCAGTTCCTTCCAGTTCTCCTGCATGGTGGGTCTCTTGTCTCAACATCACCTTAATGTCAGAGGGGATCTGTGCTGTGAATACAGGTGCCCCATGCCTGCTATATTTTCTCTTGACATTATTCCACCTTTCTGCCAACCTTTGCTAATAAATTTAGATTTCCCTACAAACCTTTAAAAATGCTCTTTATTTTCCTTTAGTGGTATCAAATAGGCGCCTGATGTGAAATTTCCTGTAACAAATACTTGCTCGCTTTGGACATCTGCCTGTTTACATAGGGTCTTTAAATCCAGGGCATATCACTACTGCAGGCTCACTTGTATTACAGGCAGCTCATATTTAATCTGTATGTTCTTTAAATGCAAAGCATGTTATATTTAGTGTTCAAACTGCAGCATTAGTAAACTGAGCCCTCATTTGTGTGCGCATGTGGGTGAATTGGGTTTCTCACAAAGGATTCAAACAGATGCTTTAGCTTTAATGATATTTCTAATCATCTCACTTATGCCCCAAGGATATTTTCTTATGCTTTATTCTCCTGTCAGGATTTCTACTCATTACAGCGAAGTGTTATTTTAAATCTACTTTTTATATTTGAACTTACTTCAGCCTCAGCTCTTAAACAACTTCATTTTTTTTAAAAAACATGCACTTTCCTTGTAGTGCCTAATTATAGGTACTGTCTTCAAAGGCATAGGCAGTGCATATAAAAACAATTGTACCATTCAGTGGTGACTTGTGATCTTCAGTGGTGACATTAGCAATAATTATTATATGCTTTCCCAACAGTTAAATTCAAGAAAATTCTTAAATTCATACTTCCTGTTTACTGCATATTTTTTTCCTCTGGAACCCAAAGCATTACAATCCTGCCTATTAAACTGGCATTTGCTTGAAAATCAGATTGAAATTCAGATTTTATCAAACATAATAAAAATATCAGTATCTTTGCAGCAAGTAAGTATAGTTTCAACTGTTTGGCTTTTTATGTTTTAGTTATGTTGTGTATATACATGTTTAAATATGTTTAAGTCCTTGCTATCAAGGAGATCCTTCTTGGGTTTTTTGTTAGAAAAAAAAAACAAAAAGAGGAAAATATTCAAATTCACAGTGGAAAGTTTTATCCCAGAAAAACATTCCCTGTGAAAACTCATCTCAATCATGAAAGTAATGACTTTGAGTGAAAAATAGGGGTGCGTGTGTGTGTGGATATCTCTGGGTAGGAAAAGGAACTATATACAAGGTAAATAAGTAGCCTTGGGGTGAATATTAATTCACAGAAAAGCCACACAGTTATCTGCTGACAGAAAGGGAAACAAAAAGCCACAGTAGAATTTAGTATCTTCCACAAGAACATAAATAGAAAAAACCTAAAATGATTTTACAGAATACTGAGAGTTGCATGAGTAAATATCACAATAATATCTGCTTCAGCAATTTTACTTCTAAAATTTCTTCAAAATTACACTGCAAATTATGGGCCTAATCATTGCCCAAACTCAAATATAAGTCAGGCTGTAATTAAAATCTTGTACCATTATTTTGTACAGATGTTAATTCAGAGTAAGCAAAAGGCCAAGATTTCTGATTAAAAACTTTGTTTAAAATTTAATTTAAAAAAATAAACCAAACTTCCACAGAAGTGACTGCAAAAATAAATTAGGGAAGCAAAAATTGAGAGTTTCATTACCTAAAATAATTGCTGGTATGTATTGATTATCCAGAACTAATCACACAAAAAAAATCCCCCAAAAATAGCCTGGGAAAAAAAAATATCCTAAATTACAATCTGAAATTAATCATCCATAGCCATTTGCATTTGCTTTCTATGAATATCTGACAGATTAAGTTTGGTAAAATAATTAATAGAGTATGCTTTCCAAATCATATTTTCAGTCACTGTATTTGAAAGTCAAGCTTTCATATCCCATCAGTAAACACAATAATGACATGGGAAAAAAAATAGAATTGATTATCTAATCTGAAATAGAAAAGTACTAGCTTTCTAGAGTTCTAGAAAACTCTTCTCAAAATATACATGGACACATTAAAAATAGCGTTATGGCCAAAACAAAAATTGCTCATAAATATTCTATCAGGATAAATACAGAACCCATTAAAAATAGTTATTTATTCAAGGGCTTTCCATTCACAGAGTAGTCTCAGCAGGTATAATGTTTTTGTTTGGCAACTGGTGATGCTGCCCACACAGGTGGCTTTCCTGTTACAATTTTAGATTTGTTAGAAGTTGATAAAAAAAACAAGTATTGGAATTAGAAAAGGAACACTTGTTTTCCCTCTATTTTCTCAAAACCTTTTCCAATTCATTACTTTTATAAAGGTTTTAGCTATTCTTACCAAGAACAATTCTCAGTTACCTTACATCATTTCTTAAATTTTCATCAGGCTATTTTATAAGGGAGATTTTTGGAGTCTTAAAAGCCAGTATTTACCACTTCTATATTTCCTACTTTTACAGTCATAATTTGTCAAGATGAAGACTATGCACATGCAGATTTATGTTAAATAAACCCAAACATTTTAGATGGCAACAGACTGTGTTCCAACCAAATACACTTGATTTGCATCTACAGAGAATTTAATTTTATTTAATAAAGATTAGACCGCAATCTGTCTAAATCTTGATCCTGGATCTAACACAAATACTTTACCTCAGACACCTGGCAAATCTAGCATTCTGCTTCTCCTTTTTTGGGACAGGAAAAAACTGGAGTCTGCTACCCATATTTGCCATTGGAAGAGATTCACGTTATGAAATCTGACTACTCAGGGCACACAAACATGGGCTCACATATCCACATGCACACATCAGTCCTGTTTCCTATGCTATGAAAGAAAGCCTCTTCCAAATAGTTTGTAAATTCCCAGTTGTACACTGGCTGTAAAAATCTTCATTTATGAAACTGATTCATTTTAATTAAGAATACAAGGGATACTGTGTCTCTGGCATGTTTTCTAGAATGACAATCCTTTCTTCAACCTTTTGTTTAAAATAATTGATGCACCATAAGTTATTTCAGAGGAGGTCTGAAAGGCTATATTGGGACATCAATTTCAGGTTAAGATATTAGGAAAAAAAAAAAATTACTGAAAGAGTCGTCAGGGCCTGGAACAAGCTGCCCAGGGTGGGGGTTGAGTCACCAACCCTGGATGTCTTTAAAAAAAAAAAAAAAAAGGTAGATGAGGTACTTAGGGATATGGTTTAGCATAGCACAGGAATGGTTGGGCTTGATGATCTTTAAAGGTCTTTTCCAACCTTGTGATTCTGTGATCTGGCCAGAACACTGGCAAATGGCTGCCCGACTCTTGCCTTGGCTATTGTTTGTCTTTGTGAGGAGCTATGCTGTGGTCCCCTACACATGAACAATTCTGCTTCAAGGCAAAAAAAGGAAAGGTCAGAATCTGGTAGGTGAAGAAAGCAGGGCAGAAGTCTGCATGGCTGAGTCGAGATCAACTCACAGAAAAGATGGCTGTAATGAAGCTGTGTAAATTACGCTGCTTTTCCTACACAGTGACTGTTTGATATTACCAGCTATCATCTTCTCAGTTAGATGCCTCTGGAACCTGACTTTTGTTTTCAATAATTTCAAAACATTTATGCAATAAGATAAAAATAATTTTCATTTTCACTGGTAAAGATGGCTCATTTTACTATTTGCCTCTTAAGGGAAAGACTAGTGAAGTTATATTTTTCTTACTATTTGGGGTTTTAATATCATACAGAATCAATTTTACTAATACTGAATTTTTCTGCATCAAAAATCATACTGACTTAATGATTGGAGTACTTAAAGAACGGATAATCCTGTATTTTCTATTTTAACAATCTATGAAGACTTGCAGAAGGCATTAACATTTACTAGGTATTTTATAACTTATATTGATATATAATTTTCCCCTCACAGCTGAATACAATGAATGGATAAACATCTTGATTTCAAATTTTTGCAAAAGTTACTCCAAGCACCTTAATGTTTATTCATCTAAGTTAATCTTTCCATACAACAGATAATTTTTCATTATTCATGAAAACCCTTAAGAGCCATATTCTGTAATTCTCTACAGTAGTCTCTGGTTGTCTTAAATTAGAGACAACTATACTCAGCAAGAGTGTGAATTTCCAACAGGCATAAGTTGCTAAACATTTTAGTATTCTTTAGGAGGAAATCTTTACCCATACCTGCCACTCTAAATTGCACTTATATTTCAGGGGGTCTTGGCCTATATCATGTAAGGACAAAGCATAGTATTATAAATTTATCACGTAGAAACTTGCTACCACAAAAGATTTTATGATTAAGGCTCTATACTTCTAATATCTCAAATTCTAATTAGCTATGTGGATAATTGAATTCTAAAGAATAAAATTTGCCATCTGCTAGAAATGGAAGCCAAATTAGAAATGCTAAAAAAAGTCCATTCTCTAATAATACTGTGTCATGAAAATTCTACCAGGAACATCTTTTTTCCTCCTTTAGACTCAGTTTTCCCAGTGTGGTAGCCCATTACGTACATGAATAAGCATCACAGCATTTGTTAAAATACCATTAAAATTTCTATTATTTATTCCATTCTAAAAGGGTAACAGTATCCCTATGGAGAACTTCTGAGTTGTTTATTATAACCTATGCAACAAAGAGAAGGATTAAGGAAGTAGTTATCATAATGTTTTAGAGGTTACCTTGAAAAGTATAGATCTTCCATGACCATGATTGCACATTGTGCTTACATTCTTCTGAACTAGGAAGATCTTCTACAGGAAATGATCTACCACTATGGGAAAAAAAACTCAACCACCCTCAAACACAACCTCTGATCAGAAAACCCCCTACAGGCAAGAATGAACAATAATGTCTCAGAAAACTCTTCATAAAGGGTTTCTTTTCCTTTGTATTAAAAAGTAATAATCTATTTTGACTTAACTCAGAATCAGCTTGAGTTTTCATAAGAAATTTCAGGTATTTCCTGTTAATTATAAATACAGCAAACTACCTCAAACAACAACTAGACTGGAAGAGTACTGTTACATTAGGCAAAAACATCATGAGGTGGTTTTCTTCTTTCTTTTCTGCAGGCACACCATGCTAAAATGAAACATATTGCATAATCCTAGATAATTGGACTGTAACCTCAGTTCCTATTTCTACAAAAAGAATCATAGAACTGTAGGGGTTGGAAGGGACCTCGAGAGATCATCGGGTCCAACCCCCCTGCCAAAGCAGTTCCCTAGGACATATCACTCAGATAGGCGTCCAGACGGGTCTTGAATCTCTCCAGAGAAGGAGACTCCACCACCTCCCTGGGCAGCCTGTCCCAGGGCTCTGGCACCCTCACTGTGAAAAAGTTCC
Source organism: Laterallus jamaicensis coturniculus (assembly GCA_022605575.1). Taxonomy (NCBI): domain Eukaryota; kingdom Metazoa; phylum Chordata; class Aves; order Gruiformes; family Rallidae; genus Laterallus; species Laterallus jamaicensis. The sequence continues at coordinate 2,634,560 of JAKCOX010000057.1, forward strand.
TCCGCATGTTGGTGTGGAACTTCCTGTCTTCTAACTTGCAGCCATTGCCCCTTGTCCTGTCTCCACAGACCATTGAAAAGGGGTTGGCTGATTCCCCCTGCATCCCCTGCTTCAGATAATTATAGACTTAAATTAGGTCCCCCCTCAGTCTTCTCAAGGCTGAAGAGTCCCAACTTACTCACCCTTTCCTCATAGGGGAGATGCTCCAGGCCCCTAATCATCTTCGTAGCCCTTCTCTGGACTCTCTCCAGGAGATCCCTGTCCTTTTTAAACCAGGGAGCCCAGAACTGGACACAATACTCCAGGTGGGAGTATCAGTTAGTAAGAACAAATATTAATCATGGTGTTTAGCCTATGATCATTGTGATTCAAATGCTGAGTACACATGAAGAGCAAACTGGTTGCTCCCATCTTTTTATCTCATTAACATAGGAAATATAAGTATAAACCATATCAGTCATGGTAAGAAATAAAGATAACTCTTAAACTAGAAATTATAGCATTCTAAATTATTATTCATCAGAGTGATTAGTGATTTTTTGACAGTCAATTTAAAGCTGTTCCATAAGAAAATTCTCTTCATCTAACATACAGTAAATATTGTTATTGTGAGAACTTTATATAACTTAGAACTTACCTAGTAAGTCTTCACACTAATTAGATGTTTATTAGATTCAAATTTCTTTAAAATTGTGGTAAAACCTCACCCTTTTCATACTATTTACATTATGTATATTCACAGCAAGATTATTAATAAATTAGTGATTTTTGTGCTTTCAGTTAAAACATTGTAAATGTACAAAATATTGCCCAACACAAAGCAGAAAATTGCAGAAAAGCAATTAAAAGGGGTACAACCAAAATATTGTTGTGTTTTGCAACAATGTAGAAGATAAAGATTAAGGAAGCTTGTTTCTATCACGCAGAGATGAAAGAAGTGCAAAATAAAGTATCTTCCTGATGCTATTGAGTTATCTGTTGCTATGCTCAAAAAGCAGAGAAGAGAATAAACCCAGAAATACTTAGGCCTAAAAGATACACTGCATCCATTTTCCTTTTAAAGAATGAGTAGTAAAGAATTCACAAACAAAACACAGACTTCATCAACTATCATTTTATGCAGAAAAATCATTATGGAAATGATCTTTTTCTGTTGACTAACATCTGGCAATACTCAGTTATGGATTATATTTTGCATACATTGTTGGGATTATGGTTCCATATATAGCATACTCAGAGTTTTGGAACTCAAACCAAGTGTCTACCATAAAGCAATACTCACAGCTATGAAAACAGGAATATTGACAACTACTTTTTTTTTTTTTTTGAAAGCCAAAAGATCTTCTTCTGTGTCTTTAAATAATCTTTCAGAAAGAAAGACTCACTAAATTTTGGTGAAATTTACCTTCTGAATTTCTGAAAAACAGCAATGCCAAACTTTTATAACATTTCAGTTTTATTATAAATCAGGAGATTAGGAGAGCATTCTTAGAAACTATGCTTTAAGATACAATAAGCATTCCTATTAAGCCTATGTTGCTGATTTGTGCACAAACTGATGGTCTGGCTCATTTTTGTAGTTAGTAGTCTCAGACTGATGATTCTGCCCACATGTGAGAGGACAACAAGGAACAGGACCAATAAGCAGAAAAGTACCTAATAGCAGTCTGTTAATGGAATGAAAAAGAAGTTAAATTGCATGTATTTTTTACTACTACTTTAAAGATTTACGGAAAGTATAAGTGTAAAATCTGTCATCCTATATTCACAGTTGAGACCTTTGAGACTGTTTGGAAACCAGATGTGTATTAGGAAAGCTAATGCAGGTACTGAGGATCAGAAAGGGCAGGACCTGAAAATGTAACTGATATTTAAGGATTAAACAAAGAACAGTAAAAACACATAGTAGTATGTTATGTCTAGCACAGCATACCATAACTAGTTCCTTTTCTTCCAGCATAAAGACATTATTCATGAAAAAAAAGTCATATGAAAAATATTTGTAGCACAGAAAGTAAAAACAAAGGCTTGGATACAAAAACATTTAACATCTTTAATCACTCTTCTTTATTTTGCAAGACAAACCAGACATAATTTGGAATGGCTCAGTGAGCTGTAAAAAATTGACAGTAGATGTATGTGAGAAGACTGCAAGAGCAATTATCTGAAACTAATTTGAGAGTCTATCAGGCAGAAATTAGACTTTTATGGTTTGAGAGTTTTGTATTAAAAGCAATACATTTAAGTATATAAAATATATAACAGTTCAACAGTAATATAGTTAAAACTTCCTTGGCAAATAACTGATTTTGTATCTGTACAGTTTCTCCCTTCTCAACAGCATTTGTTAAAGTAGAAAACATTCTCTAAAAAGCTGGCTCCTCTCTGGCTTCAGAGAGATTTTTTTTGTATGTTACTTCCCCAGCATCATGGATGCCAAAGTAGTATTGTTAGTCTCTGAAGAAGTTGGACAGAGTTCACATCAGTTCTTGTAAGACAGTGGTTTTGGAAAAGGCCTACTAGAATGAATGCAGCATGCCTTCCATTGATCCCAAAGAAGAATTTTCTAAGTAGTTTGGAGTGTTTTTTTAGATTCTTAAAGTGATAGATGTTACACGAAGGCAAGATCTAACTATACTATGTAGTTATATCAAAGTTCATATTCTCAAGTGTTAAAAGCAGCTAGAAAGTTTTATTTTACTGCTCAGATTTCTACAAGTTGTCCTCTGGATCTATATGATACCAATTCTACCATAACCTAAGGGAAAAATACTATTTAGTGGCCAAAAACCTATTTACTTAATTAAGGTTTGTCAATAAAACAGGAGAGTGTTTAGAGTACATTCAGATCTAGCTGGAAATAACCACCTATCAGGTTGCAAAATGAAGGTCCTGAAAGTTAGAAAGTAATTGAAATCAGGTTAATCCTTAATTAAGCCTATGAATTAAAGAATTAAACTACTGGATAACTGCTTTATTAATCACTGTGTATAGTAGTAAATGCACTGTGTATTGTATAATGCATTCAAATAAACACTGGACTAAATTAATATGTGTAAGTAACAATTCTAGCATTTCCTGGTTTTCATTCATCAGCCTCACAGTCTTTTTAAACAAAATTTACATGCAAGCTACATGCATAATGACTTCTATATTTACAATATTTTGCCTAAAATAATTTTGAATGCTTCAGAAAGATTGTTTATTTCAGGAGGTAAGGATCAGAATATTTCTGCACTATAATTATGAAATCTTTTGTCTTGAAAAAACTGTTCATCGCACAATTTCATTCAGTTGATTAAATGCAAAAGACAGTTTTAAAAGGAAACAAGAAATCTAACATAACCAGTCTTCTACTACAGGTAAAATTTAGATTCCTGGCAGGAATTCCTTCATTTCAAAGATTCATATCTTAATGAACATTGGAGCAGCCGTTATTGTCTCTCTAGTAGGGAACAACAGTTCTCTAGCTGATTGTTGTTGATTTGGTAGATAACTGAATCTATTCTCTTCCCAGAACACAAAGAGCTCATAATGTCAGTGAAAAAGCTTGGGACAATATATGGCAAAGGCGTACTTTGCAAAGCATGGGTAAACTTCTTATATCTAAAAATAATAGAAAGTCCTGATGACTGAAGCAACCAGAAAGAAACAAACGCATTTCCTTACACTACAGCATGAAGTCAACATATTCTAGGAAAAACATGCACAGAGTTATCATATTCAATGATTCAGCACAATTAGGTAATTACAATGGGTTTATATTTACTGAACATTTACATTGCCCTAAAAGGACTGCTGAAGATATCTTATAAGCCAAATTCACTGTCAAGGAAATATCATTTTACTACATCTGCCCTTTACAACTTCCAGATTTTACTCAAATCAGATGTTCTGAACTCTTTGTCAGGTTCATTTCTTAAAATCTCTGACTATAATTTTCAATTGCCATAATACAGTGAAATTGTATTTGTGAACTTTGGGAAAACATAAGCTCTGAAATACACATTTTATGATTAAGTAAGCATTCCTTGATCTCGCTCCAATATTGCCATCAACCGGTAACAATTTAATTGTTTGAAGACTACAGAAGAAATGCCATAGTCTTCAAACACAGAAGTGAAATAATGAAGTTTCAGACTGCACATAACGGTCTGAGCCCTTCCACAAGCAAACCCCAGACCACTGAAAAAACAGAAAACAGATTTCATTCTGCCAGTACCCAAAGGGGTTTATCTGCAAGAATTCTGTGGGTTGTGCCCTTTGGCAGTGTAATGGACAAAATTCAAAGCTCCTTTTATGGCTCACTACGTTAAATGCAGATATCTTGAATGTTGGAAGTATCATAGCTGCAGATGACAAACCAGTGATTTTAACATAAAGTGATCTGAGTTAGCAGAACTTTGGGAGATGGGAGAAGAATTCTATGTGGACATTGGAAAGAGAGACTGCAAACTTGGAAGGTACTGCCCACCTTATTTCAACACAAAATCATATAGGATCTAAACTGCAGGTGTATTAGCAGGAAAGCACAGATACTTACTTGTTTTGAGTATGACCTGTGGGTCAAATGATGAATGAGTATAATACAGTATTTACCTATGAAAGTGAAGAAGCTGTAAAAAGCTAACGTTTGTCAATCTATGGATCAGTGTTCATTTTAAGTGATAGCATATATATTATGAGGATATATTCCTTAACACAATTTATAGCTAACTGGCTGGTGAGGAAGAAAAGGATGATGGAGGAGACAGTCTTGTTAAAATTAATGTTTATGCAGGTAAATATTTTTAATCACCCAGTTGTTTTGATAGTAATGTCCTACACCAACGATGCCAAGTGATTCATAGTATCTAATTTTTTCCCTGTCCAGGGCTTTATTTAAAATTAGAGAGGAGGTTATCTTCATTCATTGAAATTCTGTATACATTGCTGCAAATAGGAGAAAGGAGGGACTCTTTTTCTAATTTCTGACCTTGATCATTCCCAGATTTGTCCCTAAAGGGCAGTTTCCAATTTTTTTTAGCCAAGCCTAAATCTTTTTTTTTTTTAATTAAAATGATAATATTCCATCTATTCTCCTTTGAGAATAAGAGCTTAGTCTTTATACAGCAATTATGTGATATCTTACATGTCATCATATGATAGTGATTTTGCTATTAGTCAATAACTATGTTAATTTCAAACAGAAGAGGTAAGAATATCTCCTTCCCAACTCCCTTCTATACTCTTCCACCCTTAAACATGCAGATTTTCTTCTGTCTTTGCATAAGCATCATTATAAAATCTTTCCCATTATCACTAGCCTTCCTTAATCTGTTAGTGTCAGTAGAAGTAATGTTGTTCCTTGTAATCTGTGAGTCTATGCAATTGCAACGTAATCAGGAGGTTACTGGAAAAACATTAAGTTCCTATGGTAGCCTCAGCCTACTCTGAGCAAAGCTCTACAGTTGCAAAATCTACACTTGGCTATACCTTAATGATTACTTTTAGAGATCATAAATTATTTCATTCATCGTATTTTTAGTACCTTAAGTGAATAAACATATACAAACATATTTTAGCCACTGACCAAGCAATGAAACTATGTGCAATATTTATACAAAGAAATTCTCTAGTTTACATCTTTATTACTGAATATCTGTATCATAGAAAACAGTTATTGCTTCATTTTGAATTTAAGTTTTATATTGTTAAATGAGGCTTGCTAAATCTGACACGATACCTAGATACTACAGTGATAGATACATAAGAAATACCAAAATAGATATATTAGACAGAATTAGCACTGTATGTGCTAAGGCTGATTGATTACTTGATGAGTATTATATTCCCTTTACTCTTCTCTAAACCCCAGCTTTATTAACTCTAACCAATTTTCTCCAACTCTTCAATTTGTAGAACTAATTGTGTCTCATTTCAGCTTCCTGTATTTAGCTGATGAAGACTTAAGAGACGTAAGACTTCTACAGCTGCATAGAAGTCAACTCTATAGTAGTTTTTTTAAAAACAGAAACAGATTTTTGTAAACTGAAACTTGTTTAAACTTACATAGAAACTAAATGAAACAGCTATTTGCAGGCAGATGCAAGAATAAGAATATTTAATAAATTTAATTCTAGAATTATTTTTTCTTCTCATAGGATAGCCTGAATCTTGATTGAGTTCAAGTTCATGTTATTCTATAAAACCTTTATGCTTTTTATTAACTGAAAATAATGGCAGAGTTTTTTTGTTTTCATTTTCTGAATTAAATTTATAGCACTAAAGTCTATACTTGTGATTTATAGAGGAGAGTGTCCCTTCTACTCAGAGCATCGATTTTCTATACCAATTTAAAGGAGACACTGCATCTATAGAACAGGTAATGAATAACATCTTCATAGTCTGAGAGGCACTCTAAATAAACATTTGCAAGAATTGATTTAATTTTTGTTTGCCCTCTGTCTTGGGAAAAGTTTTGTGTAGATTGCTATTAATATCAATTTTCATAGCAATAATTTTGTTCTCTATCTGGATAAAGATTAAATACATATATTAAAGTTAATTTGGTAATAGCTGCACATTTAGAACCATGCATAAATTCATCATTTAAACTACTACTGACCACTTGACAGTTCAATCAAAAGTTCTGTTTAGAACATTGGATTCATTAGACAGTTTGGAACAAGAGCTGATTCTTTAGAAACTGGTCATATAGTTATTACAAGGGCATAACATTGATTGTTAAGAGTATCACATGAATTAAAACAGTTTTCACAATTAAATAATTATTTGCTGTGGGAATTTGAAGACAACTATTATTTACTTGTGCATTTTAGTTACAGGAAGTCAGAGTTAAGTTAGATTGACCATAAATTCAGCATTTACTACATATTTATGGTTTAATTTGACATGATAATTGATTTTGCTTTATTTGTTTCTTTTCTATTTTTTTAGCAGAAAATACCCTGTCATAATTTCATTTTATTTTGTCATCGTAAGTGAGCTTCCACAGAAAGTGCTTTACTGTTAAACAATCCTCTCAAGCAGCAATGGCAATATAATTAGGTCTCTGTAGACTCATTCTGAAACCATTTAGTGCAAAGGCGTAATCTCCTATCATGACATAATAATGTGGTCTCCATGGACTAGCTTAGAGATTGCTTTGACACTGTAATGGCAATATAATAACTTCATATGAGACTCTGCATAGATTTCTACTAAAGCAACTTCTGCCCTGTAATAGCTGCACTGTAATGCCCACTTAATGCAATGTTCTAACTTGCTCTATCTTCAATATAAGACTTGTAAGTACTATCATATAAAAGCAGAGTACAACAAAACTAGAATGAGGTCTCTGACAAGCACTGGTAAAGGAGCCTTTTAGAAAAAAAAAAAAAGAGGGAGCTGGACATGTGTAAGCAAGCTCAGTGAATCCTCACAGCTAAAAGGCTTTAAAACAGTGAAAAAAGACTTAAACAGTGTAATGCATTTTACTTAATAATTAGAAGACATAGTTTCTTGAAAGCCTCTAATTCACATTTGGAGTTGAACTTTTATCTCTCTAGCATGGAAATACTTTAACAGGAATAAAGTTTGGGATTCTTAGAGAATGTGTGAGAATTATTTGGAAATGCAATTTCTGGTCCCACCAGACTCAGAACTCTATGACTGGCAAACGCAGGGATCTGATCCCAGTTCATCAAAAGATGCTTGCACACAAAATTCACCAGAATAATAAACTTGTCACATGTTTCTTACATTAAAAAAAACCCACCATAAACATACTAATTTTATTTTTTTTTAAATAACTTATAGGAAAGACAGAAGAATTTAATGTGACCTAGTTTTCTCATTCCTCTCTTAGGAACTCTGAGGAACAGGACAGAGATTAATTAGGACATCATGAAGAGAATAAATATATTGAATCACCTTGTATTAGACCCTTGAGACTTAAATGGCAACACCAAGATCTTTATAGAAGTATATGTCTTGATGAATTCTTTTTTCATACTGTAGAACATGTAAAAGGAAAACAAAAGAGGTTCACACCTTCAAAAACCCTGTGAGGTGGTACCTGGAATATATAAAAGGGAAGGGTCAAAAGGAACGTGCTAGCTTTTATAAAAATTAAAGCAGTTCTCAATTTTCAAAATATGAAGATATACAGTAGAATAACTCTAGCAAAACATGTTTCTTGCTGAGCTCATTGTATCCAGAAGTGACATTTATATATACAATTCACAATCAGTTCATGGAAGGAGAAGGAAAATCCTGTAGTATTACAACTAAATTCAAAGATCTTGAAGGGACAAGATGCATTTTAGCATATCAATAACTGCAGCAGGAAAAACAACCAGTTCAAAGAGTGACACTTGTATTTGATACAAAGTAATTACTGACTCCTATTTAGCCAGTTCTGGGAAAAAGATGGATTTATGCAGAGCCATTCATCTTTGTTCAAGCCAAAGGTGAAATTTATGTGGCTCAGATTCTAACCTAGAAGAATCCCTCAGCTTTAAACTCTAATAGTGTTGCTGCTTTTTTTAAATATTGGTAACATGCTATTAAAATTCTAAAATGTGTTTTATGTTTGGCACATTACAGAAATATTAGCCTCAATACATCCAACAAATTGCAAAGAATATTTGACACTTGAATCATCATGATTTTTTTTTTTCAGCATTTTTGTACCTATTGCCCAGTCCTCTAATATTTCAGGAGTGATTACAAAACTCAGCATATTATATTATAAATAAAAATGTGAAGTGGTGCCTGCAAGAAAATACTCTGTGAGTGGATGTACACAAGCAGTCTGCTTTGCCTATATATTTTTCTATGTCAGTTTGATCCAAGAAAAATGGACATGGTTACACTTTCAAACACACTGAATTCCTATGTGCTCCAATGGAAGAGGTGCCTGGATAAGGAAGATGGATACTACTTGTATCTCCCTTGGTGAAGGTTAAGGCCAGACCTTTGAAGTGCTAGACTATCAATACAAAAACAAGGAGAGAAAAGGGATGAATATTTCAACTGTGGAAAACCACTGCAGTCATAGCTGTTAGCCACTAAAAAATTGAACTATGAGAGACTGAATGTCATGAGCTTTGCTGATCACAACACTGTTTCTAAAAAGGGCATGCTTATACAATTCCCTCTAGTCTCAAAAACAATGATAGTAGGGCTAAACTCCCAAAATGCTTACTCCAACTCTAACAACTCATAAAATTTTAAGTTTCATATGTAAAGATGAAATAGGATATAATACAACTTTTTTCCTCCTGAACTTGTCAAATTCATTTATTTTTGGACTTCAATAAAACAGATTGCTTAAAAATATTACAAACCTAAATTGTCATTAAAGTAGTTCTTATCCCATCTGTGCCAGAAGCAGCCTTTGTTCTATTATCCCGTGTTTAATTTTTGAAGATTTCAGAAAGTATTTATTATATACGTTTTAATTGCTTATTGCAGATGCAAGAAGCAAGCTGGCTTCAAGTCAGCAAAATGGAATGCTGAAAACCTTGTTGAAAATTGAATCAAATTAATTTTACAACAGTAAACTGAAAAATAAAATCTCTGCAACATAAACACCCTGCTGAAGGAGAATTTTATTATCCAAAATATCTAACAGCTCCTTTTGATTTACCTTGAAGATAGTTTTATTACTTTAATTGGAAAACAGTTAAAAACATATCTTATAATAAGATCTATGCAAATATTCAGGTATCTTTAAATGGCCTCCGGAAAGAAAGAGGAAATTTTGGAATAAAATTATTTCCAGGCTATTTTCTATGATGCAATAATAAAAAGGATCTTATGAAGATAAATGCACTGTTACCAGCAGGGCAGATAGGAAGTAAAAGGGTCACAGAAATGTTTTCACATAAGACATGTGAAATTCATAAACCTTTACCGAACTTGTGTCTAATTTGTGATTATTTGAAATGAGAGTAAAAGAACAGAACACAGATTTTCATAATGGGGATACATGCCCTGAACCTTATCAGTACGAATTTTCAAGGAGGCAAATGAAAACCAGCTGCTTCTATAAATGACATTGGAATCATAGAATTAGAAGAACACTGAGGAGAAGCTGCTTTTTACTTTAATGCAGATCTTAAAGAAATTGTCACTTGGCTTTCACAATACAGAATAAATAAGTGTATATAAACCTAGAAATACAAATAAGATATTTTCATCCAATAACCTGTAAATTATGGTTAAAACATATGGGAAGTAATACAGAGACAAACAAAGCTGCATGTTAATCACCAAACACAATATCAAGTACAGAAGTACTTCTAATTTTTAACACGATCATGTATGATTGTCATGCAGCATGCAATAAAAGTAGTGGGTCTTACAGACATCTGATAAGACAGCCTATGAACACTGTCACCGTAACACATAAAGCATATTCAAATTTAGAGCTTATTTTTATGTGCTTTTTAATTACTGTAATAAAGGCTACCCATAACTGTCATTCCAGCACATAACTCCATCATGATCATCTTTGACATATTTCTTTCTTCAAATGCTCTCACATACCCTACATACAAAAATCTGCAGACTTGTCCCTTAAAGTCATCAACGACTTGATCTTTCTCTTCAAAATGAAGGAGACCAGACTGTCAACCTTTTGAGTACTAAGCCATCCTTTGCCTTATGCATTAAGAATGTTTTCCCAGTTAATTTTCTAGACTGCTGATCTCTTTATATCATTAACCTCTAGGACTCAGTTTACTATGATCCCTTTATCTGCTTCCCAAAACTTTTCTCTTTCAAGGTCATGTCACCATTTTACCAATCACTTCTGACATGCTTGTTTCTGACTCTCACTAAATCACTCCATTGCTACAATTCCAGTCAAATGCATTCACACATATTTATTTGTAATCTACTCTCTGAGTTTGTAAGGGATTCACACAGATACCTCTAATGATTTTCCCTTTCTTTTTTTCCTTTAATGTGCAAAACATGATGATACAGCAATGCCTATTGTGCCAACCAGATGTTATTACATCACTGTTGGGTACTGCCATGTCTCTCTTTTTCCACTTATTATCAGTAGTCACATAGCTTACATGTTTATAGGGGAACAAAGTATCCATCCTTGCATGGAATCTACTGTAAAGGTGCCTTCAACTGTGGTGAGATGCTCTGGTGTGTTTCCATGTGTTTTTTGTAGTGCTTCTGGGGGACTACACCACATTTTCAGCTCCCCAGTACAGGGAATGGACATCCTTGAGACAGTGAAACAGGATAATTATGGGGGGTTACACAACCAGAACTGAGGAAAATCTGGGAAAAACTAGGGCTGTTCTGCCAGAAAGAGAAGGCTAAGAAGAGATCATATTTGTGTTTACAACTACTCGCTGGAAAGACTTGGTGGAAACAGAGGTGTGCAGGAATAGGACAAAGGCAATGGGAAATACTGGGGACACAAAATCCTGATTAGATAGGTATTGATTTTTTCCTACTATGAGTGTACTCAAACACTGACACGTGAACCAAAGATGCTGAGTAACTGCTATCCATCAGGACATTCAAAACTAGCTGGAGTAACCTGACCCAATGTGCCCAGCTGCAAGGTATGTTAGTGGCAGAAGAAATTGGAAAAGACAACTTGCAGAGTTCCTTCCGAGACAGAATTAAAGTGATATTCTGCTAGTGAAAAAAATATAATTAAAGGAAGGAAGGCCATAAATGTCTCTGTTAAAAATACAATCTGTAACAAATGCAAAATTATTGGATAAAGACCCATAATATTATTGCTTTTATATCCCAGCTTTATTTTCACTGATATACTGCTTATATTATGATCTGTAACTAAACCTTGCAGAATGCCAGGATACAGATTAGTTTTTTCCATAATTTCTTTTTGGATCATCAGTTTTTCTCAGAACAAATTGCAAGCAAATACCTCCCAATTTTACAACAAGAAGAATTATTACAGATATACTAGAATGCAGCATATCTATTATATCTTTTCTTTCTTTGATTCGGTGCCATATAGTGTACATTTCATGAAAATAAATAAAATAAATAATATTTACTATGATGTAAATTGAGAAGATATTTTCTAGGCATGGTATGAACAAGAGCCAGAAGTATTCCACTTTTATGCACCTTTAGCATTTTTTTTATATCAGCACTTTTCTCAACCTGACCATCTCTGACAGGTTTCAATTTATAATGTTCATTTTTATATTCTCAACACAGCAATCAAATCTTCAGACCTTGAGGAGAAGGAGGAAATTAAGGCCATTAACATGTTAGAGGATTGTTTGATTTACTCATTATAAATTATTCTGAATCTGAGCAGCTCACAAGACATGCCCAAAGGGAAGATGAATTCTGATTGGCAGTGTCAAAAAAGTCAAGGACATAGAGAGGTCTTGTTAATAATTGCTAAGTGTCATTAAGAAATGCTGTTTGCTTTCTGTCCATAGTCTGAGAGTTCTGATCTGGAATTTCTGAACTACCAAATATAATAATATCTCAATTCATAATTAAATACATATTAAGAATACACCTTCATCTGCTGTAACCATTCTTTTAGTAACTGTAAAAGATGAAAACACTTAAACTAGTCAAGCTAGAAAAACAAAGTTGAAGATAGCAAAAAACCCAGAGAGAAGTTCAGGGGTAATTATGCAGGGAGTGCTCTACATCATGGTTTCTTAGATATTTCCTATCTCCTTTTTTCTTACTAAATCACAAACAAAAACTTTACTTCATATAGTCATACCTATAAAACAAGATCATTAGTCTGTTTTCTGAACCTAGGCAGCATATGCTTCTGGTTTTGTGAAAATACCTAAAACAACACTGGAGAGTGTTAGAAAGCCTTGTAACAGGACTTACAGCCAGGTACAAAACTGGCATTGCACAGCACTTCCATGTATTACAACACACATACTACCCACAGGCAATGCACCGTTCTTATTTTACCCTTCTTACTCCAGTACCTGGCATAGATACGGATTTCTACTCAAGGCAGATCACTGTGCTCACTATGAGGAGAGATCTAATCCATGGAGATACTCCTCAAATTCCAAACCAAAGTCATCTCAGCAGAGCTGTCCAGGTGTCACGGATGACAGCTCCCAACCTTCACTCATCCAAGTTGCTAGAGAGAAATGGCTTCTAGCATGTCACTTGGCTACTGAAGACACCTGTATCTATTATCACAGATAAAACATGAGAAATTCTGATGGTCATTGAATACAACTCTGCAGCAATTATTGGAAGTATTTCTAACAAAAACAAACACCAGTTCAACATCATAGAGTATGACCTTGCCAGAAGCCCACCTTTACCCCGTAACATCTTGTTATTAGGTGATTAATAGCATAAAACCCCTGTAGCTGTCCTATATCAAGCATGGCAGGCTCACAGTGTGACTATGTGCCAATTAAGTGCATAAGCTTCCAGAAAAATGCTTGGTGACACAAGCAAATTCTGCAAAAATCCAGGTTTAAGGAAAGCAAAAGCCACAATATTATAGGAAAGGAGGAAAGAATAATCCTACCAACTCTCCCCCGGACGGATTTAAACAGGTTACAGGACTTGCAGATTCAACTGTGCAAATAAACAGGTGTGACTAAATATTTGAGCCCTACCATCATTTGCAGGAGGTCCTGTCCTTTGTGTATCAACCAAGCACAATGGTCCATGTGAACCTGGACGCCTTAGGAGTCTTGTGCCTCTGGACTGGTATGTGAGGTACTCTTGGACCACAATGCTGTCACTTCCTTAGTGCTTAATATGCAAACTTTAGGCATTAGATATGATGGAAAACAAGGGAAAAAATATCAGAATACTATTCATGTCATTAGTATTACTGACTTGCTCACTACAATGAAGATAGATACATGAGTGTGCACATTTTTATAACCTTTTTTTATTACTTGTAAAAACTCTAGTAGGATAGCAGGCTAAAGAAGCAGCTATGGATTTTTTTAACATTCCTTCCATACTGTCCCTTCCAGGCAATGTTCTCCTCTAGCAATTTTAAAGCCCTACTTATTTTCTGAAGTGACCTTGATGTCTGTATGTCTTTCTTAAATAAATAAGGGATAAAATATGGCATATTGGCCAGTAACATCCTGTGACCAAGTAAAGGTTGACACATCTTCTAATTTTTTTGAACAAGTTCAGTGCTCTGTGTTTAGAATTAAATAGACTTAACAGGAAATTTCCTATGCATGAACATTTTTAAAGCCAAGTAAGATAAAAATTTTCTTTTGGCAGTAAAGAATTCTTTTAAATTTGTATTAGAAATGCCATATTGTTGTTTTACAGCTGCAGCTTTATTATTGTAGACCACTAAAATTACAAAGCATCTGCAACCATTGCATCAAGTTTTTTTCCATTTCATTTTTACAAGATCACAGATAATTAAGATTTTATTCTGAAAGCATTGTTTCCTTAAAAAAACAATCCAGTAATCATTCATTTTTAATGTACTGAGCTAAGGATTTGTCTTTGATATCATTATTACAGACACTGCACATCTGTAAATTTGAAATGATAGGACAGCAAATACTTTCAGAAGGACAGACATTGCCTTTGAAGTCAGTATATATATGGTTTAACATAAATGTAATTTCACAGCAAACTGCCTTTTATTGTTCACTGTTGTTTTGTCCTGACACTCAGTGTCTTGTAAAAAACATTCTGAACTCTGATATAAATAATGTAATGCTTTTCTTTAAAGTCTTTTGAAAAATAAGCTAAATAGAGACAGGCAATTAGGATAATGAACACATTCTCTTGTACACAAACCTGCATGAATTCCAGTGACCAACATATACCAAGAAGCACTATGTCTGCATCTGATGGCCAGTCTACTTAATCAGATTTACAGCTATCTTAAAGGCTCTAGTGTAGCAAACTTTCTTTATCTGAATACACTTTTGTAGGTCAAATCCTGTTTTGCCATAAGCAAAAATATCCATAATTTTAGTTTTGAAGTTTTGGGGTTTCTGTTCTTATCTCTAAGCCCTGTAAGAGATCAATTTTACCCATTTGTATGGAGAAATAGAAATTATATTCTTAAGCATTTAATAATAAGCTTTTCCTTTTATTCTATGGGATTGAGAGGGGCATGACTGTCTCCAGAGTCTGTGAACCACTGTCACATAAAGGAGAGAAGTTTTGGCTAGCAATAAATTGCAATTAAGATTGCATTTCCCCAAAGCAAGAGTGAGTTTTCTGTCATCAAGTAGAACATATACAGCACCAAGCCACTGACCTAATATTGCTAAATTAATTTTTAAAAGTTAGTGCTATCTATTTATGATAATATTATTACTGTAAAAGTGTAAGGAACATAACAAATTTCTCTCAGTAAGCGTTCAGGAATGTATCATTTATAAGCAGCCATGCTTACAGAAATGCAACCTAGGAGAATACACGATACCCAGCAATCAGAAAAGAGAAACAAAATACAAACATACTCTTCAATAAGCTCTTAATACAGACAAAAATAGACCATATGGCTGTGATGACTGGACTAAAACAAAGTACAGCTGAGTGTAAGAGCAAAAGATGTAAATGAAAGATTGATGATGATGATAACGGGGGAAGATACTTCAGGCTCTAAAGACATTCATGATCTGCATGAGGAGAGCAACAGAACTTTTCTGTCCACTCACTTCTCAGAAATCCAGGGAATTTTATGATTTTTTTTCAGAAGAGCACATCACACAGGGATGCTTTCACACAGACTGAACTTTACAGTTCCCTTCAGTACAAAGAGATAGCATATGGTTTTTCAGGAAAAATGAGAAGCAAGATATTCCGTGAACCTCAGCACAGGACTGACTGATTTCAATGGCTAAAAGAAGAGATTTTGCCTTTCAGTATTTCTCAGCTTTTACCTTGACTATGACTTAAATAAACCCCTTTTGACTCCAGTTGTGTGACACTGTAACGGTGAAAACTCTTTTCTAATGGACTGTATAAAACTCCCCAAAATGTTAAACAGCCTGCTGGTTTCTGTTAAACAGTCATGAAATGTTAACACGAGAGGTCTAATTCTCTTCTTTTTCCATGGTAGCTTTACATTGCTCTAAGAGATTTGACTTCAGTATAGTGATACCTGACTAGAATTATGCCAGCAACATGGTAACTAGGGCTAGAATTTGGTGCAGTTGATGAAACACGACAAGTATAAAAAATTAAATGGAAGAAAAAAGTTCCTATGATTAGATAACTGTGACCAACTTGATGTAAAGCTGGTTGTCTAAATTTCTGGCAAACTTGAGGATGGAAAATCTTGGTAAGTCAGGAAGATTTCTAAGTTCTATTCCAACATATCTCACTGGTAAAATAAGCAGTAACAAGACAACACTTGCAAAACTACTTCCCATTTGTGTGCCACAGCTGATTACTCATGTTATTATATTACATTATTTGATAAAAGATTCACTGGATAAGACCAAGACATACATGCATATTTTCTGCTATAAAAGATCAATGAATATGTTTTATGTTTTCTTAATGTGTTTTACTAATATATTTTCTGAACAGATGCAGAGATCCACTTCCAAGCCCAAGGCAAATTATAATGCTGTATCCAGTGAATACTGCAAAGCAGCCCTTTACAATACCACTGTAACCTAACCCCATTCTTTTTCATATAATGTAATGAAATAAATTATCTAGTGTTATATCAAATTTTATGAATAATAATTTCTTTAAACTCATTAAAATATCCTTTTATTCCCTCCTGTGCATTATTAATTTGCTACCAGTTCCACACTGCATTTCAAATATTTCTGTTTGGATGTGTTTAAAGGTATGTGTTTAAAGGAGATCTTTAAAATAAAAGTGGAATTTAAAGGCCCAGAATGATGTGAATGGTAACAAGGTTTCAAAAGTCCCACTGTGTTAGTTAGATGGAGAACAAATCACATAACCTGGATAAGAGAGCTCCATCTTTATGAAAAAGATCTATAACAATTGTTTTACGGTTATGGAGACTCTTTTGTGGGAGAAGGGAAGAGGAACAAAGTCTGAACAGGAAAAATTATCCCTTGAACTAATGTTACTACACCTGGAATGATCCTATAAATTCATTTCTCTCATTGCACAATATTTCAGAAACAAGAGGCTGACCAGCAGTTACTTTTTATCTGTGAGTATTGAACTACTCAGAACTGTATTGTAATTTAAAGTAAAGGCTAACAAACCAGTACCACTCGACAGTTAATTTATATAATATTTGAAGCTTAATATGCAAATCCATTAAAAAAAATACAGCATGCATGCTGTGGGAAATGTCTTTACCAGCTGTAAATGGAAAATGATTTTTCCTTAAAAAGGAATTCTATGGTGAAGCAAGAGAGTAGAATGTCAAAAGACCATATGCTGTTATACTACCTTCAGTGAAAATGATAAAAGAAATAATCATCCTTGTGACTGAGGCTTTCTTTGAAACTTGAGCATGACTAAATTTTAACAGCTAGTTAATAATACATGAAATTATTAGCAATATCATTGCATGAAACTTAAGTTTTCACCCTTTTCCAAAAAATACTTGCTTCTAGGCTCACAGGATGATATTCAAAAACTGGGTAAGGGTCAAATACACACTGCTAATTTGGAAAAGCTATACTTTTGTTCTTGGCACACTAAAATATACAGGTATAGTAAAAGAAAGAAAACACAAATAAGTTTCAACAGAAATTCATGTAACCAAGGAAACCAGGAATTAAAATATTAGAGCAGTGTCGATACACTGACATTCTCTCTTATGTGAATATTGTGCTTAACACACTAGGTTGAGTGCAAAACTTCACAAGAATTAAAAAATCAACAAGGATAATAAAAGTTTTATCCCTGTTCTGCTAGCATTATATTTATATTTGGGAAATTTTATTAATGCTTTAGATATTTAGCACTTCAGAGTTTGTATTTAGACATTCTTTTAAATATAATACAAATATGGCAATTAATACAGCATCTTTCTTTGATATTATTCTTTGAGATAAATATTGGAAGTTTAAGACAGAAAAAAAACTGGAGAAGAAAATCACCAGCTCCTTATCTCACTTGATTATATACCTTTACATAATTGCATTTGTAAAATAAACTTAAGTGATCAAACACTTTATACAGGTTTACAGCAAAAGGTTTGCTAAAATCTTTCCTTGTTCATTTATTGAGAATATTCTGTTTCAAAAATGTTTGTTGAGTAAAGGTTATGACTAGAACTAGGAGTAAGCAAGTATAAATAGCAGAGCTGGGCTTTTACTAAATGTACTGCTTTGATCCAAATGTTACAACCCAGGATCTCCCACTGGTTTCAGCTGGTGCTACCTTTGACCAGCAAAGGTTGATAAACATGTCCAACTTGTGATCAATCTTACAAAATACAAGCTGCCTCCTGCAAAGTGCCAAAGATACCATTGCACTAACTTCTATTGCTGCTGTAAAAATTTAACAACTTTCAGAGATACTCTTATATTCTTGCTTTCATAAAAAGTTCTTGTTCTGCAGAGCCCTGGTTTCATGAAGGTCAATAACCAAAGCATCCAATTCATACCTTATACACTTCAGTTCCAATGACATGAAAAATTTCTGAAGAGTTATTTTTCTTTTCCTGTAGAAACAGTATATATAACTATTGCCCCAGTATTCAGGTAAATAATCATAGATCTAAAAGAGGGAATTGAATTTTTATGTCTTAAAAGACTCATCTGAAAGAAGAATACTGTTTTCAATCTTTAGAACCAGACATAAACCTGTTTCCAAATGTTAAATTTTTATATGCTTCAGAATTTATGCTTATAAATGATGTAGCTCCTTTCAAAAAGTGACAGAATTATGTAATAGAAAAGATGAGTTTCAGTTTAATGAACTATACTCTCTATCTACCATTTATATAACAGATGAAAAATCTTCATTGAAAATTACCATGTTCAAGTATGGAAACAGTATGTTAGAAATGAAGTAAAAAGTTTAACATAAATTGCCACTGGATTGTCTAAAGGCAGAAATACGAAGCACAAACAGTTGGGAAACATACAACACATAATGAAATCTTTCATCAAGAGTTACAAGTGAAGACTTTTATAGCTTCAGCATCCAATGAAACTTATTTATGCACTTATTTGATATTGACTTCTTCAATAATAATCCTGTTCCTATCAATCGAATTATAGATATTGCTTTCACACAGACCAAAATAAAAACTGGAATAAAATGCAGAACTCCTGTACATAAGAAAACTCCTTTACATAAAAAGCAACCAAAGTGTTACTGAGTTACAGCAGGAAATGTGACTGGGCTCACACAGAAATAAGCAAACACAATAGGAAGTTGCACTGTTATTGACTTACAGAGATAACATACATGGGCAGCACAAGTCATATCATTTTATGACAATATCTAGTGGTAACACCAAAGTGTGGTATCACAGCAGTAAGCATAAGACCTCTGCATTCAAAATGGAAGCAAGACTTGGACTCATACTTCTTGCAACCCACAGTGCTAGTCTGAAGTCGATCCCTATTCCTTTCCCTATTCCTATGATTAAAGGTACAGCCAAATACACTCTGATTATAGAATGATGCAGCTCCAGGAGAACCCCATGATACCTAACAGTTTTTACATTTCTCTTCTGAAAGCTGACTTCTGCTGCATGCCATTCTCACTTTTACTTTATGCCATTCCCTTCTTTGCAAAGTAAGTCGTGTAATTCACAGCTTGTGACTGCAATTTCTCAGAGCTCTCATAATTCTTGTTATTGCTGTTGCTTGCTGACTAGGGACTGAAAAAAAAAAATACTTAGTCCTTTATTCTCCCTGTTACTTTTTTTTTTGCTGCTGTTGTTCTGAAAAAGCATCTTGTCAATATGCTGGAGAATGCAATTTTTTTCCCTTTTGCCCACCCCATTGTATTGAATATCAAAACAACATTATTTGTAATAGGGAATTTATACAGAAGAAATTTACACTAGAAACTGAAAAAAGTTAGAACAGCCCCCCCCCAAAAGCAGAAATCTCCAAATCTATGACAGTAGAAATATGTATGTTTTTTACCTTCTAATGAAGGTAAAATGTTCTAAGCATACATTTTACTGTAAATATTTCTATGCAGGTTGAGACTGTCAACCATAAAATATAAAGGTACAGACATTAGAGGAGCTTTCTACATTAAAATTAAAAAAAGAATATGCAATTATTTTTAAAAATTGGCAATTCTCAACTTATGAAATAAAAAAAAAGCCAAACCCTTCATATAAGTAAATTCTATGACTTGTACGATGTGTTTGCATTGTCATATGTGCAAGAAACCTGTTGATATAAAATCACAGAGAAAGAAAATGGGAAATTTAATCTAAAAGTTCCATATTCTTTTGGAAGTTGTATGGAACAACAGGAGCAGATAAGGAGAATAAACCAGGTAGGGATCTGGTATCAATGGTACCTGTCTTTTTTGGACTATATTTTAGGCTGAGTGAGGTTCCTGGTGCAAATTATGCATGGTCCTATCTTCATGGTTTATCTTCACTGAATCTGACAGAAAGCAGCTTATGATGCTATCAAATTGCTATAAATGAGGATGACCATATTCACTTCTTGCACTAAAATAGACACCCACACACCATTCAGCTATCCTTCCTCTTCTACTTTTTATACTCAGTGGGCACAGGGCAGACTTGAGTTCAGGAAAGCGACCTTATACCCAAGCATAACTGTATCTGTTCTCAGTAACAGGACTGCAATAGCTTATCTCAAGTTAAATCCCAATAATTTTTTTTTATTTAGTAAATTCACAGCTGTGGGTTCTATTTCCAGTTTTGCTTTCAATAGAATATTTTCTAATTCTCACTTTCCTTTTCAGGGTGTCTATTTATATTTGCTTATCTCAAGAGACTAAATACGTAAGTTGCTGTGCATTTCAAAGGACATCATCACTATGGAAGAACCAAGTAGTACCAAGAGAAAAAGAGACATTTTGAATCAGATGTTTTCCATTCACAAGTTTGGAATGGATTTACTGTATCAGAAAATAACCCCATGCTTTAAAAGGAAAAGTATGATAATGCATGCTGAACTGTTCTACATCTTATGTATACAGCTTAGGACTGATGAGGATACTAAAAGATTTGCTGAAAGTTCCTGCCACAGCAGGTCACATTTTAATACCTTAATGGGCAAGTAGTGCATAATGTTTCCTAACCTCATATACTTCTCTTTGTAAACTTTATGCTGACCTTCGAAACTAAAGATGGATCAATACCATTTTATAAGTCTGTATGAAACACTAAGTCAATATTGTATTTTTATCACACTTGTAATGTAATGCAATTCCTTACATCAAAATAGCCCTGAAAGTACTAGTGAAGGCTAGAAATTTTGTTTAGGGACATTAATTCAGCCAAGCACTGGCCAATGTCAAAGTCACTGAATGCCAAAAGTTTTCAGCAGCCCAAAGACATCCTAATGGCCTTATAGTAGTTAAGCTTTCAAAGCCCTCCAAAACCCAGAAGGATTAAGCTAATACAAGTTAAATAGTCCAAATGAGAAAATTCAACTTTGGAAGCTGTGGATTTTCAGATCCTGGGCATGTAGGATTTCACAATGTACAAAAAAGGAAGAAATGAAACACATCTCCACCAGGAAGTTCCACACAAAGTGTCATTATTAGTAGTAAGTTTGAGCATCATGGGACAGTATGAGGTGCTGCTATCTGTATCTTTCTAAAGGAAAAGCAGCCCACCCACTTCCTTACTTGCCAAAAAATATTTACAGAGCTACAATTACTGGGGATCTCTCTACCCTTCAAATACCTTCAAGTTCATCCACAGGTCAAATAACCACTGAAGAAGTTACAAACACAAGGCAGAACTCATTGTTCTGGGAACCTTTCATACTGATTATTTTCAGTGTAACGATTACTTATTTACTCTTCCTGAGACTCAGACATCCAAAATCTTTCAAAGCAAGAATGAGTAACTGTAGTCAACTAAGAGAGTGACATTTTTGGTTCATGGTTTAATGCTTCTCTCTAGTTTACCTGAATTTTCACATGAACAGTAACTACCTTAATTCCTGAGTATGTTTTACGGAACAGATTTACGATAAATAGCATTTTTCTCTGCTCTTTTATCACAGTTTTTGGTTTACAGAGCTCATTGCATATATTTACAAAACACACACACACATATAAACATAAAGGAACTTTAAGAAATGTACAAGACTTTAAAAATACAATAACGAAGCAGAGGAAAACAAATAGAATCATTACCTGATTTCCCTCACCTTGAAAGGAGGAAGAAAGAGAAACATCCCGTGAACATGTGTACTTAGTACTCATAATTAATTCTGAAATTTCTGAAAATCTCTTACATTTCAGGTGCAAGCACAAATAAAGCCCTTTGGATAAGAACATCTGTATGACCTTTATCTCAGCAGGATAGCTTCTGTGCAATTAGGCCAACTCATAGCACCTCCCATAATGAATGATCTCTCCATCTTTATGGTAGACTATGGTCTACCATACAGGATTACAAGCCTTTCAGTTCTGAATTCTTTTCAACTTTGGCTCTATCACAGGAAGCATGATATAAAAACAGGGTAGCCTAGTTGACATATCTTTAATCAGAACTATTTTCCTTTGGTAGTCAAGGCATTCATCTTCCCAGTTGTGAGCTGCTCACCATCCTTTTTGTAATTAACACACAGATAAGCTGTGCAAGTTGGAGGTACAACGTTGAGCTTCAAGGGCAAAACTATTTTATTGCCCTCAGCATGAGAAATCTGTATACATGAAATGTGTCACTGTAAAAGAAATCCCCACACACCCTATCTCTAAAGAGAAAAATATTTCTTCTGTTCAAATAAAGCTGCAAAGGCAATCTCCAAACAAGCATTCAGTTGGATCAATAGCGAGAAATTGAATAGAACAATGTCTCATGCTGCTTTATAGAATTTTCAAAAGATTTGAACCACACAAACCCAATTTTTCAAGTTCTACCACTGGGATTTATAGTCTTGTTTTCTGACTCAGGGAGAAAAACACCAAAGAAAATATTCACATACTAAAACTGAAAATGTACCGTACGGTCAAATAGTATCAGGGGTGTAACCTAAACCTAGAAAAGCAAGGGCATTCGAAGTTAGGCTCAGGTGATTAGGTATACTGTGAGATCTTCAAAGATGAAAAGGGATTTTATGTGCCCATGTGCAACAGATAGGCTTCACACTAACTATGAACCGATAACTTATCTTTCAAAATGAAAATTAGCAGGCACATGCACATGAAAACAGTTTCTACATGAAGTTTTAGGAGAGTATTGTTCATTTATTATTTCTTTTCCCCCTACTCAAATATCAAGCTATCTGGAGAAAAGACGACTGAGGGGGGACCTAATCAACGTTTATAAATATCTTAAGTATGGGATGCAGGGGGAATTGGCCCAGCCCCTTTTCAGTGTCTGTGGGGACAGGACAAGTGGCAATGGCTGCAAGTTGGAGCACAGGAAGTTCCGCACCAACATGCGTAAAAGCTTTTTCACAGTGAGGGTGACAGAGCCCTGGGACAGGCTGCCCAGGGAGGTGGTGGAGTCTCCTTCCCTGGAAATATTCAAGACTCTTCTGGATGCCTATCTGTGTAATATGAGTTAGGGAACTGCTTTGGCAGGGGGGGTTGGACCTGATGATCTCTCGAGGTCCCTTCCAACCCCTAGAATTCTGTGATTCTGTGATTATCTTTATTAATAAGACATGTTTTCAGTATCACAAAATCACGAGACAGATATTTTGAGTATTTACTCCTGATGTAGAAGATGTATCTTCTGATTTTACCATTCATGAAGAAAAGCAAATATGGTCCCATATATGGAAAAAGACCATCAGGAAGAAAAATCTGAATTGCAATTCATACAAAAAAAACCCCAAAAATTACACCTCTGGACTGTTCTAGTTTTCTTTGTGGAAAATAATTTCAATCTGAAATATTTTATTTTTAAAATTTTATTTACAGTCTGGGAGAGTTATTCAAATCCTAAGATAAGATGACAACAGAAGTTGAAATAGCAATTTCACACATACTCAGGAGTCCATAATTCCTCCCAGGTCTGATTCAGTTTTGGTGTAATCTGTCTGGTTATGCAAAGTATCATGCTGGTTTCCACAGCAAACCAGATGTTCCAGAGAGTACATAATTCCCACTGCATATAATTTGAGCTGAAAACAGATTTTCAGAAGAATAGGTAGGAATATGTGGCTATCAGACTTGGATCCAACCACACACAGGACTGCACACCTGTCTAGCATTCTGCTGTACATTTCTCTTTCATGTTACTTTGGACTTAAAAGTCAATCAATTTTGCCTCCAAAAAACTCTAATGCTGTATCTTTCTGGATCTAAAGAGGGTACAAGTTCTTTTTTTAAGGAAGTGATATGAAGTATTTCATTATCAAATGTGTACCAGCATCATGGGCAACATCAGAGCAGATGAGTGAGAAGTTTTGCCTCCTTTGAAAAACAGAAATATATTTGTAAAAGGTGATAGAGTAAAAAGGATAAAAGATTTAACATTTTAATAATCCAAGACAACAGTCATTCAGGCAATAAAGGTATCCACAGAAGTATCCATCATCTAGACAAGATCTCAATCCCTGGTACAAGAAGCATACATACCAACTATGGCTTGGAGACTGTTTATTCTGACCAGGAAAGATGCAGTTCAAACATATAGGAACAAAGTACAAACTTGGTTAAATAATTAAGTAGGAGAAGAAATACTATCATGAAGAATAAAGGGAAGAATTTGGAAAATGACAGGTTTGGATTATTATACTTTATTACTTTAATAGACAATGTCCTTTTTCCCCCCCTCGTCTTTCACACAGAATGTTTTCAGGTTTTTCTGGTACTTAAGCCTAAAAGCAAAAAAAGCTAATTATTTTGTTGTCACTAACAATACAAGTTTAGATTTTGTTTGGTTTCTTTTTTCCCCACATAGTTTAAATTATATTTGTAGTCTTTGCAAAGAAGCTCAGAAACCAAATAATTTCTCAGCATATTTTTGCCTTGAATGTCTCAGGGGAGATTCAACATTTTATAGAAGATGTGAACAAATAAGTCATCAGAAAACGTGTCAAACTTGAAAGTCTCAGGCTCCAGCAGTGGAATAAGCACAACCTACTCTTGTCTCTTATAATTAGGTCTATTGATTTATGTGTTTTGTTTCACTTGCATTTCATACAAGTATAAACAGATGAGAAAGTAGTAAGGGTAAATAAAAAGAAAGCAAATAAAGTGGTTTAGCATAAATAAAATACCTAGGAGAAATGAAATTCATTATTATGATGTAATGTAGTCTAATAAATTTATTTCTAGCTTGTTTTACCTGAAGGCATTACTCTTCAAATATTTCCATGACAGCATGCTTTTCCTTCAATTTGTTGGACAAATCTACATACATGTAAAAGCCACTTCCTTCCCTCTTGCCTTCACCCCTCCATGATACTAAAGGAGACCCTGGACCTCGTATCTCCCACAGCTACAGTGACTGCAGATTCTGGATAGATCCTGTCAAAAAAGGGCTTGTAATTGCCCCAGCTGCAGGAAAGTTACTGGAAGACTGGGCCAGTAAAGACAGGAGGCAGGCAGGAATCATATTCTGTGAGCAGCCTGCAAATCTGCATTCAAGGGGCAGAAGAGATGGGAGGGAATATTCTCTGTGCTAGAGTGTTAAAAAGAGCTCTTCGTTGTCCTACCATCCATCATCTTTTCCTCCCATCTTTTCTCAATGACTTCAAAACCAGAATACTAGAAGGCATCATTCCTTGTGCCTCCCCTCTCCATTCCTTAATTTTCAAGAAATTACTGTAGGCTTCAAGAGCTGCAAGGTGCTCCTTTGACTTGATTGATGGACTATGTATTATATTTGTAAGAGATGTTGGACCTCTGCTTGCCTGGAGGTAACTAAGGACAATCTTCTCTAATGGAAGATTTACTTTGTGTCTTGAAGAAGGAGCAATCTGAAAGCGATAAGCCACAGTTCTTGCTGAGCTTTTAGTCCTCAGTGAATGAACTGTAAGTATTTTATACTTACCTATTGAAGATTTATCACAAATCAGTAAAACAGCATTTTCTTTGGTTCTAATTATTATGAGATGATGTAATTGAAATGAATGAGGAGTCAAGAAAAAAATTTCAGAGTTTCATCTGTAGAAAATCTTATTCCACACTTATAAGTAATCAAATTTTCTAGTTTAATTCCATTCATGGATAAATATCAGTCATTCCAAGCTACATCAACTTGAGTAAATATTTCCTAAACAAATTTTTGTAACATATGCAAGAAAAAAAATCAACCTAAGTTATTCAGATGGTCATCAATATTTTCTTCTCAATACCCTTTTAAAATTAAATGCAACTACTACCTAACTTTTGACTCCTTAAAATATAACAGAAATATTTGTAAGTTGAATGACAGATGGCTAGAACTGAATTGACTTCTATAACCAGAGCTCTCCTCCCTTGGTACGTATATATGAAAATGGAGTGCACTTATGAATGTCAAACTCTGCTTTCTTCCAGAAGTACAATACTCTTTTCTGGAAGTAAAATCAATACTATAAATCAATACCTTTATAAAGTACATGGCTGCAACAGTAAGGCATTACTGTCTTCAAGTTATAATTTGAAGATTTGAAAATGCTCCTAAACTTTCATTTCTGAGCTAAAATCCTACTTTATATTTCTTACTGCTATATTTTGTTAGAGCTCTAAGGATGTATGTATGTATGCCCTGCTCCTGCATCAAACCTCAGCGACATGGTAATGTTGGAGTACAACCACCAAAATAACGATGACAACAAATTTCCATTTCCACTTCCCTCCAAAGAAAGCTTCTTACCTTTTAGTCTGAAAATGCAGCAGTGTATTTTGTTCTTCAATTTCTAATTTAGGATTGGAAATCATAAATTTTCTCTCATTAATATATAAGAGTATTTGAACATAATCCCTAAATAATACCACCCCGACAGACTTCAAACATTTTCAGTTATTCCTGCTACAAGCTTCTAGGCACTACAGCTGTGTAGAGCATATATTTCCTGATTAAGACAGTGGTGAGACAACTAAATGTGTGAATATGTAATTCATCATGAGTACAGGGATTAGCTATTTGGCTAAAAACTCATGAATACATATGAAAACAGTGATTACCTAAAAAGATACATTGCAGGTTTTTAATGTAAATGTGTATGTTCACAAATTACTTGGAATAATATGAGATGAAGCTTATTCCCTTGAGGTGCAAAGTTGCTGTTCCCTAAATTGTTTCATTACTGTGTTTATTATCACTTTTTTTAGAGGAGGTTGGATGATTCTCTATCAAACCTTGTCAAACATTCATTATAGTTACATCTATTACCACCAGCAAAAATGTTTCTAGTATTTCTAAATGACATTCACATTCCAGGAGTTTACTATGTCATACTAAACCCCCTGGTTTTTGTAAAGCAGGTAAACTATCCAAGCAGCTTCCACAGAATGCTACTGTTTACTACAATTAAAATTTAAGTCAAACTTGAAAAATATTATTTTTGGACCATCTGTAGTCATATGCATAAGTGATTATACATTATGAGTGGAATGTGACTGGGAAATATGAGATCTGACTAAAAGATTGAGCTCAACCCACAGTGGAGTTTCAAGAAATAAAACTAGAACTGAATTCAAGGCCAACCAAACCTGAGAACACCAAAGATCAAGAATGGTCAGTTGCCATTTTGAGATGGTAATACGGAAAACAAGTAAAAGATGGGAGCAGTTAGAAACTGAGATCACAAGTCCATACATCTTCACAGTGTTTACTGCAAGGAACTGCCAACTGAGAAGCAGGCAGTAAGCTCCTATCTATACCAAAATCTTGGTTGTTGTGTAGGGGCAACTAATCAGTTCTAAAAAAGAGAGATAAGAAATCAACCTGACAACATGGAGGATTAGGAACCTGGGAATTTTTGGGAGCCTATTTTTCTAATGTGGTGTATTTTTCTCTATTTTTGGGGTTTGGTTGTGGAGGTTGGTTTTTTTTGCTAGGGTTTTTAGGGTTTGGGTTTTTTTTCTGTTTTTAGGAACCTAGTACTTCTGTAAATTCCAGTCACAAGCCTGGAACAAGTGCATAAGCAAGAACAATATTTTTTCCCTCTTTTACTGGGGATTAAAGCCTTGAATGTGTCTTCTCCCTTTGGTTTCTGCCTCTTCCTCTGAACTTTCTCTGTCCATAAACACAGGCTCAGCTCTGTTATGTATTCCAATGAAGCTCAGATGGAAACATCAGTGATAAGTTTTCTCACTGCCAGCACAAATCAGTAGAACCTCTCTAATGCACCATATCTCATGCCTGACCTTGTTGTGTATTGAAGAATAACTGTGATATACCAATTCTGAAATCAGCATTCTATGCATAACTGCTGATAAGCTGATCCATACTATACCAAACCTGAAATCAGCATTCCATGGCATAACTGCTGATAAGCTGATCCATACTACCATCCATATATACTCCCTTATCTCATGGCAAGTGCAAGGTGATTTTTTGAAACCTGTTTCTTGTAGGTAAGCTGAGTCATCCTGTGTTTTTTTATGGCTAGGAGCAAGCATACTGCTTCTGTGGTGTTTCCTGGGATTTCACAGTAAGTGAACCAAGCGTATGAGCTCATAGAGAGCATAAAGTAAACACAAGTAAAAAAAGCATTGTCAAAATAAAATCCCCTAATACCACTGATGCCCTAAATGGATCAAAAACGTATTAAAGGGACCAAATTCACTAGAAAACTGACAAAAATTCTGGTTGTACAAACGTAGAAACGCTGGCTAAGAAAATGGGACACGTGTAATATTTCTACTCCAACAGTAATGTTACAAGACATCTCATGTTGGTAGAACTGTCTACTGTTCAAATTACATATAAATTACATCTTTACAAATATTTCACAGAAATACACCTTTGCAATGTTTTTGCAGCAAACCTTTCAAAAACAATCTGAAGAGCAATTACAGTTGAATGAAATTCTCTCACTGTTTTAAGTGAAAAGAAGAAATTGGACAGTAAGTGGCTACTCAGCACTCACAGCCAATGCCTTCTGTTAGGATAAATCTAAGTGCAGTCCCATGTATTTCCCCTAGAATCCCTATTTTATTTGTGACAGCAACCAAAATATGTATGCAAAGGATTAAAAACACTTCTCAAGGTTACTGCAGAAATGACAGCTTGTCAGAAGATGGTGCTGTTAGGCTATTTTTATCTAAGAAAATTACTTTTAATTACAAAAAGAATTGTAATGTGTGGAACCTCCAAATTGTTTATTGGTTTAAGATATTATACATTTAAATAAATAAATAAATAAATGGATTTGCATCTTCTTAAGGCAGAACTTTGACCTTGAACCAGCAAATGTGTACTTGAAGCACTAGGAAATCTAATCTCAGTAACATGTAACTGACAGGTTTTTTCTCTGAAAAATCGAATTAAACTGTCAGATGCAGAAGTATTCTACCTAAAACTGGAATAACTTCATACATTACAATTTGTATATAACTTCTTAAATTGCCCTTTTTTTTAGTTCCCAAATTATTGGATATATTATATGTAAACCTATTAATAGCTTTGTATTAGCAGTGAACTGAATGCATGGACTTTCAGTCTAAGGTCATATCATCACATTGAACATGCAAAGAGCTCGGCATCGTAGAGGGCATACAGGGAGGAAAAAACTAGGGAAAAATTCCATTACCACATAAATCTGTTCTTATGTAAGGAATTTGCATTTGGCTCTCTTACGTTGAAAACAGACTCTTACTGGACCTCCAGCTATTCTCAACCAATATTTTATTCGACATGAATACTTATGAGAAATGCATCATTTGATCTCCAACCATTTTTCCTTTGCTATTTGACTGACATTTAAGGATCACTATTTTTCACAGCAGATTTCAATAAAGGGGAAACTTGATCGCATACTGTAGGATGGATATTTATAGTCTTTTCCTTCTAATCAAGCACTTGAGACATATTTTCAATTTTCTTCTGAACTAACACACTATCTCTAAGTTCAACTTCAGCCACCTACAGTCCAAATAAACTAAGTATTCACATCAACTGTCTGGTAGTGTTCATGATGACTGAACACCAGTAAAGCTGAATGTAAGACCAGGTCAGAGAGAAGATCTGTTTAAGTGACTCTTGTCCCAGAGAGTAGGAAGTGAGCACTTAGGGAAGGAAGCAGAACAAAGCAAATATGGTATGGTTCTTTCCATGCGTCCCTGCAGCCTACAGTTCACAGGCTAATCTGAACACTTGACTCTTTCTCAGCTACTTGGAAGGTTGTTCAGTATTGGAAAAGAAATAAAATGACAATGAAGATGACTTGCAGAACTAAGTGGTGTCTTCTTTCCTTCCTGTTAGGATAGGAGGCTTTGAAAATTTGATTTAAGACACTGAAGAATACTGGCAAATAACAAAGTAGAGAGACACTACTTCAAGTTGATGTTTCTCTGATTAATTGTATTTTATCCTTCATCTGTCTCATTTGAGTTTATCTCTCTGCAATCTGGTATTTAAAAAAAAAACAAAGCACAACAAAAAAGGCCAGGTTACATAGACTCACGCTAGGACTTCCCAGTAGAACATCTGGTATCTTGAAACACTTTCTATCACATTACCAGCAAGGCCATTAGTTTGGAAAAATAACGTACAAGAAGGATAAAGAGTCCAAAATGAAAAGACCAGTCAGAGCAAAGAAACAACAGTCAGAGCTTTGCCCAGGTATTTTTTGTTCACCCCATCATGCTCATTGAATCCAACATCCTCTTTCACTTTGTCCTTCCCTCAATAAAATGACATTTGTCACAGTGATTTGTTTCACTTGCCCATTTAGTTCCTAAACTATTTAAACTGAAAAAGTTCCTGGTCACTTGGTCACTCAGCAGAGTGCCTGAGAAAATGGCACTGACCTTGGCAGCTCCTTAGGAAGGCTACAATTAAGTCTATCCCCTCCAGGGGTTTCTTCACTTGGAAATCACACCAGGCTAAACCACAACCTTGAGAAGTCACTTAGGGGTGTTTTCTAATTGAATGTAATTGTCAAGTGAAACCAAATCCTATGAGAGATTTCAACATTAACACAGCACCTCCAACTGCTTAGTCACTCTGACAAAGCGTTGACTTCTTTCCCATGGTATTACAAGCCATGAAATATAACAGTGCAACAGTCAGAACAGCAGGATATTATTTCTGTTACTGTCATTTATTCATCACATATTGAGGAAAACAATGCATGTTTTCCTGAGCTCTTTCACTTGTTTTAAAGGAAATAACAACTGTGACCTACTATGCAAGAGAACTGAAGGACATGATTCAAACTTTAAAAAAGGGGCTGAATTAAGAGATGCCAAATAAGCTCATGTTTGTATTATGAGAATTTGCAGCAAATACCTTTTTTCCAGAATTATAGAAGTTCCTTATTTGGCAAATGCCTAGCAGAAAGCGAGAGATTATGTTTTCTACAAATGCAGTTTATACTCAAACAACAGTTTAACCATGTCCTTTCATTGATAGCTTTTCTTCTGAAGCTACCAACCTAACAGAGCTTAGAGGTTTTCAGTGATGTCAGCTGTATTCTGAAGAGTAATGTTAGAGGCCTGTCCTTTTTGTATTAACAGATCTAAATGGCAATATCAAAAAGAATGTCAGAAAAAAAATCACATTTTTCAGTCTTTGCACTCTGCCTGCCGTGCCACCCATGTTCTTGACCTACTGAAAGCTAATGACAGAGTTCAGACTTAATACTCCAGCAATCATGCAGGTGATCTGTCAGACTGAAAGGATGAGCTCTCATATTAAAAAGAGAAAGGGGGGAGGGAAGTGAAAAAGCTAATAATACGTGCAGCTTGTTATATTAACTTTGGCCAAATCCAAAAATGAAAGCGAACTAAGTCTAAAACCAGTGGCCCAGAGCACAGGGAATACAAGTAACTCAGAAGAAGCTAAGGCTCTCTGCACTTAATGAAAAAGCCACTGACCTTGAAGAGTGATCCAAGGGACCTAATTTAGAACTACTGGAAAAACAGAAAGGTTATGAGGCAAATAACCTATTTCTTCCATAACAGGACTTCTGAATGATGCCCTGCCTGAATGTAGCAATTTGTAATATGGAACAGCACCATGCACACACAAAAAAAGGAGAAAAAGAGGAGGAAAGAAGCTCAATAATCCTACAGTCTTTAACTATACATCAAGTTGTCTTCATATATTGAGTATTTTTAGATTTTGAAATCAGCAGAGCACAGACCAAAGACTCTTAAAACATCTCAAATTTACATCTAATATAAACCAAAAGTCCTTCTCCCATCCCACATCCTGGGGGAGATCTGTTAAGTTAGTTCATCATGGATGTACTTACATCAATAGATCTAAGAAATACAATTCACATACATGTGAAAAGCATAGCTATCCCATGTAGAATTTATTATGCTATAATTTTTAAATAGCAAAAAAATATATATTAGTGAGCTATAATGATTTGCATTCACCAGTTGCAACAAAAGTATTAATTCATTTAGCTTAAAGTTCCATGTGATTGAGCCAACATATGATTTAACATAAGTTTGGCTTTGTGTCGTGAAAAGCCAGTGCAGTAATTCACGTTATTAAGATACTCCATCTGGCATTAGTGAAGAAAAATCATGCTTATCTATAAATAAGCTTTCACTTACTCTTGCCTATTTTCCTTCTTCTAAGCATCTGGATACACTGGGACAAAAGACACAAGCTCAGAGACATAAACCAAGAATTACTCTGTTTGTGGGAAGACCCTCTTACGACCACTGACAGCAAGGTTGGAGGCAGGACGGGTCCCTTTCCTCTTGCCTTGCTGAATATTCTTCATCATTATTTCTGATAATTATTGAGACTAATGAAGCACATCTTCCTGGCTGATAGTTCTGAAATGGAAAGACTATTGCATATCATCCATAACCTGCATTTAAACATAGCAACCTTGACTAACTGTTCTGACAGAAGAAGAGGAAGGAAAATACTTTCCACTTTGTGTTAGAGCAGAGAGATGTGAACACTGTTCAGCACCTCCCCAGTCCTCCCAGATAGGTTTGAATTGGAGCAATGGTGACCCAGTCAGGGCTGTGAAACAGAAGGGGACTTAAATTGCCTCAACACAAAACATCACTTTTTGTACTGGAAGTCTGAATCAGTTGCAAGAAGGAAACAAGACTGCAATGATACCCACTATTTATTGTTCTTCATAAGTCATTTGGCAGCTGCAAATACACAGGGATAACTATTAGTGAATATTTGCCGGCCTATCACATAAATTTCTCATCTTTGCTCTTGTGCTTCATCTCTAGCTGTGGCTTAATGGTTTTTGAGAGCCTTTTCTTTTGTGGTGAAAGTATGTTCTGGATCTGGATTTACTACAGAAGCCTGGATACGGCAGAGTACTTCATATTAGTCTCAATCAGAGGAATACTGATTTCATTCAGAACAACAAAACAATTCTTTCTAACTTAGATTGTCCCTTAATAATTGCTTCCTATTTTCTGCTTCCACCAAACCCCTTCTGTTGAAAGGGCTCTGGGGAAGGTCACACACCAAGCCTTTTGCTAGAAGCAGAAGAAGCAGTACTTCAACATGGCAGACCTAAAAACTCTGTGTTTAAAATATACATGTACGTTTATGTGAATATGATGTTACGGTACATGGCAACTAGGTCTTTTCTCAATTAAGTTCTTTCAACGAGTTTCTCAACAGTCAGACTGCCTTTGAACTTCAAACCTCTGTATCTTCACTGGAAAGAGTCAAAACAACATGCAGTAAACCAAACAACTGGAACATTTGCTTCAAATTGTGAACCAAAATTCCCATGCAATTGCAGCTGAACATTTGAAGACATTCCAATCTCTCAGATAAAATTTATGCTTAAAATGGCATAAAATCAATAAACATTTTGGGCAATAGGTTTTGTCCCTGTGTGAAGTTGCAGAACAATGTACTTAGTGAACTCCAGATTCTATGTGGAATCAGTGGTGCTCAATACAACTACAAGTGAGCAACAGAAAGTCAGACCATGTATGTCACGGTTTTGATGGTACATGGCAGACTGTTTTCCTTGGTAACAGCTCTGTTTTACTTTTGATGAGATTGTCATTAAATACTTATACCCAGATTTGGGTTGTATGGGCTATGTTAAAGAATAGTTTTAGGTTCTCACATCTCAGACCTCTGTCTGTAGTCAGAGAGGCACATTAGTGGGATTGCAAGGTATCTCACATGCCTCCCAGCTGGTAAGCAGTCAAAATAAGGAGAGAGATATTCAGAGAATGGGGAAGATCAGGTTCAAACATATGGCTAATTACTTCCAGGAAAAAGTAGTCACTAAACATCATACATTTGTTTTTATATTTGCTAAGTAGGAGTCCCAATACTATGCAGAATCAGTTGCAGTTCAAGAGTGAAGAAATCAAAAGGGCATGAAGAACCTGCACAGATAAAGACAGAAAACTCTTTTCTCCAAAAAAGGCATCTGTCTTTTTGAGGAGTTAAGTAGAAACTAATATAAACATTGACTTGGCTTGTCCAATAACATTTCTTTCCATTACAAGCAAGTCACGTTTCTTGATACATAAGTAGTTATGCGCAGCGCCAACACAGTCGACACTTAGGAGTAACAGTACCCAACATATTGATACACCTCTTGCTACCAGACTGTCAGAAATATAATCTGCCAAAAAGCTACCACACAAATAAAATATTATCACCTTAGATGTTTTTGTCCTCATTTCCAGCAGTGGCTGACATCCACACCAAGTAAAAAATTATACTTTTTTAAAAGGAATTTCTGCAGGTTATTCTCCTAATTTCTTTCACCGTCTGGTCAATTCATTAGAAGATACACAGACAGACATCTTCCAATAGTATTTGGGCCACTGGGAGGTATATGACAGTTCTGATGAAAATTAATTGAAGTTGAAGCTATTAACACATGTTTGGATTGACTTTTCTTATCTTAGACCACAGCTACTTGAGTACGCTAATTACATAGTTGATCTTTCTGAGTACAGGGGGGAAAACAGAGTTACTCATTCAACACCATATACCTTGTACTCTGTCCATTCAGGAATGTATCACTGAATGTTAATTATCATGAAAGGGAAAGCAAAGTCTGCTCCCAAAAGGTCGTATTTTCAAATGCAGTACCTGTTCTGCTTTAGTCATGGAAAAGGAATTTCAGAAACACAAAGGCAACCAAATGCAGAACTGACAAAAATTAACAAATATAACACTCAAGAGGTGTAGTACACTGTGCCAACAATACAGTCTTCTGTAAAAGGCTATATATTGAACCAACTACAAGACACAAAAATGATTAGCAGGCTATTCACATTTATGAAGAAAACTACATCTTAATAAGAAAAAGCAAGCAATGTGCAAAACAACCTGTAAAGCAAGCTCCCAAACATTCCCCTTCAGAGAGTGTGGAAACACTGAGTTTGCAAAAAACTCAATCACAAATTTTGGAACTCATAGCAGATGTCATGCCTCTGAATACCAGTTGTTTATATGTGACCAACAGCCTGTTTCAACTTTCATGGCTAAATATCAGACCTACATAAAAACTTAAAGCTCACCTTGAGAAATAGAAATCAAAACCCAGTTCTTGTACAACAAGACTATAGTACAGTATATCACTGCAGCAGTAGGACAAAATCATATTGATTAAATAGAATAAAATCATACTGATAAAGCAAAAAATATTAATTTTTTAAAACTAGAATCTCATTAACTATTTTGCTACTTCAATACTTCAGTTTGAAAAGGTAGCAAGTCAATTTTCTCCCTTCGTACTTTGAAATGTTTACATGCTTGTGCTATAGACACATCTCTCCTACATCTACAGCTTGCTCTCTCACCAAAATAAAAAAACACTGTAATGAATATTTTGATTCAAACATTCCATAAACAGTATCACAGACAGCAGAGCAATAAAATAACCATACTTTTTTCACTTCATGATTTTGCTCCCCGTGAGACAGCAAGTCTAAGTTACATATGTAT
Organism: Laterallus jamaicensis coturniculus; assembly: GCA_022605575.1. NCBI lineage: Eukaryota > Metazoa > Chordata > Aves > Gruiformes > Rallidae > Laterallus > Laterallus jamaicensis. The sequence goes on from JAKCOX010000057.1 coordinate 2,670,657, forward strand.
ACACAGACACATCTATTTAAGTAATACTGTACAATTTAAGATACTACCTTCCTCCAGCTTTGTTAGACCTGTTATATCCTTCCTATTCTATACAATAATTATGAGTTATCTTTTTTACTGATATTTCCTTTAATTTGTATTAGAATTCCAGATAGGTAGGAACCTAGATGCAGTAAAGAACTTAACACAACAAAAGCCCTCCTCAGCTGTAAAATTTTAAAAAAGAAGAGGAAATTAATTACTTTTTAACACTTTAATAATCAAAAGCATCCAGGTTAGGTGCAGAACTTTGGAGTCTTTACAGACACAATAGAACTGATCTTCATAGAAGCAGAGCAAGGCTCTTTAACCTTTAAAACAGCCAACAGAAAATGCTACATTTACCAAACTCCCATTCCTTACGTTCTTCAGTTTACCTTGATGAAGAAACCCAACCAAACAAAAAAAGGGATTATCTTTTAACGTATAAAGTAGAAGAGGTTTATAGGAATCTAAACTTAGCAGGAGTTTATATAGCTGAGTATGCTGGGTTCCATCAGAAAAACTACTTTTTCTTCTGACGAAGCATGCAATGAATTTCTCTTTCAAATATCACATTTGCTGTGATTTGTTACACAGAGGACAGAATGGCTTAATTAAAGACTCTGGTCAGCAGTAAGTGACCTGGTACTGGCAGGGCTATCAATGGTGCAGAATTATGCTCTAAGTTTCCCACTGGCTACTCATGAATCTAAATACCCCAGTCATAGTAGCAAACATCTATCATGCATTTGGTTATTGTCTCTCTGAAGACATATCTACCCTCAAAGCATTTGTTGGCTAAATTACATGAAAATCTAACAAACTAAAGATGAAAAGTTGATTTTCAATGAGATTCAAAACCAAGTTAATATATATCAACCACTGAAGGAAGCCACTGAAGAATAACTTCATGCCCCTCTGATTTCCAGCAGAGTAAACCCTTTTTTGTGTGTGTGATATTGCAAGAGGGAAATCTGGGCCATACATTCAGATCCATTCATCAGCTTTCTTTTTGTGAGTTTTGTATGCTGTAACAACAGAAATGTAGCAAACTTCCAAAGCACACAGGCCAAGTGATTACTTACCACAGAGAACTACTGCACTGCATTCAGGGTAAAAGCAGTAGCTTTCTACTGTATAAAAGGAGAAATTGTTCACAAGTAATGAACAGAAACCCATAGCTATGAGGGTGAGGAGAAAATTATTTTCAAATTAATTCCTGATTAACTGAAGTTGCTAAAAAAATTTTTTTAATTAAAATAAAATGCAATACCAGCTCATGGAAAATGTACATGTACATGTTAGAGGAACTGCCTGCTGAACATGTAAATAACTTAGGCAGAAGTGAGATGGCCAAAAAAAGACAAGAAGCTTTGCAAAAAACCAGGAAGCTCTGAAAGTCAGATCTTCACAGCTAGACATCCAAAGCTCAGAAAATAATACAAACATGAAAAACCTCTGTAGAAGTCCATTTCACACTCCCAAGTATGAGAAGTTGTCTGAGCTTGGGAGTCTTCATGATATGGGATAAGGTTTATCAGCAAGATCATCTGAAGAGGTAGAGTCGTACGATTATGTACCCAAAAAAATGCTTAATAATAAAGGGCAAGAATAAGGCAAGTTGTATTGATATTTTGCAAGGAGCTGTTAATGGACACTTGAAAGGAGGGAAAGATGAAAGAAATGCACACTGTAAAATAAGTAGAGAGCCCATTGTTCTGATACTGCACAACAGGCTTAATACAGAAAAATATAAATTACCGAAAAATCTTAGTTGAGGAATAGCTAAATTCAGTTTCATTTAAGCCTTTTAGTCCCATATAGAATATCAGGAAAAGACAAGGATTATTAAAAAAAGAAACTACTCATGTGACTCATGGTTTGATTATTGGCAAAGGACTTGTTAATTAATAAGATACATAGAAAAAACTCAGAAAACAAGAAACATCTTTGTTGAGCTGTGCATTAAAATGATACAGGTAAAGAGGTAAATGGGTAGAAACTTTTAAACTTTACAAGGGTAAGATATCTGTAAGAATGAGGCAACTTTTCCTTTAAACTGTAAATCCACCGTTTTATTAGATATTTCAAACATCTGTCCTTGCCTTTGTCACTGTTTCTTACAAACTCTCCTCTGAGATCACAGAATCACAGAGCTGTAGGGGTTGGAAGGGACCTCAAGAGATCATTGGGTCCAACTCCCCTGCCAAAGCAGGGATGTACCAGTTCCACTGGATGAGAATCAAAGGCTGAAGTTAGAGCATGGGTATTGGGTGTTTCTACTTATTAGGCTCACTAACTCATTCACATTCCAGGCAAGCTCAGTCTTGTTATTTTCCCATTGGAAAACAAATGCTCATATCTCAATGATTGTATGCCTTCTAAATCAACATTTGGATGCTAGCTTAAAAATAAGTGCGACTTCTTAATTGCTCTTCCCCAATTCCCCCATTACTGGCTTTCACATTGTGAAATCAACATTTGTGATCAAAATTCCTGTTCAGACTTAAAGCAGCAAGTTAACCAAGTCTGGAGACCAAAACAGTTTAAGATCAGCTCATCCCTGAGGTTTAAAATAGAAATAAATGGCAGATTCCTTGGTTTTTGGGTTTTTTTTAAAGATTCAAAAATCATGTTGAGCCATTTACTATGATACTCCAACAGTAAACAAGCAAGTTAATTTATTTAGTTGTATTTTGTTTGTTTTACTTGCATGTTTGGCTATATAAGTACTTGAAAACTGTGCTAGCCCTATTCCAAGTCTCATTCTTTACTTCTATCTAAGAGTTTCTAGAAAGCAATATTCAGATACTTATCCACTGTCATATATACAAGTAGAAATCGCACAGTATTTTTACTGCTGAAATACATAAAAACATGATTACTGCCCTGAGAAGTTTGAAGGAAAATTCAAATAAACAAGGAGCATAGGAAGAAGACAGGCAAAGATACGTCTTCTGTGCTGAAACAGCCTGTAGATGGTTAAAACAAGAGAACTGGGTTTTAGAAAACGACTAAAAATAGATTATAACAATTATTATTACTTAAATATGGCCTTTAGCTGCTTCTACTTGCCAAAAGATGCCATTGCTTTTAATTCATTTCTGTATCACTGTGTACTCCCAAATATATTATTCCCTCCTTAGAAAAATATCTCACAATAATAGGGAGACCTTTTCACAGATCCTGCAAAGTTAATTGAAGCAAGGTAAGTACTAAAGTTAATTGAAGCAAAGAAAGCTCAGTACCAAGGTGAAGTCATCTTCACTTAGGGTTCATATTTAGTAGGCAGTCAACCTAACAACAGTACTAAAGGGAATAAAATTTGGTGTGTCAGATTTAATGATACAGAAAGTAGAGAGATGGTATTAAAATGCAGTGCAGGTACATAGTCTGAGAGACTTTATGAGCACTAGGTTTTATTACTCATATTCACCTATATGATCGGATGCTGTATATTATAATGCAATATTCAGATGTTCAGAGCAAGGTTGTGACACCTCTGTATAAACATTGTAAGGCAAAAGGATTTAGTCTCCACAAGGTAAGTCTTCATATACAGAGTTTTATACTTTTAAGGCTTTTATGAAACATAACCTTTTATACTGAATGAAATCTAAACCTCCCCAAGATCACGTCTGCCTTTAGAAATTGATTTGGATTTTTTCTTTTAATTCTTCAGATTTATCTGAGAATCTAAAGCTGGCATAGTGAACTCACTCTGTAGCCCTTATGTAAATCACAGATTTATTATTTTTCTTATCGTATTCATAGAATCATAGAATGGCATGGGTTAGAAGGGACCCCAAGGATCACAGAGCTCCAACCCCCCTGCCACAGGCAGGGCCACCAACCTCACGCCTGGATCTACACAAGGTTGCCCAGGACCCCATCCAACCTGGCCTTGAACTCCTCCAGGGAAGGGGCATCCACCACCTCTCTGGGCAGCCTGTTCCAGCCCCTCACCACTCTCTCTGTAAAGAGCTTCCCCCTAATATCCAATCTAAACCTTCCCTCCTTTAGCTTTAATCCATTCCCCCTTGTCCTGACATTGTCTATCCTTTTAAAAAGTTGATTCCCCTCCTGCTTATAATCTCCCTTCAGGTACTGGCAGGCTGCAATGAGGTCCCCCCGCAGCCTTCTCTTCTCCAGGCTGAACAAGCCCAGCTTCCCCAGCCTCTCTTTGTAGGGCAGGTGCTCCAGCCCTCTAATCATCTTCGTGGCCTCCTCTGAACCTTCTCCAAAAGTACTACATATTTCTTGTATTGCGGGCCCCAGATCTGAACACAGGACTCCAGATGGCACCTATTCTAAATCATATAACTCTTGTTCCTCTCTGTTTCAAGTATGGCACATTTGGTCATCTTCCATCTTTCCATATTACAAATTAAGCTTTATTAATAGGTTTGATTTCTATAGATCCCTACCCCCTTTTTTTTTCAAACCAAGTCTCTGCACTTCTTTAGGCTTAACATAACACATTTAATTATAGAATAATTAATGTGGACCATCTTGAAATTGCTGCATTTTCAGAGTCTATTAAAAGCCCTTATTTTAATTTTAATATCTTTAGATACTTGATTAAATAGTAAAGAAAGAAATGTCTGTTCTCATGTACTGAAATGATAGACTGCAGATTAGTAAAAGCAAAGAATGCCAAATTTAATCTTCATTATACTACAGTATTTAGGACTGCATTTTCTCTGTAACAATGAGATAATCCATTTGCCACTAGAATTTTTGGTATTTTGCAGAAGAGTAAACAACTGAAGTGATAGAGTCAGCCTCTCAAAGTACGAAATGACTAAATAAATATATCACAGTACATAAACTCGATTAACCATCATAGATTAATGAGCAAAATCTGAATGAAAAATAAAGAAAACCAGACTGGAGGAGATCGGGTTTTTAACTGTTCTCAATAGAGGAAAATACTTACAGATAAATAATTACCATTGTTTAATTCTCTCTCTCACATTCTCTTTGCCTGGAATCTGACATGAGACCAGTTCTAAGCCAACTGGAGCCTAGCTAAAATCACTTTTTAAAAACCATTACTGTTCCTTTGCTTAATGAAAATCGCAGTCCTGTGAGAAAGTGAAAGGGGACACTAAGCCACCGATATATAGAAGGTGCAACTATCAGAAAAGGGGGACAGCTAAAAAGATCTAGATTAACATAACATTCCACATGCTACACTAGTTTTTCTTCTCCATTGTAATAAACCTTGTAAGAGGAGGACAACAAATGACAGGATCTTCCATGTTTCATTATCAAGTGTTTTACCTTAGCCACACAAAGTTCACTTTACGAAGAACAAGTCCTAGAATTACTATTTTTACCTTCCTAATTACTGAAGAAATATATGCCACAGCACAATTCTAAGTGAGTGTGAGCTGTAATAAACAAATACTAAAATCCCAACAGACAGTGCTTTTCCAAGCACCTGCCATTACAAAGGCAAACATTACCTGTGAGCATTAGGATGCATCATCTCTGGCTAGTGTCGTTTAGTATTTCATTGACTTAGGGGCTGGCTTCACCAGATGCAGACAGAAGTACTTCTTCCCTTTAACAAGTATTCCCTGGGAGCATCTGTCACAACAGAAAAACAAGTGGTTATTGACTAAGATTTATAGTTAGTAGACATGTAATACCCAATAGGAAATAATCACTTATGCAGTACAACTGCCGAGCATGGAATTTTAAGAGGGGCTGCATAACTGACCAACAGCAATATCTGAAATAACACTGCTTAGGAAAAGATTAATTTACTCTCATGCAACAGGGCGTAATTCAGCCCTACAGGCATCAGGAAAGCATGTTATCTTACATTCAGCATTGCAGATTGGACTTCGTGGTATTATGGGATATTTCTGTTTTTTCTCCGAAGCGTACAGTATTAGCCACTGCCAGAGGCAGAATATCAAACATTTATCTGCACCTATTTCCTTCTTAATGATAGACTAATTTAATTTTATAACAATAGGAGAGTCTAGCAATAAGTTGGAGATCAACCAGAGAACAGTGTACTGGAGGCTCCTGCACGTTAGTGTAACAAAGCAGCAGCCTGGCTCGGCTGGCTCCCTTAGGAGGATTAAGAGTTTTGACACTTACCAATGCATTAGCCTTGGCAGACTTTGAATGATGCCTTATATATTTATTTAAATACAAATTTCAAGTTCTGGACTCCTTTTCATAGGGCTTAGAAGGCAGACTTACTGACAGTGTAGGATGTGGAGGTATTGTTTGCTATTTCCATAATACCCTTATGGTTCGAAACCACATTCTGCTGCGACTTTTCTATTTGTATCTCAACATGTGACCAGTTTAGATAAGCAAAATTTGCTCCCTTTTTGGTGTGATAACAGTGTTGCACAACCCTGGAATTTAAGCTACAAGATCCTTTGCTTCCCATTCTAATACAGGACTGCTGCAGAATTTCATTATTTGAAAACGATGAAACTTGACTAAAAGGACAAGTTTCAGTTACTGAAATAAATTAAGTTTCCTCTAAGTCTGAGAGAATTAAAAAAAAAGAAAAACTGCATTTGACTTATTTCCTTCTTGAAGATGAAAAGCAAGTATATAAAGATTGAAAAACAAGAACTTTTATTAACAAAGAAAACCTTCCAACATGTATGCTAACTTTTGGAACAAGTTCATATCTTTCTTAATCTTCCATTAGCTCACGGCTGTCACCTGACATTGCATTCATCAGAACCAATAAATAGAAAATATTGTACTGGCAATGAAGCTGAACATGAAAGTGGAAGAAAGAAATTAGAATCTGCTTTAAGGACACCTATTAATATTTTATAAGTTTTTAGGTACACTTGATGAGACCATAGTTGCAATTTATATTCTTGAATTTATCTTTATATCAAATAATTTAAATTTTAATTGGTCAAAAAAATTAACAAAAAACCACCAGTACTCGTGAATGTAATGAAAACTACTGATCCATTAAAAATTTTGTCAAAGCATGCAACTGTACAGCTTTGTATACATTTTAATATCAGTATTACTTATTAAGAAGACCTCTCAACTAATAAATCTGAAATTTTAGAGAAGTAGATTTTTAAGAAGTGCTACAGTGTGTCCTATTATAATCACATCAGTTTCTACTTCCAATTCAGTAGTCACTATTGAAAATCATTTTAAAAAAAAAAAAAAGAAAAAAGTCCTCAGAAGTTACACTGCTTTAAAAAGGAGAAAGCAAGCTTTTCTCCAACATAAATTTTGCTGGATTATTTATCCATTAGTGATCTCCATTAATCTCAAATTTCTTCAAATTCATTTATTAGCCCACGTCCATTTCTGCACAGCATGGGATGCTGCTATAGAGTATGATGCTAAATAGACCTTCCTTGGAGGTTTTATTAACTAGAATTGAAATTCAAATATATGGTTCATAATGACATTCTATGCATGATTATCTAGTGCTGTATCTGCAGCCTGGCTTTTTTCCAGAAACCTCAGTTCTCTTAATCTTCTACAAAGCTGAGAATTGTGTATGTCTACATTTATATACATTTTTTTTAAAAGTCAGGGGAATCTCAGAAAGATCATCATTAAGGATTCAGAATGAAATCCCATTACTCTTACAGAAAATTACTTGCTGCTTTACAGGGTTTCAATAGAGCCAGCCTGTGCAGCTACTGCAGCGAAGTCGGAAAGCCTGAGATGCATCCTGCTTCCTCTGCTGCTCTCTTTCCTTCTGTGAACACATGATTTGAGGCTGCCACAACCCAACAAGCAAACACTCACAGTCAGAAGCAGCTAACTAGCTGTAATACCCCCTGCACTTCAATCCGTAGGCAAATGTGTCACGCTGATTCTTTTGCTCGTTCTCTGATGTTCTGCTCTCAGTCTGACATATTCAAAAGGCGAACAGACCAGCTGATTTACTCCATATACAGTTACACTTTTCCCTGAATATTTTTCAAACTGCAAATTGTATGTCTTGCAACTCCTATGAGCACAGCAAACCTTTTGGGAGTTCATCTCTTGGTTAGCTGTACTTTCACATTTACAGGAAAGGATTTAACCATATTTGTGTGCCACAAGAAGTAAGCATATCCTCAACAGCTCTGCACAGCCAGGAACCCAGAAAAATCACCCGATCTCTCTAAGAGTTCTGGAGATACCCTGGGGCATGTTTTAATCTTAATAGGAAATGAAAAAAAGCCCTGTGAAATTCAGTTAACGCTTCCCAGTCTCCTGTATCATCCCATAAACATGCAGTACATATGCCCCTTTACAGAAAGCAATTTTTTCTCATCTATTGGGAATGGTATCAGCTTAGTGAGTTTGAAAGATGAAATCTGCTTCTGCTGTAAACTCTGGGAATTCCAAGTTTACAAAGATATTACAGAGGCACCGTCCCACTTGTTTTTTTCCTTATAAAGTCCATATTTTTAGTCTCAGTTTTCTGAGAACAAACAATCTCAAGAAAATAGTGGCTAGAAACAGATGTGAAAAGATGATCTTTAATATGCGTAACATATTTCTCCCATTCTGTTGTGATTTCCATAATCAGGTTCAGAAAGAAAAAAAAAAAAGTCAAAAGAGAAAAGGCCTGTACTTTGTTGAACATGCAGACCAAAGACTGCATTCACCGTTTGAACTCTTACTTATGAGACTGCTTGTTCAGTCATTGCAATGTATTTAAACAAGGCAAAAGCATTTACGTGTATTTAGAGGCTATGGACAAATTTCTTTCAGGTTCATTCCAGCTTACTGTAGCTGTGTGGCATAGTTCTGGCTAGTAACTGCCAGCCATCTCTTTATACAGAATACATTCAAAGGAATATAGGTTTTTTCACAAGCCTTGGCAGTAATGCAGCTCAGAAGTAAAGGCATCTGCTCATCCATTTAAAAAGTGACTGAAGGCAGTTACCATACATGTATACATATGTTCAAATTTTTTTCAAGGTATTCTGTTGTTTCCTCAAAAAATGTACCAATACTCACTGAGAGTATGTTTTCAGTCTGGAAGCTGCTGTACTTTCAGAAATGTGGTATTTCTGAGTGGAATGAAAAGTTTCCTGCCGTTATAGTTTTCAAGTTGGTCTAGAACTTCATGTCAAAATAAACAGACAGAATTACGTGTGTAAAACTGAAATATGAGAAGTGTTTGCAATCATTAAGTCAGCCAAAAAAATACTTGTGAATTCAAGTAAAAACAGGTATCATTTGTCCAGCTTTTTTTTTTTTTTTGTGGAATTTTCCTTTCAGACCACCTGCAAAAACAGGTTTCTCAATATCTTGAAAACTTAAGAAAAAAGTCCCTATAGCAACCATGTCCCACATACCCTTTTAGAATGCTTCGGTAATAAGATTGCCTCTTTCCCCAGAAGAGAATAACATCCCTACTGTACCACTTCCCTGTTTCTCCAGCAGGAAAAAAACATTTCTGAGCATTTTCTAGAATATGGATCTGAATCTATTTCTACCATCTTCAGTTTATTTCACTTCCAAGAGGAGATCTCTGTTATTACCATCAGCTGCTTAACAACTTGCCTTCTGACTGACACAGGCACGCTTCCCACACACAAAGTAACTACAGATGTTCAGATCTGAGTAAATCTGAATGACTTTGGCAAAGGAGCGTGGGCAGAAGTGGGGAGAAAAAAAACAGGTACAGGGAGACACCTTTTACAGTTTTCCACTTCCTTTTTTCCCAGGATTCTACTAAGGAAATTTCTGAAGGCATAAAAAGACCTGCCTGCATTTAAAAAAGATTTTTCTGCATTATGCTTAATATCAGCAGTATATTTCAATCCCTTCCACCCGGAAATTGCTGCTCAAAAGGAATTAGCTTGTAATAAGATTTTATTCCTCTAGTTCATAGAACACAAGTGATTTCTTTACTTAGGATTTTTAAAGGTTATTTTGCATAGGGGATATAAAAATTGTCTTTTGGCACTTAAGTGACATTTCATCACCGTTTTTCTTTGATGTTCTAACATAGCTTTGAAAATCAGTGATAAACAAAGGAATTAATGATAAAATTAATAAACGCATAATGATCATTTAGACCAAGGAGCTTACTTAGTTGGGTAGGGTGAGATGTATAAAACAAGGATAAAAAACTGATAATGAGGACTCTGGATTTGCATAATCATTGAAATATATTGATCAAGTTTGTTTTCTCAATAATATTCAGTATTTTCCCTAATTTCTATTGACAGAAGCTGATACACATGTACATAACAAATCAAAGACTATCTTCTGAAGATTTGGATTTCTTCTGCTGGTCATTACTGAATGTTTTGGGCTTAAGTGCCTCTTTAGATCAGTACTGCACATTACAGATCGACTTCCAGCTGTGTTAATACATCTGGGAAGGGGCAGATACACAAGCACACTTCTGGTTTTGCCAGTGCCTGAGTCTATACACTGTTCTTAAAGACAAGAAGCTTGGAAAAGTGTACTTGGGGAAAATTAGCACCTGAAATAAGAGATGCTTATAGAAACTGTCTAATCCAATGAATACCACTGAAGAATTAAATACTTTTCTCAACATTTTAGAAACACATCATCGTATAAAAATAGAAAAATATACATTAGTTATAAAGACCTTATGAAAAACTTAAAATCATAACTAGCATGTGAAATCAAGGAAAGGCGCAGAACTTGTCTGGACAGACCTTAAAGTGATGCACCATTCTTAAAGCAATATAAAAATACTCTAAAACACCATTCTTAAAGCAATATAAAAATACTCTAAAATACCTGAATCTTGAACATTATATTGCTTCAGTATAGGAATCAGAATTCTTTCTAATACGAATAACTTAAATATCCTCCAAAAGAGGCTTCAGTTGTAATACTACTGTAATTACTTAGGGACTTCTATAAAAGGATGTTTTCCATTCCAGGATCTCAGACTTTTCACATCCAGATCTCTCAAATAAAGAAAATGGTCAGCAATCACAGCAATCACAGCATTCAGTTTTCAGGTTTTGAAAACCTAAATTAATCCTGATAATACTTACCTGCATGATATGAAATTGAAATCCCAAGCCACTACACAAAGTTAATGCCTTTGTAAATCGGTGTACAAATAATAGATATTAGCTGAGAAGGATTTGCTCTATTGCATGATCAAATATTTTTAATATTTATATGGAATATGTATCAAGTATTAGTAACATGTATATGCAGAAATATATGATGAATGGCAAAGCTTAAACTACAAATGGAACTACTATTCCCAATTCTGGTTCTCTTACTTTTCTGATTTTTTTATTGTTCTGAATTTTCAATAATCATAACTTTGTTTTTTCTATCAATCATTGGTTTGTTTTAAACCAGAGTGTGTGATAAGTTTCTTCTTTTGAAAATTTCTGGCTTTAAGCATCTGCATAAAAAAGAGAACAGAAAGCGTCTGGAAGTGTTTGCATGAGGGCCTTTCAGGAGAGAACTATTTTTGTTGCTGGATATATGTTTTGTATCTTTGCACATTAATGGGTATTCTAAAAGTTATCTGGATTAAGTGCTATCAAAGTTAACAGCCTCTTTTTATAAGACTTTATCTTTTTCATTTTAAGATGTTATTAGAATAATAAAATTGGTGCCTGGTGGGCTGAAAGCAGACTGCCATTTAACATATTTAATGGCCATCTGGAGATTTTTTATTCAAAGTTTTATTTTGTATTTTCTCTTAAGCACTTCTTACTTTTTTTAGAAAAAGAAATTCTCGTTTTTCCTTTCCAGTTTGGAAGCGCTACGAGGTACAAACACAAAGGCTTCGACTCTACTTCTTTACCACTTTTCATCTCCCTGTCATTCGGTTATTATCAATCTGCAGTAAGTACCATAATCCAGAAAACCAGCTGTCGCTTTTGCCAGAGAAAGGCAGCAGAGAGAGCAGGCTTGGGGGCTGGGAGGTGAAGAAGTATCCTGCTTATATACCAGAGGAACTAGGAAAGGCAGAAAAGCAACCAGCGCCATTTGCTCCCCCTTAACTAGTTACAGTAAATTCTCTGGGGATTCTCATAGTCAAACTTTAAGTGAAACTAGCAGGATTTGGCAAACCTAAGGAATACATGATTTAACTTACTTGTGGAGAGTCTTATCAGCCTGGTAGGCTGCTAAGTGATCCTCCTGCAGAGAGCACCCTGGGGACCTGCACGGGGCTTGCTCGGTGGCATTGCCTCCTGGAAGCTCAGTTCACGCTCCTTCATGTCCAAGGCAGCCAAGCACTGACAGGGTGGACATGCCAAGCATCACCTACACATGAAAAACCCGCTTAAATACTTCTGCCTGGCATAGGGCCTAAGGTTTTGGTAGCAGGCAGGTTACAGGGTGGAGTCTGTGAGGAGAGGCGGGGCTGCCAGCTGGTTCCAGCCAGTTCCAGCTGAGCCAATCAGCCCCATCAGGGAAACATGGCTGGGGCCTGGCAAAGGTGACGGGTGAGGGACAGCCCTGGGAACACAAAGCTGGGAAGGAGGGCAAGGAGGTGCTCCAGGCCCACAGAAGACTCCCCATGGCCTGTGGGAAGACCAATGACATTTAAAGTAGTAAGAATAACTTCCTTGGGTTAATTTGGTTTTGTATGTGTTTCAATTTTTTTCTGGCCGTGAAATATAAAGATATTCCTACGTTTTCCCTGGCTTTGGTAATCTCTGTTTTCAGACTGTCTGCAGGGCAGGTATTATTTCTTAATAACATGACTGTTTTCTTCTGAAAACAAACATGGAAGGGAGGGCCAATTTTCTCATCACGCTGCAGTTAAAATGGGTGACTGGCATCATCTTGTGAAAACATTACTCTGTCCCAGCCCTGGCTGGTTTTAATATTGTATTCATTAATAAAATAATTGAACTAGATATCATGTCTGTCATTTGGACATCAATGGATAATAATTAAACAGTTCATGCTAATTTATTAACATCTTTGCAAAATTTTGTGCTATGCAATTTTGAACTGTTAATTGAATAGACTGTGAAGATTTTGAAGTAGAACAGATAATATAATACAATATGTGGCCCTGTATACATGCAAAAAAGTGAAAAAAGACAGGATTTATTGCTATCTATAAAGTTTTCAAAAACACTTCTCAATTCACTGTATATACTGGCAAACAATAAATATCAAAAAACCTTGTTCAATAAAGCTGAACAAGAAGAAACTTTGGCAAACTCATCTAGGTTTTTCTGGTCTATTCTTTGTATGTCTGATTTTACTTTGTGGACAATTTGGCCATTAGTTTGGCAGGGAACTTTCTAAAAACACATGCTAAGAAGCAACATATATCCATACATATTAATGGATGGAAATCTAGCACCATGTATACAAGGACATACTGCATTTTAGGTAAATAATAAATAGGGAGATAGAAATATCTTGCAAGAAATACCATTGTGGGAAAAAAACCAAACCATATTCAGAGTAATGGAGGGCTAAACTGACATGTAAATGACAGAGTGGAATGTCCTAAACTATTTCTTAGGAATCTGAAAGAGAGCAGAGGTGCAGTTGACAACCAGCCACAATGTGAATAAAAGATTAAATGGATTTGTACAATTGGTTGTGCAGTGAGGAATGGAGCATTCCTTTGGAAGTGACAAAGCACTTCAAAAGTTATTCATGGCAATATTATGACGTTAGCTCAACCAGCTAGGGGGTGTTCCTATAGCTTATCTGAACTGTCATATACTTGAATTGCCTTTTCTTCCATGAACAAATTTGTTGGACTTAGCCACTAAATTATTTATACTGTTCATTGTTATTCTTTATTATCTACAGCGACACATTTCAGTTCACATTTCAAATCTGAAATGCAAGGAGAAATGAGTCAGGTTCTTAAACATGAATGAAAGAATTGTTTGAGATAGTTCACAGATGGAATTTCTCTATTTCTTCATGCTCAGAAGGACATCAGTAACTAAGCTCTTTTGGAGACAATAAAATCTTACGTAATTCTAGTTTAATGTTATCTGTTGCTGTCATGCAAATATTTGAATAATTGTTGTGATTTAACCCCAGTGGCAACTAAGCACCACACAACTGCTTGCTCACTGCCACCATGGTGGGATCTTAGAGACAATTAGAAAAGGGAGAAAACTCACAGGTTGAGATAAAGACAGTTTAAAAGGGAAAGCAAAAGCCATGTGTCCAAGCAAAGCAAGACAAGGAATTTATTCCCCACTTACCATGGACAGGCAGGTGTTCAGCTATCCCCAGGAAAGCAGGGCTCCATCATGCATAATGGTTACTTGGGAAGACAAATGCCAACACCCCAATGATCATCCCCCCTTTCCTCTTCTTCCTCCACCTTTATGTGTTGAGCATGACATCATATGGTGTGGGATACCCCTTTGGTCAGTTGGGGTCAGCTGTCCCGGCTGTGTCCCCTTCGAATTCCTTGTGCACCCCCAGCCTACTCACTGGTGGGGTGGGGTAAGCAGCAGACAAGGCCTTGGCTTTGTGTAAGTGCTGCTCAGTAGTAACAGAACATCCCTGTGTTATCAATGCTACTTTCAGCACAAATCCAAACCATAGCCCCATACCAGCTACTCAAAAATTAACTCTATCCCAGCCCAAACCAGCACAATAATGGCTAAAGAAACACAGTTTACAAAACAAAAGAACTTAAATATAATTTCCTTTAATACCTGTGCTTTTTCCTGCACTGAATTTAATGGGATTCAGAGAGGACCTCCAACCTTCTTTCTAGCTGTGATGGCAGCAGTTCCGACAGCATCTGTGCATCTTTGCCTCCACATGGTGTCCAGAGGAACTTCTCAGGAAAGTAAGTCTCTGGTAACAGAGATAAGAATGGGTCCTTGTTTAAGTGCTCTTTCATACAGTGACTAACACAAGACCTCAAGTGTCAGAAAAGGTTGTTATGGAAGTGGAGGGAATGTCCTAGGCAATTAAAAAGCCCCCTACCAAGAGCTCTTAGTCACTAATAATAAATTAATCCTGCCATCAAGGAATAAGTACTACTGCTATAAAAGCCAAAGAAACATCTACCACTGTACCAAATTTCAAACACTACGACAAAGTTCAATAATCCAAAGAAATGTTTAGTTTTATGGGGAAGACATATACAGCCACAGCACCTAAGAATAACCTTCAATCCACACATATAGTGGGGGAGAAAACACAAAACCATGCGCTACGAAGGCATTTCATAGAGCAAGAACTAGTTTTGACTGTGACTCTGCTACCCAATTTTCTTGTTAGTGTGAAAGTTTATATATGCAAAATTATTAGATGTATCTTCATTTCAGATGATCCTCTTAATTAATAATTGAATTTTTCTTCTAACAAATAAGAATGATATATTTGCATATTCTTCCAATTATTGTAAAGGGTAGTTGTTGAATATAATACTTAAATGTAAGCAACTATCAGGATTTGAAAATATGAAGCAGTTACCCTAAAACAGGGTCAAATTTCAGAGTAAAAATTGGATTTTGAGAATCATAACAAGTTGGAGAACAAGTTAAATGTAATCTGGCATTCTTCACTGCAAAATCCATTGACTCATCAGCCATATATCATGTTGTGACCAGTGAAGTAAATGCATGCAGTTTCAAGGACATTATGATTTTCTGCTTTGTTTGGGCTGCCTTTGAGAACCACAAAGTGAGGTTGACTTTCCACACCAGTTGGAAATCACTGACATCCAGTAAGGCATTTGACTACAAGCTGATCAAAGTTGAGTGTCCTCAAAAGCAAGTCCTTGGATCCTAGAGGACCTAATTGTGGTTGGCATGTAGACTACAGGGGGTCTCTGAAAGAAAAAAAATAAGATTCAATTAGTGTAATGTAATTTAAAATTGTCGTATTTCTGAATCTTCAGCTTTTATCTCCATAACACTAATTTTTTTTTTTAAAGTATCTTGTCATCTCTAGAGATGAATGCAAGCTGTTTCAAACAGATTCTAGTATTCAGCATGTTTTTCCTCTCAAGATTTCTGCTTTTCTAAACATTTATTCCTTGTGTGATGGCCTCGTAACAAAACAAAAAATACTCCATGTTTCTTGAGTCATATGAGTGTGCCTTCATAATTCAGTCCCTCACATTTCTTTCAGCCTGCTTCACTCTTCTTTAAAAAAGCCTTTCAGCTGAGCACCCCCTGTTATGCTCCTACAAAGTGTAAACTCCAACTTCCCCTTTCTTTGCTTCTCATTGCTGTCATTAACACAATGTGATTTATAAACAAATTAGGCATATATTCTTTATCCCAGGCTTAAAGAAAACATACAAACAAAAAATCAACATGAAATAATGTCTTTTATATTCTTTAAAAATCCGCAGAAATAATACATGTCTGTGAGCCTGTTCAACTGCAGCTCAGGTGTACACACTCAAACTGAAGGAAACAAAATATTAAAAAATGCAGACCTTGCACTAAAACATGCATTCAGTGTTTCAGTCTGCACAAAGTCATTAACATAAAAACA
Source organism: Laterallus jamaicensis coturniculus (assembly GCA_022605575.1). NCBI lineage: Eukaryota > Metazoa > Chordata > Aves > Gruiformes > Rallidae > Laterallus > Laterallus jamaicensis. The sequence goes on from JAKCOX010000057.1 coordinate 2,687,106, forward strand.
AATCTAATGATGAAAATTTTAACAACTGCCTTTTTAGTTTAAGTTGTAAACCAGAGATGCAGAATATGCCTGGATAGCAAGGTGAAAGCAAAGACACAACTGACAAGACAACATGCAATCAAAATCTTCCATTCCATAAAGCAGCCTTGTTACACTCACAAGAGATGACTGTCAAAAATTTACCAGGGTCATAACCATTAATCATTTTATTTAGCTGATAAGCAGGCAGCTTGCTGACTTAATTATATGTAACAGCACCCTTAAAATTCCTGTACTTGCATAAATGTTGACAACACTACAGATTTGTATTTGGGCATTCTTGTTACTCAAGTGACTTCAGAGCCTAAACATTAATTACACTTACATAATTATTGTGCTGACAATTAATCTGAAATTCTGTGCTGAACACGGAATGTTTACTTTTTTATCCAAATTGACATATTTGGTTTATTCCCTCAGTCACAGATGTACAGCCACCCCTTCGTCAATCTGGACTAACTGCATTATGTTAATTAGAAAAGAAAGTTTATTTTCTTTCCCCCGTGCACCCAAAGGAATCAAGAGGACATTTCTACATATTCACATCCAGCATTGCTGATTATGTACTGAAAACAAACTTCTGTTAACAGAAAGCCCTGAACTAAATTTTAATGATTAAAGATTATTGTGTAAAGCTGGAAGAACTTTAGTAAGTCGGAATTTAATTTGTGATTAAAACCAGTATGTTTGGCCATTAGGCTTGGCAGCTGAGGTTGAAAAGTGAGCAGCAGTAAGAGAAGCTAGAGACAAATCCTCAAAATTGGTTATTTTTTTTCCTAATTATTTTTTACTACCTCCTACTATTCTTTGTAAGTAATAAAGCCTATATTAATATACAGATCTTAATTGTTCTATTCCAATGCATGTAGTATACACAAGAGACAATTTCCTTTACTTCTTTGTAAATAGTTTAAATTTTGATGAATCTTACATGTTTAATTCACTTTCTAATTTCTGTAGTAAATAACATATGAAACTTTCTTTAAAAAAGTAGTTGCAAATTGAAAATATTTCTCACAGCATACCTCAGAGAATTACCCACAGTTACTACTTCATCAGATTGCAGAAATAATAGAATTGTTTTCTTCAAACTATTATACAGCTGGCAATGATTTCAAAGATAGTTTTACATTAAGATCACTTAAGTTCTTGAGGCAAAATAAGAACTGTGGATTTATATTATTTATGGAGGCATATATGAAAAAAACCCCCACTTATTCCTAGAAAAGCCTTACCAATAGTAACCAGTCTGTGCATTGGATATGAACTGGAAGTTGTAACTTGATATTAATCTATGTTTTGATAATTTAAGTAGTTTGCCTAAAGCTTGCTCTAATAATAGAACATTTTTGAATGTTCTGCTCCTTTTTAGGAGTAACTTCCAAGGTATGAAATATCATAAGACAGACCAATCCCAGGGCATTTTAAAGACAAGAAATGCAAGGGGGTTTAATTAGGGAACTTCTTTTCTGTAGGCTTTAGTCTAACTGCTTACATCGAGGAGCTTCAAGGCGATACCAACTTTTCAAACCATGATCCTGAACAAGCTGAGAAATGTCTGAAAGCAAAGCAAGAAAACATTTATTCTTTCTGCACCAGTCCATGAGGAAGGTGTGTATTCTAAGAAATGTTAGTACCTGATAACATTCAAATGTTAGTTCTCAGCTGCTCCCTCTGGCTGCATATGAAGGATTGGTGATGCCGCATAGGAGTGGAAGTGCTGGGAAATCATAGAATCATAGAATTGTAGGGGTTGGAAGGGACCTCGAGAGATCATCGGGTCCAACCCCCCTGCCAAAGCAGCTCCCTAGGACATATCACTCAGATAAGCGTCCAGACGGGTCTTGAATATCTCCAGAGAAGGAGACTCCACCACCTCTCTGGGCAGCCTGTCCCAGGGCTCTGGCACCCTCACTGTGAAAAAGTTCTTCCGCATATTGGTGCGGAACCTCCTGTGCTCCAACTTGCAGCCATTGCCCCTTGTCCTGTCTCCACAGACCACTGAAAAGGGGCTGAATCATCCGTTGAGAGAGGAGAAATGCAAAATTTCAGCCAGAGGTAGGGCTGTTGAGACAGGTTGAGTCCAAGAGAGGAAAAAAAACCCGAAACAATGTAGAAAGGTGTGCAATTCCAAAGGAAACAAAACAACACAAAAGAAAAACCATGAAGGATAATTGGGTCAGTTGGGCATCACTATGTCATCAGGATGATTTAGTGATGTCAATGGAGCTGGAAGGAGCTCTAAGACCTAAAGCCTCACCAGGGTCTGACCTGGGTAGCAGAGACTCCTAACCCTCCATTCCTGGACAGTATGCTAGAGCTTACTTCCATTGCTCATTGCATTTTAGCAATCTGTGAGCCTTTGCCAAAGAGTTATTGCTTTGTATTTTTAAATTATGTATATTTTGCTTGCATCCAAAAGAGAGACCATGACATTACACTGTGTAGTCATTTAAGTCGAAGACTCAACCCTCAAAGTGAACTTGTGAAACACAGTATTCAAAATTGTACCAAAAAATAGCCATAAAAATTGTATTAATGACTTGGAGAACATGCAGCACTTGGCAAAAATCGAGCCAATGCTCTTAGTCTAAGCTCTTAAATCTTAGCCAGTATTTCAGAATTAAGGCTTCGCTAATTTAAACCTCAGTAAATAACTCAACTATAATCATGTCTTTCTGTCCAGAGTTTTTGCCTTTATAAAACCTGAATGCATATATATTTTAATAGGATATACATCCCCATGGCTTTTCTGATATTCTTCACCTAGAAACATTCTGAATTAATTTATTTTCTGTTCTACAACATGTATGTCATTAATGACAAATATGACTACAAGACTATAAATTAAACAATTAAAAAAATTTGTTGTTAAAAACAATGTTTAGTTCAAACTCTCTATACATTAAAGTAAAATAATACAATATACTTTTTACACTAAGAGTAGAATTAACTTCCAGAAGCTCTATATGTTTTTTGCAGTTTCAGTTAGGAAAAGAAAGGTAGATTCAGATTAGACATAAGGACATTCTGAGAATGAACCCTAGCACAGGGTGCCCAGAGAAGCTGTAGTTGCCCCTGGATCCCTAGCAGGGTTCAAGGCCAGGTTGGATGGGGCTTTGGGCAACCTGGGCTGGTGAGGGGTTGTCCCTGCCTGTGGCAGGTGGTTGGAACTGGATGGGCTTTAAGGTCCCTTGCAATCCAAACAGCTCTTGGGTTCTATGAAAGACTATATTACCCCTTCATGTTATATCAATGTACATTAGTGCTATATTGGTTAAAAGGGATACCACTTCACAGTTTATGCCTTGTCAGCTTCAAACACTCCCACACTGTTTGACAAGACTAAATTGTACATTTACTTGTCATTTCAATGCTGCTGCTGTTTGAAAATATTATGGCTCTAAGCAGCAAACATAAATCACTTTTTTTTGGTTATTAAATCCTACCTGTGCATCAGCTTAAAGAACTCCAGCATTGCCCCCATCCTTCTCCCCAAAGAAGGTAAGCAAAATAAGAAGTATCCTAAGAAAGGTTAGAATAAGAAAAACAATTACATCTTCACTGTAAATAAAAGAATGATATTAACATGGCAGTGTTCAACCAGAGGAAAAGTCCTCCAAAACATAGTGTGGCATCCCATCTAAGTTACTGAAGATTAGCCAGTTCCAGGGTGAAATGTAGTAAACTTCTTGTAGCAATAAACTTGAATGTTAAGTAAATGAATATTTTAAATTAGGAGAGTTTAGATTAGTCAGAGAACATTGTATTTCAAATGTGTCAAGAAATAATGTAAATCCCTGTAAGTAAACAAAACCACAAAATCCTCAGCTCTCTCTATAGTCATTATTGCTTTATTATTGGCCTATATACTTCTTGATTGTAAGTCTTCAAACAATGGCTTTCAACATTGTAACTAACAGGAAGAGTAAAGAGGTGCCAAATCTCAAAAACTGAGAATAAAGTAGTCAATAAAGGAGTGGCTTACGACAAAGAAAACCTGAATGGAAGTCTGCTGAAGGACATTGAACACAGGATAGAATAACTTTACTTGTAATTACCACAATGGAAACAAATAACATAGCTTATAACTGCAGAACTAGTTAAACTGAATTTGATTCAAGAATGCCTAACTGTGCTTTATCTTGACATCCTCTCTAGGTACTGCGAGCTTTGTTCAGAATGGGCTAAAATAGAACACTTCTAAATGCATTGCATTTATATGGCGGCTACACTGCAAATAGGTTTAGCATATTTAAATATATTTTTCAATGTTAACATGTTTAAATATGACATGCTTTAGAAATCAATAGTTTTATTTGAAGAGGCAATGACCTTAGTGACTATTTAACTTGTCGATTTGATTCCTTTCCCAGAACTGCATTAAGTTTACAAAACGGGTGATCTCAAGTTTGGTTTTTTTAAGATACTTTCTTATTGTTGGTTCTTGTACTTTGGGACAGCCTCATCACTTAGACACTAACCAACCAGGTTGCACGTTATCAGTTTTTCACATGGTTTTAACTCATTCAAACCTCTACCAAACCTGATCATGTCAAAAACTCATAACCAAACACTAACAATTGTTATGTCATAGGCACTTTTTCTGTGGCAAGGGTATTTTATATTTTAAATTTATTATTTTATTTTACTTTATTTTCAGTAATTCTGCTTCACTTCTCCCTATATTATTTTTAGATAATAAAAATATTTACAACCTAGATACTGTTCCCGAAGATTGTGCTTCATAGAACAGCAGTTCTTCTAAAGGAAAGGTCACTGCACTACATAGAGTAACTTACCCTATTTTAGATTGCAAAACTGAGGCCAAAATTTGTGTACCTCCTATTTCTTTGCTTGCAGATGGGCAAGAAAAGAGAGCCAAGTTAATGACTTGACTTCAAAATTTAAATTAAAGCTAGGTTTCTTCAAGAAAAAAGTTACTTTCAAAGGTGCAATGTCAGATCTCCACATCGAAAGAAAGGAAAAAAAACAAGCAAGCCTTTAACTCTCAATACTGAAGATAAACAAACATTATTGATAAAGGCAAGAACTCAATAGGAAAACGCAAGTAGTACATGATAGCAATATCCATGACAATTACTTGTACAAAATGGTAAACAAAAACTCCTTAAGAAATACAAATATCAGATCTTTGTTTCCTTGAGACAACCAGAACATTCTGGTGGTGATGCACATTTAACTATAAAATCAACAGTGAAGATTTAGCAATATCAATGTTATCTAGGGACAAGATACTTAATTTTACAGGAAAATTAATAATAATTAATACATTTTCTAATGTGCCTGCTTCTGGATTTTAACAAATAATTTTAGCAAAAAAAGTCACTCCTGACTGAAAACCATTACCAAGTGGATAAAATTATTAGAACTCAATCCTGGAGGAATTGAAGTCAGCTTCATTCAGGAAAGGGACATTATGAACTGTTCAGTTGGGGTTTGTTGTAATAAAGCCTGCTCTGAAGAGCAACTTTTTAATCTCTTCCTCAGTAAGACCGAAGGCCACCAAGATAAACAGGCAGAACAGCAGGTCTGCTGCTGTTGGCAAACCTCAGGAAAGTGTTGGTGGTGACATAGATGACACTGACAGGCTGACACTGTAGATTAATTTACAATTAAAGTATTTCTGATAGCCTGATCATCAAGTCAGCTCATCTGCAATGAGCTATTTGTGCTTAAGGCACAGGGAGAAACTTATATAGACATTACATCACCAAAGGCAGGGACTGACTCTGGTCTGGAAACAGAACTATCATAAAGCTATCAAAAGAATAGCACTGTCAGACTCACTTTCCATTTGATTGTGTCGGTTATTTTCTTTTTATAGTTGTTCATTTTTATTTTATTCCTCAGAAGCACATCCACTCCATATGAAAAGCTGAAGTTGGGGCTGCTCTGAAAATTGTCTGCAACTAGGAGCAAACATAACTTTCTTACTCATTTGGGAAAGCTACAATTTATAAGCTATAGCTAACAGACAGATAAATGGGACCAAGGGACAGAAAAATTATTCTGATTTGAAAGAAATAACTATACATTTCTTGAAAAAAACATATGCATTTCCCAGGGCTTGATGAAAATCCATCACTCAGGCTTTTTTGTAGACATCAAATATTACACTGCATTAATTTCTCTAAAAACATGGCTCAAGTGGTGGTTCTATCAGGATGTTCTTGCTGACCAACCACACTGCAGTATGCTTGTGAGGAATACACACTATAGTTTTTGTAAAACACCTCACTTTGTATTTGCAATCCTGCTTTTGAGTCCAAAATCCATGGAAGCAAATATAACCATTGCTCAAACAAGCTGCATGTATTTTATTATTATTTTCTATTCTGTTTCTACCCAGTTTTGGGGTCATCTGCATATATGTGTTTTCATGTTCGCAGTACATGAGAGATGCTGAAAAGCTTACAAGAGAGGATGGAATCTATAAAACATGTAATCTATAAAATGGCCATAAATTAGCTTGTCTACAACCAGTAGAGGTTAAAGAGGAGATGAACATGCCAAAGCTGGAGTTTTTAGTGCTCCGTTACTACGCTGGAAAAGTATAAATTTATAAGTAAATTGTCAAAACAAAGTGCTTAATATGTTGGCTTATATTGCAAGTCACTGATGCCCTTGGGCTAGCGGAATTTATAAGAACTCTATTGATTTTCTTCCCTCTTCTGGCTCAATGCATATTTTATGTAGTGTATTTTTGGCTGCTTAGGCTCTTTTTCAGAGTTGTTCATTTTCCAGGATAAATACGGATGGAAGCATTTCACTTTTGCATATGAAAATAGAAGGCTTCAGTGCTCTGAATTTTAGAGTTGATTAACAGTGAGTAAATCTGTGAAAATTAAAATGAGCCTCACAATGACAACTGTGTAGAAAGCAGAAGGATCCAGGGGTGGGTCCCATACCTGACTTGTGACTGACTGAATATAAGCCTTTAAATGATACAGATATAATGATGCTGATGTTCAGCAATCATAAGGTATAGAGTGAAACAATGTGAAAAAACAAAGAGTGTTTCAACAAGTACTTAAACAGTTCATAGGTCATACAATTAACTGGCAGAAACAGGGAGAAAAAACCCAACTTCCATTAACTGAAACAGAGTAAATGCAAAGTGACAAAAAAATTCTTCCTTTCTAAAACATAACAAACAAACAAAAAAAGGAAATATTACCTTATGAGATTGATCTTCTAAAATGCCATCCAAACCTTTTTCTGAGGCCCACTCATTTTTAGGAAATGCTGTTTTTTCAGGAGTTATTTGGTAGTGGTGACTGATGATAGTTTTAAACAAACAAACAATCCACAGACCTTTTAGAACAAAGAAAGAAGCTGTCGGCATTTTTTGCCTGCTGAGAAACCAAACCGAAAACTTCCATCAGAGAAAACCTGACTACAATACAGATCTGGACTTGCTACAGAAGAAACTATCAGGTTTAAATTTTTAATATCATAAAAAAGAAGTTTTTACTTCTTAGAAAGAAATTAGGCAATCAGTAGTAGAGTAAGAAATAAATCTAGCTTTCCATGTGACAATTCATTTACTTTTTATCTGAATGGAAATAAACTTAAAAATTTAAACTTCTCCTAGCTCCAGTTTTTCCCTCATCGTGATTAAAGTGCATTACTTTCCTCTCTTTAATGTTTAAGCATTTGTCTGCCCACCTACAGTGCTATTTCACCATTTTTGCAAATCCAGCATTTCTAAAATATGTTAAATTTTACAGGTGGACTTCAGAAGAGTTTGATGGGGTTTTAAGCATCCTTTTGTCTATGCTAACAACTGTCTGGTTAAGATGGGAGAAGTACATATAGGCAACATGAACACATGCCTGCTTCCATTCAAAAGAAAATTTACATGGAAAGCAAATAGGCTTCTTATTTATTTAATTTCTCTAGACTTAATAGGAGTGCATAGGATTCAAGAACACCATGAAAGCTTTTAAGTTGAGAGACATTTTTGAAAAGAGTTGTTTTTTAGAGCCAGAAAGGTAAAACATGTAATTTCTTTTGACTGAAAATTCAGACAATTAATTTCTTGAAAATATACAATAAGCTTTAAAGAAGTTATCTGTTCAGAAAGCAGTGATAATATGGTCAAGGAAAAAAAAATTTTGACACCTATTCTATTTACATTTTATTAACTTTTATTATTAACTGCTCTTCTCTTTCTGAGTGATATATACCTTTCTCATTTGTTGAAATGAATGTTTTGAAACCTACTGGTAAGCCAGTTTAAAATATAATAATAAGATTTGCTTATGACTTCATAGTCCACTATTCCTAGAAACTAACAACACTACTGCCACATGAGCTAAAGAAAGGTGCTGGTTTCAATAGCCACTGAAGGAAATCTGAACAGAATGAAAGATGCTGATTTAATTACCTGTTCTTTGATTGAGAGATAAAATAGCGTGCAGCAAAGATAAACTGTTGGAGGTTTTTTTTTCCTCTTAAAAAACTTAAAGAAATACTTTGGGTATTTCTTTTCTGTTTGTTTTCTAAGGGGTTATATCTATTTCCTTTTGTTTTTATATTTAATTCAGGAGCATTTTAGAAAATCTCGATGCATTTTTTTTCTCCGTTAGAAAGGACTGGAAATACAATTATTTCACTTCTTTCATGCCTTCTAGCTTTGATAATTGGACTTTTAATTTTTATCTTCACAAGCAGAACCATGATGGTGAAGCCAATCTTATGTAATGGCTTATCTATCATGGCCAAAAACCCAGCAATGGTGAGTGCAAGTAACTGTGTAGAAAGATTTGCTTTCAAAAGGAGAGTTTCTTTAAGTTTTTATGGTAGCAAAGATCTACATGTATTCACTTTCTCATCAAGGGTAGAAGGCAGAACTGAAACTCACCCATCTATACAGTTATCTGTGCTGCACTGAAATAGAACTTTAAACATATTCCCCCTCCTGTCTTCATCTCCTGCTGATGGCTGTTTGCTTGCAATGAAAAGATGTAGAAGCAACATGATGTGACAAGGAGCAGGTTTTGTAATTATTACATGGGAAGGGTCATCTTGAATTTGGGGAGAGAAAATTCTTCTTAGGGTTATGGGAGATTTCATTCAATAGAGCAAGAGTGCTGCTGTCATTTTCAAATGTCCATCAGAAGAGTTGTTTCCTTGGACAAAAGCTCCCTGTAGTAAATAAGATACAAGATGCCAATAGTAGTGTGCTCTTTCAACTTCTGTATGAACTCTCTCTACCAGCACAACAAGAAATGCCTCACACACATATAGTGTTATACCAAAAAGCACCTTAATTTATATTTATCCTTCTTTTAGAAGAGTTCCAAACCTACACCAAGTATTATTATATGCATTTGTAGAAGTCGTCACCACAACTGAATATTTTCTTTCCAAATAATGCTTTTACAAATTTTAATTTTAAGTGCATTGAACTTCACGTGTCTGCAACTGAAGCAAATCCTGCAGCACCGCAAAAAGTTAACAGCCACTCTCCCAACCACCCTTCATTACCTTTTTTCCTTTATTTCTTTCTTATTAATAGATTTTTTTAGTGGGATCTTGGTGCCACATGACATCACACAGTAGCCAGGATACTAAGACACAGATGAAACATCCATAAACCCCACGTGCCTTACTTCTGAGGAGCCCTGTAATAACACGGGAGCAATCATCTCTATATTAAAAAATTTCCTTCCAGTCATGTTTTCACATAAATTAAATGCAACTGCTTTATTAATCCTCATAAATTTTTGATGCATTCTTTTCTTTCCAAACTGCTTATAAGGCTTATTCTTTCTTTTTTAAAATGTTTTTCCTATAGAAGAAGTGATACTGGACGTATCTCATAAAAATGAGTCCTGATTTCAATTCAGAGATATTGACAGGCAAAGGCATTTGCAGATACTTCCATACAGGCACTCTACTGCATAAAATCCAATTGAATCTTCCATATAAAACCACTTAGATTTCACTAGTAGGCACTGAAAGGCTGTGTTAAAACTTTTTTGATGTACTCTTAGAAAAACAGCCCAGCCTTTGGATTCTAAATACATGCCAGAATTAGAGCACTGTTTATTAAATAGGGAAGAGTTGGTGGTAAATGGGATGGAAAATTATCACAGTGTATTAGTAAAATTATTTTAAGGGAAAGTTTTAATATCTAAATATAATATTTTAAGCTTAGCAGTGTCTGTATCTGAATAATGAGTAGTAGCATTTTATTGGTTGCGTGAATGCAGCTTCTTCTAGATCTTTTTAAAAGTTATCTCATGACTAACCTAAAGAGATTTTTGGGTTGTTTTAGCTAGAGCATATACTCTACTTCCTTTAACCTGCACTGTAAAAAGTATTCAACTGTGACCTATCAACATAGAGAAATTGACTAAAAATTGCAATTTAAATGCATACAGCAAAATAAAACATAAGTTCTATTTAAAGGATGACCGGTAGTATTTTTTCTTACTCTTATTTTTTTTTCTTTATTTTTTTTCTAGGAACAGGTGAACATTCAAAAACGTGTACACCATTAGTCTTCAGTCAATAGCACTATGCAGAATCCTAAAAAGGAACTTATGTGACCAGAGAGTATAGGAATCATTTCCTCAAGACAATTACTTTCATTATTTTCTTCCTCTGAGGCACAGAGACTTAACCATTGTTGTAGGACTTGTAACTGATAGAATCCTGTACTACATGCTACAGTCATTATGAATTAGTAGCAAATCAGTGATCTTTGGGTTTTCTGATTCTTGTGTATGGATTTGTGTATTTGTACAACTGGAAAACTGATGAGATACAAAAAGTGCAGAAAAAAATGCACACAAGTCTGAAGGAAGCTTATATATGCTAGATTTAGGTAAGCCCATGGACTCATGGTGCACTGTTCCTCATAATTTTTGCAAATACATTTTATTTAGAGAGATTTAAAGCCATTTTAATTTTGGTTTAATATGATTATTTCAAATTTTACTTCTTAAACATTTTATTGAGCCTAACCTTTCATATTTTTCCCAGACTTCTTTTCTGATTTATTTCCAAGTCTGTAAATTAAGTAGACACTCTGATAACAATTTCCTATTTCTTAGGATTCGTGTTCACATTTTACACATTTTATTTTAACTCATTTTCATACCTCTGTCATATCTGATCTAGTTAGTGATTTCTTTGCCCTGTTTCTTTTGTCTTTCATAATAGAAATTTTGCTATTATCTGGGGAAGAAGTAGTTCCTCTCCAAGCCTGAGGTCTACTACATTGCTTTCTTGGTTCTGCTCCAATACAGTACTTGCATTTATTTTTGCACATCAAAAGAGTTGAGAATATAACTCCTATTGTTGCTACATGTCATAAAGTTCAGGTCAAGGCTGTCTTATCTTTGCATGTGTTCTTTCCATATTATTTTTTAAAGGACATAAAAGACTGCGTTAATACTTAGCCCTAAAGGACCAGTACTTCATTTACTAACAAGACTATAACAGAAGACCAACTTCAGGTGTAAATAGAAATGCTATTTTCTACTTTAAGATGAATGTTGCATCATAGATACTTTTTCAATGCAAAGGCAGGTTTGTAGCCTTGATAGCAAAGATCATAGGATTTACATATAACACTGGAAGTTACAAAAAGCTCAGAGAAAACACACACATTGAAATTGGTAAAATCAGTTTTATGCAATTATAAGACACCTTGAAAGTTGGGTCCTAGATTTATATCTATAAATAACTATTGGAAAGGAAACTAAATGCAAGTCAAAATAAATCAACATATACGGCAAATAAATTGTACATGTCATTGCTTCCTATGCAGGAGATACTGCACAATAAGTGTTTATTTTTGTAAGTAAACCTGAATTTCAAAAATCATTTCATCACATTATGAGTTTTAAGAAGAGAAGAGAAAAATATGCCTACAAATTTCTTTGAGAACAAATTTGCATGTGTTTCTACACATGCTCATACATGAGCAGAAAAAAGGTATTTACAGGAAAAAAAAAACAATTTTGCTTACCAAATTTAAAGGACAACTGCTGTGATTCATGACCTGGTGTTGCTACAGCATATGCATTTAAATGTATACCTTTAAACATACTTAAAAGCTTGGAATCCCAGCCATGAAATTTCAACTTCAAATACATATTATTTGAAGAGTCAATTATATCGTTATGTATTTTAAATTATGTTTAATTTGGTTACATCTAAATTTTGTATGTTTTCTGGACATAGTAAGGACACTATTGACATTATAAGCTAAATGTCTTTCAAAATACCATTACAATTTCGTGCCCAGCATTTGAAATCTATTATAGCTTCAGAGCACTACACCAATAATGAGTCAGTGCTTCCAAGTGCCAAAGGTCTCACTGGCTTTGTCGTTGTTACAGAATTATCAGTAATCAGTATTCTTAACCCAGTTAAGAAACCATTTTGGTAGAACCTACCATAACAACTAGAGTCCTTCTTTTCTTTTTCTGTAGAAGTCCCAGAATTTACAAGGGGTTTATTTCCTTATTGGCATTTTCATCTTGAAGAAACTAGACAGCATGCACTTCAAAGTAGTTTCCTTCATTTTTCCTGCATGGACAATCAAATTGAAAGGAAAAAAAAAAAGAAAAACAAAATACAACCACTGCTCCCAGATAGCTTAAAAACCTATACCACCTGATAGAATCCTTTCCTTTAAAGCAGACATGAGGAGTAGGTGTAAAACATAATTCCCAGTGCTAGTCAACATCAGAACTGGGATTAAAAAAGAATAGTTCAATTTACCTTCATTATCATTCTTAAATTATGAGACTGTACGTATTACTGTTCTGAATTAAAAAAAAAAAAAGATTAATTGAGGAGACAAGCAAATAGATCTTTATGATTGAAAAGAATCAAGATCATTTTCACCAAAAATTATTCTATAAGCACAACGAAATTTGCAAGTATTGAGCTGTATATCATTTATCTTGATATCTCCAGTTCTCCTGCTCAAACCACCAGCCCTCCACCTAAAGGAAAAAAAGCAAACCCAAAACAACCAACACAAAACAAACCAAACCAACTGAGGCCCCCCGCACCTCAATAAATGTTAGGAAAGAATAAAGAGAGAAGACATGCTGTTCTGTATCTCAACTCATTAGCAACTAATGAAGCAGAGAATAGCAGCAGTCCAGAAGGAAATAGTGTATGATTCAGTTGGAAAAGGGCAGAAAATGAAGACAGATAATGGGTGTAATGAGCCAACAGAGGGATTTTCAGGTTGCACCTTTGAAATCATAGATACCTCCAGATGTTTGGGTTTTTTTCCCATTTCCTCATGTAATGAAAGAAATGAAGAAAAATATTTTTTCTATGTATTTGACAGTCAACGTTTTCTCCTTATTTCAAAGAGATAAACTGGATTATCTCAAACTACAATTATGCTTTGTCATAATAAATCTTGAGAATTGTTCTGGACAGGAATGAAGGAAGATCACTTAAAGTAATATTTTCTTCAGAGAATGAGCCAATAGATTGACATTCTTTTCTGTGGAACCTAACAGGAAGCATGTGCAAGGATAGTATTTGGGCAAAAGATCGTATGATGTAACTGGAAAAACTGTTATTGATACGAATTAAGCTTTAAAAGTAGCTTGCTGTAACTACTACCCATACCAGTGTTAGAGTTGCAAGATGAAATTCAAGAGTATATTTCATCTCAAATCTCTTCAAGGATTAAATGTTCTCAAAATATACCTCCCTGCCTACACAGAGAGGGATATGCAAAGTCTAAATAAGTGGCAGGGCAACGAGACTCTGTATGCACAAAAATTTAATCTTGGCTTAAAACCAGATTAAGTTGGAGCCTCCCTCTTGAATTAATCCTTTAGTCCTTAGCCACCAATTTTGAGCTACAAATAAAATACAACAGATTAGTTCTCAAAAGTGTTCCTATGGCTAAACCCTTTTTTAAATTGAAGTTTAGGCATTGGAACTTTGATGAGAAAACAAGTGCTTTGAATTAACATTTAATTGTTGGTTAATTATCTGTTAGATACCATAAGGCTGCCACTGGCACTTCCAGTTATTAAAAGTGACTTTTACTTTAAAATAATCTTAAGGCTTTTCATAAAGTAGTGGACATTCCAACTTGTCTTCCTTTCCTGATTTGTGTGAAAATTGGAAATAAACATTAAAAAAAAGAGAAAAGAGTTTCTGGTGTACTGTATCCAAGCTGTTGCAAAAGGCCTTTTTGGACATCCAGACATCCCCATACTCCCCATATGTTTTCCTAACATATGAAATTTAGATTATATAGATGTTCCTATTTACAATCTCATTTCTCTGTAACAAAACCTGTATTTTCACACACTAATGCTGATGACCACATTCATACTTTTTACAAGTTATTCTAAACATCTTCCCACATCTAACCTCTGCAAAGTCTTTGGTAGATTAAATACTAACATAAATGGTATGACATTTAATTAGTCAAGACAAAACTTTCTAGCTTACTCCCAAGTTTTACAGAGGCATATTTTGAACAGTAATTATAAACTACTTTGTCTTCTTCTGTCAAATTACTGACCTTCATCATAATGGCCATATACTCTAGCACTACAGAAGGAATATGCTTTTTCTTTTTAATGCATTTTTCCAGATTTTTTAAATCTTCTTCTGGTACTTAACAAGTAAATGTTATTTTAAAAGTAAGACACTACAGATAAAGAGTTCCAAGGGCCTTAGTACTTGTTAAGGATGAATTCAAAAAACTTTTTAAGTGATGCTGTCAATGGAGACAGCCACATGCGACTGGTAGGTGTCCTGACAAGCTCAAAACTGGCTTACCCCAGCACTGCTCCACACGCCTGATACTATTCAGCTGGAGAGCAGCATCATGCCTGCAGGAGTACTGACACTGTTTATGTTGTTAACCCCTAAGGATCTCTCTCTTGCTCTAGCTCTCCAAGGCATAACATGTTTAGTGACTCTCAGATGTAGAAAAGGAAGATTTTTTTACATCTCTCTCACATCATCACTTAATGTTATTTTAAAGTACAGTGTTGCAAAAAGCATTAAAGTCCTAAAGGTATTTTGCTCTCTAACAGCCTCAGAAAGTCTGTTTCAGCTACAGCAGGGACAGGAGATCGATCACTCTCCTATCTAAACATGCTCCCCTACCACATTTGTGATAGAAGTAGAAAAGACAGGTCACTTGGCCTGTTGATCATATTTCCTCTGCTCTTTCAAAAATCATCTTTCCAGCTACAAACTTTGAAGGGTGGGTGGAAATTTTGACAGTCCACAGAGTAATCATTTGAAGTCTGTTTCCTTACATTTACTTCACCGAGTTGTAATATTCCCAGTTTAGATATTGTTTCTATATCTTGTATATAATCATTTATATAATCATCAAGAGGACGCTTCAGCAAGGCTTAATTTTATTCCATTTTTCTCTCCCTCCCTCCCTCCCCCCAACAAAGACTAAGTACCAGCTATTTTCTTTGAAACAATTGCTTTTTCTGCAACAGTTGAAAGAACTGGCAAAATATTCCTGATACCTGCTAACTTTTCAAGCAGGATTTTTCTGTATTTGAGCCAGACGTGCTATATGTGACATAGTACAGCTGGCAAGCGATAGGATTTTCAGATTTAAAAACTGTCCGTCTGTTCACTACTTTAAGTATAACTCTTAGACAAAATTAATTATATGTCTTTCTCTCTTTACATCATAACTTTTCTCTAATATTCCTAGGTAGTAGCCTCAAGACCATTCTCTGTGTAAAAATCCCAAATTGTGTGTTGAACTGCAAAGTGCAACATAAACCTTAAAGGCAGCAATATAATTATTGCCATAAGCTCATCTTTATGTCAGCTTAGCATTTGCTAGGGAACAACTTAAGAGTTATTTTTAGGCATTTAAACAGGGGCACATCTGGCATGGGGTGTTCATTAATGAAGTGTGTTAAAACTGGTAAGACATTGCTGATATCAACAGAGGAAAACGTTGAGATTCTGGAACATTTGGCCTGGTATTTTTATGTGCTGCTTTGAATGCTAAGTGTTAATAATGATGAATCCAAACCTGGCAGAATGTTCTTTTTGTAATACCAGCCATAACATTACAATCTTTCAAGGTGTCGACACAAATTTCTTTTTTTCAAATGAAGCAAATGCAAGCCTTTGGACATACTTCTAGAATGTTATCTCATGCAGAAACTGCATTTAGTATCATGTACTGTTTCAGAGAGAGCCTGGAAATAATTAACTGCTAGGCAATCCATTTTTAAAACCAGTGACTGAGCATATCAATTGTGATATATTTTCAATAATAATTATTGTCTAAAATATGCAGCATATTGTAGACAAAACACAGTTTCAGCAAGCTTCCTTTGTTTGAAAATAGTTGGGAAAAACTTACGTACATAGTAATTTTGATCTCTCTGGCCTGGAAGAGGTCTTGTTTTGAATATACATCCAGAGAAAGTCTTTGAAGAGGCATAATCCAGCACAGTGTGACCCGTACTTTGTATGTAAATTTCTTGTCCTGTTTTGCCCTTTATTTCTTCTTGGAGTAGGAACAAGTGTTTTCTGTATGAGAACTCATAGAAAACATGAAAAATTCAAAAGAAATGCAATAAATAAGCAAAAAACCCAGCAGCATAAAGAATGATGGATTTATAGGAAAATAAATGTATGCTGAACAATTAGATGTTGGGTAAGTAAAACAGGCTTTTGAAATTGTGCTACTAATTTACTTCTTAGTATGTTGTATACCACATTTCCTGCCTATCTTGAATAGTATGGAAATAAGTGACCGCAAAAAGCACTGCTGTCTGCCTGTTCATAATTTGTTGGACTATCAATAGAGACTTTCCTCCACAACTTTATGTTATGCAAAGACAGAAATCTTAAGGCTTAGTGGCATAGAAGCATAATGAAACATACACCTCTGCTATATCCATCTTTACTTCTTGATCTTGTGAGATGCTCAAATTTTCCATTCATAAGCAAGAACAGATTGAGTCGGAAGGCACATCAAATTAAGCATTGACTATACCCTAGAATTTATATTAAAAATTATTATTTAATAATCTGAATACTCAGCATTACCTAGAAAATAGACCATAAATAGTCACAGTTTATCATCTTAGACAAAATTAGTGAGATACCTACATCATTCCTGACAGATGGAAGGGTTACAGGACTTTCCACCACTGGAAACATTTAAAAGCATGTTAGATAATCCATTCATTACTTAACAGTTAGACTATAATAGTACCTAAAAACCAACAAGACCTATTTCAGGTATGCTACGAATTCTAGCTGTACATGAGCTAAAGAAATAAGGAAAGCCTTTTTTTGGTGCACTTAAAGAAATGAAGGAGAAGAAAACTGATGGTTACAGCAATAACTAGCATTTTCTCATGGATATGTGTTTATTCCAAAAATAATGCTGGAAATGATTACTGCACAACCTTCCTTTTCCACACAGGGATATCACTCAGAGATGAAGGTCTTGAAATAACATTCTCACAGTAAAGAGCAATAGTATCATGCTTCAAAGTGTGAAATGGTTCAACATAGAAACCTGAGCCTCTAACAGCACAGGTTTAAACAGCAGCAATCTTGCTGCCTTTTGCAAATATGGTGCACTCCAGTACAATGTCAGGCTGGAGCTGCATAAAACACATTGGGTCAGCGAAGCTTGTCTTCTGTATGAGACACACTCACCACTCATTTCCCAGCGTGTACAGTAACTTTATCCACAGATAACACCTTTAGTTCTACAAAGAATAGTGATTTGTTTTCTTTTAGAGTTAAAATTGTGGCAAAAATTCACATACTGTGGAGAGGAAAGGTAAATACTGGATATATGATGAGAGGAAGAAGCTTTGAGACACCACAACAGTAGAAGTGATCTTAATTTGCTGAGGTCCACCAGAGGATGTTCTTTGAAATTCCTTAGTAACAGAAGTTATTTCAGGTCTCTAGAGGAAATTTGCATGACATTTAGCATCATATTCATGCTGAGAAATACACTTTTAGTTGGAAAGGAAAAATCATTAGAGGGTATGAGGCAATTCTCAGCTTCCCAAGTTTTTGTACAGAGAGAAGTTGAAGTTCTGCTGATACTAAGGCAAAGTATATGCAGTAAGGTCTGTGTTTTGGCTAACAGCTGCACAGACATTAACTGTGTCTGACACTTTGGAATCCAGTCCCGAATAGATACTGACTTATGCTTGGCTGTAGTATGGAAGGCATGCTAGGTGGTCTGGGAAAAGAGAAATAAGACATCATGCCAATACCAGGAGTTGTTCACATCCATGAAGATACTGCCCTACAAAGGAAAATCCAAATTCCTCATTGGTAAAACCAGTAGGATCAGTTTAACCATGTCCAGACATAGAATCAAGGCAGGTCCACCACAAGTAGTGAATCTGAGTATTACAAACTGCAGGACCAAGACACTTAAGGGAAAAGTTTGCAGCATATACTAGAGCACTGTTTAAAACAGTTTGAAATGCCTGTACTTCAACACTGTCCAGAACTCATTGCTTCATAAATATATGAGCAGAAAAGGCTACACACAACATAATACTTGAAACCTTAAGTTGTTAAGAATTAGTATCATATTTCTTAACACTCTGAGTGTCTTCTCTTGGGTAAAGCCACTTGTAAACTGTTAGTTTTTAGTATCTAGTTTTGAAGCTGTTGTAAACTGTTGAGCACCTGGCCTTTTTGAAATCTTAACCACTCTTTTCAAGTTCCCAAGCAGAAAAGGAACAGTGTTTCAGGAATTACTCAGGTACTTAAAAGAATTGACATCTGTGAAAACCTAAATGGAAGATTTGCTGCAGTGCAGAGAGCTTGTTCAAGACAGTTGGCTATGACTGATGTATCGCTTGATCTCACAATCACAGAATTGTAGGGGTTGGAAGGGACCTTAAGAGACGATCGAGTGCAATCCCCCTGCCAAAGCAGGTTCCCTAGGAGATGATAATAATCCCCTAGGAGATGGTGATCAAGTAAACTGTCTAACGGTTATGTCCCACTGAAAGAGGAGGTCTGGCCCTGTTCTTGAATTCTCTTTCCTTGTATTGGAACTGAAAATTTATTGACTCTGTAGTTAACTGATTAAAGTTGTTAAACTGCAAGAAACTTGTTCATGCTCCTAAGGACTTCTGGTCTCATGGCTCTATCACAGCAAGTTCAGCCTGCAAAATATGCACCTGATAGCTTTAAGAGTATCTCTGTTTAGAGAGTGGAGCAAAGACACCTTGTGTTTCCGGACTCCTCATTAGCTTTCTGAGGTTACACACAAGACAGAGTGACTGAATTAGGTTTCCAGGAACATAAGCTTTAGGGACACCCTACAGCTGGCCAAGCAAACTGACATTGTTGTGAGTTCAAATGCTACTGATAGAGTTCTTAACATTTCTTCCCTGCCTTCTGAAACAATATAGTTTTAAACTAATAACAAAAAGTTAAATAATAATAATCAAACCACAACAAAACAGAGCTTTCTGACTGCTTGCCAAGATTTTTAGCTCTTCACTTTCTGCCCGTGGAGATAAAGCCCATCTTGTAAGTAACTAGACCATAATCCAAAGCCAGAAATCAAGACTATTTTTATGAAATGCCTTTCCCCCAAATACTTTGAGTGTTTGTGTTGGTGTGCACTGGAGATGAACATTTCTCAGAAGTGCTTTTTTTCCACCTATACAAAAAGGTTTTACTTTACAAGCAATCTCAGACCATTACCACTATCTTTAGAAACCTTGTTCTTCCTTTCATAAGCTTCCACATATTCTATCTGGAACTGCTTTTGTGTGTATAATCTTATAAAAACAATGATGGTAACAGTGTATATAATTCAAACAATTAAGCTACTGCATGGGGGGGAGGGGGGAGTATAATGCCTCTATGTGTTAAATCATATTTGCAGTTTGGGTACTGTCCTGCATAATGTATTTGAATGCTGCAATGTTTTTCCTGCCATAAATAGCAGCTTTTACTTTCTTTGTGATTCTACTATATCAGCCATGCACTAGGATAAACAACACACCATAAAAGAGCAGAAGGCACAGTTAAGATAGAATCATTATGCAAATAGGTTATGGCATGCTTTATATGAGAACAGCTTCCCTAAAGAGACCTAATGGGATGACTGACCTATAAAGCATTTAATTTGTTGTTAGCATTTCATTTAATTGTCTTTCAGTTCCTTTAGGAATAAAACTTTTAATTGTAAAAACTTCTAAATGACATAATGGTTGATTTCTCTTTCTGTAACTAACAGGTTCCTCTCATAGTAAAAATAGCTTGCTGTAATTTCTAACTGTACTTTTGAAATTCTGGTGCAATTCTGATGAAAGAGTTGGGATGTTAGACTTGAGCTGCCAAAAGTCTATTAAAAGAATGTTACTCTAGAAATGTTAATGAGAGGCACGCTGAAGAAAGACTATACATCTTGATATACAAGTATACAACAGATGATCAATTTTTCTCACTTTTGACCTTTGAATGGTAGACTCAGGATCCATAGTCCTGGCACAATTGATTATTGTGTGAAGGTTACATACAATAGGAGGTAAGTAGAGTATATAAATAAATCTTCATTTTTTTGAGCATCTACTAAAGAAGATTTAAAATCACTACCAAAAATCCAATGGCATCTAGTATTAATTATCAAATCCAAGTAAAGAGACTATATCGATAGCGTAATATGAAATGTTCCACATGGGGAGGGATGTTGCCAGGAGATTCAACTTGAAAAGCTGTCTGCAGTCACACTTGGATAGAAGTATTTATACATCCAAGAAAGGAGTGATAGCCACTGGAATTCTTTGGACATCAATACTAGATCCAAATAGTAGACAATACCCTTGTTGTCTAAGCCCGTAGAAGGGCTACAAAGATGATTAAGGGCCTGGAACATCTCCTGTATGAGGAAAGGCTGAGTGAGCTGGGACTGTTCAGCCTGGAGAAAAGAAGACTGAGGGGGGACCTAATTAATGTTTATAAATATCTTAAGCATATGATGCATGGGGAATTGACCAGCCCCTTTTCAGTGGTCTGTGGGGACAGGACAAGAGGCAATGGCTGCAAGTTGGAGCACAGGAAGTTCCGCACCAACATGCGGAAGAATTTTTACACAGTGAGGGTGAGGGAGCCCTGGGACAGGCTGCCCAGGGAGGTGGTGGAGTCTCCTTCTCTGGAAATATTCAAGACTCATCTGGACGCCTAGCTGTGAAGTATGAGCTGGGGAGCTGCTTTGGCAGGGGGGTTGGACCCGATGATCTCTTGAGGTCCCTTCCAACCCCTACAGTTCTATGATTCTGAATGACCTGGATGACTAGAGTGAATACAGTCTTACCAAGGTTATAGATGATAAACTGGAAGGAAAACAACCCCACATCTACTGGCTGGAAGATCAGGCCGGCAAAATAATGCTAAGTGTGAAGTCCTACACCTTGGATAGAATAATCCCAAATAATGGTACAGGCTGAGGAGTCATCCTGCTGAAGATAAACTGGGAATCCTGGCAAACAGCAAGCTGAGGCAGAAATATGCCCTGGCAGCCAAAACTGTCAGCTGTCAGCATCTTGGGCTACATCACCACAAGAACAGTCACAAAGATCAGGGAATGTCAGGCCATGCCTGGAATACTTTGTCCAGTTTTAACCCACCAGTTTCAAAAAGACAATTAAAAAAAAGGAAAAGTTACAGCAGAGAGCCACCAAGATAATGAAATCGTAGGAAAAACTGGCATGTGAAAGAAGGATGAAAGCATTTGCTTTGTTCATCCAGGAGAGGGCTCATCCAAAAACAAATCACAGACTTCCAGTACCTGAAGGGTAATTCAAGAAACTATGGAGGCACTCTCTTCAGAAGGATGCATTACGACAGGACAAGAGACAATCAGTTTAAGTTGTTACAGGGGAAATACTGGTCTGGAAATAAACAAACAATTCTATGGGGAAAACCATCATTGGAATAAGTTGTAGGGAAGTGGTGGAATCTCCCTTGTTGGAAATATTCTAGCCTCAGCTTGACAAGGATAACCTTTCAACAGAAGGCTGTACCAGATGGTCTCCTGAGATGCCTCCCAAGCTAGATTTTTCGATGATTCTAAAAAAATCTGGCATGCTGCTATGACATTTCTCTCTACCCAGCCTTTTTAAAAACTTACAATCTCATCTGAAATTTTTACTTCATTTCACAGCCATATATCATGTTAATTATTCTGATATGAAACCTCCTTTCTACAAATTAAACAAATGAAAATACTTCAGTCATTGGTAAAAGATGTGTATAGGTGAATAAATTTATCTGCTGATAAAATATAAGACAAAAACTGCTAACCATGGATTGGCAATATATTTTAGTTCTTACTCCACAGAATATTAAACCTCAACATAAAGAGAGCAATATATTTTAAAAAGTCAGAGCAAATGATTCCAAGTCTAATCTAATAAATAGACACACAAAAAATGCCCTAAACACGGGACTTTTTATAAAGTTTCTCCCTAATTCTCAAGTATTGAAATCAAAGTGAAAGACATATTTTTAGTGGGGATAGAAATACACATGATCCTTCCAGAAAGAAATTTTTTAGTATTCTATTGGCATTTTTCTCCAGGAAGTTTCAGAACTCATGCATTTTCATTTAGATTCTTCCTTCTTAACCTTTCTTCATGTCATTGCACCCTTAAGCGAAAGTGTATTATGTATATTATTTTATCCATTAATCTCCCATTTCTAATGTCGCTGTAACTCACAATGATTCACTGTGGATAATTCGGAAATATTTTGTCCAGCATAATACCATGTCCAACAAGCAATTCAAAGCAATCAAAAAGTGAACAAAGCCCAAACTCCAGAAATAGCGGAGATTTATCATACCACTCTTTGCTAAATAATTAAAAACCCACAACAAACAAACCAATCCCTGCACCCAACAAAATCAAAACACACATTTTTTCATTGTTCTGACCCCATTCCAGTTCTGGAGTTTTTATACTTTTCCAAAAGCAAGACAAAAGCTGTTTAAACACATTAATTTGCACGCCTATTTTAAAATAAATAGCTTGCATTTAATAGAAGAGACATTGAACCGATGATGCTGAGAAGTTGAGAGTTCCTTGCATTGGCTGAAAAGGACAATAAAGCTCCTTAGAGATGATACCAAAAGCAAAACCAGGTCTCAAGATCATAGAATGGCATGGGTTGGAAGGGACCCCAAGGATCATACAGCTCCAACCCCCCTGCCACAGGCAGGGCAACCAACCTCAGGCCTGGAGCTACACAAGGCTGCCCAGGGCCCCATCCAACCTGGCCTTGAAAACTTCCAGGGACGGGGCATCCACTACTTCTCTGGGCAGCCTGTTCCAGCACCTCACCACTCTCTCTGTAAAAAACCTCCCCCTAATATCCAATCTAAACTTTCCCTCCTTTAGCTTTAAACCATTCCCCCTTGTCCTGCCATTATCTGGCCTTTTAAAAAGTTGATTCCCCTCCTGTTTATAATCTCCCTTCAGGTACTGGAAGGCTGCAATGAGGTCCCCCCACAGCCTTCTCTTCTCCAGGCTGAACAAGCCCAGATCCCTCAGCCTCTCTTTGCAGGGCAGGTGCTCCAGCCCTCTAATCATGTTTGCCTCTCCTCTGACCCCTCTCCAACATTTCCACATCTTTCCTGTATTGGGGGCCCCAGCTCTGGACACAGGACTCCAGACGGGACCTCACGAGGACAGAGTAGAGGGGGACAATCCCCTCCCTGTCCCTGCTGGCCACCCCTCTTCTGATGGAGCCCACATAGAACAGATGCAAATTCTTGTAACACTCCCTCATTCCAAGTATTGCAGACAGATATTCCTGGAAATAACTAAAAGGAAAAGGAATCAGATTGAAAGCACACAAGAGGTTGGATTTCTAGCATGGCTGAAGAGTGAGAGAATAAAAACACATTGTTTCCTTTTTTGTACTACTTTCAGAACACAACACAAAATCATAGTACCTAGAATTGTAGTTTCAATGCAATTTTATGAGACATGGTGTCTAGGCCAGTGAATGTTTAATTGCAAACCCACCAAATTTCACTTGTGGCACTGGGAACACAATAGCTTAGCTAACTTTGAACAGAAACCATTACTGGTATCAACCATCATTAAATCATTAAAATGATAGATTGCTATTTTTTTATATTCCCAGAAAGGGAAAAGATTAACTGACTAAGGGAATCATGGAGAAAATAGAAGAGATGTTTACAAAATTGGAGTTGTAGCCAGTAGGAATGTGCTGAATCAATGCTACCCACACACAGATTTAATGTTACCAAAATAGCTTGCTTGCTAAACTGTTTATATTGTAAAATCTCATACGATTCACAGTGGGAGAAGTGTAAAAATCACACTTGTTTCACTCCTCTAATTCAGAAGTTTCTCCTCAGAAAAAAAAAATAAACTCAGCTCTGAACAGATTAATGCTCCTAAAACTGATTTATATTCAAATCCCTTTGTAAAGCATCTGTTAAGTTTCTCCATATCATATGTGTGGAAGGCAGAGAGCCTTAGGGTTTTTAACTATAATAAATCCAAAGTTGATTTTCCAGACCTATTGCAACTAAGGCAGTTTTCCATTTCACAACAACTTTCTCAGATTTATGTCCTTGAAAATGTATTTGCCCTCTACTAATCAAGGATTTTTGAAAATCTCTCTGATTGCTTTCCTCATCATCATCATCTCTGCTATCTCCTCAGATAACACTGTTTATTTCAAGTGTCTGAGATATCTAAAACACTACATAAAAAATGTGGCCCAGTTTTGCCAGAAAAAAAAAAATAGCACAATCCTAATTTCACTTTCACAGCTTTAAATAAGTGATACTTTTTAAGTTAGCATCACTTTTGTTCCAGTAAAAAACAGTGAGACTGAGAATTAAGCCTCTTTCCAGGTCACTGTTTGATCTAGTTTAATTTATTTCTTGCTACTTGGGATTATCCACTGAATTATTTCCAT
The DNA here is from genome assembly GCA_022605575.1 of Laterallus jamaicensis coturniculus. Classification (NCBI taxonomy): domain Eukaryota; kingdom Metazoa; phylum Chordata; class Aves; order Gruiformes; family Rallidae; genus Laterallus; species Laterallus jamaicensis. The sequence goes on from JAKCOX010000057.1 coordinate 2,712,132, forward strand.
AGGTTGACATTTTAGTCTGTAAATTATTTGTTAAAAGTTAACCAGAATGAATATTTTATAACACAATAGGACCTTGAGCCGTGTATGTCAACAAATGCTGTCAAAACTACATGGCATTTGTTTTCATTTGTGAAGAAAGAGATCTCTTGTGTAGTAACTGTAAAAACTCCTTCATCAAGGCATCTCTCTTAGGACCTGATTTAAGACAGTGGAATGAACTCCTGAGGAACTCCAGAGCATATAAAATGAAACCCAACCTACAAATATAAACCACGTTTCTTTGGGATTTGTACTCAAAGATCACCACAGAACTTTCCTCTTGAAAAGAACCAAGTATAAGAATTGAGAAAACTCACCCACTGTTCCCAAGAGATAACTAGAACAGACTATTAAAATATTAGGACAAACAGTGTGGAACAGAAACAAAAAATGACATCATGTTTGAATTTCTGGTATTAAATTTCCTCCTTACAAATGTTCTACAACTATTCTGTGACTGCTAACTGCTTCAATAAATGAGTACCACTACAATCCAAACATTGGCTGTGTTTCACCATGCTATATTGGTTTTAGAATTTCACCTGAAAGTTTATACATGAACTGCACACAGTAAACAGACCACTGGATCACTTTCTACATCTTCCTCCAAGATAAAGAGCTTGGAAACCTGCCATACATCCATGGCATTTTTTAACATAATTACAGGACCACAGTTTCAGTCATAGGCCAGGAATGTATGGAAAGTAAAAAATTACAAGGTGAGACAACTGCAGCATCAGTCCCACAAGTCTTTAATTGATTTACAGGTTTCAGCAGATGTTTAGGTTGCAACCTTTCGGAGATATACAGTTAGTGACTTCTAAAAGAATTCTGTGAGCAAGCAAAGACTTCTTGAGCATGAATATGAGATCTATCAATATCATGAAAACTACAAAATATCATGAAGAGCTGTCATCATTACAATAGCTCCTTCCTCCTTTGTTACTATTAATAGTGATTATTCTGTTTTGAAGTGAAGGGACAGACATTCTCTAGAGTCTCTCCAGAGTCTGAGTATTCTATTTGCAAGAGGATGCAGACACTTTGTGAAAACATGTCTGTGTCTTATTTAAATCATGCAGCAGATGGATAAAGACTACAGGAATAGACAAAAAAATAAAGTTTAGGTTAACATGGTCAGAACAGTTCATCTTCAAAAGAAGTCAAATTACTTGGCAGTATTTTACATTTAATTTTTCTGGCAAGGCATCCTATGAAATGAAGAGGAAAAGTCAGGCTTTATAATGAATATTGTTGGAATCTGCTTAGAATGGGTTAAATTCTAAGGTTAAATTCCTGTGATTTTAAAGAAAATTCAGCTCTGAGACTGAGCTGTAGCCAATATGCGTAGCACTATTAAGGGCCCATAAAATGAATCACAAAATTTATTTTCTTTATTAAAAGAATGTAAAATGAAATGTTAACTTTCAGCCTTTTTCATATTAACTCAGTGTATGGAAGAATAATCAAAAAGCATATAAGGACTGGAACTTCCTTGCCATATTTTGCTATTGAGAAAGGAGAAATAATAATAGAGGGGGAAACGTTAAAAAACAAATACTACTTTAATAGTCTGAAGATGAAAAGTTTAATAGATTTCCCTGGTTTTCCAAGTGTGGTTTAGCATTTAGAGGAGAGTAACAAATATTTTATAACTCAGGCTGAAATTTTGTACCTTATGAACACAGTTAATAATATAAATTAATACCGTGAAATACAAGCCAAACATTTTGAAACCCAGTCGTGTCTGGGCTGTAAATGAATTCACAAGACTCAGTTTTCAGTTCCATTTTTAAGTATTCCCACATTCTAAAAAACAACAAAAAAGAGCATACCCCTTATAAACATGTTTTCCAGTGGCTGTGTTTATAACCACATTGGGGTTTGCATGCACTGTTCTGTAGATAGGTTACTGATCTTTATGTTTTGGCACTACAGTTAATTTGATGTGATGTTTTCATTTATGTTGCACTTAAGATACAGAAGGCTTGCATCTTCTTCCAGTTCTGTAAGGGTGTGGATTTGAACAGTGTGCACTCTACAGATCAGTCCTATTTCCCACCGCGGTACCTATGTTGTTCTGACTTTTGACCACTTATACCTGGCAAGACAATACAGCAAAACCTGTAAAGATTGTCAGCAACCCCTCCCCTCACTCAGTATGCAATCTAAACCTGAATGCAGAATAAAGCTCTTCTAAATTGCTGTGGCTGATGACTACTCTGCACTAGGAGGGGAACTGTAATCATATTTATGTAGTTTAATCAGAAGACACCAATCTCTAAGACACACAGCAATGGCCAATCTACGAATTATGCATGAAGGACTGTGCCCTGTCTCCAGGAATGAGCACTTCTTGCCTCCCTCTTAGAGCCACGGAGTTTAATACGGCAAAGCTAGGCAGAAAAGCAGAGAGATACTTGACAGATTCAAAGAAAAGAATGGTAGAAGTTAAAGCAAACTTCTCAATGTGACCTCTTCTGCCCTTTCTATTGGGATTGAACATTCTGATCACTACATGTTACTACCTAAAAATGTAAAAGCTATATTGGGGTGAGGCTAGAAGGGCGAAATATTAGTGGAGAAAATGACAATGTTCTTTGTTGGTGATTTATTCTAGCTTCAGTTAATGTGTTTTCTTAAGCTTTTGGATAGTGTCATCTTCATTCTAAATTGTTAAGTTTCAGACATGCAGCTATATTATTAAAAATTCCTTTTGATAGAATTAGACTATCATTACCAGGTAATGAGGAGAACATTACTGACTTTGTGAGGAATTACGTCTTCCAGGATTTTCATCTAAATTAAACTTTGGTCTGACTTAAAAGAATAAATTGCCTCTGAAGTCTACCGTTTCCTTGGTGATATTTTTTATTCTTGTGTCATAATGCAAGGAAAAGAAACATTTGAAACGTTTGTAAGATTACTTTCTAATACTGCAAAATATGAAGATCACACAAAAATTGAATGATGCCAAATGAATGGAGTAGAGAGCATGCAATTATGACTAAAGTGGGATTAAATAAGTAAAGGTTAAGTGCAAGCATGACATGATAGAGCAGTGAAAAAAGGAAAGCAAAAATTTCACTGTACTTCTGATAACTCATGCATAGAAGTTCTGGAAGTCAAAGAAAATTTATACAGATAATATATATAAAATGGTGTACAATAGAGAGTGCTATGAAGTGTCATAGAAAATCAACTGATTGTATTTTAAATGACAGAAATTACTAATAAACAGACACACATTGAAGAAAGGTAGAAGTATTTTTAAAAATTAGATGTTATTTCTGCTAGAGAAAATAACACTCCAGCTTCCTTAGGGTCCATATACCTCTCCAAGATTCCTACTCTCTTTCTCTTTCCACACTATATAAAATATTTTTAAGTATATGTATGTAATAGTGGTGGAAGGGCAAATGCAAATACTATAGTACAAATTTGGGGTGTCCAATTTGACTTCTTCAAAGACAACTACTTTCACTATCTGGAATTTGCAGTAAATAAAACAGCTACACAGTCACTACCTTGTACAAAATCACTAAAGGACTACACAGAGACAGGATAAATTATTTGACAGTAAGAAATCTAATCCAAAGAACTTCTTCATCTACCTACTGCCTGTTCCAAGTGGATTAAAATTATATGAAAAACTAAAAAATTTCCAGACACATGAAGGGAAAATGAGACCAAGCATTTTGTCCAGAATATACTTTGTTATATAAAAAACCCCAAACAAAATATGCAAGTAGAGCAGTGGGGAGCTTTCAAAGCAGTTTGATCTGAAAAACACCAATATCTTTAAAGAAAGACCTCATTTCAATACTCATACTGACTAATATCAATGACAACAGAATCTCTTTGAAGAGAAGCTCCTGAATGTATTTTTGAGAATGCTCATCACTGTGCATGCTTGTCTCCTTTGTATCTTGCAGAAATTTCCAGAAGCAGAACTCTTGAAAGCACATATTCATTTTAGGGCAGTGAATTGCTGGTTTTTCAAGACAATTTGTCAGGTTAGTGTCACCCTTTTCTAACTAAAGAGTCATTACGATCAGAGCCAGCTAACTCTTTAAGGATCCATATGTAGAATCACACTTCATAGGGCAGATGATTCCCTCTCACATTGACATTATTTTATGATGATGTGTTACAATTTCAATCAGAAAAGGTCAGAGCTGGCACTAAAAGAACAGTGATTTATTATTCAGAGGGAGATTACATTGCAACCCATAAAGCATTCAGTACTACCATTAAGACAAAAGCTACAGTCAGAATAGTAGCAATACTACAGTCCAATGACATATAACAGCTGCCCCAGCAGGAAGCATAAGAATAATCCAATTTATTTAGCAATGGAAAAATGACAGTTCTCTTTTTATTCTCTCCTCATTAAAATAATAAATAATAATTTGATTAATAATAGCAAAAGCCACCTACCAATGTTCTGGGTTTTTCCCTCATAGTACACCACTCTTTCAAGCATCAGTGAAATAAAGGGTTTTTTTGTTAGAACAAGAGAGAGCCAAAAAAGGAGCTAAACAGTAATGACTAATACACACAAGCATGAACAAATACAACCTCTTCGTTAAATTTTACGTGTACATTTTAAGAAATCTGAGAAAACAGATAAGCCTTGATAATTTTTTACAGAAAAATAGCTCAAAATTATAATGAAAATACATCTGGGAACATATACACTTAATATGGAGTCTAATTCTGGATCAAATCCTATGAAAGGATTTAAGGAAGGAAGGTTTAGATTAGATATTAAGGTGAAGTTTTTTTACAGAGAGAGACGTGAGGGGCTGGAACAGGCTGCCCAGAGAAGTAGTGGATGCCCCGTCCCTGGAAGTGTTCAAGGCCAGGTTGGATGGGGCCCTGGGCAGCCTTGTGTAGCTCCAGGCCTGAGGTTGGTGGCCCTGCCTGTGGCAGGGGGGTTGGAGCTCTATGATCCTTGGGGTTCCTTCTAACCCATGACATTCTATGATTCTATGAAACTGCGTGGAGATACACAGTAGTGGAATAGGCAGAATCCAAGGTGAAGTTACAGAGCTAAAACAGTGGTAAATAAAAGACATAACTCTTCTCTCTCCCTTAAACAAGGAAAGGGCATTTGGAGACAGTGGGCTGTTGGCTTGTGTGAGGCCTCAAGGACATCACCTAGACAGGATATTATTTTGGATGGATATTTACATTATGAGTTGAAACAAAAAAAAAAAAAAAGAAAAAATTGTCAGGTTCTATTCCTAATTTGTCCATAGTTGCACCTTTACTTGGACTTTGCATTCATCACAGCAGCTGGACTAAAATGCTTGTATCGCCCTGCTTCTAGAATGGATCTATAGAACGTTCTTTTCCAATACAGGTTGAAGAATAATAGAAAATAGGGAAAATCAGTATTGCCAATATAGATGGAACTTTTTCAACTGTCTTTACCTCATCACACTGAAGCACCTTCCAAAATTTCACGGACTGTTCACTAATCTTCAGCTTATTTGGCCAATGCAATGAATACTTCATTTAAACGGTACTGACTTTGCTAAATACTTTGTTTAGTTTCAACCAGTGGTTTCCTACTAAAAAATGAATCTTAATAATACCTTTTGTTTCTGTGTATAAAGCACTTGAAAAACCTTTACAGTATAAATTGAATTTTCCTTCTAATCTCTTTAAAGTCATCAGTTAATGTAACCTATTGCATCGCAGCATGCATTAAAATATTACCTTAATTGTCATCAGCATCATCAAGGCATTTCTTAAATTCACATGCTCATCTTCAGTAACAGAATTATCACAACTGACTAACAGAAATATCTTTACAAAGAAAAGCTAATCCTAAATGAGAGAGTCAAGCACAAGAATATTTAAATTTCTTCAAAATTCCATTTGGGGTCTAAAAAAGTAACTTAGTTTACTTTATTCTTGAGTGGTAAAACAAACAAACAAGGCAGGAGAAATCCTGGAGCTTGGAAAACCTTAGACCGTGAAAGTAAGATAAGGTCTTGGGCTTTTGAGAGACTTCTGTGGAGCAGAGGCCTGAATATAGATGAGACAGCTTGAAGAAAACCAAACCTCTATGGATTTAATATGCTGTTACAAGGTTTCAGTATCAGAAATTAATTTAATCAATTTCCACTGTGGAAAACAGTCACAGATGCCCCTGGTACTTCAGAATTATTTTTTACAATTATAAACAAGAATTTCCAAGTAGTTTGGACCGTATTAATAATCATGTGGAAAATCATTGCAGGTCAAGGTACAATGATGTAGTAAGACCTGCCTGAACATGCTAATAAGCATCTTGCCCAAGTAAGGTGCACCTGAGACAGCATCAGGAACAGAATAGATATATGCCAACTGATACTGTAAAATCATTGTCTTCTTTTCTCTGGCTAGAGACTCTTTAAAATTTATTTAACCAAATTACAGGTTCTGCAATCAGTGGTTATTCTGTCATTAAATGGAAATTTTGAAGTTTGTTTAAAAGGAATAAAGGCTTTTGGTGAGCTCTGAACTCTGAGGTGAATCAAGTAGAGGATGTTGCAGAGCAAGAAGGGGATTGCTCTGTTGAATAGTTTGCGAGCAGAAGCTATACTATTTAGGACCTCAATAGCACTAGAAGAAAATTCATGAATGTAATAAATTTGGGTGCTTTAAATAATGTGTGACCTAATATACTGCTTTAAAATATTAAAATTTCAAATTATGAAAGATTCCTCTTATACCTGATATATGAGGATGTTTCAGCAATTTCCATTAGATCTGTAATGATAGCTGGAACTGCTGATCCTGACAACTTCACTGAATTGGTTGTAAATCTGGAGAAAACTTACCCCAAAAAACAGCTGGCTACATAAGGGAAAATCCACAAAATTGTTCAAAGATACTAAAAGCTTACTTTTATGATTAAGATATGTATGCCAAAATATATACTACTCATTACATGTTGTAAAGACAAGGTAAGTAGGATATGAATTCACATCTTACATTACAATATCGTATTTATGGTTAAGCTGCCTTATTTCTAGCATCCAACTTCAAAATCCATCAAGCTCATCCTTATGCCCAAAGCAGAGAAAATTAAAAATGTATTCCATATTTAAGAAATAGCAACCTCTAGGAGCAATACTTGTTAAACTGTATGCATTTAAACAAATATATATTTATACATGTTAGTATGGGAATGACAAAACATTCCTCTGATCATCAGAATATATGAAGTACCTCGCAAATCTCTCCAACAACTGTTCTTTTCCTATAAAAGCAATCTGTAAAAATGTTAGAATTTGCTTTGATTGCTTAGACTACCTGGAATTTTATTTTTGTGACCATTACAGCTATACATTTATGGAAGAGCACAGACCTAACGGGACAACAAGGCATGGACTGCCAACCCCTGCTATTAACTTGCCTGTCTTTGGACAGCCTCTCATTGATTATTCTCATTGAAATTAGGGCCAAAACACAGTTGATTTGAGTGATGTATTTGTAACATCTTATTTATGAGCACTTAAGTGTGCTTTGTCAAACATAGTATTAACTTCTCTCCTTTACGGCTAACATCCACTAGCCAAAATACCCTTCATAAGGTATAATTTGGCTTGATTTTGGGACAATGCTATTACCCTATCCCATTCTACCTTCACGAAAGCTTTCTTTGAAAATTAATTCCACCTTATTCTTTTTATGTTTGCTACTTTCTAGATAATTTGATTTTTTAAATAAATATTGAAGTGACGTTTCCACCTTCTGTAAATCAATGCTTCCTTGTTTGTATTGCAATTCGGATAGATTTTGAAGTCTTCGTTTCAGATTCCAAAGCTCCTTCACATTACATCCCTTGGCACTTCAATCTCGTTGACTTCACTAATTAGTTTCCCTAATTTCTCAGTCTGCTCTTTTGGAATTAGAAACCTTAGTATCCAACCTGGTTTTGTTTATCCTTCTATTTAATTGAAAACGTATCAAATCCTGCTCATTCATTCCACAGTTATTCTCTTTGACCAGCTAATAGCAAACCCTTCTGTTGGTTCACTGACTATCCAGAGTGAAGAAATCTAATGACTAATGCATCCAGCAGTACAAAGTTTCTATCATTATTGGCAGCACTTGCTCTAGTCGATATGTGCAAATGTAATGTCTACCGTAATGACACAGACCTTGGGAGAATTCTTCTCTCCATAACGTTAACAATCTCTGCATCTATTTAAATCTGTCCATGGAAATTGGAGCAGAACAAAACCCTGACTTTGAGAATGTTTTTTTCCGCTCAATCTTCCTCAGTGTGATTTTCTGATTCTTACCACTCCAGTACTGTGTTTCTCCTAAAGCACGCTACACCCGCGGCTATTGCCTCTTGGACTTTGTTTAAAAACCAATTACTCTTCAATTTTTCTGTTCTAGTCATGATGGCTCTTAAACAATATTTCTATTATATCCCAAATTATTACCTGACATTAAAATACCCCCAAAAACCAAAACCAAAAAAACTCCCCAGAAAATCAAACCCAAACCTTTCTGGGTGAGGTATTTCTGCACAAGAATATGAACACATATTCTGGAACTTCATTCAGTGAAACTTGAGTACTGGATGTACTGAAAACATTTAGAAAAGCATTCATACTGTGCTGTGGCAGGAGTATTAGTAATATTAATAAAAATATTTCCAAATGATGTTTCATTTGGAACCCACATTCACAGGACTTATACAAGCATCCTGTCATGATACAAAGAGAGCATGATACAATGCTTTATGCACATTGTACCACATCATTTTCAGATGCTCCATAAAAATATTTGAGATACTTTTATATATATGCCTTTGTAGGAGATGCTTGTAAAAGTACAATTTAAATGCAATTGCCTCAGTTTTATATGGTTCATTAACGAGAAGGAAAACTAAGTCTCCAAACTGCCAAACCATGGCATGCAGTTTTTTAAGCCTCATTTTAACTTTAATATTAAATATCTATGTTTCAACCTCCCAACCTTTTTTTTAGGGTTTCTGCTTTGAAAAGTGAAAATCACGTTCTTTATTCAGTCTGGTTTCTGCCTTAAAATATAACAAAGACAGAATAAGTCTTTGTTATTCCTTACATAATTATCTTTGCATTTGTATTCAACGTACATTTGTGCTATTTTTCTAGTCTTTTATTCGACTGAACAACACATTAATTCTTCTAATTAAAATCTCATATATCATTTTATACATAGATGGCATACGAGAAAGTTGTTTTGATGATGTACATTAATTGTGTTGTTACTATAATCTACGAGTTACTATATGTTTCTAGAATCTCCATTACATTTATTTCCTGTTGCAGTTTTGAATCCTACTAGCCACTAACAAGATATTGAAAAGACATGTTACAAATAATTATCTACTCGCATTCTGGTTTAGCTCTGCACCAACATTTAACCTCAGTGCAAGCTCCAGGATAGGATAGTGTACTAAAATGTTCCCACCAACAGATTTTAATATGCATACTAGAGTTTAAAATAATTTTTTCAGCCAATTTTATGCTTTTGCATTTTAAAACTGACTGACTTGGTACAATTATCTATAAATATCTTAGAATTAAACCCCGTCAGTTCAAATGGAATTAAAGATTTTATTTTTAACAAATCAAATTTAAAAAGCCCAACCCAAACACAACCTCTTTAACCTATAATTCTTTCCTATAATCTTAATTGAGTAGCTTCTAGGTTTTGGGGCTTTTTTTCAAGCTCTTTGCAAATCTACAGTTTGGCAGCAGAAGCTGATAGTGAAACTTCCTTTGTGAACTCTAGTACACAACTACATTGATTCGAAAACAGGGTAAAGGACTGTCTGAAGAACATCAAATGGGCATTTCTAAGAAGCTGATGTAAACCATAAAGATATAAAGAAATGACTCTTCAGAGTGATCATTAAGACAAAACAGGAGTTTTTGTTGAGAATAATTATAGCCAAATATAATGGAAGAAAAGTTGTTGCAGCCTTGGAAGGAGATAGACTTGGAAACTATAGAAAAAGTGTTATTGTTGTAATGAGCTTCAGTCAAAATGGGTAAGTACTTACTTGGGATTCTGACTGTGCAAAGACACTGGGCAGTGGGACTTGACATTGGTTCCTCTGTTTCTTTTCAACTTGAATTCTCAAACACTTGCTGGGATTCAGTTTCCATCCAGTGGTAAGCATGTCATTGCAATTAATTACATTTTAATGGCTATTTCAAATAAAACAAACAAACAAATGAAAAAATATCACTTTTGCAAAATCAAACACAACCCTTTTAAGCAGCACTCCAGAAGATTGGCTGGTTGTTAACTGCCTGTATCAGAAGATCTATTCAACCCTTCACAAATGTGAAAATGTGTCTTCCATTGTCAAAGTAATTTACTTTTCAATCCTCAAATTTAAGGACTTGTCATCCACCATGACAGCAGCAGAAACTTTCATGAATCTCTGCATGTTTGGAATTGTGGATTTTACTTAATTACAGTCTATAGCACATATACAATAAGTAAATTAATGTTTAGAACATGATAAGCAGCAGCAGTGGTCAGAGAAACAGGCTGTGCACAGACGATGTAGCTCTTTTCAGCTAAGTTAACTTCAGTGACTTTATCACAATCTCTGACACAATTTAATGAATATGTTTGAACTTAATAAGCAATAAACATACAGTTCAGTATACCTGGGTAAATTCATGACAATAGATGTCCAAAATCTGCCTTTTATTATGCTGAAAACTAACATATTTGCATGTTAACAAAAATCTGTGGAAGACGAGTCTCTGCAACTATGATGGAGATGTATTTAAATCCTAAAGATATCCGATGGTTTAAAGAGTATTTTTAATAGACTATTTCCTTTTAGTATAGAAAATTTCAGACAATGAATAACAAGGTTTTGAAAATTTTTCTAGTTCACTTCTGCAAGTTACTTGATTTTTAGATAGGCATAATGATCACCTATAGCTACCTTCAACCTCATAAATGCTTAAAGGAGTACAGATCTTACTTGAAAAGGTGATAAAACCAATCTTTACAAAGTAGAATGTTATTTTGCCCTTAAGTTATGCAACAGCAGCATGTTCTCTATTACTATTTTTATTTAGATCTTCCAGAATTTCAGCACCATAAGACCAGCTTTACAAATGGCTGCTGTCTCCACATCTTTTCACTGCAAAATATCACTGGTGAAAACCAAAGCCTATGTGTCCCCACAGTCATCCCAAATATCATATGAAAAAAATCAAAGCCCATTCCATACATCTGACAAACCATCTGTATGCTGGGACTGTCCTTACTGCCTTTGGTCATGTTCTCCAGCTTCCAGCCTGCTACTGCTGCAGCCTTTTTTTTTTTTTTAAATTTCCTGCTTTTAATCTAACCACTTCAGCAGGATTTCAACTCAGTTGTTCACAGTAATTCAATCCCAGTTTAATATTATGAAAAAAATAAAATTAAATTTATATGTGACAGGAAAAAGAACGATAAAAGTGTTGCAGAGAATCTGAGAAAACTACATCACTGACACATTTGATTTTACAAGTTTAAAAGCCTCCAGCATTCTGTGCCATGCTTGTGCATAGCCTCTATGAAAACAGAAAATGAAAATACTATGGATACTTTCATTGAACATTTATAACAGAAAACAAGGCTAAGGACACAAAACTTTGCTAGAAGCAAAAAAGCTGATGTGGATTACCTTTGACTTCTCTTTCACTTCATTGGCAACACATGATAACATACGGTTTTGACAGGAAAATAAAAGGAATTAACAAAACAGTAACTGAAGACATGTTCCAAGTTTAGATCCCAATTATAGCCCACATCGCTTAAAGCTAGGAACTGTGCAAACATCTAACACAAATGAAGAAGAGAAACCTAATGAAAAAGACAACATGACATGAGAAAACTGAAGCAAAAGCAACTAATTAAACCTATGCAACTGTAATGAAGAAGAATTATTGAGAAGCAGAAGTCAGTGATAAACTTGTAGCACTGTCATGCTGAAAGATGATTTAAAATTAAACAACAAAACAGGAGAAATATGTAGGGTTGGGGGTGTCGAGTAACTAGCATCTCATTTTTTTCCTCAGCTGTAACCAACTATGCCATCCAATCTACATCCCAAAGATTGCACTGGACAGGTTTGCCTCTTTGCTGCAGGGCTTAGATAACAAGCTGTGTAGTGCACACTATGAATTTTTGTGGGGTTTTTTTTCTTGAAGATAAACCTCCACCCACTCCCCATTATTAACAACCACCAAACATGAGTATATTTAAAAGGCAACATTTGTTTCATTTACTATGAAGACTCATTTGGTAATGAAAATTTTTTGAAAAACTTCCTACTTGACAGTATTTACCACTCATGTACAACCTAGCTACAGAATGCAGCAGCCTGTACAGCAAATGAATCTGATACCAATGACCTAGCATGGATCATTAGTACTGTCGATTTCTGGCATCTAGAGTGCAACCTCTGATGCTCTAGGAGTCTTGTCTTTCCAGGAGTGATTCTCTATCACGTACATCTACTCTCTGTATTTTTACAAATCTAGATGGAACCAAAAATCTCCTGGATTCACACTGCTCAAGAGGTTTTTACAGACTTTCTGTTAACTGTTTGAAAATTTCCTGTAAAGTGGAAGAAAAGCAATATGGATTTGCACTTCATCATGTGCTAGGAAATTCTTTCCATGGAAGATATTCTGCAAAGGGCAGAGGTTTTTTTAAACTAGTCCTCACCATGCTATCCTTCTGGCATTTTCACAACAGTTTCTTAAGCTGATAATATAATCATATTAATGATTGCATGACTCCACTGAAATCAGACATTTGGAATCACTTTGCGTATTCAACAGAAATTATAAAACCCTATAATCTAAGCCTCTTGGATAGACTTTGTACCTTCTTTCCCACCATTTCAGGCAAATATTTTATGTGAAAGAACCTTTTTGTAATAAACTGGTTTTTCACTGGACTGAAATCCATACTTGACTTCCAGGCTTCAATGATGAGGCAAATACGACCTTTACCCTTCCTTCTTTCCAAAGAATGTCTCTATTTGGTGAAACAATAGATTGAGCAGAACAGAAAAATAGTCTCCTCTGTAAATCATTGTTGTGCAACTCACTGAACTTTAAAACCCATCATGGACTAAAGCCCCCACTCCCACCAATGGCTTGTCTGTATTTATAATGTAGATTTAACTTCTAAAATACCATTAAGTCTTCCGTAAATCTTCTTTTCCATAAACACTAATTTCCTTCAAGAGAGATTTAGAGTTCACACTCAGAAGGGCTGTGAGAAATCTTAGAATACCTTAAGACACAATTTTTTATATCTGTAAAACAAGCATCTGCAGTACATATGTAATTTAAAGGACAATTTTGGCAAAATCCTATATCTCAGTGTAAATAAAATATAATATATATTTCAGAGCTATTTTCTTGTGGGCCATTTAAGCATGTAAGAGGCTTCTTTAATTTTGAAGAACACAACAGTTCTTAAATCTGGCCCTACCACTGGCAAATCATCTAACTTACACAGTCATTGCCTTACTGCAGTGAAATAAATCCCAGGTGTCATTTCACTATACGAAATAGAACAACTCATTCTGAAAACAAAATATAAACTGCAATTCAAGAGCACACTGATCACAATATGTGTGTTTGCAGAGCAGTTTGTTAATATTTAATATACAGAAGAACACAGAATTTCATATTTTCAAGAAGTCTCATATTTGGACATCTGTAAAAACAATTGAAACTAACAGTAATTTTCAACTTACTTATTAAATTCAAAACAGTCAAATTCCAATCTGGCATAACAGAGAAAAAAAGAACAGATTTGCAGTTAATAATTTAGAAATTTTAAGACAGTGACTTAAATTCCTTGCCTTTTCCTGCAAACTATTTCAATGTTTTTGACAATTTGTCATCAACAGTCTTATTTTTAAAAGTTCCTTCACAGAAAGGTTTACTAATGAAAAGCAGCAAACTACTACTTTTTTCCCCCCTGAGTTTTTCCCAACAAAACTGAGTGTTGTTCCTCCAAACTGAACTGTTCTGCACTATTTTTGTGAGAACAGATGCTTCAGTTGTTCCCTAGTAATCTCTTTCTCTGACCTAAATTATTTAGTTCTTTGCTACTGACCAAGGTTACTACTGAATTTGTGAAGTGTTTTTCATTTAAGTCTCTGAAAATCTCAAAAGAATTCTTAAAGCATTCCCCATATCATACAGGTTTCTATCTTCTTCAACAGAAGTAACACTGGCTTCAACCTAGCTTGTAAATTTATATTGAATTATATTTAGTAGCACTGATATTAAGATTCACAAGTATGGCAATTCCTAGGTGTGTCAATATCTCAAACTTCTTATGCCAACTTTGTGCTATTAGCTTTGGCAGGTATCCCTGAGCATCTGCACACTCTAAACACCAAAGATAAATCCCTTTGCAAAACTGAGAGGAGGAATCATAGAATGGTTTGGGCTGAAAGGGACCTCAAAGCCTGTCTAGTTCTCAATCTCCTGCCATGGGCAGGGACACTCTCCACCAGAGGAATTACCCAAAGCCCCATCCAGCCTGGCCTTGAACACTGCCAGGGATCCAGCACCCACAGGTTCTCTTGGCAACCTCTTCCAGTGCTTCACCACCCTTCACAGGAAAAGATTTCTTCCAATTATCTAATCAAAATCACTACCATAACTTCTCTTGTAAACAGCCCCTCTCCTGCTTTCTTGTAGGCTCCCTTAGGTACTGAAAGGCTGCTAAAACATGTCCCCAGAGCCTTCTCCAGGCCAATCAATGTCAACTTTCTCAGCCTGTAACAGGAGAGGTGCTCCAGGTCTCTAATCATCTTTGTGGTCTGCAATCAATCCATTCTGTGCCCAGCCTGTAGTTGTGCTTGCGATGACCCTGACCCATACACAGGACCTTGAACTTGGCTGTTTGCATGGGCCCACCTCCAACGCTTGCCAAATCCCTCTGGATTGTATCCCTTCCATCCAGCAGGTCATCTGCATAACCTAGCTTGTTGCCATTGGCAAACTTGCTGGGGGTGCGCTTGATCCCACTGCCCATGAGGATGACAAAGACATTAAACAGCACCTGTCCCAGTACAGACACCTGAGAAATTCCACTCATCACTGGTCTCCACTTGGACATTGAGCCATTGACAGCAACTCTTTGAGTGTGACTGTCCAGCCAGTTCATTATCCATCAGTGAAACTATCAAATATCTGAAGTGGATTTTTACAGCAGAAAACAATTATGTTACCAGGGTATTTTAATGGAAATTTAGAGGTAGCACTTTTAAAAGAGACTTTATATGGACCCAAAGTATTTTTAGTGGTATATATAAATTAGGATTCTATGTATTAATGTATCAAGAGCTTCCTTAAAAAATGGGATAGATGGCAGTCATCTAGCCAGTCCTGTTCTATATGTACTGCAATAAATTTATTAAATGTAACCATCCTTTTGTTTTCCCATTCTTTTATACCAATCTTGCAGCTGTAACATCATTAATACAACCTTTCTGACGAAAGAAGGTGTTTATACAATGTGTTTATCATAGTCTCTTTCCTTCAAAGTACTTTCATGTCAGCTAAGAGAGGAAATTTCCTATCAAGCCACTTTCTCATAAATCCCTTATTTCCAATACTGCTCCTCTACATCCCAGGAGTTTCTGTGGAAAAAATACAAGCTAAATACCTTTCAGCCCTAAAAGTACTGCAACCCTATCTTTATGGATGAGAGTGGTTTAAAAAGAAAGTGATAAAACAAGGATAACATTTTCCAAAGTTCATAGGCAACCAGCTGAAATCTAATACCCAAGGGCCATGTAGAAGTTTAAGTGAGCCAAAATAATAATTTCCCTAGAGACATGGAGTCAAAATGTTCAAACCAAGGTGCTTAGGACAAACAGATTGACACACATAACAAAATGCTGCCTTATTTATAGTGGTTATATGTGCAATAATCCTTATAGAACTTCACAGCAACACTCAGTATGTTTTCTTCTGTTTAAAATACACTCCCAAAGATAAAAAAAATGTACTAACAGGTATCTTTCAAGTAAAATAATTCTATTGGGCAGTCTGACACAGCCAGCTTCCCTGTTTTCAAAAAAAAAACCAACTCACCCAAAACCAAACAAATAAAACTACTCTCTAGTTTTGTTTCTAGAAGATAAAATGTTAAAGTGTTTCTTGGACACTAAGGAAATCCTAGTTACTAATGACGTGGTCCAGCGTAATTTCCAATGAGTGTTGAACACCCATTTTCGCTATACAGTTGTTTCTCACTTCAGCTTGTGAAGGAACAGTTTTATTATCCTGGATTTCAAGGGGTGTACAACACATTTTCCTTCTCAAACTTAAAACTAGCAGAAAGTAATGGAATGCAGGATTACCAGTACCAGTGCTTTCTCACACGTGGAAAGAACAGAATCAAGCCCTATAAAATTTCATATTTTCCGAGTCTCATTTACCAAATATCTCAAAAACTTTGGTGCATAAAGAAAACATACCAGAGTAGCATTTTTAAGTAAGTCAGTTCATAAATTAACTAGGAAACAAAGTTTTCCATTTTAGTAGCATGTTTTATTCTAAATTGGAAAGCTATAAAGAATAACACTGACAACCAAAATAGCCCAAATCAAACACAAGACTGTTATTCTTAAGTTGAACAGAGAAAAGCACTTTTATCCATTACTTAAAAAAGTAGGTTCCTCTGTTTGGCTTTATAACTGTGTATGGTGGCATCTTTAAATGAGAAAAAACATAGAGATCAAAGGGACTTTCAAAGGTCACATTGTCCCTTTTCCTAAAAGTTGCCAGAAACGGTCACCAAACTATACCAATGCTTCAGCATCTTTACCACCAACAAATTTTACTTCCTATCAATTCTGAATCTCTCCTATTGCAGTTAAGCCCTGTTGTCATTTATCTATGCAGGATAAACATGGGAAATAAATATTTTCTCCTAAAAAAAACATTTCAACTTCTTTGTTCCCACTTGAAGACTCTCATGACATTGCTGATTCACCTTGTCCTCTTTAGCCAAAACAATCACAGCTCCTTTGATCTTTACTGATGTCTCTCTAACTATTCTTGCTATTTTCTTTTCACTCTCCCAAATGACTCTAAGTGTGGAATCTGGACCTCCCACTGAGTTCTTACGACAGATGAGTGCAGGAGAAAGGTCGCTTCATGCATCCAGCAAAACACATATTCATATTCTTGGCTTACTGGTAATAACATACCATAATTGATCATGTTTAGCTTGCAAGTCATAAGCAGTTCTCAGACGCTCCCACCCAAAAAACTGCTATCTAGACAATTATTCTTGTCCCAGTGGAATACTTTTAACAGATTACAGCAAGTACATTTTGAATTATAACCTTGACTTACTTGTTTCTTCCAGCATTATGTCATGCACAAAATGAGTATGCATACTCCCTTTTCTATCTTCTACTCATTTATGATGATACTGAATAACAGGGCTCAAGGTAACCCCATTTAGTTTAAACTTCCATTTTGACAGCTGGTAATTGGCAACTCCTCTCTAAACAGAGTTTCATGCTTCAGATTTGCTTCTCAAAGTTTAAACATTATCATTTACAAGACTTTCATTAGTGAAAAGCACAATTATAAAGCAGAAAGAATCCATACCTGAAAGTTGCACTACTATAACTGGGGGGAATAAAATAAATAATTGTCTAACCTTTTATTAGGTCACTGAAGTAGTGTGTGCAGCTGTGGGCTCCCCAGTAAGAGAGACATCAACATACTGGAGGATAGTCCAGCACCAGGCCATGAAGTGATTAAGGGAGTGGAACTTGGGAGATTCACCAGACTCGTACAAAACCTTAGGGGAAGGGACCCTGAACAACATGTTCTAGGTGACTGCTTTTTGAACAGGGGGTTGTATTTCTATATTTTAATTTTTTTTTAGTTCTTAGCTGGTTCATAATTTTTATTAGCCTCTGAAATGGTGGCTTTCTTTTCACAGAATGCATTATGAGTATTTTTTATTAATAATAAAATTTTTATCAGGACCAATTTCTTTTTTCAGCTGAGTATAGTCAAAGATATTGCAATTAAAAGCAACTGCAAAATTGTCACTTGTTTGATGATCAGTAATATTTATAATTAACGTTCTATTCAGATACTGAGAATGATCCAGATACAAAAGCCAAACCACACCAAAATATCCCTTGTAACTAGCTGAGCAGTATGAAATTAGCTTTCATTATTTAAGCAGCTTCTTGTTAATTTTGCTGAAATAAAATAAAGCAGCAAAACATTTTATATCCCCCTACATCCATCTAATCTTATTGCCGATTGGAGTTGTTGCAATTTATTCTTTAATAGGATATACTTAGTCACCTTTTTAACATGTTTGAATAAAGACTGAAGAAAAACTTTCGGTACCTGAAACATAAGTAAATTAACCATTACAGTGACCACACTTAAGTGAAGTTTAACCAACATTCTTTAGATTAATGAAAAGGTTGAGAATACTGACAGGCACTACACCATGCTCTAGATGGCAGGCTGGGGGAAGCAAATGCTGCCTGGTATTCTGCATGTCCTGGTCTAGGTCCCCAGTACCAAAGACACGGCCCAAACTGAAGAATACTGTAAAGTACCATGGAAGGGGTTCAACTCAGGGACCCATGGTGAGGTGAGATTGAGATGTTAATTGGCCTGTTTACTCCTGGATGAGAAGGTTCAACTGCGGGATCCGCCAGCAGTCAGTCACCTAAAGGAGAGCCTTGGAGAGGGCTGACAGAGACACCGAGGCGCACAGAATGAAACCCAAGATGTGATGGTCCCAGGTCTCTACACCAGACAGCTGGGCTGAATACAAAAGGTGAGCATCAGACCATGGGCCATGGAAAACCCAAATCTGCTTTTAAAATTATATTAGTATAAATGGAAAGGGCATACCTTCATTTAAATTAATTTTTGTACTTAGTCCTAGTTTAAGGAGGAAAGGCCTCTACAGGTCATCCCAGCCTACTTTTTTTCCTCCAACTCCTGCTACATGATGCTATGTAATTTATTATTTCTGAAATATTGCAGCCTGTGCTGTATTTGAGATTCATCTTCCAATCTTAGTGATTTTATGGTTGACTTCCTATTTTGAAGAGTTTGCATTGAAATTAATACACAACTAACATTCCTTTTAAGGCATGTTCTTCCTTACCACGTCTCACCAGGGCCATTGTATCCAAATATATTATTTTTGTTCCAAAACTTTTCATAAAAAAATAATGAATATTTCTTTAACATCTCTTCTATTCATTTACTCTTGATGAAACGAGGAGGAATCATAATTTCAGGTCTTTTTTATTTTATTTTTCAAGGTATAATGCATCATTTAAAAAGGAAATACAGCTCTAAAAGTTGCTGTTAAGGACCATAAAGCAGAGAAATAATATGTAGTTCCTCTGCAAGGTTTTTATCTTAACAGCATTACTAACTGTGACATTTATCCTGCTTAACCTCACCAAATGTACCCTAGGGAAATGTCAACAGAGTCTTATGGTTTTAATACAAATGAATTATCAAAGAGTTTGAATAATGTAATCATCTTAATGTATTCAGTTTTTATAATGAACATCTGTTATGGGGATAGAGAACCAAAGTGACTGGTTAATGTAACAATTAAATAAACAATTAAATGCAAAAATTAATAAAACTGCTTTTACAATTTTAACTATTTGAGTAGCAACCTGACATAACTGTCATTGAAACGTTCTTCACATCCCTTATTTCCACTGGATACAAATTTCTCTGATGGAATACATGTATGCTTTCTAGATGCTTGTTATGAGTATAATCCTGTTTACAAAGACAGCTTGTTCCCCGGATAGAAATCTTCTCCCTTGAGTGATGCATATTTGTGTTCTTAAAGTTCCTGCCAAATCTCTTACTTTACATGTCTTTGCCAATAATCCTTTTGCAGTGTATTTTCTGTCAACTCCATTTATTAAGAGGGTTGTTTTCAAACATGCTGCTAGCATACATTACTGTAATGCTGCTCTCGTGGGGATACATTCTCTAATTATCGAGATGGTCTAAAAAAATGCCTCTGCTATTTACTGCTATTTTATTTCATTCTGGCATTATACTTTATGACCTGAATATAAATTTTTGAAAATTTACATGAACGAGACATAATTTTGCAATCTATACTCTTTTGAACTACATTTTATGAGTAATTCCAAGAAATCATGAATACTTTTCTTTTTAAAGATATGATGACATTATATATGATTCAGGAAATAAATACCCTCACAGTTTTATCTGAGTTCCTGAATGACATTTCACTCAATCTCCATGCTCTGAACCTTGTTCCTACACTGTAACCAACTTGTTCTTTTGCTCCTGAAATGCAGAAATTTGAATACACTTTAGGCACGTTTGTCAGTTTGTCATCAGACATCCATGTAGACAGAACATTTTAGGTCCTGAGTATGCAAATTTGGTACATTGAAATTATACTCTGAGACACCCCTTGCCAAGCTGGTTCGAGGCTTGATTCATCTGCTTTTGCCCAATGCTGTTTACTTGACAACTACTATTTGCTATTCACAATTTGTTAGATAGCGACTGTGCAGCCTGCATTCAGAATACTATTACAATGAAAGTTATCACATGATTAAAGGTCTTAATGACTCTTAGATTAACCATGGAATCACAGTGACAAAGAGCCATCATGACTTTGGCAACAACCACGACTTAACTGGAAATTAACATATATTTTTTTACTGCTATTATAACACTTGGCTTTTAGCTTCCTCACTGAAAACTGCGTCCTAAACATAAATGACTGTGTAGTATGTCATGTCTAGGGGGTTATATACCTCACTATAGTATTCACAGCTTCTGCTGTACTGACTAGGAAAAAACTGAAATGGTTATACCTGAATTTCAAAGGAAAATGGGTTTATACACTTGAGGCTTACATGCTTAGCTTGGGTGTTCAAGGAGTTCTCTATCTCCTGTCAAGATTCAGACTTTAGAGCCAGCAAGTAAGTGCCTATCTCTTTATTCACCAGGAATGAGTATGGGAATATACCTTTAAACTCCCAATATCACAATGGTATTTTCTCTGTCTATATAGAAGTGGTGTAGTCAAAATACATTAGAAACAGAAGACAGGTTCAAACCTGAATCAAATTTACATTTCTTGATGTTCTAGACCATACTTTATACCAGCCATAAATCTCCCTATTGAAAGTATTGCAGAAGAAAAAAAAAAAGTCATGATTAGGCAAAGTATGATAATTACTGCTGAAAAAGTCCCTTGGAAGTGAGGAATCCTGGCTCTACTGGCTGCTCACCCTTCAATAGCCAAGGGAATAACAGTGTCTCATAGATGACAACTCTGAAACCTGGGCACATAGGCAAGTTTTCTCACAGGGAAAAATCAGTCATTTCAGTCAAGAATGAATGTAGAAGTTGCTGCTGTCAAAATCACAGGAACATATGCATAATTTTCATTCTTGCATTCACATTCATCAGTACTAAGTAGCATGTAGAGGAACCAAAACAGATGGCTGTGACTCTGAACAGAACTTCTGCAGTTTACTGTCTGCTGGGTTTGATTACTTAGTTAAGGATGCCCTCACCTGTCTGGCTGATTACAGCTTCCCTTTCACTGCACAGTCGTTACCATAATCAACCTTGAATCTTAGTGTACTCCATGCCCCTTATCTCACTATTCATTCTCCATCCTTTCCAAACCACTGAAATCTTTTAAACCATTTCAGTCTGACCATTTTTTCTAGGGGAAAAGAATGACATGCTTTTCTCAGGATCTTCTGCAGAGTTTTTCATGTATAATCCTTTATTTCCCCCCCACCCCTGCTCAGATTATGCTGAATTCTCCTAGCACTGGTGGCTCTGTGGTCACCCAAAGATCTGTATTTCATGCAATGCAGGGGACAAGTGACTCTAGGTATCGGGTATGGGCCAAGCACAGCTGGTCTTTCCTTTTGGATAGTAAGGACCTGGAATAACTAGGCAGAAGACCTCACCTAGGGCAAGATGTGAAACGGAGGATGAGCTGTGACACAGTAGTAGCAATCTTGTGTATGAAAAAAACATCAGAATTTAGATAAATCTTCCTGAAGCTCTTGGAAGCACTAGCTGATTGTTGTCTCTTCACATTGAGTCAGAAATTAGAAGATTTATACTTCTTGACATGAAGTGCCTATATTCTGCCCCAGTTATGCTTTAAATGCCTTCTGTGAACTAAGCCTCGATCTTTTAAAATTAATTATCTTTAATTACCAGGTTCGCTCTCTGTCCTCTGAAAATTGTCACTTCATTTGCTTTGTTCCAATATTTGCTTACCTTCCCATTTAAACTTGACTTCTCATAAAGAAATTCTCAGTTGTACAACAGGATATTTCTAGCTAATTTCCTTAATACCCAAAGGATGCACGTAATCTGGACTTTGAGAAATGAGTATTAATTTTCTTATGTATATTCCCTCCTTTGATCATAGTTATTTTTACAAGGTCAGTTCGAAGCATAACTTCATAAATTTTCAGGTACCTCCTCTAATTTCATTCCCTGTGTCCTTCAGCATTAGCAGTCAGAGGTAAATGACAACCTAGCTTTTTTTCCCCTGCATTATTTTCCACTTCCTGAAGATTGCCCTGCTATGTTCCCCTGAGTTTCATTTTGCATGCCAGAAACCAAGATTTCTTTGACATAAAACTACCTCTCCAAATCTCACCTTCTCATGGCTCCTTGAGTAACTCATTTTCATTTTCATTAATATTCCATCCTTATGAACCAGCACATTAGATTTCAGAAATGCATAGAAAATCACCATTGGTGTCACCCACTTCTGCAGTCTACTATTTCTATTTGTTTCTACCCTTTCCATACATCCATTTTAATATATTAACAGAGAATCTCAATTTTTCTTCTAATCTGATTTCTGTCTCAGATAATGCATTTCTGAGTAAACTGGAATCGCTTTGCATGTTTTAGCTCAGCTGCTACTTGAGCTCTGCTCCCCTTCACCATCCCCACTCTGCCAAAACAGGTCTTGAAGGCATTATGGTTCATGCAGACCATGAAATAGACTGTTACTCAGAAAGGATTTGTTCCTGAAAGAGGTAAATGTTTGTCCTGGTAAGTTTTGTGTGCCTTTGCTGTCGGTGAGTGCTTAAAAGGCAGAAGAGAAAGGAGCCCAAAGATTTTTGACGAGGACAAGTATATCCATTAAAGATTAATTATTTTAATGCTGGAAAATTAAAAGGAATCCAATATTTTAGGTTATATTAAAACTAATAACTTGATGGCAATATTTGGTACAATGGGTAAGATTTATATTGAATAATGGCAGAAATTCCAAGAAGTCTATCTGTAATGAACCTGTGACTTTAATTGACATTAAAACAGTGTTTAAACATTGGCCTATTGAACTGTGAGTCTCTCTCCATTTAATTGAGTTTAATGCTAAAATAGAAAAGACATTTTAATTTTAGACATGGGCAATAAAAAACTGAAGTGTAAAGATCTGAAATCTCAGGGAATTTAAAAAGTCTTTCTTAAGAGTAAGATTGATTTTACTGAGTGTAGACTATTTGAGCACCTGATTACCTATATATGATTTTCACTATTGTACCTTTTTTCCTCCTCTTTCTTTTCTTGAAAAGAGAGCTGAATTTACTTTCCAAGATCACATAAGGGGTTGATATGATTTCTCAAAAATGTTACAAAGCAAATAATTTGCTTCAGTGCTGCCAAGGCTAAAAAAGACAGAAAGTTTGAGCACAGACTTTTCACCCTTCTAAAGTAGAGCTAATTTTGAAGCTTTGGCAAGAGAAACAGCTTTGTCTTTACGCAATGTTTCCCTTACAAATCTTTATACTTGTAGAGTCATCCAAAGTTCATCCTTTAAAGTCTTTCCTCTAAAAATATTCAAAATTTTCTAAATTATTCCATTTAACACAAAGACAATTATAGTTCTGGATTCTATAAACATTCTTCCTCAGAAATAAGTTGTCTTAGAAACAGACGCATACATAAATACATACATGCTTTCCAGAGCCTGCTTTTTAAGAGGAAACTTGAACGCTGAACAGCAGTCTCAAAACATTCTTCTGGTTCTCATTAAAATAAGGCAAAATTAAATGCTCATCTATATTTGATTAGATAATATATAATTAATATATTTTGCTCTCAATACCAGATGTTCTTTCCTTCCAAAAAGCCTAAAATTTGTGAAACAAGAGGAAAAAAACCAACCCCTGAATCTCAGATAAACAGATCACAGAATCACAGAATCACAGAATCTTAGGGGTTGGAAGGGACCTCAAGAGATCTTCGGGTCCAACCCCCCTGCCAAAGCAGGCTCCCTATCTCATATTACATAGATAGGCGTCCAGACGAGACTTGAATATCTCCAGAGAAGGAGACTCCACCACCTCCCTGGGCAGCCTATTCCACTGCTCCGTCACCCTCACTGTGAAAAAGTTCTTCCGCATGTTGGTGCGGAACTTCCTGTGCTCCAGCTTACAGCCATTGCCCCTAGTCCTGTCCCCACTGACCACTGAAAAGGGGCTGGCCAATTCCCCCTGCCACCCATGTCTAAGATATTTATAAACACTAATTAGGTCCCCCCTAAGTCTTCTTTTTTCCAGGCTGAACAGACCCAGCTCACTCAACCTTTCCTCATAAAATACTCATAAGATACTTTGAAGCAAACGGGGCTTGAAATAAGATTATATACTTTTAGGCTATATTCCTAACAAATTATAACCTAATTGCAGAGGAATAAAGGTAGGCATTAATTTGTGGAAGCACAGGATGAGGCAAACTTTCAGAGACTGAGCTTGAAATGAGAGCCTTTTGTAGTACAAAAACATGATGAGACAGCCTTTCATAGCATTTCAAGCTTTTCCATAATGTATTGTCATTGTAGCCAAAGAACCCATCATATATGATAATTTTCACACAGTTTGAATAAGAACCTCAAACAGATCAAAACAAACTTTCAAGTTGCCTTTGTGGTTTGTAAATATATTTAGAAATTACTTTGTATCATAAACAATAGCACTCTAAGCGCTTCAAAAGGAAAGCTGTTAGTTATGTTACCTAAATAAAGTAATGTTATTTACTGAGACTAGTTTACAACACTTACAGTAGATAGAAACATTTATGTAAACAGAAAAATCCTGGAATGATTTCGTAAGGCATACTTGTACAACAACCATATTGATTAAAGTTACTGCTGAATTTCATTGCTTTGAGTTCTATTAATATACTGGGGTAAAAAATTGAATTGTCTCAGCCTAAGGAAGATGTGCCTTATTAAGTATTTGAAAATATAAGTGTAAGGTGTTGCACTTGAGCCGGAAGAATCCCAGACATAGATACAGACTGGGAGAAGAGCTCCGTGAGAGTAGCCCTCCTGAGAAGGACATGGGGATTCTGGTGGATGAGAAACTTAACATGAGCCAGCAGTGGCTCTTGCAGCTCACAAGACCAATGGGATCCTGGGCTCCATCAGAAGAGGGGTGGCCAGCAGGGACAGGGAGGTGATTGTCCCTCTCTGCTCTGCCCTCCTGAGGCCCCATCTGGAGTCCTGTGTCCAGATCTGGGGCCCCAATACAAGAAAGATGTGGAACTGTTGGAGAGGGTTTAGAGGCACCACAGAGATGATCAGAGGGCTGGAGCACCTGCCCTACAAAGAGAGGCTGAGGGAGCTGGGCTTGTTCAGCCTGCAGAAGAGAAGGCTGCAGGGGGACCTCATTGCAGCCTTCCAACCCATGCCATTCTATGATTCTATGGTAAGTATTAGACTGCACAAACCTCATAATTTCCTCTGATGAATAACCTAAGGGAAAAACAGCAACAAACCCAAACAAATCCTCCATATGCTGTTAGTCATTATCCTCAGAATAGTCACCAAAGCTGCATGTTGCAGTGAAATGTATGGGCAAACGCTGGCAGTGAAATACATCACTAAAACATGCTGCATACAGAACAACAAATGAACAGTTTACTGCAGGAACCGCGGCTAAGGAAGACGGAGCCAAAGTTGACACCAAGAGAGGTAGCACCAAATAAAAGTGTTATCTATTTCCAAGAAGATTCAGATTAGTAAATTTATGTACCTGATCAGTAAGGAATAGTACATTTCCACTTGATTATTCTGCCATACTGCAGAGTTGCTGCTTTAATACTGCTTGGCCAGTCTGTCCCCATGGCTCTGACTTGGAGACTAGTCTCCAAAGTTGCTACAACTTGACAAAGATACAGAATTATTTGGCAACTAGTTTTTTAAAGTTGGGCTTTTTGTATAATGACATTTGGAAAATGAAAGTGAAAAGTGTTTTTCTTGTGGAAATATTTTCTTTTTTTTAGGACAAATGCAAGCATCTCATGTTGACAGGAACATATAACCTAACTAATTTAGGTTATGTGCAATAGTGTAAAGTGCTTTTCTTTATTAAAAAAATTCATAGAAGCTGATTTTTTTTCCATTATGACCACATCCAAATCCTTATTTCATTTAGTGACAAATGTTGGAGGAATTTGCACCCTTAGATTGCCCTAAATGCTGTATGTTAAAAGATACCATGCTAGCTGTATAATCTTTATCACTGCCATACAGGGAGGTTTTATTCATTTAAAATCATACAGATCCCAAAACAATAATCCAAAAGGCAGACTTAACTGAGTTCCCTTGGAAGCACACCACTCAGATTATTTTCTCTAAATCTCTAAGGCCATTAGTAGAAACCTGATAAATGAGAAATAGCACCGAATAAAAAGAATGTTACTGCAAGGCTATAATTTAATTTCATATAATTTTTCTAATATTTTAAGTTTTTAATAGCGCCAAGATTAACTGAGTCATACTTCATTATATTACTTTGCTTCAAATATTTGACCTCTTTTGATTTCATTAATGGAAAGTATTCTTCTCTTCTGTGAATGCTATTATCATTGTTATTTTACAATACTTTTTCCTAGCTTTTCTAGTTCAACAGTGTATACATAAACTATCCAAATAATTACCAGTTTTACTTCTGACATTTTTGATACTGGTGGGTGTTGAAGGATATTAAAAATAATAATAATAGAAAAAATCATCTTTACAAATCGATCGCTACATTTATAGTAGAGGTGCACCTTCAAAGAAAATTCATGTTCTCAATTATTCTTGGTTCAGCAGTTCTGTGTGTATGCACACAGACAACAAATACACCAAACTAATGAAAAACAAATCTAAATACACACCTCCTTTCAAGTTCTTGCATAATCCTTCCTGTGCAAAACAAATATCTACCAGGAATAGTTCCAAAAATCTCCCATTAATTTCCTGTATCAGCATAACTCCATTTTGAGTATTCTTTGGCAAGGCATGCTTCTCTTTGTCAGGAATGCTCCCTATTCCTGGTGGATATCAAGCTACATAATTGGGTTCCTGCTCTATTTAGGAATCCTTGCCTTTTACCAGGTGGGACCAGGACAAGTCTTTCTCTGATCTTCTCCTCAGTCAAAAACATGGGGGCAGAGAACTCTTTCTTAGGCTTGCAAGGATGGGAGGGTTGCTGGGCCTGGCCTGTCTCCAGCTAAGGTAAATCAGTTCACACAAACCAGCCCATTAACGGCTGAAATTTCCAGTGTGTTCAACGGAGGGCACTATGTGCCCAAATGTTTCAGTTTTTTCCTCACAACTCAACATTGCTTCCTCTACTCAACGCATTTAGCCTGGCCTCATTTAATATGAATTTCACCTCTGAAAGCAGGATTTCCATTCTTCTCTATTTAAAGAGATTTTTATTATAAAAATATATTTTTACCACAGCACATATTAATAAATTAATTTTCCCTAAAACTTCCTCTACGTGGGTTTTTTTAATAATAAACCAAAAAAATATAAACAAATCTTATCTCAAGAATAATTGCTTGCTCCAATATGGATTTACAAAATACTTGTAATATTCCTTTTCTACTATAGCCCTAGTTATTAAGAGTCAGACAGCTTTTAATTAGCTTAAGTCTAACTACAAGCTCTAACATATACTTTTTTGCTGCAAAAGAACTGTATCAGAATTTTATAATCTTCACAGACTGAACCTTCCTACTGAAAACAAATGATTTTATTCCTTCTGGAAATGTGAATCATGTCCTAAATCCCATGCCATATAAATAATACCTCCCGGATACAGACAGATCAAACATAAAAAGTCTAAGCCTTAATCCGTATCCCCAGACAATGCAAGCAACTTTAGAAAGCAAACATATCGTGCCTGAAAGAGGCTGGTTCTGCTCAAAGTCAGCCATACACAGCCATCATTGAATGCTATTGTTGCTTCCATACCAGTTCACCCTTCGTTGTACAAAAGGATGTTTGTGGTATTCAAAAATGACATGTTTTAACACCACTAAAAGCTATTTATAAAGACAATTACCTTTAAGCTGCTCAACTACACTGAGAAAATGCTATTTTTGCACACTGCATTTGTTATGTGCCCACAAATGCATGCATATACATAGACTTCACAAGGGATCTACCACCTTTTTTGAACTAAAATGTGCTGCATATGTTTTGAGCAGCAAAGAGCTGAACTTTCAGGTAATTTTAGTAGCTTAAAAGCTTTATTAAAACCTCATTAAGAAAAGTAGCAACAATTCCTGTCTCACACCATACTGCAAAGGAAGAATATTACTGTTCAGAGGTGGATTAATCATGCGGAGAGGTCTTCAGAAATGCTTAACAGAGTTGTTTTTTGCTTGAGAGTCATTCTTGGCATGCCAGTGCTCTATTCTGTATCACATTTGTCAGGAAGACAATGAATAATCCTTACCTAAAGAACAATTACAGATCCCTAATTTCATCTCTTTCATTTCCCTTAATTAGAGAAAGTACCAAGGGCAGAAAACATAGGTAAGCCCCAACTGCCATTAACAGCAAGTGAGATTTGTATAAGTAACTTATTTGAATCTTAAATCTCTCCACCTGCACTGCATCATCTGCTACATAATTAGTTTATGTATTTTAGATGCTGTATATACTCCTGTTTTTCCATAGGTGAAACATCTTTCCTGCTCCTCCAGACTGTAACCAAAGATGACAAACATCCACCAAGCTATTTCCAGGTATCCACTTTCCTAAGAGGAAAAGCTGCTCCAAACGTGACGTTGTGAAAGCTGCTGTCCAGACTGCAGGACACATTACCTCATTACCTGTTCTAATCCTACATATACTCCCTGACTTTCTCCCAGAGGCAAAGCATACATAGGCATGCTCTGAAACTACATCAGAAAGTTATGGGATGTGGTCCCACGTCCTCAAGTCAGCCACGTTCTTTTTAAACTAAGCAGTCACTTTTTACCTTGCTAGCAAGTTTCGTTTTGCTTAGAAAGGATTTTTCTATGCTAATTTTATACATAATAGTTCTCAGACTACAGTATGACATGTAGGAACAGCAACTTAAATTTCACAAACATGTTTATCACAAACAGTGTCACAGAGCTACGCATCTCAGAACTTTACCTTGTCTGTTCTTAGCTGGTAACATGCCTGGAAATGCATAAATTCCAAATTGTAGCTTAAAGTTTTACATTTTCCTTATTAAAGATTGTCAGTACGTGACCCTGTTTGGTAAGACAAGAAGATCTAGCACTTTGAAGTGATTTATTGGATAGACTAAAGAAAATCTGATTAGTAGCAAAAAAACTGGGGGGTTTGCAGATCTTTTAACAAGCTTGGTAATTTTCAGAGCCTTACTCTTATGTTTTAACTTTTCTTATTACAGAACATAAAAGGGTGGGAAGACAAAATTTCAAAAGATGTTTTTCTGTGCTAATTTCTTACTAAACACCATATATGGCAATTCAGCACGTCTAGACTAAAAATCAGATATATATTGAGGCTGAGGGAGCTGGGCTCATTCAGCCTGGAGAAGAGAAGGCTGCAGGGGGACCTCATTGCAGCCTGCAAGTACCTGAAGGGAGATTATAAGCAGGAGTGGATTCATCTTTTTAAAAGGATAGACAATGGCAGGACAAGGGGGAATGGATTAAAACT
Organism: Laterallus jamaicensis coturniculus; assembly: GCA_022605575.1. Classification (NCBI taxonomy): domain Eukaryota; kingdom Metazoa; phylum Chordata; class Aves; order Gruiformes; family Rallidae; genus Laterallus; species Laterallus jamaicensis. Next base: position 2,742,255 of record JAKCOX010000057.1, read on the forward strand.
AAAGGAAGGAAGGTTTAGATTAGATATTACGGGGAAGTTTTTTTACAGAGAGAGTGGTGAGGGGCTGGAACAGGCTGCCCAGAGAAGTAGTGGATGCCCCGTCCCTGGAAATGTTCAAGGCCAGGTTGGATGGGGCCCTGGGCAACCTTGTGAGCTCCAGGCCCGAGGTTGGTTGCCCTGCCTGTGGCAGGGGGGTTGGAGCTGTATAATCCTTGGGGTCCCTTCCAACCCATGCCATTCTATGATTCTATGCCAGTCTTAAAAAAAACTATTTGTATAGGCCTGTCTGTGCTTCAAAATATTTTTTAAGAGGTAGAAATGAATGGTCCATAACATATTGTCATCTTTAACTCTCTTACATTTCTGTGGGACAACTATATACACCCTTTCTCTGCTGCCTACCCCCTACATAACTCCTATAATTTAAGGAAATGATAAAAGAAGACCACATTAAAAAGTCAACTTCCACCACCGGCAAAAGATTGATAAAATATGAATTCACTGATCATTCCTCAAAGTCACAGGTATGACAAATACAAACTTTTCAGATGCCAAAATGTTGAATCTGTCTCCAGGAGTTAGATGATAATCTTTTAAGATGTTTACTTCCCTCTTCATTATGTCTTCATATGAGAAAGTAAAATGATCTCTGGATGGATTCTCAGCAGATATCCTTTGGGCAGCAAATTTGTTGTCTGTTCAAACCGTGTATGTTCTTTACCCTTTTTTGACCTACATTTTTCCCAGACATATTTAAGGCAGGTTACATATCAGAACAGGTGATTACCATCTTAGATCAAACATGGATGTGAGCTACTAAAAGAATATGAGTATTGGGTTTTTCAGGGGGATACTGAAACACTACAAACTGTCAGCAATTTATTTATATAAGTACATAAAAATGCTATTAGAAGACAAAGGGTATAAGACTAAATATTAGTCAGCTATCTTCTATGAAAAATCATCCTATAATTTCTTTGAGAAAAATCAGTATTACAAAAAGTAACAACATAAAATAGTGCCTTGGTCTTTGTCATAGCCTGGTTTTTAGCACTCCTGTTCTGGTATCTCATTTCTCCACCCAAAACATTGTAAGTCTGCCAGTCATGCTAGAGGGAAAGATGAACAAACAAGAGACAAAACCCCTGATAATATCATAACAGAATTGTTAAGTCAGAAGAAAAGATCTGATTTTGGTGGAAGCTCTGAATACCAAACAGCTCTAAGAGCTCTACCCTTGGACTACTGTTACAACCAGCAATGCCAACTGCAAACATAAAATAAATTCACCAGCATAGCTTTGCATAAGCTATACCTAATTCACAGCAGTGGGTTAAATTACAGCTACTCCCACTTCCTAAAAATTTAATTAGAGAATTCTAATCAACATATATCAATTTTACAAAGAAAATTTTGCTACCTCCATCTAATGTCATTTGACTCTTTATATAGAAAAAGAGTGATGCCACTGATGTCTTTACAAGCACATTTCCCTAAAAACATATGATAATATTTACAAATTCAGCAATTTTTAATAGAGTTTGGTAGATGAGATATTGTTTTCTATTTCCTAAGGTCTCGTTCTGTGTTGCGATAGGCAATTAAACAGCTGGTGTATTTCAAACAAAGTCATGGTTGACAAGGTTTCTCTGTAATGTTGTCACAACATTAAACTATGCAAACAAGCATACAAAAATGCCAACAATTTTTCTAAATATAGATGCCTGGTGGATTTATAACATATCCTACAGAATTTCAGTTCCTTAAGACTTCCTACCATATTTGGATTTATTATCTGTGCTAACCACTTGCCTCTTGTCTTAAAGAGATTATCAAGAATGTTTTATGTAATCTTCTCCCATATATTTCAAATTTCCTCCTCAAAACAATATGTAACTGGGAGGTAGCAGGGATAAAATTGAAAAAGAGGTTTAAGTATAAATTGAAAACACCAACTCAACCCACAGATACAAAATCTTTGTATTGTACAACTTATCCTAAGAGTTATTAAAAAAAAAAACAAAAACTTTTTAATTAAATGAACCCATTGAGCTAAGAAATCAATGCACATTGTACCTACCGTACTGGTGTTTCTGTGCACTTATGCATAAAGGAGACACTCTCCATTAGCCTTGAGTGTTAAGTGGCAAAACCCCTAAAATCTATTTCTTTCATGGCAAAATTCCAAGTAAGTTTTTGTAAAATCCCACTCATGTAGAATATGTGCATGTACAGTGTTTGCAGCGATATTTTGATTTTTCATTTGTCCTTGTTATGTACATGACTTGAGAAGACATACTTTTAGAACAAATACGAGATTGGATATCCTCTTGTGTGCAAAATATAAAGAAAATGTTACATGTTTACTCCACATAAGCATCATTCACATTGCCATAGAAAGATATTCAAGCAGCAGCTTTCACATAGAGCTCAGAGGAATACGTGGTTCCTTTGTTTTCTGTGGTTACTTTATATTCCACGAGCACCACTTGCCTGAGATGGACCCTTATGAATCTGTGCTTGTGATCTCATTTAGTTCTAAGAGCTGGTTATTTACTCCAACCTTCTTCTAGCCAGTTACTTATCTGTGGCAGGATATTCTCTTGTTCATTGGGGTTTTTGTTTCCTTAAAGCCTTTGTCAAAATTTTATAAATGGTAGCACTTCAGAGGAAAAACCATCACCTTTATTTGCGTGCTTGCTGACATCCAGGGACTTCAAGCCACTGGCAAGGCAGAACCTCCCTTTTCAAAAGCCACATCACTCTCCCCACACAAACTGTACTTGTTCAGGTATTTAGCAACTCCATCCATTCTGACATTCTCTAAATATACACTTAAGTAGTTGTAATTGCCTAAACCTTCTCTGCTTCTTCCCAAAGGCTTTGTAGATGTGGGTTGTTGGTTGGTTTTGGCTTTCTTTTCATACACATGCAAACCTCCAGATTTACAGGTGCTCTCCTACAGTGAATACCAACACACATATTTCATTTATCTTCCCTGCATTTTTATCTTAATTACAGCTTTTATGAGCTAACCTTCTAAAAAAAAGTCACGTTTGCTAACGATTTTTTTCAAATAAGTCAGTGCTGCAGTTTGAAATACATAAAAATGAATTCAACTTAATCTATTAATTTAATCTGTTCTCATGGATCTGCATCCATACAAATGGCATATATTACTTGCTTTCTCTTTATTCACCAATGTGCAGGATTAGTTTCTTATGCAAACAGTATTTATTATGACTTAGTTTATGATGTCAGTGAAAGCATCACTGATATGTTCCAAGTCAAATTTTTAAGAGAATAATTAATTCAAATAGACAAATACAAATAAATAACCACTCAAATTACAATTCTACTAAAACACTTGAATTCAAGATCACAGAATTGTAGGGGTTGGAAGAGACCCCAATAGATCATTGGGTCCAAACCCCCAAGATACTCTATTGTATTCATTTCCTTTCTGTTGCTTCTCATGGGCTGATTTGCAAGAACTAAAACCTAAAGCCTCTCAATTAGATCATAAAAAATGCCTATAGCTTTATCTCAAAAAAACAAAGAGAGAAAAGATATCAGGGTGGACAAATTTCTATTTCTTTCTTTCTGTTGTTTTTCTAAATTCACAATTTGTAGTTCAATTTCTAATCAAATGGAGAGGAGGAAATATTAGACTTGAGTTCTCAGTATAGTTTAAAAAGGCATGAAAATCAACTTGTTACCAAAAAAATCAGGATCAATCATGTGCAGATCAGTTCTTCCTACTTCTTTGGTGCTACCCATGTCTGTCTCTCCATTAAAAAAGCATTACTAGAGGGGATCTCGTCATTGCTGTTCAGCTGTATCCATATAATCCTCTCATTAAAGGGTTACTAAGGTTTACACTGTATGGAATAAATTTGCAAACCTTCTTCAGTTAAAGAATGAACATTTTCTATGGGAAAATAGCTCTGCTCTTTAAGTCCCTAAACCTGAGACGTAGGTAAATTAGAAGTTACTTCATCTCTCCTGAAGCAAAATTATGCAGTAGGACCATGCTGGTAGGCTTAGTGTACAGTTCAGCATATGCTAAACAATATTCTTTTCATGATTACAATATTCCCATAAAGCACAGAAGTCACTTACCCAGTCATCTGTTTTGTTTTTCTGTGGTAATATTTTGTAACTGAAGTGGTATTTAATTTCAAGACACTACTGTTGACTGGCTACAACTTCTACAGAACATTTCTTTGTTGAATAATGCTACTCCAGCTATCCCCAAATTACAAGTAAACAAGAACCCTTTGTAATTATATCAGCAAGATACAAATATTAATTCCACCACCCTGTGGCATAAATATCACACACACAAACAGTATATTCAAATAATGCTATTAAAGAAAAAAAAACCACCTATAAAACACCTATAACTCATTCAAGGGAAAATTCTGTCTCAATAGTATTTGCCTAAATGACAGCAGAGCATGCTGGGATCCTGAGAGCTGAGAGTTAAGATACACATAAACACTGGCCAGTACTTCACATTGCAGAAGAAGACTCGATGTTCTACAGGTAATTTATTCTGACTGTACTGTACGGTTCCTAGATGGATTCTTACCTCAGTAAGACAAAGGAGAATGAAGTTTCAATTTCTATAATTTGGTTATTAAATTTCACTTTAGGCTAAGAGATATTTCAACTACCATTGTACATTTCATTTTTATGCTGCTTCTATCCATGACTTAAAATAAAATGTGAGACAATCCCTTTCTCTTTCAAACTTTTACAGGCATTTAATTGGTCTCCAAAACCTTTTGCAGCTACTGTAACAAATGTTATCAGAAAAACTTTTTGTCCAAATCAAATCAGCTTCTTTTATGATTATTTACATTGTCAAAGTTCCCAGGAGCGTTTCAGTGATGAAAAGGGTAATAGATAAGGGATATTAATCCGAATATATATTTTAAGATACCAGTTCAAGTTTATTTGTTATTAAAGATGAGAAAAATATGCTTTGTTTTTGTTTCTTCCTTAGTGTCAGATAAAAACTATTAATTGAATATCTGGTCTCAGTCCTTATCTTTCCTGTGGCCATTAATACAGTAAATGTTTTAAGTGGCTTCCTAAAATAAAGCACCTAACAACAAGAAAAAAACCCATTTCAGACACATACCTAGCATTTATTCTGCAAAGCACACAAGGCAGCATACATCCTGATGCCTGTGGAGTTAGCTCTTAGAAACTCATGTTAATGTCAGAAAACACCTTTCTTGTGCTGTGCTAACCAGAATTAAGGTACTGAAAGTAGATGACCTGTGCCATATTCTCTGAAAACAAGCAGCTGTCTAATGCCAGTTTATATCAGAAGTAAACCAGTCAGAAAAAACTCTACCTGCTCAATAATTCCGCCTAAAAGGCCTACTAAAGATAGAGCTCTCCAGAACATGAGCTAGGAAATTTTAAAAGCACTCACTTTATCAAGTGTCAGTACCAGCAAAATGTAGTTGAAGTTTTGACAGTAGTTACACTTCAAAGGGAGATGATGCTTTGATACTTAGGAATATAGAATAAATATTGGGGGAAAAAAAAAGGAATGCAGATATTCAATGAACATAACATACATAGTTTGATTAGAGAATTGTAAGAAACACAAAATCTTCATCATAAAATGACAAGGCTTGAATTGTAAAGTAGCCTCTGGAGAAGGATTTGCAGGAGGTTTGTGTTATACACACAGGTAGATATCTAGTCAAGACATTTGCCAGTAGGATTTCTACAGGGCCAGCTGTGCCAAGGCAGCAGAAGTGCACAAGCTGAGTGGCTGGACTCACCAGAGCGAGTTAGTAACCCAGGTTGGTTTCAAATTAAATCTGGTTCAAGCCTTAACCTCTGTTGCCTCTGTACAATAGGACAGGTTAGACTATCACCAGTAAACTTTCCAAAAGGATTTCACAGAGAGCAAAGAGCAACCAAGCTGTCGATAGCTCTGATATATTTGAAGCAACCTACCTGTCCATTTAAAGCATTTGAGCAAGCGTGTAGGTCTGTACCCCCTCCAGGGGACGCACACGCACCAGAAGCAGGACAGTGGGGCTCTATCTTTGTAGATCAGTTTTGCAAAGGCCCTTGATATTCAAGGCTGAAATAATTTTGATATCAAAGACTGCCTGAAACAGATTTTCAGTCAGATTTCTGTCTCAGAACAAGTGCATCATGAAAGCGCCCCTCACTTTTCACAGATTAAAATGAGATTGAGCCCACAGACTAGGATCACAAACCAGCTGTCATCCCTACTCTGAGTGTAAGATGGAGTAATGCTTTCATACATGGAATAATGCACTCACCACAGCCATGGCAGTACAGACAACAAACTGCTAGGCTGCTCAGGAAAATGGTATCATTCACATACAGACAAATCAAAGTAAAAAAAAAAAATATATGGTTTCCTTTTCCATTCTACAGGAAGTAGAATACAGTGCCACTGCACTGGGCCAGGAATCATAAGGCATGGTGATTCTGTAGTATATGCAGCTTTGTCTTTGTGTTGTCATGGTCCCTTTGCCTGCCCCACATTTTGAATTAGCTGGGGTTTTTTTCTCCAGCTATCTTGCTATCATTGCTCTTGTTTTTCTCTCCTCAGAGTATGTACTATTATTTACTCATTGATCTTTAGGTTCCTGAATGGGAACCTTAATAAATATGAAATTAACGCAAAGCAAAACCAGAGGTAGGTAATGGAATATGTTAGGAGAAATAAAAGATAACATCTCCTACCTCGGACACAACCTCCTCTGTTTTAATATCCCTGCTTTTGAGATCTCTTTAAAACCACAAGCACAGACCTTGAGAAGAAATATGCAATGTAGAAAACAGAACCAGGACTCCCTCAGGCAGAATATTAAACATTTCTTTTCCTTTTTTGAGAAACATCATTTATTCATAGACAAAGCCACTTAAATAGATATTTCTTAACAGAGGCTTCTCCTTCCCTTCCCTGAGCACAAAAGCCATGCACCCTGTTTGCAAAGCTGTTGTATAATGTTTTAGCAAAGCCAACGGAAACTCTGGTATTTAAGCAGCAATTTCAGGCAGGGAGTGTAAGGCACTGAGAGTTACTAAGTGGCTCCTGTTTGGGTGACAAGCTTCTCCTGACAAATCTCCTGCCCTGGAGGATGAGTTGGAGATTCAAAGAGAATTTGCAGAATCTCTCTGACAAAACGCTGCCAAGAGGAGGGGCGAAGGACAAGACAAACCCTCCTTCCACCCCCTAACAGGGAAAAAATGCTCTGATGGGCAAAGCCTCCATCAGTGGTTTGACTACTGGTTTTGGCCAGATTAACAGTACAAAGCACAGCACATTAATAAAGAAAGAATTACCATTATTTTGGTGTAGGCAACCCTAGTAAAATTAGAAACCAGGAAGTGAAGCCAGTCAGTGTTATCTATAGGAAGGATCCAGATGTTGACACCTCCTTTCTACTACATGTCCCATGGAAGTTGACTGACCCTCCTGTAATAATGTCATTGTGGATTATCTGTGCAGCTGAGGGTTTGGGAATGAAAAGTTTTAATGCCAACTGCTGAACATGAAATAGCAGGCAGTAAGGGGAAGCTGGGATAACGTCAGAGTAAGGGAATCCAAAACATTCAGGATGGAGTCATCGGACAACTACTACTAAGTTGAGCCTTTAGGAAGACAGAAACAAGAGAAGGAAGTATGCATGAAGGCAGAGAAAAAAATACAGAACTATTGTGATGTTTGTATTCATCATCCTGCATTTTAAAATAGTCAGAAATATCCTGAAGCAAGTAGTTTGTAAATTAAAGTGCCAGTGTCATCTTTAACAGAAAAATGGTGGGTGATTATTTAAATTTGGCAAAAAAAAAGCTGAGTGCATAATTATCAACTCATTTCAAAATCTGTACTTTTGTCATAAAAGTTAACCAGTGATCAGCTTGCAACCCTTGAAGAACTGCCTTGAATCGGTGGTCTGAGATGTGAATAAATCATTACTCTGACAACTTTCAGACCTTCAACACATGTAAGAGAGGCAGTGTAGAGTCTGGAAGGCTTCCCAGAAGTTCTCTCAGATTATCTATCTATGAGGTTAAATGTAGTAAGATTGGAATTAAAAAGAAACTGTGAATTTGCAGATTTAAATAAAGAGGTTGCTCCAAATATGCATCTGTATGTGTAATCAAATTGGTAAGGTTTCCTAAAAGATAAGGAGAGTTCTATGTTTAGTAGGAATAGAGTGATGTTCCTATAAATAGAAAACAAATAAATTTGTGTATCCCTTTTCAGTTGACACATTGAAGTTACAGAAATAAAAATAACCTTTATCTTGGGTGATTTTGTTCCACAAGATCCCCTAATCTTGTTAACAAAAAATATCTGGAAGACCAGAAAGGAGAAGGATAATTAAAATCAGCAGAAAATTGCATGTCCTGATAAAAAACCAAAACCAACCCCACAAAATATAAGCAAATATTGCATTTACATATTCTCTTCCATAATCTGAAGTCAAAATATTTCACTCCATTGATAGAATTTCACAGTATCATTCAGTAACTAATAACATTTCTCTAAGGATTTCAGTGATTCTTATTCTGCTTTGTAGGAAACAATTGTAGATGCCTATTATTTTTAATGCATATTTCCTTATCAACACTACTTCATGCAGGTTTGATTGTAAATCTAAACCTTACTGAATTTCCATGAATCATATCGTTTGGCCACAGAGTAGTTATAAACCTCAAATCTCTATTTTGCTTTGGTTTGTTTTTTTTTAACCTGTAATTAGGGTTTTTTGTTGCTTTCTGTGCATTGATTCCTTTAAGTTGCAGTCTGCTTTCTGTTTAACAACATGAGTTTTACAACTAAGCCTAGACCAGAACATGATACTGTAGTGAAACTGAAACTAAGGGACAACAAATTAAAATATTAAAAAGATGAACTATGGAAGTTATACAAAGGTAAAATATGCAAGTAGGTCTCTAAAGTAAAAAGAGCACATCACTATTCACAGGGTAACACCTGGTTTTCTGCAGCTTTGACAGTCAGCAACCTGGACTGAAATGAATGCAAGATACATATATCCTTCTGAAAATGCAAGGAGCTAAATAAAGAGTCTCTGCTTCCTAATACCTTTACCCAATCCTTTTGTCTGACAGGCTTCCTTAAAGGAAAAGGCCATTCTTAATATCAAAGTTAATCAATTTCTGCTCACCATTGTACAGTTCTTTTCAAGTATATATCTGTCATCTTTATGTTCGGGTCAGGATCAAGAAAACTGAAACATCAGTGAGCATTCCTGTATTAGGACCTCCTGAGACCTCCAGATAATAAAGACAAGTTTTGCAGTTTTACTTTTCTGTGAAATTCAGACTCGTCTACAAGAGAACCTGAAGAAATAGTAGAATACCATTTTAAGGGTTTACTGTGTACTCGGGAGATAAAGAAGTTTCTGAAAGAATTAAGAAGCATGAAGCACACACTTAGAAGTTAATAAAATAATAATAGGAATAAAACCTTTCTCCAGTCAAAGAATAGGTATTTACTAAAATCCTAAGCATCACAGGTAACTGAAATAGAGAATTCTTTGATGAGTTATGATGGATACATGGAATTTAGAAACTACTTAGAACGATATGACTTCTGATGTTAAAGCCTGTTAAAGTAACCTCTGAGCTGAGGTTGTGCAGGGTTTCTAATATACATTTATCTTTGACAGATATAATCTCCAGGTCTTAATATCATCTTAGAGTTCCTTAAAGTTCTTGAAAAAAAGTCAGAAAGGTAAGCTTTCATGAAGGGCCTAAATCCATACGGGGAGTATCTTGACTCTGAACCTGCTAGGATCAAAGTTTCTTCAATTCAGTTTTCATTTCTAGTCTGCTACAACGCTTAGACTGAAAGATGACATGCCATTGAATTAATATGTCCCTTCATGAGCATAACTGAAACTGTCATTTAAGCTTTTAAAGTATATTAAATAGGGAGACAATGTAGGATTATTATCTAAAGCACATCAGATTTGAAATAAAAGGCAGCTATTCTAACACACTTAAAATCTATATGCAACAAAAGGATTAATTTCATGTTATATGTTGCTCAAGATTTGGTATTTGACTGTGTTCCTTTGATGGTTTTGGTTTTGTCCATTCCCACCTGGAATATCCACAGTGCTGGCTGGACCACAAAAAGCCCAAAAGCTTTCATACAGTGTCCTGCTGATGTGCAAACTTTGCAGAAGTCAGAATAACTGCCTCTGGCTTTCCAACATCAAAACCCAGACAGAGATTTATTAATGATCCATTCGACTTTTGAAACATTGAGCCTAGCATTCAGATTCTTAATAACATTTTTTCATAACATGATCCTTGTTTCATCCCAAGAAAACAATTAGTTAAAAATTATAAAGATTATTAATAAAAGAAGTGACTGTCATTTTGCCTATAAAAGTCAAATGAAATTAAGGTTTTGCATGATGCAACAGACACTAAAGGAAATCTTTAACCAGGAACAGAAATCGAGTCCTGAGGCTGCCTGATACAAATAATTACATTCAGTATTTTTATTGAAAATAGGAGTGAAAACTCTGTAAAGATTTGTCCATTAAACATATTTATGCTGTATTCTGTTTGGTTTCGCATCATTTGATATCTACCCTTCCTGATATTCATATTACAAGTATATTGGGGTAGGAATGTCTTTCAGCACAATGTCCTGACTGTAAAGCATGCCTGTCTTCAATCACGTATACCTGTACCATAAGACCACAGGAAGCAACCTGGTTTGTGCTATCAGCTTGCTTCCATGGAAACTGTAAAATTAATGTAGCATTAGGTAGCACACAACAACAACCACTCAACAACCAACCAACGACCCTCTGCAGGCCACCCAAGATATCTTGATGCCCAAGAGGGAATGCCTCTCTGGATAACCCACAGAAGACTGGTTCTGCCTTAAGCAAAGAGGAAGTGTAATCCATAGAAAAAAAACCCCAAACACATACAAACACTGATGAAGCACATTGAAACTTGGGAAAAGAGAGAAGGCATCACTTTCAGAGTTCTGAAACGTGTTCTCTGCCAACTTCACAAATGCCTATAGCCAATAAGACACACGTGCTTGGTATTAGAAGTCTAATACTCAATATTATTAACCAAATTCTATAGAGTAAATGTTTGATTTTCACTAACTATATTTAATGAATTTTGTTAAGGATGGTGAGCAAGTGAAGTTCCTTTAAATGATTACCAAGGGTGGCTAAGAGTTGGAATAGTTTTTGCACTGTGCACATCTCTCCTGAGACACACAGTAAAGCAACATCATGACACTTGTTTCACTGATGAGAACCATTTTTCCTCTTTATCTTTGCCATCTACTGCATTAATCCTAAGTGAAATAAGCAATAGAAGAGATCTGTCAAAAGTGAGATGCCTCATTTTTTGAATGAGTTTGAATTTACACGTGTAAAAGGACATCAGTAATTTTCTCACATTTTCCTAATCTTCCCTGATGGATTCAGGCCGTGCTTTTCATTTACTCCAGATGCGATAACCAAACTGTCAGCTATGTTTCAGCATTTCCTTTAATCTTTCCCTGGAGCCAATAATAAAAGATTAGTAATTGACAGTGGTTGCTAGGCTAAGGGTAATGCTTATTTTAAACATGGGAAGCAAGAGATGTATTCTTTGAAGGGATAATTTGTGGGAGGCCAGAAAATTGGATTACTTTGTTATCTGTTGTGTAAATGACAAAGATATTCAGTGTCCTTAAAATGTCAAGGCAAGTTTAATTAAAAATTTAGTACCTAATTTGAAGGTGGGAGAAGAAAAAGGAAAGAAAGAGAATGGAGTAATGTTTACAGGTAATTTAGAAACTTTACCAGGAAGGATATGATGTTAATATAAGGTATAAAAAAAGATAAAAAGGGTACTGCTGTCCAACATATGGTCAGTTTTTGAACCTGACAGACTTCTTAGAAAGGGAAAAAGTACCCATTCTCACCAGAATGCACACACCATCAGCTAGACATGAATGACATTATTACCTATATTTTACAAGTCCAGAGCTGTGAATGAGAAAGTCACAAGAAAACATTTAGAAAAAAATCAGTTTCCTGGGAAAGAAATTCTCCAACCATATCCATATCTCACAACAGTTGTCTGCACAGAGAAGAATCTCACTTTAACCATGAAGTCAATTAATTACACAGCATATTACTACACCTAGTAACACAGTACCTTTCCTACATGATATGCAGAACACATTGTTGTTTCCCCTGTAAACTGAGGGAAATCGCATGGAGAACATTAATACTTTGGGACAGATTCTGGTTTTGGCAGCACAGCTGATCTCAACTCCAGTACTGCATGTAGACATTCATTAGCTAATCAAATTGGATACAGGACATTTGAATGGAAATATTAGTGCAAGATTTCATTGGTCTGAGAAAAGGTATGGCTGAAGTGTCATCATTGACAGCACATAACAGCACAGATTTTCTTGAAATAAGGTAACTAATTTAAGAAAGGTCAAAAAATTTTTCAAAGCAAAAGCACATTAAAATTATATTTTTAAAACAAATGTTAACATCTCACTAAATAAATTATCTTGAATCTTGTAAACATGGCAGGTTTGGGTTTTTTCCCTTCAATGTGTTAATCTGGTTTCTTTAAATTATGTAGATCTTTCTAATAAATCAGGTATACATATAGATAACTAGATATCTAAGGCACAAGCTGACCTTGCAACTGATGCTCACACTTACTGACCGCAGTAATCTTCATCCGCACCACAGGTGGTGCACCATCAGTGTGGCGTGGGTGCGATACCAGATTTTACCACCTGGGAGCACACCAGTAATAGTCTAAACACTTTCCTTGTCCCTTTTTTGCCCACAAACAGTATTTAGCACCTCATTTCGGTCACACGCTGGTTTTCTTATAACGAAGGAAACTTTTACTTCAAAATATATAAAGAAAGGAGAATACAATAGAGTACTGGGATCTTTCTTACAGATATTTGATAAGTAGGATAAACAACAAGTGCCATGGTAAAAATCCAAATGAACAAGAAAACTGGCAAAGAAAAAAGGTAACAATGGCTTTGAATTTTTCAACCCAAATCAGAAGTGTTCTGCAGTGCCACTAAGTTGATTGTATACCAAGGATCTTACTTTAAATCAGTTTGCCTTATACCTTTTCTGTAATCTTCAAGAGACTTACAGAGTTTACAAATTAGCTTCAAAGGCTTTCTCACGAAATATTATCCTGCTATCACAACATATTGTGGTATATGCCTGACTTAAAGCCATGCGCACGTGTGTTACAGGAAAAACCTCTGACTATATTAGTTTATTCTTCCAAGCTTCAGAGTCATTGCCGATTTCATTCTCAAGAGCCGAAAGCCCAATTCTCCATGCAATGAATTGCTACTCAACAAGAAGTTTTACTATCATTTGAAATAGCCAAATATGGAAGCAGTATCTGTAGAAACACGTGTTTGAGTTAGACAGATAGGTGTGTAAAGTGTGAGAGGTCGCTTTCATGATTAATAGACAGATCTGTGATTTCACTAACAACATGTGAAGGGAAATGCACTGTTAGAAATCCCAAGAATGATGGAAAACCTTACAGTACAACATATGTCTATCTTTAAGCACACTTTCAATTTCAAAAATGTATTTGGGATTTGCAATTATAAAAGCTGCCTTCATTTTGTTACCTAATTCAGAATAACTTTTTCTGTAGTCTGAAAAATGGATAGAAAATGGGATGGCATCTTCTGATATTTTCTTTAATTCAGTTAAGCATAGATTCTTTCTGAAAATTCCCATTGCTAAATCAATAAGAGCTCCAGGTTCAATCAGCCTTAAGACTGGAGTTCAAGAATACATACAGACTGAGGAGCTGGATTTGACTAAAAGCCAGAATTAAATAACTGCCTGCTTCACTATTTGTGAAAGAATCTAAAGGTCACATAACTCAATATTGAGATAAATTTTCCCAGGGCAGGTAAGTGAAACAATAAAATGCTTTTTATGGTTACAAATTAGCAGATAATTTGAATATTTGAACCTTTAAGAATGGATAAAGTGGCAGAGCAAGATGTGATTTTTTAAAAACAGAGAAGGAAACACAAGAACATTTATAATGACTCAGTCTATAAATTGATTAAATCCATTCATAATCAATATTGTACATCAGAAAAGTAAACAGCTAGAATCTTTGTATCCAGATATATTAATCCCTAAATTGGATAGAAAATATCGACAATACAATTCTCTAAAGAACTGAAATTTCCTGTTGGAGTTTAGCTATTTGTTTATACAGCTTTTTATATTATTATTTCTAATATGTCAAAAATCTGGGATATTTTCTGACTTTGTCAATGATCAAGAGCAGAAAGAAAAAATGTTAAAATAGAGTGATTTTTAAGTCCTCTGTTAAGTGAAGTGGGAGAGTTGCCTCTTTTTCTATATAGAGGTATTACAAATGTTCCACAATAATTATTTCTAGTTCCACCCCCCAAAAGGTATTAGGACTTAACCTAGAGATGATCAATCTTTTCTGATGTTTTTTCTAGACTAGAATATGGAGAATGCCTGAATTATGGGTGCCTCCACAATGTCATGATATATATATAAAAAATATGGCTTAGATGGGATACACTTGTGGGAAAGGGGTTGGCCACAGTGAAGTTGCATACAATTTTTGGTTTATGATGACTTCTTCAGAAGTGCCACCTTAAACATTTTACTTTTATACATCAAAATGACACAAAATGCAGAAGATGTAAAAAAGAAAAAAGCATCCTTGACAAGGTATGCTTGGGAAAGGCAATCCCGTATTTGAGGCAGATGAACACATTCCCTCTGTAACAGGAGTGAAGGGCTGCAGCCTGTTTTTACTGCACAGTTGGCAACAAAATAAAGCAAAATATTACTTTTTCTGGTAAGAGAAAGTGTCACAGCTAGGATTCCTTTATAAGATAAACGTCATTTAAGAGCACTGAAAGGGTATTCTTAATTCATTTTCCCTGTCTGTAACTTCATGTATCTCGTACTACTTGTACAAGACTGTACGCCCACCCCAAGCTCTCTGCTGCAGGCATGGGCAGCAAAGCTGCCAAAGAGTCTGAGGTTAACAGGCCAAAATATTTTAAGGAGCAAAGGATGACACTGGCCATAGATATGGGTTTCAATCAGCAATTTTGGACTTGATGAAGAATTCATGTGTCACACAGCAAAAGCTCAGGCTTGGCTTGGCCACAGGACACTAGGAAGGTTTCCCTACAGTATAAAACCACATCAAAAGGAAGGGGATACTTCCAAGGCAATTAGAGAGACACGAAGGCAAAGTGAGAGACCTCCCCCTCACTCACTCTCTCCCCCTGACCCTCATTAGCTCCTGGCCCAAATCCTTTTCACCAAAATAACTAAAGAGTGAAACATGAGCCGCCCTGACAAACCCACCGCTCTACAGGAATGACCAAGCAGAACTCATTTACTTTATACTTGGGGGTGGTGGTGGGATTCCACTTAACCACGACAAGGAGGAAAACAGGCTATATGCCATGAAATATGAAGGGAATTTTAACTGTCCAGGAAATTGCTTACTAAAAAGGCAATAAATGATAAAATTAACTTTTGTGGGTGTAAGCTTTACATTTCCCAAACGCCTACAGAAAACACTATTTTTCTTTTCTAAAAATAAAGAACTGCACTAGTTATCAACAGCTAAAATAGTTCACAGAATAGCTCCTGACAGATTTTTTTTTTTTAAGGGTAAGTTCTGCTTCAGTAAACTTACTGTTCAGACTCTCATCAGAAGAAATGCAAAAAAAAAAACTTAAGCAATATAGTTCCTCATTAAAAGTGAAGAAAACATGATATAGCTATTACCTTCAATTTATACAAATAGTGAGATCCAAAGATCCTTCTCGATAAATATTGCAGTGTGCTTATTAGCACAGGTGGTAGAGAAGAAGAATGGAAAAAAACAGGGTAAGATTTATGCTGAGGTAAGACATTTTTCCTAGCTCCCATACTGGATTTCATGCCCTTTGGTATATTAATATAATAAAATCTAACAGCAAGTGATTCTTGAAAAAAATCTTGGTGGTTCAGGTTTTGCATAGTAATAGTAACACAGGAACACTTAACATCATTGGTCCTCTAATGAAACAAGTTTCCAGACTTTTCCAATATCCTAAATAATTTTATAGGCATATCGACATACACAAAGACATCAGATTAAGTTTTAATAAATATGTTTTGACATGCACTAACATATCTGTACATTTATATAAAGGAAAAACAAGAACACACAATTATAAGTACATGCACATATCCATTACACCCATTTTTAGAGCTGAACAATTCTGATTTTGATGAAACTAAGTGTGTGGTACATCACAGATTTTTTCTTCCAAGATACTAAACACTAGCTTTTCTGATAAAGCTCATATGATTGCAGTGCCAGTTAACATGTTTCTTCTGCAAAACCAATCACACTCAAACAGCTGTAGCACTGAATAACATTGCATCTAATCAAATAATGTATTATAGGGTATAATTTTTAAACAAAGCAAGATACATTTGAAAAATGTCAGTGGTCTGATATGAAAGCAATTGAGTCTTGAAACCTGCACTGTTATTGTCTTTTTCCTCCCCCCTTCAAGGCTAAATATCACATACAGAGAACCACAAAGAGCTGTTTGATTTTCACGCTAGCTCAGGGCTACCTCTTTAAGCAAGAAGTAAAAGGCTGAATTAGAAGCATTGGTTGGTTTGAATTAAATGCAACTATTGAAGAAAGAAAATGATTTTTAAGGACCAAGATCAGTGAGACATTCAACAGTTTAAAAGGCTGTGTATAACTACAGAAGACATAGATCTTCAAATCATATCTAAATGTTTTCCGCCATATGCCAGACTCTGTTACTACAATTTATTCAATTCCATGCATATAAAGATCACTGGTAATAGTAATCTATATAATCAGTACATATGTCACCACACTTGTTTTTTCTTCACCAGCTATGAATAGTATTTATAAGTACAGAAGTAATATTCAATACAAAGATTTGCATTAATACTAATTCACCTCCTAGGTCCAACTGATTCTGCTGCATTGCACCTTTTAACTTCCTTTTGTAAAAAATTATCTAGGATCACATTCTTTAAAAGCATCATCTTAACAATGACTACTTGAAGTTATTAAAGTAATGACTACTTGAAATTAGTACTGTTCATCAAAAGGTGCTTTTCTTTCCATCAGCAATTCACTTGACATGTAGTTAGGATATGTTCTATGATTCCAAGGACAGGTGAGACAGACTAGAAAGGATTGAATACATTGTAGAACTTCCACACTGAAGAATTTATGTAGTAATATTGACCCTTTCAATTTTTCTAAGGACATGCTGACTTTGGGGGCATTGGTAAGGAATATCTTAAAAGCAATTTTTAAGCTTACATCCTAAGCCAAGGTGATAATACAGAACCCTAAGAATATGAACTGAATGCAGGAGAAATTATTACTTCAAAGACTACTCAATCAGTATTCAATTTCTTTTGATGGAGGACGACAAAGTACTTGTTTTGTATTTCAGAATATGCAGATGAATGTTTCTGTAGTCCCAGTTTGATTACAAACACATAAAAACATGTTGCTTCTTTCTTGAAAAGATTCTCACTGTGAGAGTTTATGCAGAATTTGCATCTTGACTGTAATTAAGAGAAGCATAAAAAAAAGTGGTTTTTGAGAGGGCACAATGACAAGACAGTCAAGAGGATAATGATAACAAATGTTGGCATCTTTCACATCAGTAGAAAGCATATTATTTATGTTCAAAGACAGTATCTTGATAATCATGATGACAAGGTGCAGGTAAAAACTATAGGAAAAATTAACAGTGGACAAATCCCAAGGAAACAGATTTGGAAGATTAAGAAATAAACAGATTGTAACTGTATACCACTGAAACTATTGATATTCCCCTGTAAAGTTGATTTTTATTATTATGTTACTGTATTTATTCATCTTAAATTTATTTTTCTTTCACCAAACTAATCTTTCTTGAATCAATTGTTTTCACTGTTGTCTTAGGAAACTTTTGCAATAACTTTAAACATGAATATGCATCTGTGTTATTTATCCACATCAAATGTTTTAATGTGCTTTCATCAGAAATTCTTGCTAGATTTTCAAGGTTTTTTGTCAGAATGGTAACTCTTTTATAGAGAAATCTCTTTACAAAGTTAATGTCTTTAGAGTAACAAAGTTTTGAGGATAAAAGATTATATCCCTGAAGGCTTATAATCTTGAAAGTATTTTTCACAGAATTATTCCTCTTTTGTTCATTGCAATTATTAGGACTACATACCAAGAAAAACACCCTGCTAAATTTTCTAACCAGGCATAACACTCATCAGTTTCACAATACATTCCCATTCTAGTATTATTTAAGAAAGAGTTTTGTTATCATCTGCTGACTAAAAGGATAAGTTGAAATCACTCAAGTTGCACCCAAATGTGCTTTTGAACTTGAATGAATTACTCTATGACCTATAAATCACTTGAGATACAAACCAGAAAGAGATAATTCCTGGTTAAACCAAGGAAATTTAACTCAGTCAAGGGAAATATTTGAGTAAACTGTATATTGATTAACATGATGAACTTGCGGCATCTTCTATGTGTGACCCTTGAGGAGAAGAGATGCTCTAATGCCTATCAGTAGGACCAAAACTCACTATTGTGCTGGGATTTGACTATGATTGCAAAGGTGTAAGTGGACCAAACAAACACCTCTTCCCCCCAGACATTTATATGGGGGGATTGCATGGGCCAAATGGAAACCTTTCCCAAGACATGACTCCTACATCAACACAATTTCATACGGAAATTTGGTGGCTCCATTTTTGCCTTGGGGACCCTCATATCATGCTTATTATTTATGTGTGCTAGAAAGATGAGCCTCAACTAATTTCACTGTTGCAAACTATCTGTGCTTTCCAGTAATAACTTCTCTATTACATACTGGGGCATTTACTGAATTCATAAATACAATGCTAAGAGTTATACCAGTGAGACAGAACAAACCTAATCTCCTTTTCACAAAACACTGGTTAGATCTTATGATTATGGCCACTAATCATCAAAATAAAGTGATTTTTAATCATAGCAGATGATTGCACATGGTTTATCATCTCAGATCTTTTTAAGAA
Source organism: Laterallus jamaicensis coturniculus (assembly GCA_022605575.1). Taxonomy (NCBI): domain Eukaryota; kingdom Metazoa; phylum Chordata; class Aves; order Gruiformes; family Rallidae; genus Laterallus; species Laterallus jamaicensis. Next base: position 2,761,475 of record JAKCOX010000057.1, read on the forward strand.
TGTGTCTCTTCACTAAATACTGGATAGAAACTGAACACATTGACTGTTCCTTTAGCTTAACTTCAACTACATGAAAAAGGAAAGCCTCATGTACAAACTGGTTGCGTGTTAACAGAAATTTGGAAACAGTTCTAAGCAGTAACAATTTTAATAATGTTAACAGCTTCATAACAAAAACAGGCATGGTAAAAACAACAGCCAAAATCTTGGGGAAAAAAAAGCCCAATTTATGTATTTATTTCTATGATTCGGTTGCCTTCAATTGCAAGGAACTGAGCTCAGTGACCCAGGAAGTCCTGTTGCACCCTCTGTCCTTAAGTTGCATTTATTATGATATAGCCTTTTAAAATAAGCTGAGCATCAACAAAACTGAAAGTGGAGTAGTACAAAAGGCCCAAAGGAAGGTTAAAATAAAGTAATGAAAACCTCTCTAGTTTATGGGTGTCAAGGGAAATCACAGCTCTAGTTTTCTATAAGTTAAAACACAACAATTCCATTTTAAATAGCTTTTCTGCCATTCCAGACAGCTTCAGGTGGTACAAAAATGTGTAAATTTTGCGTTTTTCTGTGATTTGGTCACACAAACGATGCCTCCTAATGCAATATGGGTAGGACAATATATAGAACATACCCGTGCAAAAGGCAATTCTGAGGTCTTTAATAAGTATATTACCTTTCCAGAGGAATTAGCACACTGAGTCTGCATTGAACTCTTACTGAAATGGCTACAGATAAACCAAAAGGAGTATATATGTAACACACTGACATGCAGGCTGGTTTTATATGTTGATGAAAGCTACACCATGATGAGTTTATAGCCTCTGCATAAGTTTCTGATGTGCTTCAATCCAATCAGGTCCTCTCACAGAAGAAAAATGTCTAAAGTGCTGTCCTGGGACAATTTTTTACTGCAGAATCCAGGCACACAACGTTACCTTTCTCCTTTACGTGACAGCATGTTAAAGCTGTTATGACACTGCTGTATGGTTCAGCAATAGCCAAATACCACCTAATCTTGGTGGCCTATATACTGATTACTGAGAGAGTATATGTATAGATCTACATAAACACACTCTCATACAGTAGGCTAATGTACTAATCTATAGTACAGATTAGGAATAGCTAACTGTGCCATCACTCAACCACCATGAAGTTTGAGTGTCATCAGCATCAAGCATGATGCAGGTATTAACCCAGATCCATTTTCTGCTTCAGGTTTATGCAGTATTGACTGTACAAGCCAATCTACTCAAAATCTCTGATATTGTTTCCACTGTCCCATTCAGCATTTATCTCAAGAAATGAACATTGAAGGCACAGAAAGAATGAGAACAGATAAATGCTAACAGAAACAGTAAGTGAACCATCTTATTTTGAGTTTGAAAAGGTCCTCAAAACCCCCAGACTAAACAAAACCAGTTTCATACATTCCCTCAGATGCTCTGCAGTGCCTGGAGGTTGCTTTAGCAATAAACAGGTCCACGGTTGGGAGAAGCAATAGTGGCTAGCAATGAATTTTATTGCAGATGTCACAATTGTCACCAAATAGATTCACTTCAACATGTATTAGGTTTTTTAGCTTGGCATTACAGAATTCCTACTCTACAGTATTTTCATTGCACTTTAAAAACCTGAAACCAGTATCAGGAAGTTATCCTTCCTATAACAGTCAGCTTGTCATTCTTGAAATACTTATTTCATAAGTAAATATTTTTTAGATTAATGAAAAAATTGTCTTAGTTGCAGCAGATTTTAAATTGAAATTCCATAGCTATAGAGTATCTGAAATTCCACAGGCCACAGAGACTTCAACCAGGATGATCACAATTGGAAAAAAGAGAAACAAAAAAGTAGATAAAAGCTTTGACCAAAAAAAAAAGCTCTCCAGGAGCAAATCTCAGGCAGGAGAAAACTGTACCTAAGAGGGTATCGCAAGCTCACAATGATTCTCTCCATGATATTACTTGGCATAATACAGCACCTTATGGTGTTCTTCTCATGGAGGTGGGAAGTAAGAGACAACCTAAAGATGCAATGTTTTTCCTGTGTCTTGTGGAACATAACATACCTGCTCAGGAGATGTTCCCTTCACCCACGCACACAGTTTTCCTAGTTCTAATACCATTAATAAATGACTTGCAAAGCCATTCTTTCTCTTCCCCACACTCAAAAGCACCAGCAAAGACGATTGGTTCCTAAGTGTTTCATAAGCATGAGAAATGGAGAAACAGGAATAAGATTTTGACCAGCTGACAGCTAACACAAGGAAAAAGAGGTGGTGACAGCTCCAGCTGTTCATATCTTAAGTGCCACTTATTTCTTAAATGATTGTCAATTCACAATGAAAAAATGTGGAAGTGAAGTCATTCTACAGCTATACCATTAACTAAAATTATGACTTTGGTATTTTACATTACTAGATTTATCCTAATTGAGAAAGTAAAGAATTAATTACACTATTTCAGCTTTTGGTTAATGCTTTTTATTTTTTTCACTGTAACATCATTTTCCATCCTCCCTTTAATTTTCCTGTCGTGCAGATTAAAATTTGAAGACAGCGAATAACATAATAACTAAAAAGCCTTTTCTGGAGAAAGAAATATTTTAAATAAGGAAAAGTGCAATCTCAGTTTTTAAACTTTCTTCAGTATTTAACTAAAACTCTGAAGTCCCTGGATTTTCAGGCTGTCTTTGGGATTTAAAGGACTGTCCAAAAGCTAATTCCTAAGCCTCTCTTCTGCACACTATTAAGACGACCCAGCAACAATGATTTCTCTTAATTTAGATGTTGGGCTGTTTACAGTTTCTGGTTCATACATCTCTCCCCCTGGGCTGCCTGGGGTTAGTTTGGAAGTTAAACCTCTTTATTCCAAGGTATAGCGACTTACTCTTAGTCAGATCCAAGTATTTAATAGGTTGAGACTGTACTTCCAGAAGATAGAGTCACCAAGTCTTCAAGACTGAAGAATTAACGTTTACAGACTTTACAACCTAACAAGCTAAACAGTCTTGAATACCGCTGTTCTATGTCCTCTGCCATTTGATGCTACAGTCTGGACCAAGCAGTCAAAAATTTTGCTCCTCTAAATTACTCATGTTGTGTGTTTTTCAGAGAACTGTACCTAAATGAGTTATATCAGGAAAGTGTTACCTTTTATTTCATATTCATTCTTAATTTTATGCTGAGAAATCTGATGAGACATAGATCTGTATTCTAAATTTCTACAATATGACCTTTCACAAATTTGATTTACTAAAGCCTCAGATGTGATAGTTCCCATTTGCACGCTTTGTTTTATATGGGTGACATTTTCCCTCAAACATTAACCTGCCATTTTATTGTCTCTCAGCTACCTCCAATATGTTTCATAGACAGAACAATTTTGACTTGTCACAAAATCAAAATTGGCCCACAAAAATTTAGCTTTGGTAAAGAAAACGCATTGTCGTTCTTTCGTGCCCTTGTGAGAGCAGAGTTTTACATTAAGGCTCCTGTCATTTCTTTCATAGAACACAGACATTGCTTTTCTCCTAGGCCATGTATTTTACATGAGTCTAGAGGGCCTTTCATGTGCCACTGCATGTCATCTGTAGCCATTAAAGTACTATTTATTGAACTATGTAAAAGAGACCAAAACAACACAAGAAAATTATTTTGCACTATTCCATTGACTAAAAAAATCATGAAGCAGTTAAGAAAATGAGGTCTGTGAAATCACTGACATGTTTTCCTTTGTAGTTATCAAATATGGTTATTGCTGTATACTTTGGATGTTTATCTGATACACATGAGCCACATAAAGAATTAAGGATTTACTAAGACAGTGATATGCAAACACTGCAGGGAGGGGGAATTGGTTCATATTCCTTCTTACAGCATAAAGTTTCCACTTGTCCAGGAGAATCACTGCATAACCAAAGGCTCTCTCAGAAACAGTAATTCCTTCTGTATCACCAGTAACATGAATGCTGACCTGCTGCAGAACAGAAATGATGGCTACTGAGTCATCCAACAGTTGTCAGTACAGTCCTTCTGCCTCTGAAAACAAAGTGCTACAAATTCATACCTAGTCACTGTCACCATCAGGGCGCAGGACACAAGATCAACAGGCAACACTCTGGCAGTAGTACAGAGACGTTTGTTAGTGGGAATCAGCTGGTTTTCTATTACCATGAGCTTCGAATCTCTAGCCTTTTGCTCCTATTCATATAGATGCAAACCTCTTTTTCAGGATATGATTCCTTCAGTGAATCAGTACTCTCTGTTGTGGGTTGTTGACTGCATCATCATTTCACAAAGTGGAGACAAAAACATACAAGTATTTTCCCCCAAAAGTTAAAATAATCTGAACGTCATTGAAGCATATACATTAGTGGTACCTATTAAGAAGCACAAGTTATTATTTTTAATACCCTTTATCTTTAAAATAGCAGTGCACAGTGTTACAAAACCACATTAAAAACTACTTAAAATACAGGAGAGAACACCTCTCAGTATAATGAAATTTTTTTGTAAACTAATTGCAGTAAATTTTTAGTAAGCTCTTATTAGTGCACTACCAAACCTGAAAACTCAAGTACTGAGCATCTTCAGACACCTTGACTCCCCTGCTCTGAAAACAAGTACAGAACATGCACTTCCTTGCACACTAACTATCCAACTGAATGACTCCCAAGAGCTCAGCATTCTTTAGTTCATTCATTTGTCAAACTTCCATAAAAAGTTATTATGAAAGGGCCAGAGAAAAAAGTGTCAACCTATGGGTTATCCAAATCCCATACCATCACATACCATGGTAAATAATTAAATTAACAGACATCATTCTTATTCTAACAATATTGGAGTTGCAGAGAAAGAGCAGGTTAATGAGAAGAATGTGTAAAGAAAGAAAAATAATTCCTTAAAAAGTTGGACATTTTTAAAAAAAATATATATATAAAGAATCCAGGTCTTGCAACTCAGACCCATATTTTCCACAAAAGAGGCGAACCATAGATGAGAAAAAGTATCTCTAGATTACTACTTTGGGGAGGTAGGACAGTCTCATTGGGAGGCAGAGGAAGGGATCTTCCCCAGCACATTCTGATCTCAGATTGCTGCACTGCCCCAATGAACCACAAGTTATCCTGAACCACTCCCTAGAAATCTGAAGTTCCCACTGCTGATTCAACACCACCTCACCTCTCAGAGAAATTGTTTTGTCATATTCAGTAAAGACATTGACAGGAATGGAAAACTATCAACCCAGAAAGTCATATAATGCCAAGTTTAACTTTTCAAAGTCAGTGAGGCAGTTGATACTCTGCATAATAAATACATGAAGAAATGTTTTTACACACTGAAAACACTACACTTCACTACAGGTTTCAGGTTTTTTTTAAAGATCAGTTTTTAAGTCCAAGAAGTACAAAACGTAAAAATAAGAAAAGGCAGTCATAACCACCGACTTGCATGGAGAAGAAATTTTTGGCACAGGAAGGCCCTTCCCCTCCCCTGATCCTGCTATTCATCAGCATAGAAAAAACTTACACAAAAAAAAGGGAGGTATAATGGAGCCATGTGCAGCTGAATTCATTACCTCAACAACAGCGGGTAATTTTATACATTTTTTGTTGTTGTATGAAAGCAGTTTGTCCTTTCATATGGATGACAATCTCCTTTCCTGCTGAACATATATCTGGGTGTCCTCATGTGTTGATCATCGGGTTTCAAAGGCAAGTGTAAATTTTCATCTATGTGAAACACCTAGCAGTTATACAAAGATAATTGCTTTTCAAATCCACTGAGAAACAGATTCTGAGCTCAAGATCACAAAGGTAGGAAACAAAAGGACTATAAACAAGTAAAAAACAAATGAGATAAACCCTTCTACTTGCCTGCCCAAAATAAGGCGATACCAATGCCAGCAACCATCTAACAGGAAAATATTTACACTGCACTGCTGTCCCTGAACATTCGTCTCACCACCAGCCACAATGATGAGAAGGGGATGCCAGGCCTATCAAGCACTACTGCCTGCCACCATCTGCCAGCAGAGAACTAGGTTTTAGATACGTGTTTGCTTAGCATTGATGCTGATAGTACACATGAATTTGCATTCAGTTCCACAGAAGTGTCAGCCTGGGGAAGAGGGTGGACACTCAGGAGTATCAGCATATCTATCAAAACAAGGCAGTGTGATGTCTACATTGGGGAAATGTGGCTGTTAAAGAAAAAACTCAACCCAAAACCAAAGCACATAGCAATACTCCCAGGCAAAAGAACAAAATTAAATATGAAAGCATGTTCAGATCAGTTGGCTGAAACGGAGAGATACTAGAAAGAGTCAGGAGAAAATAACTTTGATTCTTAGAAAAGAATCCTGTCTGGTTTTCAGGAAGAGAATATCAGGTGTTTTATACCTAGAAAAAAACAACAGTTGGCCACGTATATATAGTGATAATTGAACACTGCAAAATATCTAAAGTGACTGATAGTGATGTTTGCAGTTCTATCAGCTTTTCTCTAGGCATGACTGTCTTTTCTGAGTTGGTTTTGGAGGTTCTGGAGGGTGTTTGGGGTTGGTTTTGTTGGGCTTTTTAGATGTACCCTTTTTTTTCCCCCTTGACAAAGACCTAGTTCACAACAATGAGTTGTAACAGTGCCCAGAAAAAAGGGCCCTTAAAGACTGCTGCAGCCAGGGCTCAGCTGCTCCTCAGCACCCACTCCTCCCCACCACTCTACCCCAGCGCATGGGGACCAGCCGTGTTTCCAGGCTCTTCAGTTTAACTAAAATCCCTCCTGTCAATACCAATCACTATAAAGCCACCCTTTTATGTCTTAGGGAACATGAAAAACACATGGGACTGTGAACTTAGAAATCTTTGCCAACAGGGCTGTTTTCAAACCAGACAGTGTATGGTTTTTCCCATTTCCCTCTTCGCTGTTTGCACCAGTGCCTTTGATCAGGGTGACCAGTTGCTGCAGGCACGCTCGCAGTTTTGTGGGTCTTTTTATTTCCCAGATGGCATACTACTGCTCATGTAGCTTTGCAAAAATCAGAGAATACATGGCTTTACTCCCCCCAAAGCTGCAGAAACAGACTTGAAAAAAAAACAATAAATTCAGGTTTTCCAACTCACTTGCACTCCTCACACACACCCTCCATGAGCTCTTCTCTTTGACAGTTCCTGATAACCTCCTCCATCCCCTCACCAGATATATCTTATGGTCCTGAGGACCAGCAGCAATGCCACAGCTGCCCAGTTTCAGGCACCTTCACCCTGTCCATAGGTGTTTGGTATTAAAACCTGAGAGAAAAAGTGCCAGTTGTTCAAAAGGTTATGTAACACAATGGCATTTGGAAGATTTTGTATTCAGGGGACAGGGAGGGGAGAAAGGGAGGACTGTTTGAACTGCTCGATCAGCAACACTTTAATTTCCCTACAATAGCTGATGCAGCTGAATTAGGGAAATTATCCTTATTCAAAGATCATTCTAGCAACTTAGAAAGTGATTAAACCGCTGCTTGCTCATTTATTATTTCTGTAGTCCCATCTATTTTTACTGAAATCCTAAAGAAAAAATACTGCCAAAAATATAGCTGTTTTATTTCTCATAATAATCTAGATTGATTTTACCACCATAATATTTAAACACATTTTATTTCCCAAGGCATTAAATGTAGTTTACAGTTAACTGCAATAGACTGCCTAGCATCAAAGATGTTGGGCATTTAGCTGAGAGAAAAGGACAGAAGCTCTTTTGTGTAATTATTTCATATTTTCCACCCTTCCCATTCTGATTCAGTTTATGGACGCATAGGAAATGCAATGATAACCAAAAGGTTATAATTATAATCTATTGAATTTTATGCATTTATATCTACAAGTCAGTAAAAATGTAATGATAGTGATCTACTTCCATAGAGACTTGGATTTAGAATAGGCCAGTTCATTAAATCTTCATAGTGAAGTTATCATAGCAGCCAATTGAGTTATTTGGGATTTCTGCAGTCTGCCACAGTGAAGGGGAGCTCTGTAACAGCTCAGAAAGGTGGTTTGAGCTAAAATATATACATACACACACTGTAACAACCTCAACTGCCTAAGCAAGAGACCTTTGTTATGGCCAAAGCAATCAAAAGAGAGAGAATAGCTGGGAAACTTGCCATGAAGTCCCACCAACAGCTGAAAAACATTCTGGGACAGGATTCTGCCAAGAAACGGTGCAACATCTTATACTTGCAGGTCTAATGGCACACGTAAGGTCTAAGTAGCTAAAATGCTGAACTAGAATTCAGGAGGGTTCTGCTTCGTGTTTAGCTAATTTGGAGTGATGCTCTGTGTGATGATTCTTTGCATTCATAATAGGTACAGAAAAAAGAGATTTCATGCTTTGAATTATGAAGCCAAAATATGAAGATTATTCTGAAAGTTCCTTTAAAATTCTAAACATGAATGTTGTTCAGCTCACAAGAACAGACACGCTGCTTTTGATGAAGGACATACCGCCAGACACAGAAAACATCAGACATTTCCATGTTACTTCCCAAAAGCTACACAATAACCAGTTTTCCTATATTCAGACATATTGCTCATGGGAATTTTAAAGACTATTGCTTTTGGGCATCATTTCTACACTAATAAAGATGTCAATGTAATTACTATATACACAGAGCTTTTAGCATGAGCTTATGCTGTGAAACATCTTCTAGAGGATCCCTAGTTCCTTAAAAGGAAAGAAGTCAGCAGAAGTGTAGTATTCTTTTGCTTTGAAGAAGAATGTAGTGCATTTTATTAAAAATTTCCAAAGTAAATATTATGCATTAAAAATTTATAAGTGTCCAGGGGACACTGTGACCTGGATTTAATAAGTTTTATTCCCCTCTGTTGAATTTTTTTAATGGACTATGAAATGTCTGACAGATTTTATTAAGTTTACAATAAAATATGGAAGCCCAGGCATTTAAATGTAATCCTTTACAATGGATTATTTACAACTTTTTTTGATGCCTACATAAACATAAGGGTTAATATTAATTTGGAAGTTTGGAAGCCTTTGGAAAAGAAGGTAAAAACTGGTTTTTTTCTTACCTGCAGACTGCTTAGAAAAATGAACAGAAATGTTCTTTTCACACAGATGTTGACAAAGAATTTTTAAAAAACATTCAAAAGCCAGGCTACTATTTCTTCTTCAATAATATTGATAGAGCAACATTAATAGTATGTTTGTTATTCCAATGAAAAATCAGATTTATCTCAGGGATCAAAGTTATTCTTGGAGTTTTAGCTGAAGGAGTATCCATCTGTCATGCATGGTCAGGAACATTTTGGAATTCTACTCAAAAACATTAACCTTTTTGTCACTCTTGTAGTCTTCTCTTCTTGGAGCAAAAAAAACCCTATGCCTTTTAAATACTATTTAGTTCTAGCAATTCCTATATTTTGCTTGAAACTTTTAAACAAACATAATAAAAATTGAATTCTAACTACTCTGTAATCAGAAAAAAGCTAAATGACTAAGATATATATTTTTTTATAAACACCAAAAGCAGATAATGTTCTTTAAATGACCTAGTAAATCTAGTAAAGCTAAATGATTTATAAACTAAATTCAGCCTATATTCATCTTTGAAGTCTGCTTCTTTTATTCAAGATCTGAAGGAAGAGTTCACCTGAAAACTTATTCTATTTTTCACCTGATATACTTTGTTCTCTTTTCCAAACAAAACTTTTCATAAGGAAAGATTACAGAAAGAAAACAAAGAATACTTTCCATCTGGAAACCATCAAATGGTTTGGGTTGGAAGGGACCTCATCCCTCTTACCTTAAAATAGAAAGAACATTGTAGGCTCTCAGATTTTTTCTGTGAATCAACAGCCACAGAATTATCATTTACAGAATCCCAGAGCAGAACACAGAACGAGCCTTCCTGGACCACACCAAGGCTTGCTGTCAATCAAGTCTCCAACTGGCAGCAGTAGATGGGTACTTAAGAAAGAGGAAGAGCAGACCAAATCTATATGAACCTTCCTTGGATCGGACGGTTTTGACTATAGAACCCTCCAGTGGATCTTGTCTAGGAGCTCCCATCTTCTATATTATTGACCAAATTTAGTATCTGCTCTGGCCCGCCCTCTCCCCCACCCCAAAAAGCAGCAGATAGGCAGCTGTTATTTCAAGAATCATAAGAATACAGATGTGTATGTAATTTATGGTCTGTTAGAGTAAAGCGTAAAGATGACAAGTAATGGAATTATGGGATATTAATGGCTAGTCTGCATTTCAAAATCTAGCAGTGCAAAGGTAACCCTAAATACATACTCAGTTTTCTCTATATATTTTTTTCCCTGTTCTCCCTTTATTGCAAAGCAATTTTTTCATGGTTCCTTGTTTCAGATACCAAAACCATTCAACTGTATTTTTTTCAAATGGGGATACTGAGCTTATTTGCTTATGAATTTTGGCAGAATTGGCCACTGTACAAGACATTTCCAGGAGCATTAAGCAATTGAGGAATACATAGAAATAAAAAGTAGCTTAATAGGGAGAGCACTTATATGCTCATACTATGGGTCAGCAACTATTTGCCTAATGAGAGTGATTTCTAGACTGTAGATATTTACATCTTGGAGGAAAAGTGAACAACATAAAATAGTCAACATAAGGCCAACAGCAAGAACCTCTGAATACTGAAAGTCAATGTGGATTGTTCCATAATTGCAAGTTTGGTAGTTGCATTTTTTCCCCCCACAGAAAACAGCAAAGTTTTCTCAGTTATCACAGATTAGAACATCAGTTTATGTCGTTTCCTATGAACTATATTAAAAGGGGGAATACTTACTATTCCAGGTGTTCACAGAATACCTGTAACTGTGCTAACAGTCTCTGATTACAACATTTTAACTAGTCGGTTAATACTACTAGGAAATAATAGTCATTCATTATACAAAACCCCAGGTTCCAGAAGATACTTTACCAAAGAGTTATTTAATCTGTACAAAAAAATAAAGGCCAGGAAACCCTTTGCAATTATCACACTAGTCCTGTTTCCTGCTGCTTTTCAAAAGATTCTCCCCATTTCTGGTCTGCTACATCACAAGTGAAAGCTGTTATTACACCATTAAATGAAAGGTGACTTTGCAAAGGAAAATGACACGTGCACATGCTGCTGTTGTGAGCTTTGATTTATTCCTTCTCATTCTATTCAATCTATTTTGACTGATAGTGACAGTACACCTTCAAATATATACATTTGCACAACCAAAACAGGTAGGGAATCAAATCTTGGTATAGTTTCAAAGTGTAGTTCAAGTGTATAGTTCAAATGTCAGGTTTAAAATGTGAAAATAAATTCCTGTGTTTTATAATCAATACCTTAATCTAAACAAGGCCTTAATCTTACATCACTGTAATGCCTGAGCACTCTCCTAAAGATAATTAATCACCAAAACATTCACCAGGTCTACAAAATTATCAACTGAGAACTGGGGAAAGCTCTAAAAGGGAAATTGCCCAGAAATAAAAGGAAAAGGCTTCTCAGGAAGAAAGGGCCAAATGTAGTAAAAGAAACTTCTCCTCTGTGATTTCCAGAGGCAGTCCCAGTTTCTTTGGGCAGTCTGTGCCAGGGCCCCAGCACCCACACAGGAAAGAACTTCTTCCTAATACCTAACCTATCTCCCCTTCTTCAGCTTCCATCTGTTCCCCTTTGTCCTGCCACCCCATGCCCTTGTAAACAGTGCCCCTCCAGCTTTCAGTATCTAGTTCTGTAGTTCAGTATTCTGAGTGGAGGTCAACTTTAAGTTACATCCTCATTTATTCAGAACATGCACAAAAATGTTCAGTTCAACTGATTTTTAGGGGTGTTAGAAGCACTTCACTCTTAACCTAAAAAACAATTGGTTGTCTGTTGTTGTTGCAGCGAGCCAGGTTATGTTTTGTACTCTGCAGAAGGGGGAAATACTCTCAGCCTATATATACTGTATACCTATACAGTATACTTCTAGATATATTCAAAATAAATATTTCTTGCAATACAACAGCTGAAGCATCAACCAAACTGAGCTGTGTGTGACTCTAAGTTTTTTGGTTACTCACTAATTGCTGCAGTGAAACACTCCCTGAGATTTATGAGGTTCCAAGAACAAGTCATGGCCTGAACATGCAATAATTACATAAAGGAACTCTGTGCTTGAAAAAGGTGTTTTAAGTATTCCTACTGATTCAGTCTGCTTTTGTTGCCTCAAAACATATGCTTTGCCAGAAAAAGCTGAAACCTTTCAAAGAGTTATTTCCCCAGCCCATTAGCTAACACACTTCCAGTACACAACAGTATTAACACTGTGAATGCTCACAGTCCAGCTTTAGGTAAAACAGAATACGTAACATACGCCAGTACTGAAGGTAATTTAACCTGCTACAGTCTGTTTAAAGAGAAAGCACAAACACTCCCTAATGTCTAGAAAAGTAACACGCATTAGTCGAACAGTTACATTTGCTGTACAAACTGACCTTCCTGGTCCTTAACTTGCAAGAAAAGCTACTGTCGAATTCAAAATTCTGTAATTCTTATAGAAACATCTAAAGGAAGAGAATGCCCACAGACAAACTTCTAGAATACTAAACCTGTGAGCAGGAAACAGAAGATAAATCAGATTCCTGAGCAATCTGTGTTCATAATCCAAAGCAACTCGTACACTCTTGTTGAACACGAACTCTTAATGACACCTTCTCTTGCAGGGAAGTAAATAAACAAAGTCATCTCAAAGAGGTCTTGATCCCCCTGGTATTATCTTTTATAGGTAGAATGGTACTGCTCAGCAAATATGTCCTGTAAGACATGCTGTCTCTATAAAATCTGTATAATCCTTTCTAGGCTGAATTGCCCCTGGCAAAGAAGTGTTGGAAAATGACCTCAAGCAACTGTGCCACTGGGATCTGTCATCATTTGACTATGACCTAATAAAATTTCAGTCTAAGGCAAATTTTCATTAATTTTATGGCTCCTAGAAGACTAATACACTACATATAACTTTTAAGTTTATACCTATGCTTGCTGAGCTAAATCTTTAATTGTAGCCCAAATCAGCCAAGCACTTAAACAGATGCTTTATTTTTGAGCACTTAATTCTACTGACTTTGATGGATTTATGTAGGTGCTTAACAGCGGGTGTCTGCTTCATTGTTCTGCAGGTCTGAGAGTGCGTAATGCTTAGAATACCCATCCTTTCCTAGGGGTGTTCTTTATATAGGTTTCTTGGGATTGTTTTTGGTTTGTTGGTTTCAGGTTTTTAATAAAGAAAAGAAACTATAATGAAAATATCACAAATGCAAGACTAAACTAATGACAGCTCTTTTTAATTGATGTTGTGAAGTTGCTGGATACTTTCTCCTTGTACTTTCCAATTGATGCAACCTAGACCTTTATTTGTAAAGTAATCAGCTTTTAATTAAGCCAATGAGTTTTTTGTATCACCCTGATGCCTGTAATAATTGTTATGATTCTATTATTTTCTTTGTCAAACACATTTGTAGTTTTAAATGACAGGAAGTCAAGCTAGCAATTTGTAAAGATGTGTGAATAAGGAAATTGCTCTATTCATATGTTCATAATGAACAGAGAGATAACATAATAATGCTTTGTATTCTCTCACCCTCCAACAAGAGGAAAGAAAAGCAGAGGAGTTGGCCCGGATAATTTCCGGCAACCCTCCCTTTGTTCTTAAGCCTTTTTAACAGTATTTATTGAGGAATGCAAAGGAAGAAAAATCATCCAAACCAAGCTTTGAACATGCTTCAGTGACACAGCTTCCAAGAACAAGAAAAAAGCTCATTCATTAGAATAAAAATGCTGGAAAAAAGCCAGCACACAACTGCACACATCACGGCAACGGTTCTGCACCACGTCATACCACTACTACTCCAGTTAATGTACTACTGCTAAAATACATGCAAACTTAAGCTGTTGCAGCTTATACCTTACATCACATTCTTCAGCTATGTCAACAGTGTAAATAAAAACTATTTAGGATGCTTTACTGTTCAAGAAACTCACTGTCTGTTCAAACAGTGGGGAAGCAAAGGGCATAGATGCTGCTGAGAGCTGCTACTTTCCTTTGGTTTTAAAGTCTTCATAGACACACCTGACAGAGGACACGAGGGAGGGAAAAGACTTAGGGCTGTCTTCTCCCTTTCCCAGTTATCACAGCATGTTGTATACTTACAGTCACAAACAGGGTTCTGCTACTCTGCTACCCTTGCATTGACTCTCCCCACGTAATGAGCTAAATTTGCTCTTCCTGCCTTGTTTTTCACAAATCCCTGAAGCACCATTAAACAGACATTTAGAAGAGTGCGAAGGAATCACATTTTAGCAGACAGATTGTCAAATAAGTGTTGCTTACTTAGATTTTATAACTGCATTTTGCTGTTCAATCAAGCCCCTTGATTTTTCCCCACTGCGTATAGATAAACAGTAATGCTCAAACATTGCTACTAATTACGTATAAAATTCTGAACAGCAGATACATGATCATATATTCATGCCAATTTGCTCACTTCAAGTGTTGTTCATCTTCCAAGTTCTGTCAAAATTTCTATTTGAACCTGAAGAATTCTTCAAATATAATCCTACATTATATGGAAAAGATTAAAAGGCAGAACATAAACAAGCCAAAAAATAGCAACACATCAGTAGTGACACTTCTTACTCCACCCAGATTTCCTGCAGCTGAATGGGTCTCAGTGATCTACTCTTTACATCACCCAGCTTTCCTACCTGTCACCTGCCCTTACCCCAAGTTATTTATTCTAAGTTCACTTTTGCAAACAGGCAATTTGTTAGAGGGGCTTGGAAATTTGACCGTTTATCGCATTAAGATTTTACAAAGTCCAGCATAGCTGTTCTTGCTGGTATTTCTTTCCAATTACAGAGTCTGAACTTCGGAATGCCAAGTGCCTTCAGCTACCATTCAAAATGAAAATTTGTATTTTGTGTTTGGGGTTATTCTATAATTATATGTTTTGTGAGAACCTTATTATAATGAAATTGTCACTCCATGATTTTATGCAATTGAAAACGCCTGCAAAATATTAACAGCAAGTTCAATGTGAGTTTACCAGCTAAGGGAGGCACCATGAGCTTCCTATTACATCACAAATTTTGTCTTTTTTTTTTACTCTGTTTTAGAATCATAGAACTTTTGGAGTTGGAAGAGACCTCGAAGGATCATCTAGTCCAACTCCCCTGACAGAGCAGGATCACCTAGACTAAATCAAACAAGGACGCATCCAGGCAGGTTTTGAATGCCTCCAGAGAAGGAGGCTCTGCAACCTCTCTGGGTAGCCTATTACAGTGCTTCCTCACCACAAAAAGTTTCTCCTTACATTCACATGGAACTTCCCGTTTCATCTTGCAGCCATTGCCCCATGTCCTATTGCTGGCCATCATTTAGAAGAGCCTGGCTCCATCCTCCTGACTCACCCTTTACATATTTATAAACATTAATGTGGTCACCGCTCAGTCTCCTCTTCTCTAAGCTCCCTCAGCTTCTAAAGGAACGTGCTCCCCTCTCTTAATCATCTTGGTGGCCCTGCAACCACATGAGGATGCTGTGGGAGATGAAGTCAAATGCTTTACTGCGGCCAAGGTAGACCGCATCTACTGCTCTACCATCATCATCTATCCACCTGGTTATGTCCTCATGAAGACAATTAGATTGGTCAAACATGATTTCCCCCGGTAAAACCACGTTGACAGCTCCTAACCACTTTTTCATCCTTGATGTGCCTAGAGACAATACCAAAGATATTTTGCCATCTGTTGACTCACTTCAAAATACGCTTACTGACCATGAACCAAACCCACTCCCCCACCTTAAAAATGTAAGATATGTTTATACTGATGTTTATTGTATCATATCAGAAACATGATTCATCATAATATATGAATGGACCTGAAACATCACAATGATGCATCTCACAAAGCAACACACGACCCAGAGCCAGTTAGAAATGTTGAAGAATCTTGGGTATAAAACTAGTTTAAATACAAAACATTACCTGTGATAAACGACTACCAAAATCCTGATGATGAAGTTTTGTTTTTCCTTTAGGAAACTATACTGAGAACAGGCTGAAAAAATATGGTAGCATAAATATATTTCAATTGGAATACATTGGGATTTTTTTATGTTTGAGAACTTGCTAAATTTGGCAGTACTTTTGGATAGCTTAATTGTTTAAGCTGCCAGGAGAGTCAAGCAGTTTGGTTTTCATTTGTTTGCTGATCTTTGTATTTTGCTTCATTTCTGGCGTGGTGTCCTCAAAATAATGCAGTTGTGTGTTGGGGGCTTTTGTTGTAATTTGTGGGTTTTTTTTTTTTAATCCCCTTAAAACACTGTAGTTTGATCTTACCCTTCCTTCTGCTTGCAAACCTATTTTACATCCCTTCTTAAATTTCTAATTAAAACCCTCTTCAATTGGTCTGTACCAATATTAAGCTTTTAAATGGCAGAACACTTGCAATAAACATCAAGCAAAACTTTCAATATTCTATTTGTGGACTTCAAAGCCCACTTCAAAATGGTAAAGGTATGACTTGGATTTATTTGAAATAGGGCTGTTAATATATGGGGTTACTGTCAATGGATGGGGGTAAGAAACTGCTCAGAAAATACTGATCTAAATGCTTTTATTTGAAGGGACAAACTAAGTTGGCATTTTTATCACAAAAGTTCCGTGACTTATGTAGCTCTTCTCTAACTTAACGTGTGCTGGGTGCAGCAGCACTGAATTAAACCTGCATATTATGTTTTCACCAACAGAGAGTACACACACGCATTCATGGGGGAAAGGCAGTCTGGAAAAACTGATGTCACTCACAATTTCAGTATGAAATTAGTCATTTCACACTAACAGGTCTAAAATATAGATTAAATTACAAGTCAATTGCCTGAGTCTTATAATGAAAACCAATACATTTGCTCTATTTTGAAACAGTTTCCACATGTGCATCTATATGCGATGGTTGTATGAAATTCCAATTTATACACAGAGTATTTTTCTTTGTTTCTCACCATCCTCCTGGCAATAAATTACTTTTCCTCAAGTTGAGTCTGTTTTCCCTGTGACAGTGATTGGCAAGCGATCTCTCTGTCTTCATCTCTACCTATGAGCTCCCCTACACACACACACACTTTATTTTCATTTTATTTAACCAGGATTTCATTCAATGACCCAAAAATATGAAGCTAAAGGGGGAAAAAAAAAAACTTATGTAGAAGAAAACAAGTAATCCCTATGGATTTTGTTCATTAATATTTTCTCTCCCCTGAAAACAAAGATTTCTATCAAAACATTCTTCTGGAAAGATAGAAAGTTCAATTTCTTTTCAGTGATGCATTTTCTGAAAGAAAAGCTGTGACGATTGTAACCAGTCCTGTCATATCTGTTAGGTTGATACAGTGAGCACTGTAAAATTACAAAACACTTAAATGTCTTTAAGAAACTATGAGGTTCAAAGGAATAACTAAAGGTTCTTATGAACTACTACAGCTTTGCACGTACCACTTGGCACGGAGAGCAGTCTGCTCTGCAACTCCACAGTGTTGGCACCCATGCTCTATTTTGCCCTTAGTAGCACTTCCTGCTCTGAAATGATAAAGCTTGTTTTCTTATGTTATCACTTCTTTGGTCTTTTTAATGACTACTTTGCCTCAGTATAAAGCAGGCATTGGTGCAAAGATCACTTAAACTTTACTTTTAAGAAAAGGAGGCTGCAGCTTTACTAATGCCTTGTGCAAATATTCATTTCCTTTTATTTGGCCAGAACCTGATGCTTGGTGGTTTCACTTCATGTCCCAAGTTCTTTTCACCTTTTTCAAGGCACCCAACATTTTATGAATTTCAGTTTTATACCCACACCCATCTGTTCTAGGACGAAAGTTACTTGTTGCATTTCAAACAACCAATCCAAGTCATTCAGGAAGAATTCAACCATGAATTCAGCTAGCAGCACGAAGTATGGTTTGGTTTTGCTTTGGGTTTTTTATTCTTCTGCGTAATTTTCCTCTATTTCTTTCTCTGTTCTACAGTAAGAAGTTCAAGGAATTACACTACTGATACTGGGACAGCTAAACCATATATATTTACTTTGAATAAAATAAACAATCTTCTCATATTTGCAAATATTATAGCTTTTCTTAAGTTTTAGCCATAAAAGCAATTTCTCCTTTTTGCATGGTAAATACACAGTGATGTATTTGACCTTAGCAAAAATAAACAAAAGTAACAATAAAAAATACACTATATGTGGTAAAGTCCCAGAAATGTTAAACCTCACTCTACTTATTAAAAATACTGTATTTTTATTACCCAGGAATATTAGCCTCTTCTTACTCTCACCAATTCATTTGGGGGTGTGGATTCTCTGGCAGTTTATTACCACTGCTTTGGCAAAAGCAAAAGCTGTGATTTCTGTGGTTATGTCCTGAAACATCCCTGGAGTATTCACACTGTGATGTAGCCACAGGCATACACTGTACTGATACATTTTATTTACTTCCCTTAGAGGTCTTAGAAAATACAATGATGTCCCAGTAGACACTTGAAGACAGCATAATAATTCAAAATCCCAGTGATTTGTTTTGATTAAACATTTCATCCCTGAACTCAATTTCAGAATCCAAAAAGTCACCACTGAGCCTCATCGACAGTAAACAGCTGGCTGGGATGTTGCCTTTCTACCAGTCTTAATGCCAGAACAATATCTTTGTTTTAATAGTGATTCTAAGTGTCGCTACAACACTATCAACCAGTGCAATTCACTTAATTCATAGCTGAGCAGACTTAGAGATGCCTGGGAAAGCAAAACAGTAGTCCTTAGAGTGTGACTTGTTAAAGAAATAGCAAATCACTTACAGTTAAGGTTAAGTTAAACATCTCAACAACTTCACTGTCAAATACTAGGACTACTTTTATGCATGTAGTCATATTGTTCACATGTTTTCCCAAGTTTGGGCCATTGCCTTCACAAAATTGTGGCTTTTGTTTATCTAAGTACTTACATAGTTGTCCCTGTTGCAAGATCTGAGTATCTTCACATAATGTAATATTACCCGATAAATAGCTTATCGACTAAGACAGACAGATCTCAAAAACACATACAGTGTGTTATCCACAATCCTCTTTGACCAGACCTAATACCTTTCACAGTATCGTGCAAAACCTTGCAGAAATATTGTTTAAATGAGCTCTGACCCAAAATGCAGCCTTGGGGAGGCTGTTGGATCTGAGCATCCCACACTCCTCAGTTTTGGTCCAGCAACAGGCTGAGCTGCAGGGGCAATCCCATACACAGCCATTTTCCAAACTGCATTCAGAAATTAAATTGTGGCCATGAAATTGTGGTCAAAACCACAAATGTAAACAGCTTAGACATGTTTGAAGCTATTTACTCAGATACACTCTAAATTTATAGCACATTTATCTAATGTCCATCATTTTAAAACTGCAAGCTGGCTCTTAGCTTTAATCAAGGTAGCTGTGTTACTAAATGCTGCCCACCCAGCAAGGGCAAGAAGGTTTGCCAGCCATGGCCATCCTTGGGATCCCTGGCTGCCACCTGAACAAGGAAGGGTTCATCTGAGAGCACACGGTGTACAAAGCCACTATGAATGACACCAAAAAAGCTCTCCTGCCTCAGGTGCCTCTGCAGAGACAGAAAAGCTGAGATTTTATCTTTGTCATTAATGCTGCACTGTAAGATAAATTAAAAGATTTGCATCACATAAGGACAGAATAATTTCTGAGAAATGATCTGAATGCAGAATAGGCATATCAGGGCTAAAGAGAGTTTAAAAAATCTTGTTTTGAGTGAAATGTCACTGACCACTAATAGATATTTATTACTAACTCCTGCAGGAAGTAACAGCTGAGATTTTTGTCCTTATAGAGAGAAAAAAAAGGGTTAAATTTTCATACTGAGTTTAGCATTCCCTGTGCTCCCTTACAGGGGAGCAGAGAATAGAATTAAAAGGGATTATGATTTCTGCAAGCTGAAAAACATCTGCCTATTTATTATTTCTGTGATGGAAGCCCTCTTACTTGCTCTGGACATAATTACATTTCTAGTATCCTAGAGTTACCAATATGAGTATCTTTTCCTATTGTTCAGTTCACTGCCTGGTGATCCTTGCTGAAATCTATAGCTCTATGCTGCATCTCAATCATTTTTACGTTTCAATCCAGTAATTTCCCACTGAGAAACTGTGAAAGACTCCTTTAAACCATCTAGTAGGTTTTTTATCCCTTTAATAGCCAGGTATCTTGCAATTTTTTTAAGTTCTAGCTTTACAAAAGCCAGAGTAAAACTTCTGTGCAAATAAACAAGGATTGTTCTAACAATCCCATTACTCTCTTCTGCAGCAACCTTTTCTGGCAACTATGATCTAAGAATTTCCAGATAAACAGTAAAAGCACAGTAAGAGCAGCATTTTGACAAATCTTATTTCCAGAACACCAGTGGCTTTAAGCAGTAGGCTACCAGCTGGCCCACTATAAATGCTGAAACTCAAATTCATTTGTCCAACCCTAATACAGTGGACAAGTTGATAACTCAAAAAAGGTTTGTTGGCCTAGAACTAGACTTCAGATTCTGAAGCATCTCTAGACATGTCAACAGTGAAAGAGTTTACAACATTTCTGAAACTTGGTAAGCATTTTATCAACACATAAAATATGGCCTTGGATATTTTCACATTTCATGGTTTTTCTTCTTGCTAGTATCCTACTACTATAGCTACAATCAAAGCAGCAGTATGTCAATTTATCTTACTGGTAATTTGGAAAGTTGTATCTCTGCTTCCTAGTATCTAATTTTACATTTAATGTCCTACTTCAGCAAGCTACTTAAATGACAAAAAGTAAATACATTATATACCTGCATATATGTATAAGCTGCATCTGTACAGTCCATAACATATCCACAAAAAATATCAGCACCAAGTTTAGTCATCATTCCTCATATTCCAATCAAATTACCAATCTTGCTTCACAGAAGTCCTGTACCACCAAAGAAGTGTTTCCATCTCTTGATGGATTTCTAATAACCCAAGAGACCTGTCCACTTCCACCCATCAGTACTAGAACACAGACTACATGCCTTACATTCCAAATACAAACACAGCATCCATTTCACTGCAACGCATCTTAGTAACAAAACAGGTCAGAAATAAAAGTTCTGAGACCACAGCTAAAGGAGGAAGGGACAACAAACAGCTTCACTGACACAGAAAACCAGGTAGGAGGTGACCTCCAGTAAAGAATATCTCTTTTGGCTATAAAAATTAAAAAAACCCAACCAAAACCACAATGTTTTTTCTTTCTGCAACACTTCATATCTTGAATAGTGCCTCCAACCTTGAATAAGTTTTCCAACATCACCTAGATTTTAGCAACCACAGTTTATTTGCATTTGCACAGCTTGCTTACAGAATGACTGTAAGTCACCACAGTGTGAGAATGCTCAATAAACAGGCAGTAAGAAGTGTCTCTGTCAGACACTGCCCTGCAAGTAATCCACAAGAAGAAAGAAAAGGGCTACAGTATTCAAAGCACCTATTTCCCCTCCTTCAAGCAATTTCAGCTCCCTAGGGAATTGCTGAAATTCCTATTGTAGCATTAACAACTAAAACAAGAAGACATTTTTTGATTCTGCACTTTTAATATTGCACTAACTTGATATTACACTAACTTGAACCCTTTTTAATCCACTAAATTATAATGGATGTGTAGCAAATAAAGTTTGGACAAGAACCACCAGCACTTCTAGAAAACAAGAGGACCAAATGTATGAATGAATATTCTTCTATGACATTTTCACTACTCAGGTAACAGCATCTGGAGAACTGCTGAAAGCAGGAAAGCATACATAGCATCAAATTACTGTGCAAAGCAGTTCTCAGCAGGCACTGGAATATTCTGAAAAGACCTTGGGTTTTTTCCCACCTCTACGTAAGTGGAGACCAGAGGATGTTTCACACTATTTGTCCCTTGATGCCTGTTTCTGTTCTGACTCCATACTTTGTCTTCTCCTTGATGAGTGGTACCTACTGACATCCTTACCCTTGATCCATAAGGATGATATATAACTGGAGGACAATAAATCTCTGCTCATTTAACTCATTAGAAAAATCTTTTTTTTTAAAATGCTACTTATATATAGACTGTGAAAATCTACTATGTTATCAACAGTTTAGGCTAAGTTAGTAACAATTATCAAATATAACTTTTACCTGTTAATAGTGCTAGTATTTCCTTCCAGCCTGTCAACAGCTGTATCACTCCCTACCCTGGCCTGTCATTTCCAAGGTTGAAGCCACAGCAGTTAAGTGGAAAGTGTTCCCTCCTTTGTTGAAATAACAGCAGCAACATCATCAATTTTTCACTAATGGCATGGCACAATGTCACAACTGAAAATTATACTTATGTCCCACTAAGATGACTGTAAATTGACCATTTGAAAAAACATTTATTGACAAAACACACAGACCACCCCAAAATCAGTCATTTTCAAGGTAATTGCTCATTAAATCAAAGGTACAGAAAATTAATGCTTCAGTACTGAGCAAACGAGTTGTGAAGAACCTTCATTCTTTCATCAAAGAAGAAAGTCATCAGTGTAAGTACCTGTCCTTTAACTACTCTCATACTTGCTTGTAACTCAGTGCTGGCAGCTACAGCTGCCAAATGTTAGTCTGGAAGGGAGTACTTGATTTAAAATTGAGGTTGCATCAGCTTTTAAGTGATGCTGAAAACTGGGACAGATGTACTTAGCAGAGCACCAGTCAGAGGAGCACTGTTATTACAGTAATAGTCACTGAACAAACATCTTTATAACCAAATTTCAATCACACCCTAAGTGTTACACTTCCTATGGATTTCCACAGGTTAACAAATCAACATCCTGGAAATGACATATGATAATACACATGCTTGTCAGCATATACACTGAAACACAGAGTCATCTTTAACCAGCTCCATTTTACGGCAATCACTGTAACAACCTATTACTTCAGTGACTTCTCCCACCGTTAGCCTATGACAATGTACATTTTTCATGCCTGTTGATTCATTACAGAAATGTCACAGAATATGTGGAAAGACTTTGTTTACAAAAAGCCACACTGACTGGATCGTGAATCACGACTGTTTTGTTGGATGTACTGCAGAAGAAAACGTGGTATTAAACAACTTGATTATTTTCTGCAGTAGCTACTTTCTCATAAGCTTAGATATACACTTAAGATGAAAACTATGCAACTTGATAAGCTATAGCAAAAATATAATAAAACCAGATTATCTCTTAAGAAAACATTCTAATTTTTGCAGTGTGAAGCATCTCTACAAAGCATTGCCCTACAAAGAAAGGCTGAGGGAGCTGGGCTTGTTCAGCCTGGAGAAGAGAAGGCTGCGGGGGGACCTCATTGCAGCCTGACAGTCCCTGAAGGGAGCATACAAACAGGAGGGGAATCAACTTTTTAAAAGGGCAGATAATGGCAGGACAAGGGGGAATGGATTAAAACTGAAGGAAGAAAGGTTTAGATTAGATATTGGGGGAAGTTTTTTACAGAAAGAGTGGTGAGGTCCTGGAACAGGCTGCCCAGAGAGGTGGTGGATGCCCCGTCCCTGGAAGTGTTCACGACCAGGGTGGATGGGGCCCTGGGCAACCTTGTGTAGCTCCAGGCCTGAGGTTGGTGTCCCTGCCTGTGGCAGGGGGTTGGAGCTGTATGATCCTTGCGGTCCCTTCCAACGCATGCCATTCTATGATCTCTGAAGGTACATAGTGAAACAGCCTTTATCAACAACAAACTCGTACTTTGAGGGTTTTTTTTCTGAAAATGTTTTCTTCTTGAAAATTGTGTTTTAAAGAAGTGAAAAGTATCGAAATATGATATCATGATGCACTGTATTTCCATGTCCATTGCAAGACAGTCAACATGAACTCTTATTAGAGCTCTATCTGAATTGCAGATCTCCTAAGAGATACAAATTCCCAAATTTGTAGTGTGGAGACAAAGTAACAAATGAATTTATTTCATCACTTCTCTCACCTTCATTCCCATAATTTTCAACATCTGATATACTGCCTACAGCAGACTTGAACTAAATGCATAAGCACATTTCTATTACGGATATCCTCTTGCAAAAGGGCAGTTATAAGCCGTAAAGCTATTATTTCTCCTATGAAAATGAAAGAAGATCGCTCGCTCCAATAAGGAAAGAGTTTTAAGCCCAGATCCTTAGAACTCAGTGCACACATATGAAAGCAGTATGGCTACAAGCCAGAGAACCTCCAAATCTGCCCAATACTTCAGCAGCGTTTTGCAGACCTGTGCTTTGTCAGAGGTTTGTCAAGAGAACACAAGTGATATTGGGAAAAATCATCATGAGACAAACCAATGAATGTCCTTATACAGATTTAAGTCCAGCTGTATCCTTTAATTCCTCTATTACATTTGTAAGAGTTGAGGAATGGGATTTTTTGCTTTCACCTAATTAAAGAAACACAGCTACTAAATGAGAATATCCTTACTAGCTCAAGTGTACTGGCAAATTTTAATTATTTTTTTAAACAGAAGACCTAACACAGTGTCTGTCATACAGAAAAAGGACTGCTCAGAGACACTGCAGAGAAAAATGGAGCTTGGAATAAGCAGAAGAGGGCAGCATCTTACCGTGCTTTCAAGTCTATAGGCTTGGCTCCTGAAGTTGAGACGTTACAACAGGCATATTTATTGAATGCTAATTTTGTTCAAAGATGACCTACATTCGTTAAAAATTTCCCTTTGGTTAACACACAGTGTATCACCTTGCTAGTTAGGCATTAAAAAAAATAAACCCTCTGTAAGCTAATTGCCAATAACAATGGATAACATTTGCAAAAGCAAAATTACCTTTGTGCATCCAACCAGAGCTTCCATTTTACTTTGGTAAAAATGAAATTTCTAAATGGAAGCAGCAGCAGTAATGACTGAGCTGAAAAAATGAGCCCCCTCCAAAAAAGCACCAGGTCTGAATGCTTCAAAGTTTCATCACACAGCTCCTTCTAATATCAGAGCAATTGTTTATAATCATAAATGGAAAACATGTTACAACCATATATGACAACTGTAATATTCAAACATTTCTGTGCAGTACAAACTATGCAACACCTCTACAGTGCTAATAAACATAAGTTTGTGTTTATAAATATCATACCAGGAATGCAAATCCATGAACATGTCTATTTGTTAGATGTTGCATGGGAAACACAGGTGTTGAAACAAGCTGGGTTAGCCACTGAGATTAGAAAGTAAAGTGAGATTTTTGTGAACTAGCAGCAGTCTCAAATAATGAGTTAGAGACACAATGTCTGGTGCAGTTTGCTAAAAATATTGTTTCAAAAATATTGACTAAGTTTTGTAACAGTTCTAAGACTGCATCCACATTTCTGTGCTGCATGGCCATATTCCTCACAAACTATGCACTGACTTAAGTTCTTGTAGAATTTAAGCTTCAGAGGGAAATGGTTGTGGCCCTTTATAAGAACATTCCTCACACAATGGCAAGTCTCTACTCTAAGATTTGCTGAATCTACATGCCCACAGCTGTCTTACTATGTGAAGTCAGGTAGCAAATCAACATTTTCAAAAGCAGTAGTAAATTAATTTATAACAAAACATACATTTGAAGGAAATCAGAACAATAATTTTCTGCTTATAATTTTTTCTTTAAAAAAAAGGAAAAAGCAGAAATTGTTTACCTAGTAAGTTTATAAAAATGCTGTTTGTTTAAAAACACGAAGGGTGACAAAACTTAGGAACCTGCACAAATGACCTCCCATATGTTACATGAAATAACTTCCACACAATGTGTGATGGTTGTGCAGTGAGTGAGCAGTTTTACACTGAAGTTTCTAGAATTGCATTTGAGAGATCTTTGGGCAGGGACTGGTTACAACAACTGAATTAACATTGAAGAATTCAAGCATTCTTAAAAACATAGGCACCTACACAATTTAATTTTATTGAGGAATTCTATGTATTGAAAACAAACTCACAATGTCCCAGAATGCTGCAGAGTACTCCAACACTGTTGTACAAATCAGTTTAACACAGAAAAGCATTCTTACAGATTAAAGTAGATATCACTTGACCTGCTGGAAGACTCCTGCCTTGGGAAGCTGCTAACATACACTTTGGGGCACTGCACTCCATTCTGCCCAGCAGAAAGCAGTAAGGAAATATAAAAAAAAAAAAAAAAAAAAGGTGATCTGATACCATGTCTGGTTGTTCAGGAGCAAGGCTGGCCATGGGGTACACCTCTGGAAGCCTTAGCCTCAGCCACTATTCTTCCTGGCATATGGTAAGGTAACATGCCAGTCAAGAGGAAGCAGAAATTAAGAACTGGGCTATCCCTTAGCAAGGAAGTTAACTTCACTGTTAACAGTTAATTTAATAAAATTAAACATAAGAAATAATCCACTTCAGATACAGCTTCTACAAAACTGTTGCTGTATAATCATCAAAATGCTGTCTCCTTCCTTCTCCTCACATTCAGCTGAGGAAGGACTGAGAGGCCAGTTTCTGTTATGGTATATCATATATTCAGGTACTCCAAATGACATTTCTGACTTGACGTTGGTGTGCAGAGGCTTCCAACAACACATCACTACAACCTGTTTTTCAGGAAGGCTATTAGGTTTTTTTACCTCACTCCTTGGTTAAGCCAAAGTAACTCCAAGTGCAAGGGGGAAAGCGTTCTGTAGCTTTGCCATTCAAACCTGGAGCTTAGTCTTAAGTAAGAATTGTATCACTGTCAAAGAGCTTCACGTCAGACTAATGAAGAGAGTGGAAGACAAGAACACTGTCTGTGGGGAGCATTTCCCCTTCATGTTAATATCATGCTTACTTATTCCCCACCCCTGTGTCATTTCCTTCTCTGCTTGGGGATAGGGTTTGGTTTTCTTTAAATTCATTGCATTACAAATACTTAAATCAATACGGTTTTTGTCCACAGAAATTAATTTTTATGTATATCAGCAATATAAAATCATTAGACACACCTCTGCAGACTTTTTTTTAATAACACAGATGCCATGTCAGCTGCCTGTCACAATACTTAAGCACAACACACTCCTTATTGGCATCAGCTCATGATGTATTTCATATACCATCCACAAAGTGCCATGTAACACAGTGTGCTCTAACTTGTGTTTTCCCTAACTTGCAGTCACATTGTGTAGTCTCATGGTTCAGTCAGATCCTGAAGTGGTAAAGAAGCCATAGTAAGCCATTCGGTTAAGGATTCTGGTCTTAATGGGTACCTGTGGCACTTTCCAAGCCCCCTCCTGAGACCTAAATCAGACAGAACAAGCCTTGTCTCTCTGACCCTACGGGGAACATGCTGAAGATCCTTTCCCTCCATACTTTTCCATGAGAGTGAGGCACCAACATCATCTGCTTTGCTCTCTCTGCTTCCTCCACCCATACAAGTGATTTTTCTTCTTTTTCAGCATGTTACCAGTTTCGTTATATTTCTCTTTCAAGGCTAAAAAAAGAGCCTGCAGACTACTTCTGCCTTTCCATACCTGAAGAGTTCACATTTATATTCATTGTAGCCATGCACAAAGTACTTGGAATCCAGAGGGGGGTGAAAAAAAAATCAAAATCAAGGAAACCCTCCAAATAGATGGACTGCAGAGAGTAGGAGTCACACAAAACCAAAATCCTTCCATGGAAACAGAGGCAAAGCTCCATCACCCACTTTCAGCGGAGAACAGCACGGCCCTGCTGATGACCACCCTGTAATAGCTTGCCTTGGGCTCTTTTTCCAGACTGCATATTTATGCTATTTTAAGGTAATTGTAATGCATTATTTATCTTGTTTGAAACTTTTCTAAAATTGACTCAGCCAAGCCATCCAGTACGAATCACTTTCCTCCTTCCAACATTCATCTTTAATGTATTTCTCCCCTAATCAAATAATCAGTAAGGACACAAATCTTTCAAGTAGAATAATCTCATTTGTTTGAATAACAAGCAAATTAAAACAACTACAGTTGGAGTGTGAGGTAACAGTTATAGAATGTAAATTCTAAACCTTTATTTTTGTGTAGGGAAATAAAAGTTGAAGACTAAGTTCTTGATGGAACAAACTGGTTTGGTATAGAATATCTGTACCCAGACATAGAGACTTGGAGAAGAGCTTCTTGAGAGTAGCCCTGCGGAGAAGGACCTGGGTGTCACAGTGGATGAGAAACTTAACATGAGCCAGCAGTGGCTCTTGCAGCTCACAAGGCCAATGGGATCCTGGGCTCCATCAGAAGAGGGGTGGCAGCAGGGACAGGGAGGGGATTGTACCTCTCTACTCTGCCCTCGTGAGGCCCCACCTGGAGTCCTGTGTCCAGAGCTGGGGCCCCCAATACAAGAAAGATGCAGAACTGTTGGAGAGGGTTCAGAGGAGCCACAAAGATGATTAGAGGGCTGGAGCACCTGCCCTACAAAGAGAGGCTGAGGGAGCTGGGCTCGGTAAGCCTGGAGAAGAGAAGGCTGCGGGGGGACCTCATTGCAGCCTTCCAGTCCCTGAAGGGAGATTATAAGCAGGAGGGGAATCAACTTTTTAAAAGGATAGACAATGGCAGGACAAGGGGGAAAATGGATTAAAACTAAAGGAAGGAAGGTTTAGATTAGATATTAGGGGGGAGTTTTTTACAGAGAGAGTGGTGAGGTGCTGGAACAGGCTGCCCAGAGAAGTAGTGGATTCCCCATCCCTGGAGCTGTTCAAGGCCAGGTTGGATGGGGCCCTGGGCAGCCTTGTGTAGCTCCAGGCCTGAGGTTGGTGGCCCTGCCTGTGGCAGGGGGGGGTTGGAGATCTATGATCCTTGGGGTCCCTTCCAACATATCCCATTCTATGATTCTATGATCTTCTTTAGCACTTAAGCAATTTCTCAGTAAGGGATAATTGATTAATTGCTTCAAGAAGAAAAAATTTAACAGTAACAAAGACATGACATCCTTTTTACTATTTTGTCTGAGTCCTAAGTGAGCCTTATTGAGAAACAACCACCAGATATTTCAATTACAGTAAAATACGTGTTAACAACCACTTTGTAATTGGAAAACATTGATCTCCACAGACAGGTGGTCTTGGAAGATACAAATTTGTCTTAAAATTCCATACTTGAGGTCAAGCAAGGTAGAAACAGGTGGTTTAGTAATGAACTACTTGATTATCTATTATTCATTCATTCTGTGCCAAAATGCTTCATCTATCACTTGCTTAGTCTGTGGCATTCTTGCACATTCTAAATTTCTAACAATATATTTTTCTCTTATTTCTTTTAGGAAGAAAGCTGAGTGCTGCTTTTGCTGTAAACCAGATCTGCATAATACAAGCAAGACACGAGACCAGTTCATCTTATGCTGTATTTAAATATGTCCCAGAGCTTTAAGGAAGAGCACGGTTTGGGTTGTTGTCAATATACTAAAGAGAGTTTGATAATTCCTTTCCATTCATTTCCAGTCACTGAACCATTTTAAACACTCAACAGCCAGACAACTCGTTATGGCAGTACTTAATAGCCTCACTAATACTATGTGATGACTAGGTATTGACCTTTCCAGGGCCATTTGAGGGATATGCCCAGATGAAGGATTCTATAAACAGTTCTTTTGAACCCACGGGCAAGGCTGAAACTGGAAACTAAAGGATGAGAGAGGGCTGTACCTGGATTTTCTCAGGACTTGCATACCTAATAACATCCAAGTTTAATTGCACAATTTTTAAATAAATTTCCCACAGTTTAATGACCACAATAACAGGGGCCTTTCAGCTTTTAATACCCTTCTTGCTAGAGGCAGCACATGTACTTTTACCCCCTTATTTTGTCTCTTTTTTTCTGACATGTCTGGTAGCTATTATGGTTAGAATTTAAAAATAAAATATTAAGCAGGGACTAAGGATAAATAGTGGCTTAATTAAAAATAAAGCAAAGAAAACAGCATGTTAAGATTATAAATTTCAGTAGGATTATAAATTATGATACAACTGGTAATTACACCAGCTATAAGCTCTTGGTTAGAGTAAGAAGTGTAGAGTCAGAAGGCCATGTTCACTACAATGGGATAAAAATGCAGTCATCCCAGGCAAGGCTAAAACCCACATAATTTACGTGCTTGATAGAGGGTTCTGTTTCCCAAAACACTACTTTTGTCCAAAGAATAAGTCCAGAAAACAAGATTTACCACAATGCTTGGAGCATAAGTAACAGATTCAAACAGATAAACCCCACTTTATATTGCCTCGTTCCACTGTTAGAACAACTCCCCACAAAGCCACTTTAGCATATGGTAGAAAAGTAGTCAAACAGTTAATGAGATCTCATCTCATGTGAAAAATATTCTTGACACTACACATTGCCCTAATTTCCTGTTTACAAGGCCATGGTGTTCATCTGGGTTTCAGTCTTCAGCAAGAACTTTGCCCAAATACCACAAAAAGGCACTGTCTTTGTTTGGATAAGCTTTGTTTCAGATAAGTTAAAAAGGGATTCAAAAATCAGTATAGCAAAAAAAAAAAGTTCTTTTCCCACCAATTTTGCATGGTAGGAGATTGCAGTCAGATGGCATTTTACTGTAGTATCAGTTTTTAAATCTTTAATGAAATTACCCTTACAAGTATCCTGTAAAACTGTGAAGTGTTATCTATTCCATTTGAGTAACTGAGGTACTAAAAACTAAACGACTTAGAGAAAAACTGGTGAAAAAAGGCTTAAGCTGAAATTTCTTAAGCCCTAGTCTAGTGGCTTATTCACCATGCTTTCTCTGGGAAATGTGATTAAATAAAAAAATCAATAAAGATTTAGGTTTGCCAGATAAAACACAAAAGCTTGAAAGTCCGCTGACAAGAATTCGGGGCATGAGGCCAAGTTTTTTCTGACTACTCTGAGTGGATCAGTTAATAGCATGAAAACAACATAATAAGGAGAAAATTAGTCATCTGCTTCAGGTGTAGCCATGAGGTGCGTCCTCAAGGACTTGTCATTTACTTCTCCTAGCGCTACGTGCACATGAACAATTCCTGACCCCATTAACATGAATGGTGAAACTCCCTTTACTTCAACTGGCTACAGATTCACCCACACTCAGGCAGAGGTAGCGCAGAACACTTTGCATCAAATTCACATCTCAGTCTCCAGGAGACTGGCTCAGCCACTAGTTTTAAAGACTGCAAAGAGACAAGTCTGAATGTTAAAAACCTGGGCTCCACAGAAGCCCCTAATAATGGCACCTTCAAAAAAAGGAGGGAGTGGCACAAGTTTGATGAAATAACAATTAAACAAAATGCACAGTTTTAGGAATAAAACTTCACCAATTTAAATAGATTTTGCTCTAAATATGTATTTTTATAAATATATACACACATATGTACAAGAAATGATAAGCCTCCACGAGTTTTGTTCACAAATTTAGTTTTCATTTCCAACTAAAGTGATCTTAAGTAATAAATTTAAAGTAGTTTAAAAAAACCCCACCAACTAAGGACCTTAAAATTAAACAAAAAGAGCTGCATTTCAAGTATTCCGTGCTATTGCAAAATCCTTTCTCCGGTTTGTGATTCATTGTTAGTCTTCTTCAGCTCATCAAGCCAAAAAGATCAATTATCTGACTAGCTTTATACAAAAAGATCAAACAAGAGATAACATCCATAATTTGTGAATCTAGGAAAATCAGAAGCAGCAGTAGTCATGATCAGTAGCTTCTGACATGTTAGATAAGAAACAAGGTCAACAAACTTTTAGAACTGAGCTGAAAAAAAAAATTAGGTGCTTCCTCACTGAGGAAAGATGCACCAGACCCCCAGTTGTCTGGAGAGAAAGTAGGGTATTATTCTTAAATGACAGTGGAAGAAAACATAGTCTTGCTAATTTAACTTTCTTCTCTTTTTACATGCAAGCACCATAGATCAGGGGATTAGCTACCTTGTTTATGAGAAAATGTACAGACCTTTAACACTACTTGCTGACTACTTATTTGGCTAAAAAATCCTGTAACTACAGCTCTATTATTGACAACTGTATTTTGCTCCTTTCCAATTTTTAACGATCCTCTTTTGTCTTTTTGATAGAAATATCTGTTGTCGTCTTGGACAGCACAACCATCTAATAATGCATCAGAATTGGTAGCTACAACCTATGAAAACCTCTGTTTAGATATCTCTAGACTACATTTTACTTATCAGTGGTAAATACAAGTTCCATAATAATCACTGGAGTTTTCTGACTGGTTTTGTGTGTGCTTTTGCTTTTAAAGAAACAGGGCATGGTGAAAGTACTATAATTCTGCATAAAGCACATTCAAACCATGGTTAGTTTAAATACAGTTAATCCTAATTTACAGCTGGTCACACATGCTTCCCTTGCAGCCTAGTATGTATAGATCAACTTGCACAAACTCATTGTTTACTTTTTAATGTACCCTTACTATATTACAAAGCAGCATAACAGTAAGGAAAGAACAAGTCAATTGGAGATATTTCTGTTAGAAAAAAGATGACCGTTACCTATGATTGGAAATCCCTGTATTAGGAACAGCTTAATGCAAGAACTGTGTAATGATGAATGATAAGATCTGAAAGAGCATCAGAATTTGCTAGCCTATAACCCTCTCCAGTAATTCCTATATCCACATAATATTACAAATGACTTGCAGGGAATGAGGCAGGACTGATTGCTCATCATGTCTTCAGAGAGAAGAATGAGGTGTCGGCAAAGATGTTCGTAGATGGGAAATTCTGAACAGACAAAATTCACATGATGTATAGTTCAGCTGCAGACTGCCTCGTCACTAACACCATGGACACAAAACATTAACCTCTCTGGTCTCTAACTTGAAGCCTGTGAATGGGAAGAAAATCCACTGAGAGTTACTGTATAAACCAAAACTACCTCTGGCTCAGGAAGTCTCTGCTCCACAAATTCTTACATGTCCCTTGACATCCACTTTTGTCCACTGTCAGAAACAAGAGAACTCAACTACCCTTTAGAGTGATCCAATGCCACCACTTCTTGGGCTTTATTGGGTTCAGGCAACAGTTTTGGGAAACAATACTGTATATAAAATCACGGTGACACTCTCTTGAAATTATTTCCAACCTTTGCTTCAGGTAGACAATGACTGCCAGGTAAGGTAAAAAAATAAATAATCTTTATATAATCCAAAAAGATACTTGAACAGCTCTATTAAAGATAGCTACATAACCACGGTGCACGTGGAAACACAAGTACAGTCATTATGCTTTGAGAACAAGAATTCATCAAATAGAAGTTTCTGGGAAGAGATGCTGCTGTTAGATCTTAGTCAGATATACTAACAATATATTACTGATTTAGGCTAAGCACAGCTTAATCAAAAAAGGTGCCCCATTCTGAAGTAAAGCTCTGTGTGCAGTCTGAGGCTTTGCAGTTATGCTCTACACGTGCTTGGTTATTAGTAGTGCCCCCAGCAGAACAGCACTACGTTTTGATTTTTAATGCCCTGTTGCTATGGCTTACTTTAAAAAAAGCTTGACACATCAGTCAAGGCATATTTTAACCTTCTATAACAGCCAACTATTTTAGAGCAAGCCAAACAATGAACTGCAATCTTTTGGCCTTGGTTTGGATTTTGGCCAAGGACAGGTTCATTTAAATCACTGTGCAGCTGCCCAGCTAAACCATTGAGTTACACACCACTTTGATTTACTAACTTCCCAAGTTCTCCTGTGGCACTAACACCTTTGAAGTTTTCATGTATTCGGAATGCTAAATTGCATTTGTTAACTTAGTTTTTCTTAATCACCTTTTGCAGACATTTAGGTGTAGCCTATTGACTGTGACATTGAAAACCATCACAGCAGGAGACTGTACATGGGATCAGGCTATAGCCCATGCATTTACCCAAAATGCAGATTCACTACAGAAGGGTTTCTAGGGAGAGAAATACATGAAGGAATGCAGATGCATGTGGTAATACCCATCAAAATGCTTAAATAATATGCTCAGATATATTAGCAATAACTTCCAGTCTGGTGCCAATTATGAGGCCATTCTAACAGCAATAGAATAAGCAGCATTTCAATGGTAAAACACAAACAAAAAAATAACAACAAAAAGGTCTATGATGACAAATATACTCCACACTCCTTTGAATTACTGTCACATGTTTTTGTGGCAGACTATCCTGGCATGTGTTTCCCTTGCTTTACCTACACCAGGAAGACGCTGCTCCTACAAGAAGTTAACCAGCCTTGGAGCAAAGGTGCAGATAAAACTGTCTGCTGTTGCTTATTAATAGGCAGAGCCCCAACACATGCTCAGACCACAATTATAACTATAGGACAAACCTGATTTTCTGCCTCATATCACATTTACAACTTCAATTCCATAGCTCTTGCCACATCCAATAAGGTTGATGCTGCTTGCCTCAAAATAGCAATGTGCAAGCATACATCCAGTTTGCTATTTTTAAGAAAAACAGTATGACATTTGGCCAAACTTCTATAATAAACATGAGCCTATAATTACTCTGCATGCTACATTTCATTCAGGTGCTATATCTATAGGAAAACAGTAGGACCAATACAACTATCAACCTGCTGACACTGAATTCATGGTTTAAAGCTAGTTATTAAAAAGCAAAAAGATTTGATTTCTTATTAATCATGAAGTCCTGAGAACATATTACTTAAAATGGTAAAACAGACTACAAATGCTTGATTTAGAATTAACTTGAAGGACCAAACCAGCACCACTTTATAAAACTGCCATATTCTTTCCTGACTAAAGCAATTCTGTCTTTTAGCTAAACAAAGTCAACTTCAATATCATAAATGTGTGTGACCAGCATGGTTGTTTATTAATAATAAAGATTTATGAGTGGCCAGCCACTGATGAAAACTTGTTTTCCTTGATTGATTTTGCTTTCAAGCAAAATTGTTCAAAAAGATCATCCTTGCTATTTTTAATATCTTATTTGTATACAGTTACACTGCTAGTTTGGGCTGAGATAGTGTTAATTTTTTCCATAGAGGCTAAGATGGGGCTACAGTTTTGATTTGTGCTGAAAGCACAGTTGATAACAGGAATGTTTCATTACTGCTGAGCAGCACCTACACAGAGCCAAGGCCTTGTCTGCTGCTCACCCCACCTGCAAGTAGGCTGGGGGGGCACAATGACTTGGGAGGGGACACAGCTGGGGCAGCTGACCCCAATGACCAAAGGGATATCCCACACCATATGACGTCACACTCAGCAGATAAAGCTCAGGGAAGAAGAAAGGGAGGGCTGTTCAGAGTGATGGCATTTGTCTTTCCAAGTCACCATTACACCTGACAGAGCCCTGCTTTCCCAGGGATGGCTGAACACCTGCCTGCCCATGGGAAGCAGGGATTGAATCCCTCAGTTTGCTTGGCTTGCAGGAGTGGCTTTTGCTTTCTTGATTAAAATCTCTTTGTCTCAACCCACTAGGCTTCTCCATTTTCCCCCTCTGACTCTCCCTGATACCATCAGGAAGAATTGAATGAGCAGCTGCACCGTGCAGGAGATTCCATTTTTCCCTGATACGACACTAAGTTTTATGTTTGCTTTACTCAAATCCCCATTTCCTTCCCTTTCCCCAAGAAATTTACAATATTACTCTATAAACTATGTTAACTCAGAAGATAGTTTCAACTTTTCAGTGGAACTTAAATTAGAATTTTCCATAGTGGTTTTTCCTTTGTGGAGGCAAAGATCCTTTTAAAAATCTGGTCAGGCCTTCAAACCAATGACTTACTCATGAATAATTTCCTATCACCAAGCACACAAATCCCTCTGAAGAATACACTAAGCAATTCTCATACCTTGTTTCTGCCTTCATTTAGAGAAAAGGCACCGTAGAGAAAGTTATTTGTAAACTATGTATATTTTATTTTTATGTTTTGCTTCAGGTTAAGGTTTTCTTGGCATTTTGACAGAAAACATGAAAAAGCATTCCTACATCATAAATATCTAAATAACTTAGCACAATGATACCTGCAGTATTTAGGATATACTAAGTCTGAAACTAATTACAACTTAGAGAAGAAGAATGCATTAGTGTAAACTAAACCCTGGGCAGACATTCAGAAGTACTGAGCACACAATACATGGACAATTAAGAGATATCACCTTTGGTTCTAATCTAAAAAATTCAGTGAACTTTCAAGGTGTAATGACATTTTCTAGCTATTTTAATGATGGTTTATGCTGAAAACAGAGCTTCAATATAAAAATATTAACTTGGTAATTCTGATGCATTATTTTTCTGTACATAAAAAAATACAGTCTTTTTTTTTTCCCATGTCCAAGCTGTGTCTGGATAGTGCTTTCTAATAGCTCCAGAGCTAAGACAGAGTTGAAATGCTAGAAAGCCTTTAAGGGGTCTATAAAGATTGCACTTAAAAATTTTAAATGCAAATTTTTCATAGACATTTATTGATTGTCCTTCGGTTTAAACATCATGATTAAGTGTCTTGGCAACAGTGCTGTAAAAGTAAATTTATCACAGTTATTTTATTGCCTGTCTCAGTTAAGTTTAACAGCTTATTTCATGCGGTTTTGGATGAAAGTGGAAAAATTAGATATTAGAATGCACTTCATACAGTGTAATTATACAAACTGTTGTTTTAATATTTCTTGAACATTGTATGCTACAATTTATAGTTGCATTACAAGTAGTATCTGGTTAGATATCTCTAAAAATGGAGTTTCAAATCTTTGTTCCTCTCAAATAATTGGGGGTGAAGAGGAAGGTGTTGCTGATGGTAAGTGTTATACAATCATCTGTGGTCATCTGAAAGCTCTTTATAGACCATATGTATTTTATCATCATTTTATGTGTTTATAGACCAACACAGGTTTTTTGAAGAGCTCAAATTTCACTAAAGGGTGTATTTGAATAAAGCAAAAACTATGCAATACATACTGTAAACTCACACTCCAAGGATCTTTATTATGTAGTTTAACTAAACAGATGTGATAAGGTAACCCTTCAGCAATGCTGAAGTATGAAAAAGAATGTAGATATCTGAGGGACTGACAAATATATCGACCCAAAATTCATATCTTGCCTAAAAAAAGTCAAAACTAAAGGTGGTCAAATAACTACTTTCATCATGTTTTTCCAATTTTGCACATTTCCATGGCAAAGCTGGTTTAACAATTCAAAGACATGAACCCAAGTTAAAATTTCAATTTTGTCTTCGCTTTTCTCTTGATTACTCATTAACTGATTTTAAGAATAAAAAGAATAAAAGACTGGGGGGAAAGTGCTAGATATTTCTTTTTATGAAAACCAACAGTGGTCCCAAACTGAATGGCTGCATTTTTGATCTTAAAATGACACCGTACAAACTTCCTAAAATTTTTCTACTATACATTTCAAGCCTGTAGAAATTTTCAAGCAGATTTGTTTACAAAAGGTTTTTTTTCTCCAGTAGTCCCTGATCTTATGTTATTTAAATAAGAATTACTACAGAGCCCCAAGTGCTTTGAGTTGACTCAGAACATACTCAAAAGCTGCTGCAAGTCTTTGCATGGCAAGTTTTGATCCTATTGACATATAAATAGTACCAAATAACCTTATTTCCCCCTGCATCTTATTAATACCAGCCAAATATTTGTAAGGTTACATCTAAGTGTTGTATGCAATTCCTTAATTCACTAATTATGCGCACAGTTTATTTGTAAACTAGAGTATAGCCAGTGTATCACCATGTAACTAGAGTGACTAAAACATCCCAAAACAGTATCTTTGCAGTAACCTCTAAGAACCACTGGACCCACCTGTAGAGAAGACAAATAGAAAATAGTAGAACTGGGTGACATTATCTATGTTTTATCTAGGATGTGATTGCTCTTGACTGTAAACATTTGTTTGGACATTAAACATGGCAACAGTAGAAAGAGAACAGACATGACATACACAAAATAACTGCACTTGTGCTCTAGGAAGATTTGTTCTGACACAGAGACCCCAAATGGTCTTTCTCCAGTTCAAACTTCATCCTTCTAAAAGCGTCAACAAGACTTTTTCCCATTTCCTCCCCACAATCAGTAACTGTGGTTTGGGTTTTAAAACACCCAGGAGTGTGGGGGTGATTTCAGAACAGTTTATAATTCCTTCATCAAGAACATACTGAAGATGTTCTTCCCTGCAGTGGCAAGAGGCTTCCTATGACTGCCAAGCACCAGACAGCTATTCTGAAAATGGACGTTTCCAGGCCTATGGGCATTTACAACACCACTACATTGTACCATGGCACCTTTAACAATGCAAAATACCACACAGAACCAGACCAGTCCCTCAAAAAAGGCAGCAGGCTGACGGGGTGTAATGGAAAAGCATGACTCAACTTTGCTACTTCTATGCTGGCTGTTCATTGAAGACAAAAAAGAATTACTGGTCTGAGAGAAGCAGGTTTGGAAGTTTACATACACACTGAGACAGGGGTTTAAATTCTCAAGAAAGCATTTCTTCAGAGAAAGCATGACAGTTGCTACTGCTGTTTGAACTGGTGGGATGGCAATTTTGTGATTTGTTCTCAGCTGATTGCTGCAGTACTTCACAACATTTGCCTGGACCTTTTACAAGTTTTTTGCATACATGAACAATGTTTATGCAATACCTGAAATGACTACAGGGAGACAAAGCTGTGGAGAGAAAAAAAATACATAGTGCTTTGCAGGTTGGGTTTTGGTATTTGTTTTTCTTTCTCTTGTGAGAATGAAAACTATAGCTGATCATTTTGACCTGGAAAACAAATAGCAAAGACTACTATGCTTGGACCAACTGCTGGACAATTCCTTGGCTTATATCTATGTGATGTACAAAAGCATTCCTCAGAGTGAATGATACTGTCCATTATATTGTAATTACAATTATTCACACTAATAACATCACATTACAGTGGATGATAACTGAGACAATATTTCATACCTAAGAACTTCAGACTCAGGTGTTAAAAGGAAATCCTATGATTTGCTTGTTTTCCAAAAGATTCATCTCAGCTTCTGGAGAAACTTATCTCAGTATTTTTTGTCTACTCTTGAAAAATTTGCTATAAGCTAGAAAAAAAGATGAGGCAGTCCTTCAAATGACATAAACCAGTGGGCAAATGCAGATGGCTAATATGCAGGGGAAAAAGCAATACCACACCACCTGAAAGCTTGGTCTTGAATAACAAGAGGGAAAACAGGGTGGTACAAGTTATTTGAGATGACCTCATTATTTATTTTCCTTCCTTGTCTTTTAGTTAGCTGATTCTAGTTTGATACTTTCTGCTTTCCTGACATTTGAGTTTGGTCTAGGGGCTAGACCAAGTCTTTTCTATTTCCATATGTTATAAAATTGTTGTTTATTATCATCCTATCTAATGCTACTGCTCTAACCTTACTGTGAGCTACAAAAAAAACAACCACCCCAAATAACCATCCCTGCATGTGTTTAAGAAAAGGGTAGATGAGGTACTTAGGGATAGGATTTAGCATAGGATGAGAACGGTTGGTCTTGATGATCTTAAAGGTCTTTTCTAACCTTGTGATTCTGTAAAACCACTAATCCTTCCTTCTGATTCTCCCCTTGCTGATTTTGACCCATTCATGATTTGATTCAATCGTGGAAACCTTTCAGATCTAAAATTGTCAGCAATACAGAGGTGTAGCTAAACACTGAAAATGTTTGGAAATGAACCATCACTAACCACTGCAAAGCAACTTCAACAATAATGTATCAGAAAATGTAAACAGAACTCAGCTAATTTTAAAAGCCTGTGTGAGTCAGACAGAAGATAAGAAGGAAGAGGAAAACTGGAAAAAATCATTACTCTGGCCACCTGAGCTAAAAACAAGCCATTAGATTTTCCTACAGTAGAATTTTAGTTGTTCAAATGTGAAAGCCAAGCTTGCTATGGTGCAGTGTGGCCCTGAGCAACTGCTGGGTTTACTGTATTGGTTGCAGAGCCCTAGTAATTATATACCTGCATGTTACCATTAACACACCAGACTGCCACAGTCAGAACTACATTTTCTCAGTAAAAACCAAAACTAAGTCCTTTACCACTGGGCTTGGGGGCACAGGGGGTGAGAAATACTCTGAGAACACATTTCTGAAGGCAGGGTCTTATTGGTCCAGAACTACTATTGTTCTCCAAGTGAGCCTGAGAAGGTCATAAGGAACAGGAATTAAATGAACACAACCTGCCCCATTCAGCAATATACAATCACTCATCTGCAATCTGTTCAGCTTCAACTCAAAAAGGAAAAGACAGGAGTATAAAAGAAAGTCCACTTGGTGCTTCTAGCACACATGCAAACATACTCAATATTTTCATAAGAGCATGTGATGGTTCAGCGCTAACTGACCACTCCCTCCCCAAGGAGAAACAGGCAGAACCTCCTTGGGTTAGAATAAGGAAGGACAGTTCACTGACAAGGGCACTGTGAAAGGAGAACAATAACAGCATCTTTCAAAATTCACTCACATACGGTGATAAAACAAAGTATCTTACCAACCCGAGGATAACAGGGTACTGCAAACTGAAGAGCGACTCAACACCCTGGCTAGCCCACACCCAGACTGCCCTGGAGGTACACAGCAGCACCTCCCCCAACCAGCCCCTTTTATGGGGCAGTGGTGTCAGGTGGGGTAGAAAAAGCCCAGGCTAACTCAGCTCACCTGGGCTAACTCAGCTCACCTGGGCTAACTCAGCTCACCTGGGCTAGCCCCTTAGGGGGGTTGATTCTGGCCTGGCCAGAACTAGGACAAATCAACAAGAGCATCTAGTTTTAGCTGCGTTCATTCAGGTGGAAGCATCTGTAATATGCACAAAATCCTCATAAAAGAAATAAGCTCATATCAAAGTCACAAAATGCTGATGGTGTCTTAGAAACACATCAGTATCATAGATGACAAAATGAGTATATTTGTTCATAATTTACTGGGCAAGTCCTATATGCCCTTCCTTTGTTAGGAAGGACA
Organism: Laterallus jamaicensis coturniculus; assembly: GCA_022605575.1. NCBI lineage: Eukaryota > Metazoa > Chordata > Aves > Gruiformes > Rallidae > Laterallus > Laterallus jamaicensis. Next base: position 2,802,533 of record JAKCOX010000057.1, read on the forward strand.
GCTTCCTAACAGAAAGACGGGTTGTGTACAGCCTTATCCTAAGCCTGAAACACATTGCCTTAAAAGCAACAGATGATGGTCAACGAGCTGAAGCTTCTGCAGTAAAGAACACTGCAAGAAGGCAGAGGGTGAGCTCAAGTGAACTCATGTAGAACTTGTGGGGCTGTGTGCATATAGAATCATAGAATGGCAAGGGTTGGAAGGGACCCCAAGGATCATAGAGCTCCAACCCCCCTGCCACAAGCAGGGCCACCAACCTCAGGCCTGGATCTACACAAGATTGCCCAGGGCCCCATCCAACCTGGCCTTGAACACCTCCAGGGACGGGGCATCCACTACTTATCTAGGCAGCCTGTTCCAGCACCTCACCACTCTTTCTGTAAAAAACGTCCCCCTAATACCTAATCTAAACCTTCCCTCCTTTAGCTTTAATCCATTCCCCCTTGTCCTGCCATTATCTGCCCTTTTAAAAAGTTGATTCCCCTGCTGTTTATAATCTCCCTTCAGGTACTGGAAGGGTGTGCATATACATCTGCATAGGGTGAGAACCCAGGCCAGTGCTCCTAAGCTACTGCATAAAAACAAAGCAATGACAAAGTCATAGAAATAAATGTTAGTTAAACCTGAAACTTTACCCTTCTATCCAAACAGCTCCAGACAGAAACACACATTAGTCCTTCTCTTCATAGCCTGTACTTGGCTGTAAATAAAACACTGACCAGTATTCCACATTTAATCCGAGTCACTAAGTAATTAAATAAATAAATTACCTTTATAATGACCATTTCCACATTTCTGACTGTATCATACTGAGAAATAATTAAATGGCAAAAAGTATTTTCTCTCTTTCTAAATAATCATCATCTTAACTTTTAGGACCTTCAAAAAGTTACATCCATGAAGCTGTTTCTTTAAAAACCCCAAACCAACCAAAACTAGCCAACTACATAGTTTTTTAAACCATAGTTTAAAATTTTCACCTTGCAACCATAGTATGTGACAAATTCTGTGGTTAAAAGCTGAAATTGGTTTCCTGGAGTTACATATCTCTGTGTGTAGTCTCATAACTCCTTGCTTTAAGCAGGAGAAAATAATTTGTGCATTGACTTAAAAAATGAGAATCTGTTTACTCCTACAAGTTTGAGCCTGCAGCAAAAAGCAGCATTAAAAAGCACACCAGTTAAATGCTCTCTCCTAAAACTTTGCTCTTAGAGCAACCACAGTATCCATAAAAGCATTTTTTTTTCTTGTTTCCCCCCACATGTAAAAAGGCTAACTGATCCCATTTTCCCAGTTTCCAGTATTTTAAATGCACATTAAAACTGACATTAAAATTCAATTTTTGCCTCGTAGCCATTTCTGCATTTAATCTGGTACTTTTATGCATATCAAAATAAAGATTTGTCTCTTACACAACAAGTTCCCTCACTAATATTTCCCCATTAAGAGGCCTATTTATGCACTGCTCTCTGGAAAAATTCCACCTTTCCTCTTTGTTCATTCCTCTCCTACTAAAGCCAGCCACAATATAACCAGCAAGAATTCAGGCAGCAGAAAAAGCCCATGTCCAACCTCTTCTGAAAATCCAGAATTACATGTTGTTCTGTACCATAAGGCCATTATTTCCCAAACTCCTCTAAAGAAAGCTTTCATGCATTCATGCTCTTTGAGTTCATGGATCAGTGGAAAGTGTAACCTTCAGAAATCCTACTAATGTTTCTTATTTGAACTAAAGTCAGTGGTATCTTGCTAAGAATATTTATAATCTAAGTTGTTTCTGGCTTTAATTCTTATATTCCTTTAGAATCAGAGAATCACTCAAATTTATAATGAGGAGTTATGATTTTATATTAAACAGGACATTTTACTTTTTTATTAGATTTGTTTACTTTCCTCTGCAGAAGTCTGATTAATGAGTACAACTGCCTGTCACAACCAAGTGGTAATTTCTTTTGTATAGTTTACTTTCATTATCTATAATTAATTAAATAGAACAAATAATATATGGAGATTCAGGTGAGGCAATTTTAAGACTTTACTCTTTGCTGCACTGAACCTCATTTTCAGTGTAGTGCTTTAAGACTGAACAATGCTCAGTGTTGGAAGGTTTCATAAACAAGAAAAGTTATATCAAATTACTAATAAAATTTGCAAATACTGCAATAGGAACACTGAAGACTAAACAGGTGAGCAGAACAAAGGGACACTACGTTATGAACATTCTGAACTTGGTTTTAGGCTAAAATTTAAAGATCATGAAACTATGAAAAGAGATAATATAGGTCTTGAAAGGAATGAAAAGGAAATTTGTCCATCTTCTCATTATTATACGTAATCTGATCTTTAAAAACACATTGACAGCAAACCCACAACTTCAAGTCATTTATTCTAACATTCATCATCTCTAAGGAATTTCATAATCACTATTCTAAAAGTCTGTAAATGTAAATTAATCCTACTCTTGAATGTCATGAAGCATGCTTGATTTTTGCTCTTTATTAAAATCCTTAAATATTCTGGAAGATTTATCAGCCTACTTCTGTCTTGTGTTTTCTACACTAAATAAACCCAGTTATTCAAACCTGCACCTGCAAGACTCTAGAGTAATGTCTCTTAAAGATACAGCTGAACACAATCTTTATTCTTGCCATGCTCAGTTTATGACTCACTGACTCCTACATCCTTCCCTACACTTAGCATTGCCTGCTCAATACTCCCTCATGTTGTATTTGTGCTTTTCATTTCTCCTTGCCAAATGTAGTACTTCACACTTCTATTTACTGAACGTTATCTGTGTGATTCGTATCATTTCTCCAATTTATGAAGGTTAATTTAAATTGTAACCTTGTCCTCCAAATTGTTTGCAGGCCCTTCCAGGTCATTGTCATCCACAGATTTGGTAAGTTTACTTTTTCCTTCCATCATTCAAGGTTAAAAGTATGAAAGAACTGAATCCAGAGTAACTCCCTCAGGCTCTACATATGTGTAAATGTGGAAATTTAGAGAGAAGTCATTCCAAATGAATGACATTGTTTTCTTTTAGCAAGCATGTAACACTAAAAATACCAAGTAAAATAGTAAAATTTTTCATTTCACAACTATTTCAACAATGTTGACTTTCCAGTATTTGCTTACAAATTAAACTTCAGGAAGAGGTGGCCAGCAGGGACAGGGAGGGGATTGTCTCTCTCTACTCTGCCCTTGTGAGGCCCCATCTGAAGTCCTGTGTTCAGATCTGGGGCCCCAATACAAGAAAGATGCAGAAATGTTGGAGAGGGGTCAGAGGAGCCACAAAGATGATTAGAGGGCTGGAGCACCTGCCCTACAAAGAGAGGCTGAGGGAGCTGGGCTGGGTCAGCCTGGAGAAGAGAAGGCTGCCGGGGGACCTCCTTGCAGCCTGCCAGTACCTGAAGAGAGCAAACAAACAGGAGGGGAATCAACTTTCTAAAAGGGTAGACAAAGCCAGGACAAGAGGGAATGGATTAAAGCTAAAGGAGGGAAGGTTTAGATTGGATATTAGGGAGAAGTTTTTTACAGAGAGAGTGGTGAGGTGCTGGAACAGGCTGCCCAGAGAGCTGATGGATACCCCATCCCTGGAAGTGTTCAAGGCCAGTTTGGATGGGGTCCTGGGCAGCCTTGTGTAGATCCAGGCCTGAGGTTGGTGGTTCTGCCTGTGGCAGGGGGGTTGGAGCTCTATGATCCTTGGGGTCCCTTCCAACCCATGCCATTCTAAGAAATAATTCTATGAAATAATATCAGTATCATTGTACACAGTGTGTTAAGTTTGAAAGCTAAAGTTCCTGATTAACAAGGGGATTAAGAACTTTTCAGTGTTGTATTTATTACACAGTTAGCTCACTGCCCTAGCTTCAAAATAAGCTGAAAGAAAAGATGCACACTAGGACGCACTTGAGATTTTTTTCTGTATTTTTCTCATTTTACACTAACTTTGCTGTGGCTCTGCTTTTGTTTTTGTAAGCAGAAAGTAGAAACATCTATTTAGTTACAGTATATTGATTTTTAGAAATCAAATTGTAGAGGGTATACATAACAGGCAAGAAAAGGTCTCAAACTGGTAATATAGGAATCAATAAATATTCAAGAGAACTGAATATAAAGCAAATCAGGGAAAGTGACAGGTATACACAGCATTCATTTCACTGTTCAGAGAAGATATTTCCTTATTGGAAACTATAAAGCTAAATGAGAAACTGCTGAGCACTGATGTTACTGGGCAAACTTCCCAGAACTCCTTATTCTGCTCCCCTCAAGCCTTTCCCTTACATGGGTTCATGGACTTTCTCTATATAGCAACGAGAAAGATTTTAGGTCATAAGTAGGGAAGAACAAACAAAAATTAAATCTAATTGCTCAGGAGCAAACTTTTTTCAGTTGCAAACTGTTTCCAAAGGCTGACTTATCAGTTCAGCAATCCAGAAGCATTTAGTACCAACCAGTTAGAGCATTTCTAGGTATGATGCAAGGGGAAAAGCTATACTAAAAACCTAGTATATACATATTGGGGCAAAGTTATAAAACAGATTATTCATATTTTGCAGACATTTTATTAGATACTAGAAGTAACCTTGACTGTAGCCTTTTCCTTAGAGCTTCTATATGTTACTGTATTTCCTTGAAGATTTTCAGGCTCCTGTTCAGGACCAGGGCCTGTTTCAGGTCCAGTTCTGGGCTCCCTGGTATAAAAAGGAAAGGGATCTCCTTGAGAGAGTCCAGAGAAGGGCTACAAAGATGATGAAGGGCCTGGAGCATCTTCCTTATGAGGAGAGGCTGAATAAACTGGGACTGTTCAGTCTAGAGAAAAGAAGATTAAGGGGAGACCTAATTGGTGGTTACAAATATCTTAAGCATGGGATGCAGGGCAAGTTAGCCAGCCCCTTTTCAGTGGTCAGTGGAGACAGGACAAGGGGCAATGGCTGCAAGTTAGAACACAGGAAGTTCCACACCAACATGCAGAAAAGCTTTTTCGCAGTGAGGGTGAGGGAGCCCTGGGACAGGCTGCCCAGGGAGGTGGTGGAGTCTCCTTCTCTGGAGATATTCAAGACTCGTCTGGATGCCTATCTGTGTAATATGAGCTGGGGAGCTGCTTTGGCAGGGGGGTTGGACCCGATGATCTCTCGAGGTCCCTTCCAACCCCTACAACTCTGTGATTCTGTGACTAGCTACAAAGGTGACCCAAATGACCAAAATGATATCCTATAGAATAAGACATCATGGTCAGCACAAAAAGCTGGGGGAAGGAGGAGGAAAAAGGGGTGGGGGTGTGGAACATACAGGAGAGACATGACTTTGAGTGATGGCATTTGTCTTCAAGTCACTGTTGAGTGATGGAGGAAGTAGCAGCTTTTTATGGAATAAAGAAAAACAGCATAAAACCACACCAAAACAGCCAACAATAAAACCCACAAAGAAAAATAAACCAACAAAATACACAATGATGTCACATGCACCTGAACAACAAAGAAATAGTCCAAATACAGTGGACAATGAGAAATCAAAGCAGCTGCCCCTAATGTGTTCAAATTCATTGCTCCAGTCAGGTTTCCAGTTTTCATTATTTGCATTCTACTCAGAATGAGAATTTCAGAAACATTAGGAGACTAGAAGAGATATATTGGAAAGGGGGTAAAATAGTGAGTTGGATAAGGATTTAAACAAACAAACAAACAATATATTCCACTAGGCTTTAGCACCATAGTTCCTTTGAACTTGAAATTTCTGAGTTAAAAGAAAGTTCCAAGTTGTATTTTAGCTATGAGCCAATCCCTCACTCATAAGAATGAGAGAACAGCAACTGAGAGCATTCCACGTGTTGGAAAAGCACCACTACTGAGGAGTTCAGCAGGAAGAATTACCCAGAGCAGCAGCCAGATATTAAGGATTAACTACGCTACCTACTTGGAAAATGTGTGAAATTTCTACTCTTGGGGTCAGTCCTTTTGTCCTGTGCCTTCTCTGACCCATGTTTCTTTTCCATAGGTAAAATTAGTTGGTATATTCCCTTTGCTCCATTCTATTATATCCACTTTCCTATCTCTCAGGAAAAACAAAGATACACTTTTGAAAATCTTGATAAGTGACCCCTTTAAGAAGGCAATGTTCTCAGTGTTTTTCAACACCATGAAAAAGATGATAGACTTTTATTACCTCTTTTCACATTAAATCCATATTAAAATTCCAAATGGAGAAAAATCATTCTGCCTTCATGTATCCTGCAATCCATACTTGCAGAAAACTCAGGCCTGTTTGAACCAGTTACATACTTGAGGCTATGCATCCTGTTGACTGAGATCAATTAATCATATCTCCTAATACAACATAGTCAAGATGTTTACATAAACATGTGCCACTTAGTTGACTAAAATAAGAACAACACAACACTTGTTAAATAGATCTAAAATATAACTGCATATAGGCAACTGGTATTGTCCAGTCCCCAGTTACTACAGGATGGCGAACAATATGCGCATCTATTTCTAATGCACCAAGTGAACATATGTCTGTCAGGGAGAGATAGAAATACAATGAGGCTAGGATAATTTAAATAAACAGCTGTCACTTTATGCAAGATTGCCTTTGGTGAGCTTTGATTTGTGTGTGTATAAAAAAGGAAAAGCAGAATTATAGAACTAAACAGAATTACAAAACTAAAACTTTGTAAGTAGGAAGGTCAGCATACTTGTCTCCCATTTTTCTGTAATCCACAAACAACTCCAAGCCACAACGGAAGAAAAACTTATTCATCTGTGTTATTTGTTCCTTCATTATAATACTTGCTGTCAAAGATTTCACTACAATGCCCTAGGCCTATTAAGATTCATACAGAATACATCTGTGAACTGTGTTTGTGCTTTCAAGAAAGGAAAGAAGGGCTTAAAATCATCTTCTTTTTTTAAGGTGAAACATACTTTAAGTCAATGAGTTTTACATTCCTTACATATACTTTTCTTGGGGGAACACAGTTGCATTTCTGTATTTTGCATTTTAGAAAAATATATATGGTTGTATAACAGACACGAATTAAATTCATTTTTTGTTCTTATTGAAAGACTCCACAGAAGAACGGGGCTCAAAAACCCATTAAAAGTGAAAAATTCCACGCCAATAATGTGTACTCTTTGAAGCTCAATTTGCTGGAATGAATAAGCAAAGTTAAACCCCAAGATTTCAAACCCTTTAAGGTCTCAAAGCACAGGAGAGATTCTTTCATTTTAAGTGTATATCTATGCCCTAATGTGAACATAAATGTCAGATCCTGAAAAATGACTATCAATAATGTAAAAAGAAACCAAGAGACAACCCCATAGGGAAGTACTACATAGGAATTTTCTCAGCTTTGGAATGGAGATAAGAAGATGTGCAAGATTCCAAACTATCTGACTGATTATTTTTTCCTGGATCTAAACCCTCATAGTGACATCTTCCTTTGAAGTTATGTATAGTTGAGGCAAAAACTGGTTGTTAGAAGATTTTGGTGCACATCGTTTTTCACTCCATTCTTTTCTTTCCCCAAACACTGGAGAATGACACATTGAAGTGTCACAAAACCTCTGAAAATCTGCACAAAATCCATGGTCTTTTAAGCAAAACAAAGAATATCAGCACAGGACTAAGGAAGGGTTTGAATCAGAAGGCAACTGAAAAGTGTCAGGGACATTATTTATCACCAAGAAAAGATGGACTAAAGACAAGACAAAATGAAATGAGATTCATCAATAATGATGTTTTTGTGACAACTTTAGTTATCAATAATTACACAAATCTCTTTTTTTTAGATGTGTGATGTCCAAAAATTCCTATTCCCCTACTGTCAACCACCATGCTTTTTGTCTCAGTTTTCATCACTGGATGTTTTGGATTTGATTCGAAAACAGTGTTTGAATCCCAGACTGGTCTGGAAGGAACCTCAAAGCCCATCTAGTATCACCCCCTGCCATGGGCAGGGACACCCCCCGCCCCCAGGCAGCCCAGGCTGCCCAAGGCCCCATCCAACTGGTCCTTGATCCCTGCCAGGGACCCAGGGGCACCCTGTGCCAGTGCCTCAGCACCCTCACATTAAGTTAATAACACAGGGATGTTTTGTTTCTGCTGAGCAGCACTTACACAGAGCCAAGGCCTTGTTTGCTGCTGACATCACCCCACCAGTGAGTAGGCTGGGTGTGCACAAGGAGTCGGGAGGGAACAGAGCAGGGACAGCTGACCCCAATGACCAAAGAGATATCCCACACCATATGATGTCATGCTCAGCACATAAAGCTCAGTGAAGAAGCAAGGAGGTCATTCAAAGTGATAAACCACTGAAGGCTTTTTAATAAGCAGCAGTAACTTTGGACATGTCATTTCAACATCATCTAAGCTGCAACTAACACTGCCCTGCACCTTCTGCCTCAGTACTGGGAGAACTGGGAGACTGGATATAAGTAATATCCTGTTTACCCCCACTCAGTTCCAATACAGAAAGATGTTCCAGGAGATTTTATCTGTGAAAGTAAAGCAGACCCAGATATACAAACACTGTTTATATCAGTAAACGGAACCACTAACTCCTTTGCTGCAAGGACACAGTGGCACTGAAGTAATACAGAGGATAATGCAAACAGTGCTTTTCGATTCCATTCCAACAGGCTTCAGAGGCATACTGAAACACATACAAAGCCATTCTTCACATTTCCACAGGTTTTCTTTCAAAATAGGAATGCTTTACCTTAGTTACAAATAGCCATAGCGTTATGAATTTTAAACTTGGATAACACCGAAATCAAGAGAATTTACAGCAATACTGCTTGCAAACTAGTGATGTACAACCAATTGCTGAGAAAACTGCTTCTGTAAGGCAAAGGTGTTTGTTGTGAACCATGGAAAAGCATCAAAATCTATTTGTTCGCATTACTGGCTATAGAGTCACATACTTCATTAAAGAAGTTCTGCAAGAAGAGCTGTGAATAGGTTATAAAAATACCATGTCTGTTTATCAAAACATACCTGGCAAAACCAGTGATGATATACCATATGAAGAAGAATATTAATTCAGGAGACAAAAAACTCACAACCGTATTATAAGCTTCAGCTGAATTTGTGTCATACTAAAAGCAGAGAAACTGTTTCACATAACCAGATTAAAGAAGCGATTAAAACTCTGTAGTAGAATGAAAACAGAATAAAATCTTCAGCTAGATAATGAGGCATGCAAAAGGGTGTGATGCCCCTCTAGAAAAACTGCTATTTCTAGCACGTTTTCGGGAAGAAGAAAATGAGGATAACAGAAGATTTCTGTCAACATCATACGGTAATTTTAGGGTTATAAACAACATCGGAGTTAATCCGTTTGCATGAGAACTCCAGTTTCTTGGCACTGCATCTTTTGCTGGCAATAAACACAAAAAACCTCCAGATGTCTCAGAATACATTGGGATTTGGTCGTGAAAGGCAGCAGGTATAAAAGGTGAATCAGAAAAGTAGTATGAGTGAACTCAATAGAGAGGGTGTTTGATAATAAACTAGTAGTTTTAGGGGTTTTGGATTAAAGCTCATGTCTATAAGAGCTTAAGCACAAAGACAAAGAGACATTTTCCCTCAGAAGCAGTGGTACATAGACATGTCCTGCCCTCCACGGATTCTTTGCACAGAACTCTTAACAAGTGACGCTATTTTCACTTCATGAAAGCTTACATGAACTCAGGAATAGAAACTGCTATTGCAAAACGTGATGCTGTTTTTCTATGGCTGTGCTTTATGGGACAGTCACCTTAAATAATTAGCAGCCTTAATGATCTGGAAAACTGATATTCAGAGAGCCTTTCAGAATTCAATTTATTTCTGTTTATTTTGTGATTATCACTAGACCAGATAGCAGCAAAATAGATTTGATAACCATAGAAGTTTGTGAAGTTATGTTTACTGTATGAGCAGTCAGTGATACAACTTTAACCCTTAATACCCAGGCATCATCAATACACTTGAGCTGTGTGTAGACAAACACAAATTGGTCATACTGAACAGGAAATTAAGGCAGAGATTTGTACCAAAGCAGCTATATATAACAAAGACACAGAATTCTTGGTCAAGACAATGGGGAGACACTGAGCTATCTCTCTCCAAATAATGAGGGGTATTGATGTTAGCACAGTTCTATCTATTGATAGAACTGGTTTACAGTTTTTGTGTTTCTGAAAAAACACCACAGGTCAAAAATCTTACTTTTTTAAAGCTAAGTGCAAATTTCCTGTAGACACAGGATTTTACCCATCAAAATTAAAGGAAAATTACAAATGAAAAAACAAATTAAATTGTTTGTTTGCAGGTGAAGTTTAAACTGCTGATGGGGAAATAAAAATTGCCATAAAGAGCTTCTACAAAGTTCCACAGAAATAAGATTGCTGTATTCCTTGAGTCCACGGTAAGATTTTTAATCCACTACCCAGGTGCTTTAGATTGTATTTTATTTGATTATTGGAAAACCAGACAGATACTCAGTGGGATTTTATATTAAAGAGTTTGATTTCTAAATTTTTAATCAAAGTGATTTATATGAAAGATTACCAGCTTCAAAACAACAAGAAAAAACAACCCTACAAGCTTGTTAATAAGCACATTAAAAATTCTATGATTCAGTAAAGGCTTTGTAGAAAAGTAGGAAAGTATAATTGTACATAACATTAAGACTAAAACTGCATCCTTAACTTTGTTAGATGTCTGCTATTAATATCTACGTCCAAGGTAATTTCTTTAATCTTGAATTATATTTTCATCATACACATTTGAGCAAACACACAAGAAAGTGTTGTCATATGGACCAAGAGGAGTAGGGAATAAAACTTCTGATAATCATTTGAAAGTTATCTGGGTCAAGTAAATATCCTCCATCTTGCCCAGAAACAGAGTCTGATGTGTTCCCAGCAGCATGAGAATGCATGAGAGGGGACTCAAATTTAGGTCTGCCTGAAAGCTTGGAGCAGAATTGTCAGCCTGCAGACCTGACAATGCCAATAAAGCCCATCCTTTTTCAAGAGGAGAATATGTTGGCGTTGTTCTGGAGAAAAAGAGAAGAAAACTTTAAGATATGATTCTGTATTCTGAGACAAACTGAATGTAGTCCAGTGTCATGCATGAGGATTGAACTGCAGAAGCAAGGAGCATTTACCAGGAAGGTTCATCCCTGGTATGCTCTGCTCTACAAGACAAGCAATGGAAGCACACATCTTTAAGCCACCTTAAAAGCTTCCAAAAGAAGGTACCCTTGAGATATGAGCCGGGCAATCAATCAGACTGTTGTATTCCACAAAGGTTTTGTGCCCTTTTGACCAGAGGTGCTTAATGCGTCTATATAAATTGGGTATGGGTATCAGCCACTGTAGTCAGATTGGTTGCTCCTTTTATGGGCTTTTCCTCTCCTTTCCCCCTGCACCCCTTTTTGCTTTCTTTTGCCCAATAAACCACAACCTGTGCAAATAATCAGTGTGTAGATCAGCTTTCTCTGGAAAAGCCTTTTGGTCTTCAAAATTCTTTTCCCTCACAATCAACATTCCTGATGGACAGCATGGACATCATCCTAGTATCTCAGCCCTGCTGAGAAGGCCCTGGGTGTCACAGTGGATGAGAAACTTAACATGAGCCAACAGTGGCTCTTGCAGCTCACAAGGCCAATGGGATCCTGGGCTCCATCAGAAGAGGGGTGGCAGCAGGGACAGGGAGGGGATTGTCCCTCTCTACTCTGCCCTCGTGAGGCCCCATCTAGAGTCCTGTGTCCAGAGCTGGGGCTCCCAATACAAGAAAGATGCAGAACTGTTGGAGAGGGTTCAGAGGAGCCACAAAGATGATCAGAGGGCTGGAGCACCTGCCCTACAAAGAGAGCCTGAGGGAGCTGGGCTGATTCAGCCTGCAGAAGAGAAGGCTGCGGGGGGAACCTCATTGCAGCCTTCCAGTACCTGAAGGGAGATTATAAACAGGAGGGGAATCAACTCTTTAAAAGGGCAGATAATGCCAGGACAAGGGGGAATGGATTAAAGCTAAAGGAAGGAAGGTTTAGATTGGATATTAGGGGGGAGTTTTTTACAGAGAGAGTGTTGAGGTCCTGGAACAGGCTGCCCAGGGAGGTGGTGGATTCCCCATCCCTGGAGCTGTTCAAGGCCAGGTTGGATGGGGCCCTGAGCAACCTTGTGTAGCTCCAGGCCTGAGGTTGGTGGCCCTGCCTGTGGCAGGGGGGTTGGAGCTCTATGATCCTTGGGGTCCCTTCCAACCCTTGCCATTCTATGATTCTATGCTATCTTCCCAAAGTATGGGCCTCTAAACCTGCAGACATCTTTACCTATTATGATGATGGATTTCTATCACGTTTCTCTAATAGCCAATAAGGCTGTTTTTGCAACATACTTAAAAGAATACACGTTATACAATATTATAAAACAGCTACCTTCCTACTTCTAACTAAATGGCATGCAGTGAGGCAGAAAATAGCCATGTTCTATAGATTACTAGTAAACTGCAGCCAACTCAAGAGTGCATACTTTACCAAAATTCTTTTTTTTTGGCTTATGCAAGGACAGCTGCATATTCACAAGGTCACGCTGCCACCACCAACAGCATTGCTTTTTCCTACCAAGTCTTACTGGTGACTCTACATTTGAAGTTGCAAAGAACAAAAATAAATCTATTTTTCTTAACATTTAATAGTATTTCACAGTTGTATGTAGATTTTATATAAAGGGAATTGAAAGGCACTTAAAATTTATAAGTATTCAACTGTACTGTAAATTCATGCATTACACTTCTTTCACATTTTTTGTGTAGAAACATGGTGTTTACAGTATTTGAGAGTTTCATTCATCTTTAAGATCTTATTTGCAGGCTACCCTGTACGTCTTTCTACAAATACTGGGCAGCTTATTGTCTAAGGCAGGAGGTTGCTCCTCTTCGCACTGCCTGTGGCAGGTTACATGCACAGCCAGTCTCACTACAGCTCCTCTTAATATACAACAGCAACTTTATACTGTAGGCAGGGAAATAGCCTCTCATTACTGTGTCAGAGACCTGCTTTAACAATCCTCCAGGAACAACTGTCTAGGAGATGCAGCTTCGCTCACTAATACTTTAGAAGAGGTTTGGGACAAGGGTACTGCAGTATGTAAAACTATGGCCTGCCTTCCACTTAAGAGTATCCTTGTTTAAGGGGGATGGATTAAAGCTGAAGGAGGGAAGGTTTAGACTGGATATTAGGGGGAAGTATTTTACAGAAAGAGTGTTGAGGTCCTGGAACAGGCTGCCCAGGGAGGTGGTGGATGCCCCATCCCTGGAAGTTTTCAAGGCCAGGTTGGATGGGGCCCTGGGCAACCTTCTGTAGCTCCAGGCCTGAGGTTGGTGACCCTGTCTGTGGCAGGGGGGTTGGAGCTCTATGATCCTTGGGGTCCCTTCCAACCCTTGCCATTCTATGATTCTATGATTTAAGCAGCAGAGCAGCACATTGCATTGAAGGTTAAGGATAACTGATGAAAACACAGCAGTAGAAAGAAAATTTAAATTATTGTTTGTGACCAGACTTCAAAGCCTCAGTGAAAAGCAGTGAATAATTGAGGTATATTCACATGTTAACATTTTTACCCCTAGGAGCTTCAGAGATATTTTATCTTGATGTTAATAAGCTGATTCTCTGTTGCAAACTCCTTTCCACATGGAGCTTTGCATAGTCCACTTGTAGCAGCACAAAGGAGGTGAGGTTTATTTAAAAGAGAAAGTTCCATTTAATAGTGGTAAGTTCTCATCTCCACAGTGCTGATGTTTCATAGTACGAATTCCTCTTCCTCATGCAAGCCTCAGACCAGAGTGCTCCCTTTCCACATTGCTTTCGGAAGTACCTGGCAGCCACAAATAACAACAGCCCCCTGTCCAGCCAAGCTACAGCTTATAATTAAATGGAGTTGGGAATATGCTCTGCTTGGACAGATGACTTACAAGAATATGTCATCTGTAGGAGTAGGATTTAAAAAGCAAATAAACAGAAAACCAAAAAACAACAAAAACACACACACAAAACAAAACCAGAGACAATCTATTTTGGAAAAGACCTATTATTTATGATTTCATGGAGTGAGAGAATTCTCCCATTCCTTTATGATGCATTTAACTCACTGGCATGACTATATCCCCACAGAACATGAATAAGTAGTGATTTACTGTACTTACTGGAAGTTACCTCAAAAAGCCTAAAGGTGTTAATCTTGTTATTTTCTTTTCAATGTCATCGTTTCATCAACAATGTTGTTCAAGCAGCCATAAAATAAGCATAAAATAGACATAAAGAAATAAAACAAATGGAAGTAAATTCCTAATGCCTGACCCTAATTATCATCATTTTAATCAGTTTACTAACAAAAATTACCTTGTTGATGCAAAAGAGAAAACAAAAGATTTCCTTGGCAGACTCACACCACTAAATAAACATTACATTCCTATAAATTAAACCTCAATATTATTCTGCTATAAAGCCCTAACTTTTAAAGCACCTGAGTGTTGGAAAATTTGGCAAACTCCCTACAAGGAAAACACATTATTTTTTCTTTCCCCAGACATAAGCCAACTTTGCTACTTTAATAAATGGTATGAACCTATGCATTAAAGTTATACATTTTCAGTAATATGACCTTTTTGAAATCTCTCTTATTTTCTGTACCTTTCTGTAAAACAACTCAATATTCCTTTACAGGTGAATTTAGTTTCTAAACTGCTAAAATTTTCATGGCTTCCTGTCTTCAGAGAAACAAAAGGTGCTGTGTTTGGGGTTTTTCTGATAACAAATTTACTATAGAGATGAAAGGAAAATATAAAAGAACTTAAACTCGGTTTTTCAAATTAAATTGAGAAACAATTTCTTTTAATAACTTCACAAAAGGAGGGCATTGGTTGCACTTATACATGGAGTACAGCAGCTAATGTAGGATTTTAATATAGGGCAGGTGGATGTGTAGCTTTACTATTCAAAAGAGTTTTAAACAGAATTTACAAATCCACTTCAATACAAGCTGTACTTAGTTGTACAAGAGTTACCATCATGTAGAGGTTATATAGAAAAAGCCATCGGTTTATCTCAGTTACCTGCACATACAGGAACTCCATGCAAAGTATTACCCACTCATTGGGAGTGAGTGAGCTTCATTTATTTCTATGCATTGATATGGACTGTGCCTGATAAGAGATGGTGTGATACACTGGAGCTGTGAAGTCATGTGCTTGCTGGTGAAAATTTCCAAATCCGGGCTACCCAGAGGTGTTCAGATCTACAGGTCTCTGCCTCTACCCCTACTTGTCTTGCCCTTAATCCTTCCTTATATAAAGGAACCTTCTGCACCTCCATTTCTCATGCACCTTAATAAATTACCATCATCAATACACCAAAACAGAGATTCACATGCAAAGGAATTCTTAAACTGAATGTGGGTTTTGGGTTTGTTTGGGTTTTTTGAATAGCTGGCCTTGTTATTTGAGATAATTAATCACATTTAACAGGAATATCCTATTACTTATAGATATTTGGGTATTCTTCTGAGGAAGAATAAACAAACAACATACTTATTACTACTTTCAGACTGCAGCTATCCTTGATGCTGTGTTCCTGCCAGCAGAGAGATGGCCATTTACAAGAGATCCAGACCTTTATGCTTGTCTTGGGTGGATAAATGAATTCTAGCAGTACACAGTGTAAAGATAAAATGATCTTTATTATAGCAGCAGTCCTCCCACTTCAGATTTAGGCTGAAATGTTAAAGTAACTTGAGCAGGTTTCTATGCCAGCATTGTGATCTTAAATTCATTTTGAATCAAGTCTACAACGAACTATCAATCATATACAACATAAAAGGAGATTGCCCAAGAGTAGATGCTATGACAGCCCAGATGTATAATTACTAATGTATTTAGCAGCACCCTGCAAAACTGTAATAAAGATCAATGGCTTACAGAATAATTTGGCATCTAAAGCACAGAACTCTGATTGTATTGTGTTTGTAAACATGTTTTAAGCTGTTGATAAGATAAGGTCTGTCAAGCAGAGGAAATTGAAGTCACTGTGGCAAAGATCCCTGAGATAGTTAGCATCAGAAGAGAAAATGATATGCCAACTTCTCAGAGCATTCCTGCCATTTGTGACATATGCAGCTGTACAAAACTGGCTTATGGGAGATCCCTGAACTAGTCAGGGTAGACAGTGCCATTCAAAACAAAAATCCCAGAGGTGAGGCTGCTGGTAGCAGTAGGATAATTCTAGATGTAGGAAAAATACATATTACTAAAAGCAATAGTTATTATCTTGTCATGAGGCCACTGCAATAGTAAATTAGACATTTAGTTTACAGCTATGACCACAAGTCATTCATTTCAATTTACCAGCAGCAGTTTGATTATTATATAGTGCTGAGGACCTGTAGAAATCCACATTCAAAATAACTTACCAGTGAGGATTCCTCTGCTGCTCTCTCATCTTGATAGCAAATTAGTCACATTGAAAATATCTGGAAACCTTTCAGGAACAGGGAACACTGTCATCTGGGCCCCAAGCCACAGTTATAGACAATATCTTGACTGATCAATCGCAGGTACCAACTAAAGAAAGTTACCACCATTTACTGACAGCTTATCCATGGAAGATCACTTCCCAGAAAACCCAGGAGATGATGGATATTTATCCTGGCAAAACAAAGTTAACAAAAAACCCCCAACCTATCATATGTTTCATTTTGTAAACACAACAGAGGTTGATGTTTTCCTAATACTACCATTGCAATACACAGAGCAAATGTATAAGTTAATTTCTAGATAAACAGAAAATATGGTTTACAGAACAATATCATAATAAAGGAAAAGTAGAGTAACAGGTGTTTGAAAATTGGGAAAAAATCCTCATTCATCTGAGGAGTACTAATTACAAGTAAAATAATTATTTCCATCCAAATTTTACAGAGGGAGTCACAGATACCATGCATTTCTCTTGCAAATTATCGAAGCAACTGATCTACATTTTCTCTGATGAGATTATCATTAGATTTGCATATGCTGCAGGCTTGAATCATATGAACAAACAAACAACAAGTTTAATATTCTTTAGAATAGAATAGTAACATTTTCACAGCAAGGAGTCCAACCACCTGAATCCCAGAGGTTTAGAGAATAAAGCATTGCTTGTATGATAAGAACATAGGTATTCACACTATGTGCCATACAGGACAGTTAGGCAAAGGAACAAATACCCAGTCAGCCATGAAACCTTGAAGAGTTGTGTCCACATTCAACGTTAGGAAGTCTTGTTCATTTTCTGAGCTCAAAACTTTAACACTGCTAATCATCAATAATTGATGTCTTTGTGTATTTATTTATTTTTTAAACATTTTTTTAAAATTAAAGGAAGCCAGACAAGGTCCTTTTGAGAATGGAGTTTTGAAACAACCCCGGGGTCATGCTGACAAAAGATTCCATTCTTTACACAGACATTGACAGAAAAAAGACTATTTAGCAAAAAGGGGGAAAAAGAATTCTTCAAGCCTTCAACAAATTCTCTTTCTTTTTTTTTCCCCACAAGAGAAAAGGAAGAAAATAGACCCAGACACTGCATGATGTCCTACGCTGCAGGAGAGAGCAGGGAGCTCTACAGATCAGGGCTGGCATGGTGATTCCCTGACAAAACCATATTTCACTCCCAATGTGGGTCTGTCAGTAATACAAGCCTGGCAGCAAGACAAGTCAACCCTGCATTCCCACGTAGCAGTAGCTATAAGGCCCCCAAGATGTCACAGCAACTTTGGTGAGATTATTTCTTACAGTAGTAAGAGTAAGTAGAGAAACATCAGCTGGTGCCAAGAATGCTAGACACCAGACTTTTTTGGGAAGCCATGATAAATTAAATGCAACACCACTTTGTGCTAGTTCACCTGGTCCAGGGACAACCTAGCTACAGGGCAGATTCGCTAAGACAGAATCCTTTCTGTAAGGAGCACATAGGTTAGCTGCAAGCTCTATGCATTTAATTATGTTCTATAGCCTTCATTGCAATACTATTTGAACACCTCTGAAGTCTGCCAGTGGTGGAACATGCCTCTGGTGGAGCTGTCAGGATCAGAAAAGAATGCTAAATTAACTAGGTTTTAAAACTGATAGGAGGAGAAAGGTACCTGAAGGTCTATTGCTTTTCACTAATTTCCCTAGATCTTAAGAAACTCATTCTTTGGCATAATTCTTATTCTGTTTGACAGTAACTGACCCTGCAGCTATTCCACCTTTTGAATTCATCAATCAGATTCCTTTGCTTCTCAATGGTCGCTAATCCTATTTCAAACTTCAGCTCCTGTACTGTCCAAAACCCTCTGAATTTAAAAGCTTACCGATAGGTCATAAACCATGAGGTTCTGCAAGAGGTTGCCTCATTCTTTGCATACTAAAAGCCTCAAACTAGCATGGGAAAGGCTCCTTTTCTCAATGCAAGGAAAGACAGAAAAATAAGTCTTAGAGTGCAAACTAAGATACCTGTTAACAATGACTCAGTGTAGAGACGTCAGGTTCTGAGCTCTATGGCTAGAAATGACAAATTTGCTGTGCAACCACCTGGAACCAAATTTTTAAACATTCATATTTTAATAAAAATAGCAATGCTATATCACACTTCTCCAACTCTCTCAGCTTTGAATAACAGCTTCTTCTCTTTTGTGGGCTATCTAGTTGTTCACAGGCACAGAATATTTAACTTGCAAGAGACAAAATAGCCTGTATGTCTTGCTACAAAGTTAAGTGCTACCAGAATACAAGCCTGCTAGATCAAATTTAATTCTAAACATCAGGTCTTCACAAAAGCGAATGTAGAAAGGGAAACTTAGAAGTCTGTCCCCTTCTTGACATTTGAAATAAATTCCATGGTGCAGATAACCAGTCGGCATACTAAGGAGAGCAAAGGATTTAATATATCCTTCCACATCCTAATCTGACGACATGAATGCTGGAGGGCAAAAGATGCATGGCCAGGCTCATGCGCTCTCCTCTAAATAGCATCTCATCCTGCCACTGCTAAGAGCAGCATATTGGTGTACACAAACCGTTACTCCCTCATTTCTTTCATCTACCACTAAATAGGGACAACAGCTTACAGAACAGTTCAAGAACTAATGCAGCTTTGTCAATTCATTGACTACAGAGATTCTTTCAAAAGCATCTTCTACTTTTGCATTTCAATGTCATGACCTATCTAAAAGACAGGGCTAAGCATCTGGGTTCTGATATTACTGTGCACCTATAAATACTTTCCTATTTATTAACATTTTCATCTGTGCTACAAAAGGTTAGATCTCCTACTGATAAAATCAGGGGGGTTTAAGCATGGTCAAATAAAACCAAATGTGTACATAGAGAATAAAATCATTCATCCAAATAAAATCCAGTTTTTCTCACCAGCTAGTAATTTATGTTCTTCTATTGAGTCATTATAGAATAATTCTTCTCTGGTTATGGGAAAAGAAATAGACATGTCTGACAATGCAAAACTTCTTTACTGCCTGTGCTATAAGCTTTAGCTGCCCCTTGGTAACATGGAAGCCTTCACTTAGGGTGAGTGTTTTCCCTAAGCTCTTATATTTTATTGTTTCTTCTGTTTCTTTCCACTGTTTTAAATTCCCTGTCTGATCTTAATTGACAACACAGGTTACGGCAGTGGGAGAAGAGAGAAACATATAATTATATAAAGAGAGGAAAGAAGAACACAACTTAGGGAAATAAAACCAGATATCATTTCTTGTTGATCCTGGCCAAATGGATGTATCTTAGGAGAGGTAAACACAACTGCAGTACAAAATTATATCCAGGATATCATTTCTAACAGATCAAATAAAGCAAATGACCTGGGATTCAAATTAACACATCTATGCAATTTATCTACCCAACTAGTCTGTTTAAACACAGTGTTGAACCAATTTTCAGTGGGTGGAAAATGGAAAATTAAGTAAGTAGATTTCTGAGAATTTTTTTTTCTAACTTTAAATTGCCTAGTCAATCAGCAATGAAGATTTCAGATTGTTTCAGGAAGATGTGTCTGATTAGCATGTTCCAGAAACTCTAGAGTCATTTCCCTTACAACTTCTTGCTTTTACACCAACAATAAATTACTTCATCACATTCCAAAGACAACTAAAGCAATAAATCACCTTGAAAGAAATTCTGCCATCATTGTAAGATTTAATTCCATATGACCACAAATCAAAATGACGGTAGGTACATTCATAATAAAGCTGTGAAGTGTGAAGGATGACTAACACAATCTATCCCATGGACTGAATACCCTTTCGTAGCTGGAATGCACTACGTCCATTCCTGGATCACACCTCTTGTTTTAGTTGCATCCAAAAGACCACAGTTCATGCACTCAAATTGCTTCACAACTTGAGTAAAAGGCCAGTTAAGTGGGAAGAATCAAGAGAATCACTTCAAAAGGACTCTCAATCCCATTGACAAGCTAATTTAGGTGCAACTTCCCAGTCCATATGACCAGACTGGATTTAACAGAAAATGCAGGAAAGCTCAGCTGTCATTTCCTTAACACTGTCACTCCTGGGATCCAATCCTCCTGCACAGCACCCTATGGTACACAGACTGTTGGATGGAACTGTTCTCAAATAAATGAGTTTATTCCACTCTTTGCAGAAGGTGCAGAAAACCAGCATCAGTTAGCATCTCAAAGCCCTATCAGCTTTGGCACAACACAGTGAAAGGGAACTATTGATTTCCTGAATGAACGTGGTTTTTAACTTAAGCACAAATTTGCACATTGCAAGTATTATTTTAATCCTGACTGTGCTATAAAATTCAGAACTCTCTCTTTAAATCTCAGTTTCCCTATACACTAGGGTGCTAGAAAAGATTATTCCGGTCAAGAGCACTGAGGTGATGCAAGGCATTATTTTTATTGCAAATGATAAATGCTGAATTCATATTTTGAATCTGTGCACATGAAAAGGAAGAGGGAAAAATAAAAATGCAGAGGAGTATCTAGTGGCATGCCAAAGTGCAGCTTCACAGGCAAACTACTGTCTCTCAGAGAAGAACTGTCAGATACACGTATAATAAACCACAATTGTGTTCAAAGCTAATGCTAATATGGCTCAGTGGGAGACTAGTTTTAAATGTCATATTTTCAAGCCATTCTCTAAACTATCTTTCCTAGAGAATACTTCAAGGGAACTGGCATTATAATGAATTCCTTAGGCCTGATTTTCAAAGCTATTAAGTGCACCTATGATCAGAAGTGCAATAGGAGATACAGACAGATATTCAGGCTTATCCTATCTAGATAGACAGGTTGTATAAATACTCTATTTAAAGTATTCCCACCCAAGTGGAAAGCAAGGAAGACAAATCAGCTTGAATTAGGAAGAAGGTGTCAGGATGACAATACAACTGCTTATCTACCTGAAGCAAGCCAGTTCAAAATTATATTTTAAAAATTCTGCTTATTCTTATGATATGTACACCTTTGCATTTAACTGCTATAAACATATTACCAATAGATAATAAAACTAAGAAATAAAATAGTGTGGTTTGGTTATAATGAAAGGACAAATAATGAAGTAATTTTACAAGAAGAAAAGTTGTTAAGGCAAACTTACTTCTCTAAGTATGCAGGCAATTAAATGTAGTTTTGAGATGTCCCGATATTTGGTGAAAAGTAAATTCTCTAATGGAACTCAGGAGGCTGTCTACTGCTGTACTAGAACAAACAGGTAATTTAGAATAATTTGTTCATTTTTGACATATCCATCCTTGTATTGCCTAGACAACATGCATACAAATTTAGAATCTTATCAGCATAAAAGAGCTTCACCTGTATCTCTCACTATAATACAATGCATAGTTTTCTCTTGCGGGTTACTCCTCCTTTCTCTCATGTTGTCCATTTGGTAGCTGCAACAGAGCTTGTGCAAAGAAGAATGTTTGGTGCTTTGCACTAGGTAAGACGACAATGCATCAAACTGAGGTGGGAAAAGAGGGAGTTTCATAACAGAGTAGCAGTAAATGAGAGCACCCAGCCCCAAGTGCTCTGATTTTCCTTTAAATGGAGTTTGATGAAACAAAAATCCTGCTCAGAGCTGTTTATCACAGCTGGAGTAAACAACTGAACATGAGCCTCCTAGATGTTTAGTCAACAGGGAGCTGTCTGTCTAACATGTGCTTTAGCTGAAAAATATGAGATCTCAGAGACCTAAATACAAATCTATTTAGGATGTGGGACATCATGACAATTTGACATTTGATGAAGACAGAGTCCGTAAAAGCTCATTATTTAAATTAAAACCTGTAAGTGTAAAGGTAACAACTTACACGTTTGGAGGCCTAAATGTTTTCTGAATATGAAAGATGCAGCTGGCCCACCTTAGCCCCAACATTTCTGCTAAGAAAATCAAGAGCTGCTAAAGAACACTAAAAGAACAGAAAGACAGTGACAATTTGCCTCCTAATTAAAGGATGAGGATAAGCAAAAGGAAAGGCTGCAAAGCAAGTTATTCCAAGCCGGATATTCCCAGATGTTCTTCAGTATAAATAAGACTGTTTTCTCCTCAAATGTCACAGCATATTAAGTGCCAGGAGAGAATTATTTCAGCATATGATGAACAAAACAACACAACCCCAAGGAACTAAGTCACTATGTGACAAAGTTGTCCACGAAGTGAATTGCATTTCAAATTCCAGATAATTCAGACTCAAGACTCCTACGCTATGGGTACTTCTGTAGAGGCAAATATGCCCATGACATTTAATACCTTTCTCATTTGTTTTGATACACTTGAGCCACTGGTAAATGAAGGTCACAATAACTTTTCCAAGTATCTCAAAAAACATAAGAAAACCGGGCAACTCCAAACCTTCTCAATCCAGGTTTTTAGCACAGAGTTTTCTTTCTGAACACAGCCCCATAAATACAGGCAAAAAGAAACCTAACACTGCTAGTACTGCCCATCTTGTGTGTCTGTTTTCAGGACACTATCACAGAATAAAACTATTCCCATATCTTATTCCGATAACGATACAGCTAATTATCTCTACAGCCTTCTATCTTACTGATACCATGCTTCAAGATGCAATGCCCCTGTGAACAAAAAATCACAGACCTCCTCTCCTCATAACCTTTGCCAAACTGTATGCACACCAGGATTTTGTTTTTTGGGGGAATTAAAAGACCATATAACTACTCAATCCCTAACTATGATGATTTCTGTATGCTTATTGACCTAGAAACAACAGACTAAAATTCACTTGACATGCCATACTTTATTTATTTATTTAACAGCACACTTGTGTCAATGTTATTCCAGGCACAAAATATTTCCAAAACATATTTTCAGACTTATTAATATATTCCATGGAGATGAATAATTATGAGATGGCTAAGTCCTCAAGTAGTCCCAACAACAAATAAAGTATACTTTTGATGATAAACTATGAATAAATGTCTTCTCTGTAATGTACCAAAATAGACTACGAGCACAGTTGTTTCTCTCACTGATCATTAATTCAGACCAAATTTAAGTATGAATGCTAATTAAAAATCTGTTGGTCTTCACTGCTTCATGACAAAGAAAACAGAGCCAATGGTTGCACTGAACTAATTTTACTGACAAATGCTTGGCATCACAGTCTGCTGAAACTTCAGATTTAGTGAAAGCCTAGCTGTATTTTGATCAATTTTGAAATATGCCCAAACACTTAATTTTGTAAAGCATCTGTTACACACTGAATCTTCAAATGCTAAATATTTCAATGTGTGTTGTTCTTCTGTTGAGAAAGTTCGATTTATAATGTTTTAAATCTTGACATCATGAGAAATATGGAAGACAGATGTGAAATTTATTCTGCTCGATTATCTTTAAAGCTAAGATTCTCTTGACAATTAAAATGCTTAGTTACCTTTTAATACAGTTTTACTTATCTGTGGCAAGAAAATGAAAATTATTTGGTATTCAATAAGTTGTAATTATATACTAAGTTACAAAGCTAACTTCATACTCATTTCACCATTTCAGATGTCCGCTGTCAACTCCCAAGCAGAATTTTTAAGCTGGAATGATGGTATTTGCACAGAAAAGTGGGATCTGTGGTAGTACCTGCATGGCTACATAAAGACAAAGGGGCTCACAGATCACAAATGACAAGCACAAAGGCTAGAGGAAGTGAACATAACTCTTGGAGTTTAAGTGGGTTATTACAGTATGCGTTTGCACAGACACTGTAGCAATTTTCATCGCAGCACAGAAGAATTCTTAACAGAAGGCAAGGCTTTTACTTATAAGTGAAGCTAAAGCAACTTTTGAAGTTCTAAGGATAGCACCAATCCATGCCTTTCATGTCACTTTAAACGTGCTTTGTTGAAGATAACAGAAGAAAGTCTCCTGAGACTATGTAGTCTCATGTGTGATTATTATTCAGCAGCATATACTTGCCTAGATCCTACAGTGCGTTGTATTATAAATCAGCATTAGTAGTCTGCTATCTGACACCTCCTGAAAACTGTGACTGGATCTTAGGGGACAGTCTTTGCTGTAAATGGTGTATTCTGAGTTACACTGCTTGCTTTTCTGTTCTCAGAAAGAGCTAGAATGCTTAGGTCCTTGTGACATGATGCTCTATTGGACCTAGATTATTTCAGTCTATCTGCTTTATATCTATTATCTTTGTCAGTACTCAAAAAGTAATTTAAAAAACGATTCTTAAGTAAAGCTTAAAAGAAAGTCTTTTCTTTACATATTAATAATACCTTGGTAAAATTGGCAAAGTTTGATATAACAAGAATATACATCTATTAAAGAGTAAAGAAGTAAATAATTTGTTAATTATTTTTTCAATTTCTGGTTATAATAATTATATTCCCAGCAACTGCCATCTGTGACTAAAGTGGAAATCATAAAGTTTATTTCTGATCCTACTAGACTTATAAAACAATTATATATACCTTTGGAATAATCCTTATAAAAACTAGTTCTATTTGTGGACTTGGCTTCTGGTTTTCTGCTCTATTTTTCAATTAAGTTTAAGAGACACTGAGAACTTCTGATCAAAAGAGTTAAGTGAAGGACCACTGAACCTTTGACTCAGTTTTACTGTTAAGTTAGCCTTATTCTCAGCTTAGTATTTGATCCTAAACTTTCCAGCAGTCACACTACCTACAAGATGGCTCAGTATCCCTAAAAGCAGCAGGGAAAATTCTCAAATCAGAATACGTCAATCTTAGATCCTCTATCTTCTGCTAATTTTTATCCAGCTTTGGATTGGAGGGGGGGAGGAATAATGCTCACATTTCCAAGCATCAGTCTGCACTGTGGAAAGGCAACTACCATCATAGATACCTACCAGGTGGAGGGAGGACCACAGCTGTATGTACATTGCTCCTTCAACCTATTTCACTGCAGGATTCTGCTTCCACTTCCTGCTGGATGGGTGTAAGACATGTTTAAATACAAAAAAGTTTAATACCTTAGTTTTTTTCCAAGCTTGCTGGTTTCTTGACATAGTCTTAGAGTGTGTGCACCCAACAGCACTGCCCCACCAGTGACTGCCACCAACACACTGGAGTTCTGTGAGTTCAAGCCCTACAGGCAGTATAGACAGAGTTATTACATTTGATACCGTTAAACTTCCATCAGGCTCGTAGAAAAATCTAAAATAGCTGCCTCTGCAACAGGCATTTTGCAAAGCTATCACAGCAGTCCATAAACATGTTTCATATTAGTAAAACAAATTAGGTTTTGCAACTAAACGTGGCATTGCATATTGTTGTGAGATGGCCTTTACAAAGGCAATAATAAATCACAAATACCCTTAATAGGATAATACTACCATGAACGTGAAAAGAAAGAAGCATCTGTAACCCACAGATTAATAGAGGCAGCATATTTAATAGGAAACAATGTAGTGTAATGCCAACATGAGACGAGAAGATTACAAATTTCTTCAATTAGTCATACAGCCAAACCATGAATACAAATATTCAGTATCAGCTCTCTGATAAATAAAGCATATCAGAAAATAGGTCACAATAAAGTGTATCAGGACTGTTCAAACAAATGACAGTAATGCAAAGATAATGTTTTTTCTCTCTTTCTATACTATGAAGATATTGAACTCAGGCTGTATTTATCAAATAATCAAATATCTTCACGATTTGTTACATTCCTTTTGTTATTGTGCTGTTATTGGACTAATTCTTCCAAGACATGTAAAGGGCTATCCCTTATTACACTTTCTTCTTTGGGGGTGGGGATAGAATGGAATATATCCATATATCCTCTCATAAACCAGGCAGCATTGCAAGGTAGAAAGGACCTGCATTCCCCTCCAACTATGAAATTCTGACTGGCCAGTACAAAAAGAAAAAAACAACCCACAAATCTCACAGACCAACCAACCAAAAAAAGAGATAGCACATTCTGAGACTCCTACAAGAAAACAGGTCCAGCTGTGTGTCATGGCTGGACACATTACAGAATCACAGAGTTGTAGGGGTTGGAAGGGACCTCGAGAGATCATCAGGTCCAACCCCCCTGCCAAAGAGCTCCCCAGCTCATATTACACAGATAGGCATCCAGATGGGTCTTGAATATCTCCAGGGAAGGAGACTCCACCACCTCCCTGGGCAGCCTGTTCCACTGCTCTGGCACCCTCACTGTGAAAAAGCTTTTCCTCATTTTGGTGCGGAACTTCCTGTGTTCTAACTTGCAGCCATTGCCCCTTGTCCTGTCTCCACAGACCACTGAAAAGGGGCTGGCTAACTTGCCCTGCATCCCATGCTTAAGATAATTGTAAACATCAATTAGGTCTCCCCTTAATCTTCTTTTCTCTAGACCGAACAGTCCCAGCTTATTCAGCCTCTCCTCATAGGGGAGGATGCTCCAGGCCCTTCATCATCTTCGTAACCCTTCTCTGGACTCTCTCCAGGAGATCCGTGTCCTTTTTACACCAGGGAGCCCAGAACTGGACACAATACTCCAGCTAGGGCAGGCTTGTAGGATCACAGATAATCCATACTTTAAGATACATGCACAGGTACAATTGTGAATAAAGATTATCAAACATTGTTACCAAAATTGTTCACTTGCATAAGCAAAGAAGAAAAATCAATAATTGCATTCCACAGCCTTGAAGCCAACAGTACCACAACATGAAAACACACTGAATGAGCTTCTGTCAAATAATGTATCGAATGCATCTGTTTCTCTTGCTCTAGTATTAGGGACTCAGAACCCATACTGTAAATGCAACGTGCATGCAAAGGAGTGATTCTAATTGTAAAGAATGCCACTTGAGAAGAAACTTCAGCCCATGCCACCTATTCTTCTGAAACATTAAATCATCAATAATATTCTGGCACCAGCAGTTTGCAGTCCAGCTGGTACTTATACTGACAATTGATTATTACAAACCTTTGCTTTTCAATCATAATGACATGAAGGTCTGTCCTGCACCAACAGAGCCAGCACCTGCCTGCTCACTCAGTGGCATTATTGGCACTTGTGAAATTAAGAATTCGGTAATTTTTCACCCTCATACTTCTCAGCAGTTGCTGCTGATATGATAATCAAGAGATCTATGTTAGGTTACAATAGGGAACCAAGACAATAGTAGAAATTTCAAGACTCAAACTTGTATAAAAGCATTTTGATTTAATTCAACTGCAGACTATTATGCATTTTAGCAAGGAAAAAAAAAGCATATAACTTAAAATTCATGGTGCCCCAAAAGATTTAGCAGTGGTCTTACAATAAAAGTATAGAACTGGAGACTTCACATTTAATGTTGATAAATTTTAAATCAGTACTACTTACATATATTCTGGACTGCCTTTGTACTTATGCTTCACAGCCTCTTGTTTTTAGAAAGCTTACTCTGTACATTTTAACTTGACACAACCCAGGGTAATAAAGAAAACATAACATACAACAGATCTTAAAAAAGTAGTTCACTTCCATCTTTCAGTTGTTTGTACTCAAATTTGACATGGGATTAGTAATTTCATAGGTCAAATCTCTTTGAATTTGGGAGATATTCTGAATTTTGGGATATACATTTTCCAAGTCCTCTAAACTCAGCATAGCAAGTCCCTAAGCTATGCTTCTGTGTTACAGATATATATTCCTATGTCATACCAACTAGCCAATTTGTCTGTCTTGGCATTCAAAATCCCTACCCTTACTGAAATCTGTTTTTTTCTCCTATTTAATCTTTTTACACATAGTACTGTTTCCTCCAACTAGCTTTAAGACAACCTGATAATTAGCATAAATCAAATGCATTGCTGGCTATTACCAAAAATAGGTCTCCTTTCAACATGCTGAAGGCAACAGTTGCTGACAGAAATTAAGCAGCTCTTTAAATCTTTGTGATATCTTCCATATTTCAAGAGCTACAGCACATTGGAGTTTTTAGTTGCCCTTTTCCATTCCTCCCTCTCCCCTCCCCGATTCCTATTTATGCCTGATTATTTGTGATGTTACATACTCAGTCCTGCTCAAAAGCCGTTGAATGAAATTCCTGTAAAAAAATCCCTGGTTTTCTTCCTAA
Source organism: Laterallus jamaicensis coturniculus (assembly GCA_022605575.1). NCBI lineage: Eukaryota > Metazoa > Chordata > Aves > Gruiformes > Rallidae > Laterallus > Laterallus jamaicensis. Next base: position 2,831,117 of record JAKCOX010000057.1, read on the forward strand.
ATAATTTAAAATAACAAAACATGTGATTTGAACAATTTCTGGGATGCAAACTTATTTATAGTTGTTATTCCTAATAAGACTCTGATGTTCAGCTTTTCATCTTTAATTCTTGTAGTTCTCTAGCTGTGAAACAAATTTATTTTTCTAAAATATTATAGACCCCGAGACCTACAAGCACAGAAGAAAAGGAGGTGCTGCTCTCAGATCCCAGGCCCCTGCCCCTGGATTGTTGTAGTTACCAGATTCACACCTCACATGATTCCGCCTGTGTTTTTCCAGAAACAAAATGGAAGTGACTTTTGGTAGATCAGAATTACTGATTTACTAAATTAAAACTTTCTTTACTCTCTTTTGAGAAAAGGCTTATGTTAGTAAAGATGAAGCCCACTTGCAAGAATAAGAGCAGATTTTTCCTTTAAAGGAAATCATCTCCCAGCTAAACAGTAATACAAATTCATCTGGACTGCTCTGAATTGCTTTACAGCATTGATTCACTGGCTGCTGACCACTTTATAAATTGGTCAGCTTAAATTCTAGAGATCAAGTCATGAGGAAAAGTATTCTTAGCTGAAGATTAATGCTGACATGTATTTTTGCCATAATAAGAAAATCAGAGTAACACACTTGGTTTGTTATAAATTATCTCTAGATTATCCAAATTTGCATCTTCTGGTATTTCATCAGAAAGCTTTGTATGATGGACTCAGTGTTTCTGAAGAATAGTATTTGTTCTTTTATTGAAATGTTGTCATCAGAAAGCATAGTTTGTTCCCATCCATAATTCAGAGTTCCCTTCAGAAAAGGCAAAAGCTGACTGTTCAAATATCTTGAAACTATCATAGCCTGCAGCACCTGCTGCAATGCATTATTGATACTCAGCAGCGGCACTGACGCATTTCTATGAGCATATGCTTTCCTCTATATTGGAGAGCTCTAAATGGAGACATTTCCTGTGGACTTTCTTTTTCTGATACTTTCCAAGGATGGATACTTGAAAAAAATGACCTCTGGACAACTGCAAGTTGAGGCTAGAATATCTTGAGGATGTGTCCACAGGTTTTAGTAGTTTTTTCTTTTTAATTTAATTTTCACAGCCCATCTTTGCCTTTGCTCTGCAAGGGAAGGGAGCCAGGTCAGAGAGAGCCAGCAAGGCTGGCAGAGCTGTGCCCTCAGTTGGGGCACTCAGGGCCCTGGCAATGTTCCTGTAATTCCTCAAGTAGCATGTCATCAAGGGATAGTTTCTATAACCCCCCGCATCCTGTCTATCTAAGGTCTGGCCTAGCAGCTCCCACTTTGGATGCAGCCAGTCAATTGTTTTCTTTTGGGATGAAAAGGAATTTTTCTTCTTGCAAAGTTAGAATATGGCAGGCTTTTCCTCTCAAGGTAAAGCTCAGTTGACCACTGATTGAGAGCTACCCAGCCTGTTTAAAACTCAGTTTAAGATCCTGGCCAAATATGAAGTACTCTGTAAAAACTGTGGTTGGGTCTCATTAAGACTTCATTCAAAGAAAGTCTGCAACCTTCAGTCCCTTAGATTACATCACTCATGACATCAACATTACGAGGAATGAACCTACAATATGTAATTTATTGCTGCAATTTTTAGATCCCAAGTGAGTTAATTTTAAAAAGCTCTGGGGTAATTATTTTGTGGTTTGGTTGGCTTTTTTTCTTCTTCTTGACTGGAACAATGAATCATTAAATAAGTGAGAGCTTGAAGACACCATGCTGAGGAGAATTGTCTAGCATCAGTAAGCAGAGAAAAATCTGATTCTGATAGCAGCCTCATCAGTTACTACATAATTTAAATGGAAGTTGGATAATCCTAACGGGTTTTAGATTTTCATCTAAACAATGCCATTATTCATCCTCAAAACATTTTATTGCCATTGAAGACTGCTTTTATGCTCTCAGATAAATTTAACAGGATCCCTGTAATTTTATTTTTATGTAAATATGTATGCCCCATATATAATAAAATGGTTTGCTGCGAAGAGTTTAAAGAGTGTAGACTTCTACAGTTCTTCTTGCACAGCACATTAGCCTCCAAAGAAATACTAGACAAGGGACTGCTTTTAGTTTGAACAGATCCATTCCTCTCTTCTGCTTCCTAATCAATCAGTAATTACCATATGCAAAATTCATACCCCAAGTTTAAAAAGCATTAAAAAATATTATAAGCAGCTTCTGTTCTAACCTTCTGTACCATGAGACAATGAAGTTCTAAAGAATGACCCTTGTCTTCCTAACCCACATCTCCTACACCAGCTGCTTGCTCTTACTTGGCCTCTTTTTCTCCAAAACCTTAATGACATGTTTCATGCTGGAAGTAAAAAAAACTTCCTGGGTGAATGGCAGCAAGCACACCAGCTTTGAAAAACTTGTGATACTCACTTTGAAACCCAGGGAAGTAACTATTTTGGTTGCAACAATAAGCTACCCGTTACTGCCAAAACAAAGCGAGCACCAGGTTAAGTACACTGTCATTTACTTGAAAACCACAATTTTTATAAGTCAGTTGGAATGTGTTCTGATTTAGCCTTGATGGTTACAGAATTCAAGACAGTAACATCACAGACAATTAAAATGATTGTACTTTCATAACCTAATGAACTGTTAGGCATCTCCTGATATGTGTTTGTTCTTAGCACATAAAAAGGAGCAATAAAGACAGGTTTCACTTCTTTAAAATATTGCAATTTCACCAAAAATTGACACAGTCAGTGAATGAAGCACACAGGTCTAATGATAGATAAAAACATGTAGGGCTATAAAAGTTGAAAGCCTGATCAAGCTCACACTCCAACACTGTTACCAGCTTTGTGAACGGAAAGGATGTACTGGTTTACTACTTGAGAAAGATGCCATAACCTCAAACTGAATTTGGGTTATAGTACTTGTATTCAGTCTTTCAAGAAATACATGTGTCCTGTTTGGTGGGGTTTATTTACTTCTGTGAAAAAGTTGTTTTGAAGTCACTACAATTTTTGATTTAGAGAGACTTGCAGGAGAATATAGTACAGTGATATACCTTTCTGATTGATGCATCTGTTGCAGAAAATAAGTGACAGATGATATTTGTATAGGGCAGATCAGATGCAACTAATCCAGTGCTAAGTGGTTTAATGCTGTTACTACTTTGCCATGTTACAGTTACAAAAAACAACTTACAGTCTACTGAGGGTTTGGAAGTTTTGTGTGCAGAAATGCCATGTGTGGTCTGTATAAGAGGTTGAACCAGGAGACAGTCAGAAGCATTACATCATGGAAACATATTTTGATGCAATGCCCAAATTAAATTCTAGAATTCATGTGTATTGCAGAAAAAACCCAAAAAACCAAAACCGAACCAGAAAGACAACTCCTTAAGCATTATTTAACATCAGCATCAGATATTCTGCTCTCCACACTGCAAAAAGAAAATATGAACCAATTGAAAGCATGTTTGAGGATTATCCAATACCTCTGGAAAACCTTAAGCAACAGATGATGTAAAGAACTGGCAAAATCTATTTGAAGACCATGTCTTGTAAAAGCAGTTGATGAGACTGACAGGGTATAAAGATCTCCATAACCATTTGAGATAGCTGAACCACAAACACATCACTATCACAAAACAATTTTCAAGATGGCAGTCTGTGCCATTACAGTATTTATGAGAAAGTTTGTCAGAAAACATGAAGTACCAGAACAAATACTAGCATGGCAAACAGCACTGCCTGTAGAGAGGGTGTTTATTTGTGCAACTGTCTCAGTCTGATGGGGTGCAATGTTCTGGGTAAAAGTGATTCATGGGCTACTTTTAACTACTTTGAATATTCAAATACAAATTCAAAAGAGAAAATTAGAGAAACTTTAATGTTGTTCTAAGCCACTCAGAATTCCAGGTATTCCCCTAGGGGCTATGATGTTAAACAAGAGTTTAGGATGGAATTAAACATAGGAATTCTTCTGAAATCAGGACTCTACCCAAGAGCATTCATATATAGAATATACACTATGCACAGTGGCATGAAAGTCAAAACTCAATATGAAACCATTCCTTATTCATTGCTTATTACAAAAAAAAAATAAATTAAAAAACCCCAGGCAATCTGCAGCTCACAGAAATACATATTTCTCCTTAAGATGTGGCACATTACAGAATCACAGAATGTTAGGAGTTGGAAGGGACCTCTAAAGATCATCTAGTCCAACCCCACCGACAGAGCAGGATCACCTGGATTAAATCACACAGGAACGCATTAAAGAGAAGGTTCAAAAGTGGGATGTCTGCTTGTGGATAGTTCCCCTCCTCTGCTTTCATTTCTCTCACTCTTACTTCCTCTGATTGTCGGACTATTCAGAGCAACGTGAGGTTAAAACACAAATCTATTCATAGACATGGGCAGTAAGTGAGCTTTCTTATAACGAAGTTCATCTCTTGTGAACAGACATAAAATGTCATATCTATTATTCTAGTTCCCTCACTCAGTGATTTAAGAGAAATGAGTCACAGCTTTGAGTAAATGTAATTACAGGTGACTAGTGATTATAGGTTTATTATTATTCCACCTATCAGCTTTCTGACTAGGAATCATCAGATCATTGGACTAAGAAATATAATTATACATTATTCTTCTAAGCAGCCCATCCTTTACAGAAAGGCATGATGTCTTAACCACATGAGACCAAATACATGCAAAAAAGACTCTGCCTGGCACAGGCTTGGTTTCACTTTTCATTATGCAGCACCAAAAGAAGTTCCTAACAAACAGTTATGCTATAGTGTTATGGGGCATTAGGATGTCAGCGGCGCACAGTCAAAATCCAAGAGATACCAAGCTAAGTTCAGGGTAAAGTGCTCTTTGAGGTATCCTGATAAGGGAGCATTCCAAAGGTGGAAAGAGGTGTATACCAGTTCCTGATGTAGTCAGGAAATTCTCAAATGGTCATTTAATCCATTTAGTTCCTGCCATCACAGTGATGCCAAGCGAACTTCTTGGTGCCAGCAATCTGGTCATGACTACAAACCAGATGCTTGGAATAAATCAGCAGAGCAGAACATCTGCATAAAGAAGTCCTTCCAGAAAGAGGTTAAGACAAAACAAAATTAATTTTCTAAAATGTGTCCAATTAAATTTCTAGACCCATTGTTACTAAGATAGATCCACAGAACCACCTTTACATCTGCTTATTATGATGGATACATTTCCTGCTTGTTTCCATAAAAATGCTCAGTGTTTTTCTTTAGCAAATAGACCCAGAAACAAAGCACATTTAAAGCAGAGATTTCATTTGTCTTATAAAAGTTGGCAATATAAAACCGAACTACCTCTCCATGTACTTCAATCATTTGGCACAAGTTATTATGCCACATGTTTGGAAAATATGTCTAATATGGTGATGTTTTGGCTACATCACGTGTATCTCAATCCATAGTAGAATAATTAAGGAACCAGGTTAAATAGTCAATTACCTTTTTTTTTCTTCATGATTCCACCTCCCTGCCCTCCTTCCTTTTTTAAAATATGGTTAGAGTTGTTTATGAGTAATGATTTTGAACTAGTATTCAGATGTATTTATGAAATGTCTTTTTTTAAAATTTGTTTTTAGGATTTAGGTAATTATTTCCATTGCCTGTTTTCTTCCAGTTTACCAGTCAAAACATCAGCATTTGTATAACTCAGAACTATAGGAAAAAAAAATCAATAATGATATATAACTGATCTCAGATGGACAGTAAGAGAATATGGGAGTTTGTATCACAAGAACAAGGAATATTTTTATTTGCCTTTTCAACAACAGATTATTAAATGAGTAAGCTTCATTCAAATGCCTACAGTGAAACACCACAGCCCTGTAATCTACTTTGTGCATAAGATTTGGGATACCAGAATGGCAAACACTGAACCTCACAAGGATAAAAAAACCTGAGAGATCAAAGTATTTTTCATCCAGATCCTCCCATGAAACATAGATAGCATCAAAACAGCAATACATGCATTTTAGGATTATACAACTGGCTTAAAGCAACAAGAACCTCTGAAGCATGGGAATATAAAAGCAGTGTTGACACACTCATATATGAAAACATTTATGAAATAAGGTATTTTATGAACTGCTAAAGTACTAATAACAAGACTGTAGACTAGAGTATGGTTGGAGAAGCAGGCTTTCTTAAGCATGGTGTAAGCACAACTTCTAAATCAATTAAATTCTACCTCTCTACCTGACTTCTAAGCTTCAGAAGCATGCAGACAACAGGTAAAAGTTGGTTTTGCAGAATGCACACCTGCTGCACATATACTCAACGCAACAGAGAAGGTGAAAGTCATAGCTACTTCCACATGATTAAAAAATTCCACCTACACCTCACAAATACATCAAGATTGGATTCATTCTGTTTCTAATGCTAACGAGACAAGGACAAGGACAGTCCATTTCCTGAGTTAGGTCTTTTGTTGATGGTGAGGAGAGAAACCGAATGTGAAACTTTCTCTCCTTACAAGGTGGGAGCTGCTGGAGTGCCTTTCTGGACCCAACCCTACACCTGAAGCATGAAGTGTCTGAGAAACAGGAGAAGGGCCAGGATAGGGCTGTGCTTCTAGTGGCTGTATTGACTCAAAAGAAACTGGCTGTGGAACTAGAAGCACAAAGCAACATAGTTTTAAGCATCTTCCATCTAGAGTATCTAAAAGGGCTCGCTGTTACTGTGAATTTATGCTTCTCCAAATAGGCTCATGTCTATTTCTTATTCTCACAATTTCACATAGAATCATAGAATGGCATGGGTTGGAAGGGACCCCAAGGATCATAGAGCTCCAACCCCCCTGCCACAGGCAGGGCCACCAACCTCAGGCCTGGAGCTACACAAGGTTGCCCAGGGCCCCATCCAACCTGGCCTTGAACATTTCCAGGGTTGGGGCATCCACTACCTCCCTGGGCAGCCTGTTCCAGGACCTCAACACTCTCTCTGTAAAAAACTTCCCCCTAGTATCCAATCTAAACCTTCCCTCCTTTAGCTTTAAACCATTCCCCCTTGCCCTGCCATTATCTGCCCTTTTAAAAAATTGATTCCCCTCTTGTTTGTCTGCTCTCTTCAGGTACTGGCAGGCTGCAATGAGGTCCCCCCACAGCCTTCTCTTCTCCAGGCTGAACAAGCCCAGCTCCCTCAGGCTCTCTTTGTAGGGCAGGTGCTCCAGCCCTCTAATCATCTTCGTGGCTCCTCTGACCCCTCTCCAACAGTTCTGCATCTTTCTTGTATTGGGGGCCCCAGCTCTGGACACAGGACTCCAGGTGGGGCCTCACGAGGGCAGAGTAGAGAGGGACAATCACCTCCCTGTCCCTGCTGGCCACCCCTCTTCTGATGGAGCCCAGGATCCCATTGGCCTTGTGAGCTGCAAGAGCCACTGCTGGCTCATGTTAAGTTTCTCATCCACTGTGACACCCAGGTCCTTCTCAGCAGGGCTACACTCAAGAAGCTCTTCTCCCAGTCTGTATCTATGGCTGGGATGCTTCTGGCCGAGGTGCAACACCTTACACTTGGCAGTGTTGAACCTCATGAGGTTCACCCGGGCCCATTTTCACATTTTCTCCAGTATTTACTCAACCTATGCAAAAAGTGAAGTCATTAAAGCATTTACAGCCACTAACAGAATAGTAGTCATTTCTCCAATGATGTCAGTGAAAAAAAACCAACACAAGAACTTAAAATTGTTAACTCCTCCCTGAATGGCTGTAAAGGTGAGTGAATGTTTTCAAGTGTCCCTGGTACAGCCCAGCCTCTCACCTCACTTCAGCTTTAGGCTGCTGAGCTCTGGGAATCAGTAAGGAGCCCATCAACCTAGCAGCTAATTGAAGCAGAGATTAAATATATTTCAGTCACTTTTATTACATATTTATACACATTGCTAATCACCTGTAGGGTTATTTTTAACTTTTTTTGCAGGATTATTTTAAAACTCATTAGTTCAGTGGCCAGATTCCAGCCCTGTAAGTTCTAAATGACATCAAGAATGAACTGTAAAAACTTTGAGAAGGGAAAGGACTATCCAAGAGCTCTTTTAAGTGCTCTGGACCCAAGAAGTGAGAGAAAAAACCCCAGCATTCCAGCACTGAACTGTACGTATCATAGAAGTCACATGCACTTGGTTACTAGTGAAAACATATGAATTATTAGATCTGAAATTGATATCAAGGCTTCCTTCAGTTACAGTCCCTCTGCTCTCTCACTCCTCTAGTTGCAATTAATTACTATTGTTCCCTTTGCTCTTTTTCAAAACTACTTGACAGATGTTTTGACTACAACATGACAAACTATACTCCCTATAACATGGAGCAGATATTTGGAAGAGTATCCATGCAAGCTCACAAGACCCAGAAAAAAACCCCAATTACTTTCTGCGATAAAGACATCTGGACCAGAGCAACCTGAATATACAAACCAAGTGCTGCCCTACAGACGCCTGCAACCTCTCCTATCTCTGTTCTCCAGAAGTAACGCTACCAAAACAAAACAACATTATCTGTGTTTCATTTCAGATTTCTGCTTCAGCAGTAGGCTACCTTGTCAGCAGGTACTCCCCAGGCTTCTATTTGTGTTTTTCTTTTAAATTTACCATCATTAATAATTCATTTCTTAAATTTTATTTGAATGCCATCATGAATGATGTCACCTTCAGAAGCAAAACCGGTGAGTGACTTCCATTACATACTTGGTAAGTCCTCATTCTGTCTCCGTTTACACTTATCACAAGCTGTCAAACCTAATTTCCTGCCAGCTCCTTGTCAGAGCTCTGCTTGATGTCAGATATCAAACAACGCCCTTGAAGCTCACGCAGCCACCTTTCGCTTTTCTGAGACAGTGCTCCCTCCACCTTCTGGAGGATGCAAGAAAAAGGGTGACATTTGTGGTTTTGCATCAAAGCAAGCAAGCTAATCCACCAACTCATTCGTAAACAGTTTGTTTAAAAAGCAATCCCAAATGATTACGTATTAAATAAATAAATAAAATCTGCAAACAGAAGAAATTTCTGCTCTTTCTGTCCTTGAACTACTTTTCACAAACTTGGTAATCAGCAGCAGCTTTGTTCTGATTATAAGTTATTGAATGTGATTGTTTTGCATATAAATGCATCTCTGCTTTTAAATTTAAATATACTTTAAATGGTATATTCAGTGAAGCAGTCTCAAACATTTGCCATCAGTACTGCTGTTAAAAAAAGTCTTTTAGAGCAGCAGTCTCTGACATAGTTATTTTCTAGAAACTGAAAGTATGTTTTACAAAAAGTACACTTTTCCATGAAGTGTACCAACTCCCTTAGAATATTCTAGTATGCATAATATTCTAACTAAAATATATGTATTCTAGTATGCATATGCAAGCTGCACATACAGACTAAGCCTCTCAAGTATGACCAAGATATGCCATTAAAAACCTCCCAGCGGCACTACCTTTAATATCAGATGCTCAAGGGTAGATATTAATATTACAAACAAGAAAACTCCTTATGCATAAAACAGTTTTCAGGCCTATAACACGCTTCCAAGGCGCATACACAGATCTGTCTATGGAAGCCAAGGTCCCATACCAAACAGATACACACAATTCACATCCATTCTGCTATGCATTATGTCCACTCTGCAGAATCCAATGGGATCTGCCTGTCTTTACAGGTCAGATTTTATGTTCCAACTTCTAGGGTATAGTCTGTAACTACTTCAGTTCTGTATTTACTAAAGCTTCGCACAGGAATGATAGTTTTATACACTTGAACACAGTTAAACAAAAATAGTTCATATATGAAAATGACAGTGTGCCTTCATTGTCACGTCTCCTGCATATTTTAGCTTTCCTCAAACCTGCCTGAGATTCTCTCATGCTCTTCACTAATGTCAAATGGTCTTTGACTGTGGAAGTATTTTTATGACCAAAAACATTTATAAAATTTTCTTTTTTCTTAAATTCTTAAGTAAAAGAAATCACTACGTTTTAGACACTCCCCCATTAATACCATTTTTAACAAAAAGTGAAATTAGCTGTAGAAGCTGGATTACAATAATTTGAAGTGCATTTAGCTTTTTTTTAGACATTAAAATAATTAATGAGTTTCTACTGCCATTGATTTACAAAAGATTGAAAGTAAAAAGCTTTTCAAATTCACAGAATGAACTGGAAACAGCATCTTCGTACAGGTGAGTGAGTACATCTTCAGCTAAGTTCTCAGGAATGAAATAGAAGTAGAGGCACAGCTCCCTGAACTTTACTGCAGTTCTTAAATTTGCAGTTATTAAAACTTTATCCACTGTAGATTTGATCATTTTGCCTCCCCCTAATCCATGGACATACTGGTAAAGAAATGTAGTATACTCCTGTATGACTGCAGCAACCCCAAGGTCATACTTCAATCTACATCAGCTCGTAACAATTGCCAAGGAACCCTCCCAATGCTTGCAAGAAAGAGAGAATGATTGTTTTGAACAGTGGAGGAAGAACAGCAACATGAGCACATATCTTCCTATGATGTGAACCAGGAAAGCTCTGCAAGACACGGTCTGCAAATAGGCTGTGATAGGAACTTTCTTCTCTCCCCAAGACTCTAATCTGCATCTACATAGAAGTGACTTTGAAGAACACAAAGAAATTATGAGAGAAAAAACCTGTTTTAAGTAAGAGAGGAATTAAGCACTTTGTCTTGGAACTAAGTCAGTTGTGACCCTAGAGATCCTCTGTGCAGGGAGGTAGAACAACCATTGATTTAAATAATTTTTTTTTTTTTAAAGTGCAAAAGATGGGAAAGAAATAGGAATCAGTTAATTGAGCTGAGCATCTTTCTTGATCCTGCTGGCTGGAAGGAAGGAGGCATCGCAAGAAACTTCATTCACAGAGGACCTCTTGGTAACATATTGCATTGAGGAAGCTGGCCAAGTATCTGTTATACTACAAGATTTGACAGCATAGAACAGACTTGCAACGTTAGTTCCAGTGAAGCTATACCAAGCTAGCCCATTCTTGTAACACTTTTAATTTATCACTTCTAGTACAGTGCAGGAGTAGCAGATGTATCTCCACAGAATTTCCAAACAGACTTTGGGTATAGAGAATTAGCTACACCTCATAATGACTTTATTTCCAGATGTCTGAAAGAGATCAGAAGAAAACTAACATGTGGTGAGGGACCAAAAATCCTGGGTACTTTCAAACGTGCAGCAAGAAATACATCAAGTTTCAGGAAAGGAAACATTCCTTAGGAAAGATAAAGTAGTAAAGTACACAAGATTTTCAAGAGAATATTTCTAGCACTATGTTGCTCTAAACATTCCTACCTTTGAGGCAAATTAGTCTCCTTCACAGATTAGGTTAGGTGATACTGCATATGGATTAAAATCCTAACAAAGAACCAGCATTCTTTAGCTGTAACACATACAAAGGAATTGGTACCAAATCATCATTTTTTAAAAGTCACCAATGTTCTGTTCTTTCATCTGATCAGAGGGAAATTATTAAAAATTGCTGTCTGCTTTCCAAAAGCAAATATTTAGCATACCACAGTGTTCTGTTCCTCCCTGCTGTTTGCAAGACAACGATCTAGCTGTTGCAATCCTGATGCTTACAGTTTCAGTTCTGAATCACAGAAATGCACTAGTTTTGTGCTGCAGCTGCCAGTCATGTAAGCCCCATCTCATAAGGTCTTCAGTTATATCCTGGTCTTGCTTCCATTACAAGCCCTGAGCTCCTGAACAAAGTTATTTTCATTTCAAAGAAACTGATATAACTGCCAATGAAGATGATTCTGACATGTATCCTGAAGGATCTGGGATATGTCATTATTTGTACACTGCCACTGGCATTTTATAATACAAAAGAAACATGCACCTATATAAGATTACTTCCTGAAACATATGGAATAAGACTAGCATACAAAAGGACAAGGACAGAAAAAAGACCTTCCTCTTCAGCAAGAGGAAATTACAGGCAAAACCAAGACAACTACACCCTGAACCAAATAACCAAGCAACATGAAAGAGAGAATTCTGTACTTATCCATTGCACTGGGAGGATCACGAGCATTCCATTTGTCAGAACTGGCATTCAAAATATATTTTGAAAATTAATTGGAAAACAAAAAAACAGAGAAGTCTAATTAGAGAGTAATATGTGCAATTCTCCTCAAATTAATTCATAGACAGATTCAAAGTACTAAAGGATTGGCTGTAGGCAGGTTTTCCTGTGGAATAGAACCCTATGAAATTAATAATTAAGGAGTCATTTATTCTTCTGTGCCTACATTGTGCTAATAAGAATTGGTTCTGTGCACTAACTCCAAAGGGAGTCACAGGCTGACAAGAATTAAAAGCTTCATGCACACCAGTTTTAACACTTCCTCATTGTACTCTTCTGACTGAAATGGCTTACAAGTGCAGGAAAACCATGGTGGACATGCACGCTGAAAGTCTATAGATAAGATTGGCAAGACCTTTTCACTGAGTAGGACTAATGAAGAGCTACACATAAAACTACATGCACCTTCTAAATTGTGGATAGCTTTATTGTGAAATATCTAAACAAAATCTAAGCAAGCTTTGTCCTTTTATTAATCTTATTTCTAGATGATGCTACTACTGCAGGAGAGGTTTTGAGGTTTGAGAAGTTCTTCTTGGTTCACCCAATATGAGTTTTAAGATAATAAGCAGCTAACACATTTTAAGAAGTGACCTAATTTAAGATCCCTTGTGAATCATTAATTAATTCATCATGTTGATTTATTCCATCCATTGCCTGCTTTGTCTATTCCCATTACTTCCTAAGAAAATTAAAAATTCTTTTAATTATTAACGACTAAAGAAGACTTATGAAGTCTTTAATTTATGAAGCTATTTTTCATGTATTACAAATACATCATACACAAGTGAATTCTCTGTATTAGTTCCAATAGTGAGATAATTCATGCCCCCAGTATTCTAGAATAATCCACTCAAAGACTGACTTAGTGTATCCTCTACTACAAATTCACACCACTTCACAAGATGTCAGCTGTAGCATGTTCCTCTGACTATGACTGAGAAAAACAAGTTTATTCAATGGACCTGTGATATTTTAAACAAGGTTCAGCATGTTCTAGTACAAAATATACATTTCTGTCTGTCTACTAACTATGATACATTACTAACACTTCAAGGAAACAACTCTTTAAACAGGCTATATTCATAAAACACAGCTAGCATCTGTTGCTTATGTTCCAAAACTCAGCATGTTTCAAATTTCATTTGTTTGGACAAATGCACTTGGAAGGGTCTCTCAAAGGAAGTGTAAGGGGACCTAGTATTTCTCCAAGCTGCTCAGGAAAAGGCCCCATAAGTGAAGTATTTAATTCTTCTCTTATGTTAGCTTCTTCCCTAAAAGCAAGAGGTAAGTGAAAACAGGTCTTTTCCTATAACCACCAGTGTTGTAGATACTGTCCTATGTGTATGACATACATATAATGCTATGGATAGCATTATATTTACATTAAGAGGTAGAAAAGCATAATAATTATGCAAATTAATTGCAGTTCTCGTTTTATCCTTCAAATTGTTTGATGTGTTTCAACCCCTGTTCTCCCCCTAGATATTTAGTTCTTACTGTTGCGAAAGGAGTGAATTTTAAAGGCTCAGAACCACAGAGCTAGTGGAACAAAAATACTGTTTCCTGGTTTTAACTCTCATCCTTGGAGTCACATATTCTTTTTCTTGTGGTGAAAGGGGATGATTATGCAAAGATGACGTTTACCAGGAATAGTTCTGGGGTGTTGCAAAGTAGAGCAGTGCAAGAGAAGCAGAAGAGATCTGACAAACACTGCACCATCCCATGAAGTGCTGAAACAGATTGAGCAGCAAATATGCACCAGCCAAAACAGTCCTTGCCCACTGTTACTGACAGTTGGAGTCAATGAGAAAGACGTAAAAGACACAAAGAACACTCTCTTTCATCTTCCATCTAGCCACACCAAAATACAACTTAAACATCAAGGAAAGATGTAGTCTGTACAGATTTCTGGAGAGTAGCTCAAAGTCTGCTTTTGCCATTTAAAATTAGAGACAAGAAACATAAAAGGACACTCGCAGTTCTGTTCCAGTATTACCTTAAAACAAAGCTGATAATTCAGTTCAGTTTTATACTTCACTACTTGCCAGATGCTGGGTTAGAGGGAAAGCAAAGTCTTTAAGACATCCAGTGTCAATTCCAGAGTTTCTATCTGACAGTACCCATGTGTGATTTCATAAGAAGTGAAAATGCAGAGCTTTTGTTCAGGAGCCCCTTCTTTCCTCCATAAATGAAGGATTCCTAAGATCCAAACATCCAACAGCTTTCAACAAGTTTTAAGGTTGTGTGAATATACATGTATTTGTGTACAGTTATTTCCCCCCCCCAAAATTACCATGAGGTGACTCTGTGGTTTGAAAATAAATTTGGATTTCAAAACAATATTAGTTTCTACATATAACCTCCCTAATTTTAAGTAATAATTGCTGGCATGGCATGTTGACCTACTCTCCCACTTTTTGCAAAACCTGACAGCTACTAACCAATAAAGTATTTTCACAACACACAGAACCAGGCAGAAAGTTATATACAGCTGACTGGCTTTTGTTTCAGACTGCTCTTGGAAATCTCCTGTATTTCTGGTAATATTATGCAAGGGATGTATGGTAGAACAAACACTCGTGACCAAGAGCAGATCCAAGATTCTAGATTATCAATTTGCCACCACACTCACTTCAGAAAAAAATCTAATGGTTTGCAATGATACAGATGGTTTCTTTTCACTGTCATACACTGACATTCATTTTAATAACTACAAAATTACACCCTTGTTACTTAGGGAAAAAAGAATAATGCTCCCTAGCCTTATTTAGTTAGTGTTTAAATTAGAGCTGAAGTAAATCTTTGTAGCATGTAAAAGTATCTCTGTATTTTTATTTTATTATGCACATTAAAAATGAAAATATGATGGTCTGTTCCAAAATTTTATCTGGAACATCTTCAACATTCTGGTTTTTGGTGGAATTAGTCCTGCAGCTTTCCAATGACTTTAAGTTTGTTTTTTCCCCTGTGTGCCATGGTGGCACACTGCCACCCTTTTCAGTGTGGAGGTTTTTTTCAGCTTTTCTTTTTCTAGCAAATTGGAGAGAAGGGAATGCAAAAGAAAGCAAACAAACCATTTTCATCCAAAAGTGCATTTTTAAGTAGCAAAAAGAAATTTTTTTAAAAAAACATATCACAGAACCACAGAATCTTAGGGGTTGGAAGGGACCTCAAGAGATCATCGGGTCCAACGTAAACATGACTCAGGAACCAGAGTGACATATATTAGCAGAGTTCAGCTTCACTGACTTCAAAACCATTCTCCAAGTAGTTGCCACTCTTATCACTCTTGGCCTTTTCTCTCCCAGATGAAGGGAAGTCAACCTCCTCAGAGACCATGTGGCCACGTATAACATTTGTACAGCTGCCCACAGGATCTACTCCAATTTTTCAACATTACTCCTGGATTCCAAGGGCCTCACCAGCACTCAGTGAAGGAGTCCAGTAAGTTCCCTTCATCTTATTTTTCTTCATTTTTGTGTATTTTTGCTTTCACACTCATGATCCAAGCTATGCTAACAACAAGCAAGTACAGAAATTCTTCACAGGTAGTACATATTTGAGTCACAAATGTTTGTTATAACTATCCAATGACACAGCAAAGTGGCATGGAAAAATATTCACCAATTCCAGTGGTAAACATTTTTCCAGTTCAGCTAGAGTCTGGCAGCAGCTGATGGGCAAAGATCTGTTTAGACAGAGAATAATTCAATACATACTTCTACAGCATCAACAGAAAGAATTAAAAGCTATTTCTTCTTTGTTTTTTTACAGCACTATGTAGTACAACATTATCTGATTAACCAGGAAAAGCTGCATCTGTAAATGTGAAAACCAGAAGGCAGTTCACATAAAGCTGTGCTGAATATACTTAAGCTCTTTGAACTTGTAGAGATCTCTCATTGAATTTGATTATGTCCAAGCTTCCAGAGAAATGCTTAGCCATAGGCTGAAAAAAGCCCAAGACGGATTATACTTTTGCATAAGATCTAATAACAAAGTATTTTAAGATTCCTCCTGTCACATTCTGAACTGTAAAAAACCAAGCTGAATAAATAGAGTATATTTTCATGAGTTATTTAAAAATGAAATGTATTTTCTTCTAATATTGTTCTGCTTTTTAAAAAGCCCAGTATAGTAAGCCAGAATTTTGCATCATAGCTGGTGAATTCTTAAATGTCATTACAAACAAAATCTATCTGGCAAGATTCTGGAGCTCCAAGATTCTATGTATGAGTTAAGGAACATGCTAACAGCTAAACTATATTGAAATAAGCTGTGCCTTAAAGCAATTATTTTGCTTTACTTTTAAAATACTTCAGGTTTATATACCTAAGAGAGAGAGAGAGAGCGCGCTAGAATGAGACAAATCAGCAGAAAACAATTGCAGGTGATCACAAAAAGGTTTACCTATTGCATTTGATGGGAAAAAAAAAATCTGTTATTCATTGCATCTTTCTCAAAATTGAACACTAGATGACTTTAATGTAATATCATAATTGTAATCTCTCTCTCAATTAGAAGTCAGAGTCACACTGCAAAGAGTAGAAGGCTTACATTGAACCACTCCCACAGTAAGGGTCATATCTGAGTGAGGATCCTGGTGTTTTGATGTGGGGAGATTCCCCTTATTTCAGGATTATTTCCAGCACTGCTTTTATTTTGCAAAAGCAGATCTCACTGAATATGCTGTTAAGTTGATGCAAAGATTTGGGGGCTGCTTCTCTGATCACAGGAGGAGGTATCTAGTTCCTGCCTAGATATGAAAATATTTGCTCAAATACTTTACCCTTCACAGGGATAATTTTGAGCAGCCTGGCAGCGTGAAATATCCACTGTCACAGTTGGGAGCTGTATAGGTCATCGACACAATACATTGATTTCCACATATTAATTTTTGTTGAGATTCTGCATTTATTTGTAAACTCCTCAAAGACTAGACCAATTGATTCTTGGAAATTGTGACTGATCTAAAGAGTTTCTTGAAAGAGTTTCTTCTGGGCTCCCTGGTATAGAAAAGACAGGGACCTTCTGGAGAGAGTCCAGAGAAGGGCGACAAAGATGATTAGGGGTCTGGAACATCTCCCCTATGAGGAAAGGTTGAGTGAGCTGGGTCTGTTCAGCCTGGAAAAAAGAAGACTTAGGGGGGACCTAATTAGTGTTTACAAGTATCTTAGACATGGGTGGCAGGGGGAATTGGCCAGCCCCTTTTCAGTGGTCAGTGGGGACAGGACTAGGGGCAATGGCTGTAAGCTGGAGCACAGGAAGTTCCGCACCAACATGCGGAAGAACTTTTTCACAGTGAGGGTGACAGAGCAGTGGAATAGGCTGCCCAGGGAGGTGGTGGAGTCTCCTTCTCTGGAGATATTCAAGTCTCGTCTGGACGCCTATCTATGTAATATGAGATAGGGAGCCTGCTTTGGCAGGGGGGTTGGACCCGAAGATCTCTTGAGGTCCCTTCCAACCCCTAAGATTCTGTGATTCTGTGATTCTGTGAAACCTAGGTACCTCAGGGACACATTCCAGGGTGAAGTTAAGATCTCAAATATTTCTATTGTGCCATTTTAATTTTTTCCTTCAAATCTTCAAAATCAAGGCAATGCTGTCAATTTGTTGGCATTATGAAGTTTGTGGGATTTTTTTTTAGTAAAAAATTATTGAGTATTCTTAGAAGGTTATTACATTTGTTTAATTATTAATCTCAATTTTTCATAGGTGAAAAATCATATCCCTAAACATGACTCAGGCTTGAAGAGTCATGCTGGAGTGGAACATAAAATGGATCAGTAAAAAAAAAAGTGTAAATAGAGTTTTGTTCACTAAAGTTATCCCAATATAGCCATGCATTTGGTGGCCTTTTGTAAATAATTGCCACATCACAAGTACTGTGCAAAAGCTATGTGGATTTTAGTAGAGGTCACTAAACAGTGAGATGATAGAATACAAACACTCCAAAGCAGAAGGAAGGTTAAAGAAGCTGTATTGCCCTAGTCAAAATCACAGTTGCTCCAAAAGTCAGCATTTAAGGTGGGCCAACATAGCCACAGCCTCAGAAAGATGCTTGAAAGCGGAAGAATCCCTTTTAGGGAGCATAAGTAAAGCTAAAGGGAGGCCCCTGTAACTCCTGCCTTCTCAGGGAGACCAGACTTTGTCAAAACATGTCAAGAATTCTTCCTCATCTTTTAAGATCTTATATGAGTTTCCTCCAGGGAGCACCTACAAATTCTTAGGTCTAGCTACTTCAAACTCTTTGATCCACTGCAACTTCAAACGGTGCATTAACCTCCCTTTGCTTTCAACAGCAAGCACATCCCCAGAAGGGAGACAAACAATGCAGACAAACAAAACATGCAGAGAAGTCATGCAACTAATTTATGAAATACAGAAGTATGATCATGCAATTTGTCCTCAGCATATTAAAAGAGGGAGGAAGATGAAGAAATCTTCAAGGTTGTCTTTTGCTTCATACCTTTGAAACTACATGTGCTCCTTTAAGATTCAGTTCATCTGACTGTAGCAGAAATAAACATTTCTATGAAGAAATCAAAGTTATGTAGGTTTAATTTTGAACTGAAAAAATCCAAGTAAAGAACTCTGTCGCAGTTAACACTGATTTCTAAATATAAGGATATGTTTTTGGTAAACAAATGGTAAGATGCTGATATGTTCTAAACTTGGGCACTCTGCCTGAAAGACTGATGTGTGGAGAAAACAGGACTATGTAGGACACATTGAAAAACAGGTCTGGGGAAGTAATGTGGATGGGTGGTGGTTTTAAACTTGCTCTGCTCTGTGCATGTCCTTCTGCAGCTAGTCAACCTCTTCACATGCACATGTACAGCCATAATCTGAGACTTCCAGCACACAAAACTCCAGAGAAACCCAGGGAGAACTGAAAAGGTTCTGCATCTCAAAGGTTTTTAGCCTTCTACCTCATTACGGGAGATTGTTGCTAATGCTTTGAAGAACTAACTGCAATTTAAGAAGTAATTTTACAGTATAATAATGTAACACTGGTGCTGTATCATAATGAAAAATCTCTATCCATCTCACTGCTCCAAACAATTCAAAGATCTAAAGTAGCATTTCCTTTATCTGACTGTCACCAGGGTCAAGGACAGAATCCCTTTTACTGTAGGTGGCTCAGAATTCATAAAACAAGGAGATTCCTTCATATTTCCTCTTTTATTATTAGGAAGTTTAAAAAATGCTTAAAAAGATATTGCACATATTTCTGTCGAAATCCCACGTTTCAGTAGTTTTAGCTGCACATTCTGTAAACACGTTCATTGGTAGACCAAGGCTGAATAGTTTGATGTGCCTTGTGATAAAAGTATTCTTGTAAATAGCAGAAATAATTCTCTACACCTCTCTCAAGGCTTATGAATTTGTGTACAAGGAGAAGCTTCTATCTGACGGCAGAACTGCTTGTGAAGAGCAGAAGAGCAGCTCAGGCTCCACCAATCAGAACTGGCATATCAAGTAAGGAGCTCAAACTGAAGATTAAAACAGGCCATTTGAAGAGCTAGGGTTCATCCTGTCTTTCGCAGAAATGCAACTCACCTGCATGATGCGTATGCACAAGATACCTCAGCTGTGTTCATATCACACCAACTTGGCCTTATCAATATCAACTGGAATCCGCAGTAGCAGAGAACCTTCAAGGTCTCTTGATTTCTATTCAAGCTGAAGTATCAGCACCTCCAAAACCATTTCCTTTTTCCCAGCAGATGTCATGAGACTTACAGCTTTTCTAGAATAAAAGCATGTAGCTTTGTTTCATCTTTCAATCTATCCTGACTGTAATGTAAAACACAAATAGATTGAGCCTGCTTTGCAGAATCACTTTAAATGGGTTGTTTTCTTCCACTGAGCAAATACTTATGAAATTTGAAAACTCAGACTTTATGGTCAACTCCACAGAGGTGGTAACTCAGAAGTTCAGCTACCCTGCAGTGACAAAAACAATAAAAAATAAAATGTTTGTTCATCAGAGGAATTTTGCATATAATAGTTAATGCTTTTCCAGCACTGCAATTCATTTAGCAGATTAAAAAAAAATCTTATTGGTCTGGCAAAAGTTAAATAAAATACAGGATTAAGTATTTAAAATATGAGTTCCTAAGACCTTAATTTGTATTAATGCCCCCTTCTTAAAGTTTTTGACAGAATTCCATTCATAATGAAATGTTCAGAGGTAATTATTTCTCTTTCTTCTGTGTGAATTATGAGAATTATTTATATACTCAATCTTAATATCATAGCTTCATTGCCTAATAGGAAAAATCCACAGGATATGAATCATTCTGAGAAAGAATTAAAATCTTTTCTTCTGTTTTAAATATATATAAAAAAAAAAGAAAGATGAAAAGATTTCTAATGACATAAAATCCACTCTGCTGCAGGCTCTGCTTGCAAATCAGAGCTCTTGCTACGTAACTCAAAGCTACTGGTTCGTACTTCTGGTCTCCTTGCCTGTAAAGCTATAAACTGCAATGCTATAATGATTAGTTAATGAAATAGTGGTGCGATAATGAGGCTATAAGAAATGTAAGTTAAATTATTAATTAAAAAAGGTAAAGAATAAGTAATGAACGTAGCACGTTACATAGCCCTTTTTGTAAAAGTATGGTCAAAAGATATAAACCTAGCAGCAGTTTAGAGCCTTGCCTCCAGCCTGCGGTCATGTTGTAATGAAACTCCTGACATTACAAATACATTCATTTGACAGTTGTTCTCACTCATAAAATAATGGGCCATGCACAAAGCTTATTACAAATTGCAGATAAGCTGTAAAAGCCATAAAAATTTCTACTGACATTTATTGCCAATGAGTAGCTTGAGGATGTTGATACATATTGATAACAGTCTGCTTTGTGACATTTGGAAAGTTTACTCCTAATTCACTTGCAGAACAAGCAAAGATATTTTTGCTACCACACCTATGAGTCATTAAGTCATTGCCATATCCACCTGTATTTTTAATGGATTTTGACCAATTTCATCGATATTCTTCCATGTGTGTTGTGTATTCCTTTCACCCAAAAGAAAGTTTTTCTAAGAAGAAAGGTAGGTAATTGGGGACATTCAGGTTAACTATAAATGCAACAATTTGTTTGCAGATAGCTTATAGCAAAAAGCAATAAACAGTAGTGTTACTATACAGTATCTCGAGATGAGAGGCTTATATGTTTGCCATTACATATATCTATGTACATACACACACAAACCTATGCCAGACAAACTTCACATGGAAGCAATTCTATCTGCATTGCCCCTCGTTTTTATTTATTTGTTGGAAGCACCAAAGAAAGGCTGTGTTTCATACAAGGGACTTTAATAAAGATCTGATCCTACAAAGTATTATAGCTGGAAATGTGTTTTATTGCTTCTGAACTTTCAAACAAGCCTACTGAACAAAGGTGTGTTTCTTTAAAACAGCATTAAAAACACCGAGGAAAAGATTTTCTCTGTCACACATGAAAATGTTACATTTACAATGGCTCTCATTGTACTAATCCAGTCATTCGTTTATTATCTCCAATTCCTTTAGGAAATGTCACAAATCCACAGGATGTCCTTGAGCTTTAAATTTTGCATTTGGATCTTTGATTTAACAGATAAAAGATACAAACCTACATTTACCCAGACAATTCCCAATCGGCTATACATCTGTAAAAGCTCAAAAGTTATTCTAGTCAGCATATTGTATAAGTTATGATCAATACTTTTTAATTTCAAAGTGGGCTTTTTTAGGCATAGAGACAAAAAAATATTTGGTCTCAGAATAATCACTGGGGTTCCATACTACTTCATTTCAGAAATGCACAACCCATGCTTGGAAAGTGTCTCATCTGTTTATTTTTAATGCTCAAAAAAACCATCTTTTGAGCAGCACCTACAGCATCAGAGCTCTATAAGATATAGACACTGGCTAAACAGAAATTAAATATTTAAAACGAATACTCCTGAGGTAATAATGATTTGACACTAGACACAAGAAAATGTTAAGTGTTCTAACATGAAGACGAATGTATCTGCAAGAGTACTTGTAAGAGCTGTTTATTAAAACAGTGATTGTCTATCTACTATTTACATGCCATGCAATACTGGCTTGTAAGAAAACAGAGGAAGAAAGGTTTTGTCTCATAAAGCTGGAAAGGTAAAACAGCTAGCCTCAGTACCTGCATCCTAGCCTTCCAGAACATCAGTCACGTACCACTGATAAAACTTGACCAAATATATTTGCACATCGTACTTTCTTCCAATAAATGTACTGGGAACACCATAAAAAGCTTCCTCTGTGAAGGACAGCTAAAAGCTATGTTCAAAGGGAAGATATCCTTATGACACGCGTCACTCAACTCCATCAAATCTGCATTAATTAGGACCTTTTAGTACTTAGTTCCACTGGGAGCCATCAAAAGCATATTCTACTTAAAATCCAAAAGTAAAATTCAGTAAAACAGAGCACAGGCATAAAAAAATAGAAATTTAAAAAAGAGCAGTCTGCACCAAAAAAGTCAGCCCTAGATTCAGAAAACCAAGTTGCAATTAAGGATAACAATGAGAAAAGCATTACTTTGAACTCTAACTCTTCAGTTCTAACAGCTTTAATAGGTCTTAGGAATCATAAATAGGACAGATTAAATACCTAATTCTTATCTATGTTTAACTTTCTAAGTTAGTATATTTTACTTTTGATTTTAATCTTGTCAAAGAAATTCTGACACTGAATATTGCCCAGCAATGCCTTCCTTTTGTGACAAAGCCAACCTGGAGTTGGGGACTAGGACAAACAGGTTAAACAACAACAACAAAATGCCCCGCAATGTATTGCTCCAATATAAAAAGTGGAACAAAAGAGAGCAAGAAATACAAGTTACTGTGATAGAGGTAAACATTTGTTGCAGTAAATTGCTAGGGCTTTCAAAGCAGCAATTTTCAGGCTCTGGAAGGACATTGTCTTGTTCTTTTAGGTACAAGGCTTAGAGAAAAAGGCCTTTCTTCCAGAATTGAGAAATGCTTTGTTTGAGAGGCAGGGGAGTCATCCCCACATCTCAGACACAGTCTAACACTGCTCTATGGAGACTGCTTACTCTAAATGTAACTGTATGCTCACAGCTAGATCCATTCCTGTTCATTAATTAGTTCCTTTCTCATCCAAAGACAGAAAAGGGAATTACTGAGAATCAAGTTAGAAAAAGTATTTTCATGCGGAAGGTGCAATTCTAAACAAAAAATACTTCCAAGAAAACTTCCACTTTAGTTCAGAATTCTCCATCAAAATATTACATCTTTTAAAATTCTCTTCCTCTTCTATGCAAAACTGATTCTACTCTATTTAAAAAAGTATAAAGCCTCTATGACTATTTGAACATCACAAGGAGAAGCTACCCCCCCAAATCTCAAGTTTATCAAAGCATCCAGTCATTCTTCACGTCTGGCTGAAGCTATTAAAAATGCAAGCAGGCTGGATTATTTCTAGTTAATAGAACATAACCCCCAAGTCAGGAGTAATCAGCTTTCACCTAGTATCAACATATCACATCACATAGAAACAAATCTTTTTTAGCAGAGCTGCAATGAATTTTGGGCAGGCTGAACTCAAACATGACTTACAACTTCCTCAGATTTTCTGGCACCGGTATAAAAAAAACAAGCAATGTTTTAAACCAAAGGGACAATATTTGTGGTGTAATCTCCAAAACTTCTGAATAATTCTGAGAGTGCTCTGATGTTTTTTTCTCTGCTGCAGGGAAAGAAAGAAGGTTACAGAGTCCGACAAAGAGGTTTTGCTTCCATGACAGCAGTCTCTCCCCACACTTCCCACAGTGGACTAGTTTATTACTTGCTCAATGTCAAGACTCATATATATGACAGAGAGGGGAACAACAATCATAAGTTACTTCATGGAGCTGGTTAATCAGAGGTGTTCACTGCAAAAATGGCTATGCTGTTCGCACACGATGCAATCATTCAGCTCATAGTTAGTAACCTGCTATTGCAGGTATAACCATAAGGGAGAAAAAAATAATCGGAGAACAAAACACATTTTAAAGAGACTTCCTTCTTGTCTTACAACACAGCTATGCTAGTTTGCCCATTCAAAAAGCAGAGGAACACTGAAACAACCCATTCTATTAACTTTTTAGCATGCATTATAATGGATTGTCAGGGATGTACAGTGAGATATGGATCTAGATTCCATTGCTCATATATTGCCCTCTCACACTATTAGCTCTAACATTTTAGGCTCTATGTGGTTTTCCCCCAAAAGCAGAGGGTAAAAAAAATCACCAACTCTTTGAATCCACTGAGCCTTCCATTCACAAGAGCAAATGATGATGAGCATTATTCCAATCAAAAGTACAGATTAAAGAACTTAAATTAGATCCAAAGCATCCTGTAAAGTTTTCACTAGTTTATTATTATGATACACAAGCTTATATAAACTACTAAAAATAAGGGTGAAGTAGATGCAAAATTGATGGCATGGCAAGCTGCAGCTCTAAAAGTTTAATAGCTTATGAATATAGTCACAGGCTTAGCTACATGATACTTCATCACGCATTTGTTTTCTAATACTTTTAAAGAGACTTCAGAATAGCTACAGACATTTTTATTAAGACAAGATTCTCTTATCTTAATCTGGCACAAATCCATGCATTGTTCCATATGCAACTTGAAAGGTCCATGCTGACTGCAATTCTATGTTCTGTGTTTGATTAGACCTCCATTCACTTTGTGACGATGAATCTAGAAAGCACAAACTAATAAGCTGAATAAAACAACTTGCTAATGTGGTGTGAAAATTTTATACTGCAAGCCTTTTGTAGCTCTTAGATCAAAGTGATTGTCACATACTGTCTTAATTTTAAAGATAATTTTAGTTTAAGACTTGCAGAGCAGAATGTGTTTATGATATAGTTCCTGATATCTTGAAATTACTATTTAAAATAACAAAACATTTTTATTTGGAGTAGATTCTTGAAGGTTACTGCCATCACAAGAGAAAAAAAATACTAAAGTCTTCTTTCCATGCACCAAATAGGAACTTATGCAATATCCTTTCTAATAGCCTACCGATTGTTTCAGTTTGAAGCACAAAAGGATTAGAGGTAGTTCATTCTTTGCTCCAGCATGCTCTTGGGATACTTATGCATGGTTTGCCAAAGCCATATAAATTGTTTGCAGCAATTTTATAATATTTACTACTGCCACTAAAGAGTAAGCTGAACCACCTAAGTAATTTTATTTACGAGTACAGAAACATTTTAAAGGGGGAGACCAGCACTAATTCTGTGATTACACAATTGTCTTGTTTCAGAAAGTTTTCAGTCTAAGGTCATTTAAAAAAAAAAAAATCCCACAAACAAAAACGCACCATGAACTACAAAACAAACCACCTCATAGCAGATAAAAGAAGATGGTTCAAAACTGCCAATATTTGCAAACAGCCATAGACAGCACTGGC
Source organism: Laterallus jamaicensis coturniculus (assembly GCA_022605575.1). Lineage (NCBI taxonomy): Eukaryota > Metazoa > Chordata > Aves > Gruiformes > Rallidae > Laterallus > Laterallus jamaicensis. The sequence continues at coordinate 2,856,700 of JAKCOX010000057.1, forward strand.
AATCATACTGCCTTGCTGTCAGGCCTCATAAATTAAGCAGTGCTAAGTGTGGCAAGTAGCTGGATGGTAGTCCTCTAAGGAACACAGTTTTTATAGGCAGCAGTAATGGAGATTAAGTAGCTCTTCTCTTTCCACTGACTTACTACTGAATCAATGCCCCAGCACCAGTAATAAGGTAACTGGGGGACACTATACTGATCATTCAGCCCTAAAACAGAAGTGCTAGGGTCTAACTATGTTAGATAATTAAGCACACTGGTTTGGGTTGTTGGTTGGTTTTTTTTCCCTTTAAAATAAAATCATTACAACCAAGAACTGGAATATGACATTTGGTAACTGCTTGTTGACCATCTGAATCCTTATGCTGGTTCCAGTGGCGAGCTGCCACCCTCCCACCATGCAATCCCCTGTAGTATTTGGGGTACCCTGTAGTTCCTTCTCACAAGGCCATTTAATCATTTACTCCAAACACTCTACTGATTAAGAGGCCAAGGAGTTGGCTCATACCCTCAACTTAGTAAGGATTTCCATCTCAGGAACTGAAATAATTAGAGCTGGAAAAGCTTGTCTATATACTTATCTCAGGTGACAGATATTGAACGCCTAATTTCCTGAATTTAACTTTGGATCTATGCAAAATATATGAAGCAGTAAAGACTTCATTGATTTAAACAAAGTTTATCATGGAAGGTACATTGGTTGCACTGTAGCACTAGTTTAAAATAACCACATTGTTTACTTTAGGTTTATCTCAAGATAGAAACGGGTTAAAAATGCATCAAGGAAGTTTTGGCCACCTTGTAGTGAAAATGCACAGTGAGATCCTTGCCCTAATGCTTAAGTGTCAAGTGCAGTGAAACAGAGACCATATTTCATCATATCTGATCAGATGCCTCTCATTTCCATTTATACTTATACAAAGATAGCAGTACTAGAGGAATTACATAACTCCACTAATGAGAATTGGTTCTCCTTAGCAGTACACCACTTCACTGCAAAGACTATTCCACTTTAAAGATTAGTGTATGCTGGCTTCAGATCAAAACTCTGAATCAGAGCTTAAAATAAATCCAACAGAAAAAAAAAAAGTTTAAAGAATAATCAAAACTCAACTCGAGACACTCATGAACAAATCTGTAAAACCTGAATTTTTGCCTACGGTCTAGCAAAATTAGAAAAAGTAGTGACAACTTCTGTTTGCTCTTACTGGTCTGTGATAAACTTCCAAATTATTTTTGTTTTCTGATGACAGCTGAGAAGCAGAAAAGAACATTCCTGGGAAAGTACCAGTGCACTAGAGTGTTTGGGGGATGAGGCATTTTTAAATTAAATTACTCAGAATCCACAAACCACACTGCTTCTGTATACTTTTAAGCTATTTTATTAAGTTATTTTAAGTTTCTGCACCTAATCAGATGAATTTAAAAGAAAACCAAAGTCAGTAGAAGTAGTGAAAGAGTGCTGCCACTTTGGAAGTGTAGCAGTGAACACCACCTTGTGAAGCTTTAGTCTTATTTTTATTCTGTGCAGAATATACAAAAGGTCAAAACAAATTGCCCAGAGGCATATAAGTAGCACAAATTGTATGCCTCCTGTTACCTAGACATCACAGTGGTTTCTAAGTCAGTCTACTTAAGAACTGAACACCATCTCTGACTAACAAACCACACAACGGGATTATTGTCCCACCAGTCAGAGGATAAAACTGAACTTTTCCCTCCTCATTATACTGTAACGGTGGTCATGAGGACTTGTAAACTCTCCAAAGATGTGACCTGGTTCGAGACAAAAAGTTTTAAAATGTTTTTTCTTAGTTGTTCAGTGTTTTATACAATATATGCTGCAACAATTGGATTTCAGAATCACTGTGTCTAAAACTGTTACATTGACAGTACACAGACAGACTTTGTATTTGGAATTAAATTTATTTAGGGAGGACATAGACCAGAGGAAATTAGAATGGCTGAATTGAGCCACTACACAATACCTTTAACATCTCATCCTCATTGAAGAAAAGATGTAGTCATGTGGAATTAATGTATGGCATTAATAGCAATGCGGATTTGTAAAAGGAAAGATGCAGTAGAAGGGTTCTCCTTTCATTTCCTTTTATCACGTCTTCACTTTGGAAGTGTGGTATTTTTTACTTCAGTGATAAATCTAGAAACACTTAAGCTATTACAAAGAATTACATCCTATTGATGAAATGCTGCAGAGCTGTTCTATTGCAGTCTAATGGGAAAAAGACACAGTGAGTAATAAGAAATCATATGAAGACAAACATCTTAATTAGCTAGATTCTACTATAATTCTATTGTAAATTTTGTAGCACTATTACAAACTATTTCATTTAACACAGGAGTTCAAAATACAGTCATCCAGTAAATATCTATTACAATATTTCACAATGTAGGAACATAATCCTATTCCCATTAAATTCTCGTTGACTATAGAAAGAAACAGCTCACAGAGTCAGCTATAATTCAAAAAATTATTCTTTTTACACATTTTCTTTTGGGAAGTGACAAGTATCTGGGAATCTGCCATACGTATATAAAGTCAGCTACCATTCACTTCATTTCCCTGCTTCATTTTGCCACATCAGCCCTTAACCAGCATCAGTTAAACCTGTGGAAGATGGGAATACTTCAATAAAATTTTGAGATTTTTCTGGAGCTATTCAAGCTACATTGGGGGATTCCTGTTGGGAAACAGCAGCAGCTTTGAGCTTACTCCATAGTACCCACACGATGGAAACTCACACTGACAGTGTATTTCAAAAGAACTTCAGTATAAGCTTATGTAGTCTCACGGCTCACGTATGACATGCATAGAATCATAGAATGGCAAGGGTTGGAAGGGACCCCGAGGATCATAAAGCTCCAACCCCCCTGCCACAGGCAGGGCCACCAACCTCAGGCCTGAATCTACACAAGGTTGCCCAGGGCCCCACCCAACCTGGCCTTGAAAACACTCTTCAGAAAAATGCAGTGTCCTTCAATGGATGACTGACGAGATGAGGGGTTTTGGCGGGGATTTTGTTGTTGTTTTCAGCTCTTTCACTTTTCATTTAAAGCTTCAGTGGTAAGTGTTTTACAGAGCAAAGAAATTTACCTATGTACAATGCTAAAGGTGAACTATGTTCATCTCATCCTAAAGGACTTTCCACCAGGCAATTTTTTTTTTTTAATACATATTGCATCAGTTCCAGTTCGGACTGGATTCCTTTCTCCATGCTTTTACCAACTCTGTTACAGGTACCAAATACTGAATGGTCAGTAATCAATCCATTGTATCCTTTAAGCTCCAAAGTTATATTAAATATTTATTTTTAACTTTATCCTTCTATCACTAGTACACTTGTATCTCAGTTGTATTCTTTTAATCTCTATTTTTTACTTCTGCTTATGCCTCTATATTCTTTCTATGCTGCACCCTTTCCATGAGCCGCATTCCCTGAAACAAATCAGCTGGCAGAAGTACTACCTGACATTTATCTGGAGTTTTTTTCACCCCAGTTCCGATACCTTACACCCAGCAGAATAGATAATCTTCATATAAGACACCATAAGACTGTATTTTACAGCTAAGCCTGCTCAATAGTTTGCTGATAAGTCTTTAATATAAATGAACTGATCTGCAAAGAAAAAGACTGAACAGTGAAACTATCATTGAGTCTGTCTCCCACTTGTTCTCACCTTAAGCATGCTAACAAACATGGTATTTCAATTAAAATATTTAGTTATCTGGGAATGTGATTTAAATCCACTGATGATTCTTTTAATTCATGCTAAGGCTAAGGAAGAGAAAAAGATCTCTGGTCTTTGATCTGGTGCTACCATCTGTGATCCCTAAAGGGACCAGAAACTGTTTCAAGAGACAAGTTGGATTTAGCTTTCTCTGTGTGGATATGCTCCTCAAAGATTTTTTTTCCACTCCTTAAAAATACTAACTTTTCGTTTCAAGAATAAAAGCCCAGCCAGAATAAAGTTAAAGGAAAGAAACGCTTATTTTCACACAGAACCACTTCAGAGTGTCTCAGTACCTAAGGAAGTTTTATGGGTTTGAATCCCCACAGACTTTCACCTCATAGCCATTTCCATGTGTGCAGGCTGAACACAAACCTCTGAACTCCCACCGAGCACCCAGACCACTCGGGTTTATGCATGTTAGTGACAATACTTTTCCCTCAGTCATGCAGAGCTTTGCTTCTAACTTAAAAAGAAATGAAGTATCTTAACATAAGCCTTACTACTTATTCTTGGAATAAGAAGATGCTGACACATTAAGCACTACAATAATCCTATTATTTGTCAATTACCTGTCTCCTACTTAATCTGTGAAATATCTGCTAGCAAGATACCATTGACTATTTCCTTGAATAGTTTAGTTTAGAGAGAAATTTTAATTAAAGAAATAAAAACTATTATCTATAGCTCATAACCTAGTTTCAAGTAGAGTGTGTGCATGTGAGAGAACAAACAAGTGTTCTTTCCAGGTCTGTCTCCTCCTATTTCCACTTAAACCAGTTACCATTGCAGGGAAAGCGTGCTCCTCTGAAACAGACTCTCCAGAAATCCTTATTTGTTCAGCATCAAGCTGCAGAGGGGCTAATTTTAAAAACTGAACTCTTAAGGAAATTAGTTTTACAAACAGTCTGTGGTGGAGGCACATAAAAGAAAGCATAGCGGGTTTTTTGTTGTTCTTTCACAGACTAGATCAGCCCTATTATTAGAGGGCTACCCCAGTACAGGAAACATTTTAGACAAAAGTATTCGAAAGATCATTTATACGTAAGAGTTAATAAATGGCTTTGTTAAACTTACTTTTGGAAGAAAATATCTTTTTCACTTCAGTATTGCAACTCTAAATACCAGCAGTAACAGTGGGGTTTATATATGCTCATGAAAAAAACATGCCACAATATAGATTTTTTGACTCACATCAGAACTTCCTGTGAGAAAACATTCAGGCTTCGTATTCCTGAGAGCATTTGGTGAATTCTGAGGCTGTATCTTCCAGTTCTTTTAAGAAATACTTGGATACTAAGTTGCCACGAAATCATGTATCTACTTTTCAGTTCAGCTACCCTGAACTCTAATGCTTTGAGAGAGGCTTAGCGTTGAAGGACAAGTGGTAAACACTTACTTCCCACAACACTAAAATAACCCCGAACTACAAGTGGAAGGGATTTCAACAGAAGGACTGAGGTAGCTACCATCAGGAGGGAAAGGAAATACTTTTTGTGAGTTCAGTCACTGCTACAATGGACAAAAACCCAGGCAGTGTGACCAGAGCCTGTGACACACTGTTCATAGCGCAAACACACGCGGGTAGCAAGGTGATGGCAGCATTTCCTTGTTTACATTTTGTCAGGTTTTCTTCTGAAATGTAAAAACCAGGAAGAAATTCTAAGGAAAAAAAAATATTCGAGTATGTCTCAGTTCTTTCAGCTCTTGGGTCAGGAGTAAATTTGTCTACAGTTGAGTTTATGTGATACATGTTCCTCTGATTCATGTTAACATGAAATAATGTTGGGGGTGCATAATGACAGACCCTTGTATGGTCACGGGCCTGGGAGGGACAGTTTGAGACTTTGCATGTACTGAATGAAGTATGTTGAAGCAGCAACAAACTGTATAAAGGATGTGCAAATCTTTGCCTAAAGGACCACCATATAGCACATTGTGTGCATTGTGATACCTCTGGAGAAACAACTTGTCTCTGAAAAGAAGATGATCAACCAGGAGAAGATAGGCACCCAGAACCTGCAGAACCAGCCGCCCGTCATTAGCAAGACAAAAGCTACCTGGCCGGCACTCCAGCATGTCAGTTTAAGATGTATATGGTTATGTCTTGTGGGGTTTGCCTGGCAGCACTGCAGCCTGTCAGTTTAAGCCGGTGGGCTGTGTTATCCCTGGAAGGTCTATAAGCCAGGGATTGGAGCTGTTCGGGGTGCGTTTTGGTGGAGCAGAGACTCCCGGCGCACCCGGTGCTGCCCGTGTACCCCAGCACCGTTTGCTGCCTTTATTCGTTTAATAAATTGTTCAGTTGTTTGGGACCAAGTCATAACAGTTTACACCAAAGCAATACAAACAATGAGTGAGTCCTCTCAAAAGGTGATTACTCCCTTGAGCAAACCAGACGCGCACAGCCACAGCAGGTGTTCTGGCAAGAGTACAAGGGAATTCCGATTGAGGAAAGACGCATGGAGAGTAAAATCTTATGTCCTTATGTTGTCTCATGAAGCATTTGGAAGGCCACAATACCAAATTATATGATGTTGTTAAAGTGCATTGCATTCTTGTTTCAAACTCCACCGTGTAAGCTATAATATTTAATAATGCTTAGCTTCAGTAATATATTTCTCACTAAATGCATCATATGCATATATATAACTCTGCAGTTGCATTTTAGAGCCACAACCCAATAGCAGGGAAGCTCTCCATTTGCACATGCAATCTGCAACCCATACCTACCCCTGGCTAGAAGAACTGTGGACCTAAATTACAGTGAGAAATCTCAGACAAGGAAGGAGACTGAAACAGAAGTGCTGCTGAGGGTGCCCCTTACAGATTCACACTGCATCACTTGCATGAATATTTAATGGTAGTAATTTTGGAAAGAATTATATTACTTGTCTATTGAGAAATAATAACCCTTATTGCTATTTGGTTAAAAACAGTTCATGTAACTCTTAGTTACACATGGTACAGTGATGCATCAAAGTTGAAATATTCACTTTGTACTACTGGTCAGTATATAAAACATTCACAGCTCTCAGAGGAAACCTTCCAGTAAATCCTGTGATCTTTGAGTGACCTCAAGCAAGAAAGAAAAAAAGATGGAAGAAATTAAAATTAGCCTGCAACACCATGGTACCATCAAGCTTGCACTAGTGAAGTCAGCTTTGATCTCTTACTACAGCAGGTCTGTCACCAAATTTGCAACTACGAAGGCAAACACGTGTCAACATGTACTGCCACAGAAACACGTACAGCATTGGGATGTCTGCAGGAACACACTCTACAAAAACATCTGCAGCTCTAATGTCTGAATGACAATAAATTCTAGAAAAAAATGTTCTAGAGATGCAAAGCATGTTAGGAATGAGACATAGAAGACAAAAATGGTACTACTTTATGATGGCAAGACAGAAAAACTGAGAAAGAGTGTCTGGCTGATAAAACATACATAAACTAAACTGAGAATCACTGCTAGAATTAGAGAGGAGGAATGAGCACCTGATACAGACAGTACCTATATTTATTCTCTTAAGATGTTGAAAGACTGCCTTATTGAAAACAGACTCTCTTCTGATTAACGCAAAAATAAAATCCGAAATTTATGCATTTCAGGAATTTCTTTTTCGGCCACCAGAGGGGTAGGGAAAAATTGAGAAGTCCAAAAGACAGTAGTAAAATAGGATTGTGTGGTTTCCTTTAAGTAAACAGGATTACACGCTGTTAAAGAAGGATTTTGGGTTGTTAGGGTGGAGGTGGTTTTTGTCTAGACAATGGTAAAGTGAAATACAAAACACTACAGAAAATACCTTTTTCCTCAATTCTACTAATTTTCAACACAAAATGGTAAATATGCCAGAAACCTGAGCTCAGATCTAACCAGATTTTAACCTTCCTTTTCAGTATAGTGATTTTTACTTTTTTTTGATGGGGGAGGAGGGGGGGGAAGTATTTTTTAGTATTTGTGGAGACTTGAAGTACTATTTTGATACTTTTGTTATGGCTATTTTTTCTACATTATTATCCAGGCAGTGACGTACAGGAATCAATAACACAAAGTGTAGGGAAGTAAATATCTATGATTTCTCTTTCCCAGAAGTGAAAGTCGAAAGCAAATTAAAACTAACGACCTCTGGAAGTATGAAGTGGTTACAGGCAATGGAAGCCACGCTTCCACTGAAAATAGTTTAAAATCACAGCCCTATTTTACCACAACTGTAATTTGGTGAAAATTTCACACCCAGAAATATACTGTAATACAGGTACAGTGAATGGGAGATGCATTCAGGAACTTCGTAGTTAGTTTTTGCTGTTTTGAGTACAAATAGTAAAGTAAGAGGGATCTCAGGCAAAGTTTCCTCAGGGAGAAAAAGCAAAAAAACACCCAAAAAAACAAAAAGAGAGAAAAAAACCCACTGTACCTAAGTTATTTTTATTCTGTAGCTAACTACAAGTCAGCCTCAATGAAATTTTCTCCCTTAAAAAGTACCAATTACAATACAGAAACTCCAGTTACTTTCAAATCACAGCAGTGTAGCACTCTTGGATCCTGCATATTAACATTTCTTAGAAATTCTATTGCACGTTTTAACTTTTCAGGGAGTTTAAATGTTTAAGTTAGATTATATGAATAATGTAAGATTGCTAAATTGTCCTCCTCTCTATACTGACTGGAAAGGAAATTCAAATGAATTACACATCAGTGATTTATCTAGAGTCCATGGTCTGAACAGCCAACCATTTATCTGTTTGAGTTCTACTTTGGTTCATAAAGATGAGAGAATGTCTGTCTTAGTTTGTTAGTCCATGTAGAACTACATCCTAAGGAAATCTTGCCTTTAATTTTCACAACAAAAGCTGAATAAAAACCTAAGTAAATGCATGTATGGGTAATGTTGACCTTATTTGAATGCTCCACTTCACAAATGTTTGCTCACAAAGCAAAATAGCCACATATACTCAAGTTCAACATATAGGTGCTCATTGTCTTTATGCAAGAAAGTAAAAAGGAGAGCAATCCAGAACTACCTAGAATCATTAGTACTGAGGGTGATAGAAAGCAAAGCAATGTCATTGGGATGCTTGCTAAAACAACTGGCATCTGACTACACTATTCATCATGGAGGCAGATATGATGTCCAACAGCATGTTATTTCAAAGAAGCATCAGAGAAGTGCCAGACAGAGCATCAGAGCAGGAACTGACAGATCTCTGCAACACAGGCCTGTAGTTCAAGACACCAAGCAGATGCACTTGTGATGTGTCATCATATTCTCTTTTGCATTTACTTATTGTAGATCAAAGCATTGACACAGGGGATGAAAAATTGCTGGCTCTGTTCTATCACAAGGATTCTGTGATCAGAGGCTATATTAAAAAAATAAAAATCAATTTCTTTATCATGCCTCAGTGCACTTATTGGATGCAAAAATCTCTAGATGCATGCTTTGTCAACTCCCATAAGCAGTGTTGAATCCTTATTTACACCTTGATTGGATTTTCACCTGGACATCGTCATCGACTCACTAACTATGAAAATAGTTTTGCTGCCATAATCTAAATTTGCAGAGGTAGTAAATCTGGTGTCTGTAAAATTATAATACAGTTTCATGAAATAAGAACTCCTCAATATGCTTGAGTAGATCTGAGAAAACTCAAAAATTAATATTCTTCTCACCTCCTACCCTAAAATAGCCAAAGCTAGAATTTTCCCAGAATATACTGCAAAGCAAGTTTTCCAGTACTCAGCACAGTCAATGTCTAAAAATGCACTACATGTTCCTCTAGAAATTCCAAGTTATTAGAAGTTTCTGTTACGCCAATATTTCTGGCTTAAACTAGTCAGGCAAGGTCAACTTGGAAATGCCCTTCAAGAGACACTAGTTCCTGCCTTGCCCTTCTGTCAAGGTGATACAATGTTAGTGGTAAAATACTGATAATGCCCAGGTTACTCTTACATGTGTTCAGTGAAGACTACACAGCTGTCCAGACTTTCACAATTTTTTTAATGGAAATACACATTTTCCTACAGGAAAATTGAAACTGGACTGGACACGAGCAACCCAGTCTATACTGGCTCTGTTTTGTGCAGGGGCTGGACCAGACATCCCCCAGAAGTTCCTTCCAACATTGGCTTGTGAATCTATACCTCAAAGTCCTTATCAATTCATCCTTAAGTGTATACTGTTTATTGTTATAGTTTTTTAAAAGAATTCCAAACAAGATTCAAATTCTGTTCCAAAACCAACTTATATTTGTACAATATCAGCAATAACTGGGATGTAAGGTTTCAATTTCTCTTTTTAATTTTAATCACTATTAGCATTTCTTCACTCTACTCCCCTAGACGTAGCATTGGAAGTAGTGAGAACTGCAATATTATTTGGAAATTTTGACTTTTACTTATTCGAGCAAAACACAATCTGTGATTCTTTATATTCTCCCTACAGTGAATTTTATTTTCAGTAAAAATGCAACTTGCTGTGCTAAATATAACAAATGTTTGAACAGTGCAGTGCATACTCTCCTCAATATTGGCATTTGAGCAAGGCTATTGAGAAAATTTTTATCCACAATATGCACAAATCTCAAAATAAGGCAACATCCCCCTAGTTTCTTTCATTTTCAAACATATCACATTTCTTCCAGTATGGCTATAATGCAGCAAGAGTGCTATGCTAGTTTCAAAATACAAGATGTGTGCTGGGGCACCAAGCAGGAACTGTGGCCTGTAGGCAAGCTGGGAACTGGAAGCCCACAATCAATAGGACTCAAAGAACAAAATTCCAACGATCATCTGCTGCAAAGGAAAACATTTACTCTGCAAGTAAAGAGAATCATGACTGAAACAGTCACAGCGGTACAGGTCAGAAAAGCAGCTTCTGGCTAGCTACATTCACACTACTTGGAAGCCTTTTACACCATGATAGGCTGCTGACATATGGGCACAAACTAAGTAGTTCAGCTTTCACTTCGACTGCTAAACATATGGATGAAGCTGTGCAAAGAAATTTTTATCACTCCCCCACCCCACCACCCACGTAGATATCCAAAGGATCCATTCGCCCAGATTATCAGTTTAGTTCCTGCGTAAGTACCAAGCTCACAAATTATTTTAAGATCAGAGATATGTACATGGGGTTAAGGAAGGAGTTCAGAGACACACTTTAGAATTTCTGGATTTAGAATTTTATATCATTGTACTAACTCTATGCCTGAAGCACAGTACAGAAGTCGCCAATGTTTTTCCTGAAACAACACATTCCCCCTTGAATTTTTTCCACTCCCCTCAAACACACAAAATCACAGGCTTCCAGTATCCAATGTACTCATAGTAGATGCAACCAGTTCTATCTGTATCCTTGGTCACTCACTCTCTTAATCTTTTCTTCCAGATTTATGACTCTGGAGAGTCATTTCATTAAGTAGTGCTTAGATGAAGATGGTTCAGCGCTTAACAGGTAAAGAAGTTCACAATGATCTGTATAGCTGACCAATAAAACAACAAGAAAATCTATTAATAAACCCTAATTCATCTCTGAAAGTGCTTTCAACAGGATCAAACTGTATCATATTGATAATACCAGCACTACCCCACGCAGGCATCTAACTCAATTAAAAATGCCACCAAGATTACAATATTGATATGCTAATTTTCAGTGGTTTCAAACTTTCATTGCACACCTATTGTACAGGAAAGACTAATATACATAAGTGTTAGGATCTTTTTAGGTATATTATATCTCATATTAGTAACTATCCAATGCTTTTAACTGATTGCTAATAGACACAAGCTTCTTACGGCTTCTCATTCCCTTCCCACTTTAATAGCAATTGAATAACTGTTACTGAGCTTGTGTCACACCAGCCAAATATGAAGCCTTTTTGGCTCTAGGCGTATACAATACTAGCTCAAATAATACATTCACAATTTTCCTCCCTTTAGTTTCTAGGCTTCTACTGTCCTCCACCTCTTCTTTATAGGCATGATTATGATGGCAATACCTAAGAAAGAAGGCAGAAATCCCACTGTATTCAACTCTATACCACACAGAAATAAGTGTAGTCCTGAGCAGCTTGTAATATAAAAAAAGCAAATGAGACACAGGGTATAAAGAGTATGTCATACAGGCAGAGGTGAGAAGCCAGTGTAGCCAGTACATTGCAATTTACCAAATATTTTACTCTTTTAGGGCTCTGAGTCTGTTTGAAGGACAGAAGAAATAAAAATTTGGGTACTCCACCAAGATAAAGTTTCTGCAGATGCACATTCCTGTTTATAGAATTTCTAGAAAATGCCATATAGAATTCTTAGAAAGCAGGTGGGGGCTCCTAGATTGAAAAAGGGAAAAACATGAAAAGCATTAGAGAACGTATAGGGGGATGCCTAAAAACCAGATGTGAAATAACTAAGAACCCATTAAGGTAGTTCTTAAAAGCAGAGAGAGAATTAATAAAGAGTGCTTGGGAAATTCCCAGGAAGCATCAGGAAAAAGTCTTAGAAACCATGTGTGTCATACGTAGAACATAGGAAAAAACCCATTTATAGAAACTTCATACAAAGCAGGTGGGAAATCCCAAATGGGGTATCTCCAGAACACACACTGGTTCTTGATCATACAAGCATTTACCTTATTGTCCTCATTTGCTATAGGCCAATAGACAAGTGTTGTCTGTAGACGTGCTGAACAAAGGAACATAAAAAAAATTTTGGCTTTGGAGATGAAGAATCCAAATAGATTCCATGACAATCCACAGAAATATTAAACTCCAGGAAATACTAAGCTTTCACATCAGAGATTAAACAAAAGCCCAATTCAGAGAGGAGACTGATGGGAATTGATATCTTCAGATGAAAAGTGTCCCCCTCCCTCAATATTGATTGGAGACCAAATTCTTTTTTATAAAAGCCAGCAGACAAAAGGCCAAACGCTCACTCCATTTCCAACTGGCAAATAAAGTTAGGATGCTCATCTTAAGAGAAGTGTAATATTTAACAGAAATGGTAGCAGGAATAGGTTGTGTAATATGATGTTTAGAAAATAAGAGGATTTGAGACTACATCCAAATATTTAATATCAATTTTAATCCAGATGGCAAGCAAAACAGAAAATGATAAAAATAAACCTAAACTGATGCTAAGGGCACAGGCACCCTTAGATGAGTGCCAGCTGTTCAGTTATTGCAGTTTTATGCTTCTTTGAAACACTCGTGCCTATTAAGCACACGGACCACATGCTTTTTATCGCTGACTAGGTGCTGCAAAATTCTACAAAGATGTTTAATGTGTCATATTTTTTAAAAAATACAGCCATAAATACAAAAAACACATGCATTCCAAGTGCAATAAAGTGGCAAATATCATTACTAATTTCATTCATTATGCTTTCTGTTATTTTCTGTTGTTAGTTCCATGCATGTTAAACCCACACATGAAACAGACCTGTATACACAAGCAACACAAAAGGTTGAACTTCCTACAAAGGCTTAGCAATCTTCCACTCCTTTGTAATCGCTAAAAGTAATTAATCATTTAAGAGAAACAAAGCGGTTATAACAGGAGAAGATATTAGGATGAATCTCCATTCATCCTAAAGTAACTAATAATCAAGTGTTTGTGAAATGCACCTGGGACATACCCAAGTTCAAGTCACTAACCTGAAGTAGGTGAGTCAGAGGCTTATGTGTGAGATACTCCACTGGAATACAAGAATATTCACCATAAATAGCAGTAAGTTAAAGACATCTATCTTCCTACCCATAAGAAGTCTTCAACTACCATTCAAAAAGTACTTATCTTTGCTACTACAAGTGACTTTCAAAAGCAACACACCGTATTATTGATATAGGCAAAAAGATGCAACTGTATATGCAATATGAATAACAGTTCAGCAATATGAATAACAGCAATAACAGTTCTCCCTTATGATTTATACTACACCATTGTTGAGACTTGCACAGAGCACCAGAAAAATCTTCCTTTATGTTATTATGTTGTCCAACCCTCCATGACATTTTAAGTATTCTTAAGATTATACTCAGTATTCTTAAGTACTCTTGCAATTACATTCAGTTGTTAACACAGTTCTGGGAAATTCTCAGGGGCAGAAAGGAGATCTTTATGAAGACTACATGACAAATGTTAGGCTTACAGATTCTCAAGGTTTTCTATTACAATGCTTTTTTATTTTTTTTTCTCTGGACATACTATCTACCCAAAATTTTAAACAGTCCAAAATCTGACCCATTAGTAAATTAAATTGCATCAATTAGACAAGATTGATGACTCTAAATTTTAATCCCATTATTACCTATTGTAATCTGCATCATTAGTTTGTGCTCATGCATGGGAGGAATAGTCCCAAAAGAAGTCTAATCATTTATGATTTAGCTCTTCATTGACTCTGTTTTTTAAAGACTTGTATCTTAGTATAACCAATGAAATGACTTGTCAGACAAGAATAAACTTCTCAACAACAATATATTTTATTTTTTTGAAAGTTTAAGAAAGCAATTGTCTAATTAGGAAAAAAACCTACCAAAAATATGCTATAATGGTAATCTAGAAGAAACCAGGAGTCCAGAAGGTTGCATTTAATTTTATTTTTTAAACATTATACTTTCCGGGAAAAATTAGTTGGGAAAACAAGAACTATTGAAGATTCGGAAAAAAATAGATCCAGAAAAGTTAAGCTTCTCCTACATATATTAATGTAACTGGCTTAAATCAGAGGAAACAGGAGGAGGTAAAACTAATTTCCATTAAAGAAATTACAACACAATCCTAGAAAAACACTAGATGCCACAGTAAACATTAAGACAGAGAAAGTTATGGATGACTTTGGTCAACATGTGATAAACTAACAAGTTTCTTTTAGTTACACACAGAGGCACAACATATAGGACTTGAGGGCAGGAGTGGAAGCCAGAATACTGGAATCAACTCTGAGTAAGTGATTGGAGGAGTGTAAAAACATGAAGTGAACTATAGAGCTACAAGAGGGTTAGCAGCAGAAAGGAATACAAATAAAAACTGAGCTACAGTAAAAGATTACTTAAAAAAAGATTGTTTCATCTGTAACAGTTTCTGGTGATCAAAGGCTAAGCATTTACTTAGAATTAAATGCAAAATTGTTTAGGATAATAAAGCAATCCAAATCCAGGTATAGCTATAGCCACTAAACCAAATACTAATATATATCACAATGAAAATAAAGAAAAAACCCACACTTGCAGAAACTGTTGATGAACAAATCAGCAAGGAAAATTCTGTGACCAATGATACGAGTAACTTAACCAGGTGTAATCACTGAAGTGCTGGTAAACAGAATTATAGCAAACATATTGCACAGATCTAAAAGAAAACATGAAAACTGAAACCAAAATTCAACCCTCATTAGACTCTATCACTATATTGAAAATTAAATCACATTAATGCAGAGTTTTGAGTGGCCAAGACATAGAAAAGGCACAGATCAAATTGGACCGATATGTTCTTTGTGAAAAGAGAAAGTCTTATCACAAACTGAGGAATTTCCCTAAAGGGAATATTCATACTTGAGACTTTTCGCCCCAAAGCTCTCATCCATCTGGTTATGTGTTTAATGAACCAGCAAACTCTGCAGTAAATATTATCTTTACTGAACCAGCATGTGAAGTCAGGCCTTAATTAGAAACACAAGACTTACACGGCTGACAAATTCAGCATCTATGTCTTCAGAACAGCACCCTGAATTTATTTGGGGAATTTGAGAATGTAACAATAGGCAAGAGTTTCCAGAGGAATTATAAGAAAAGCCTAATTATACTTTTTAATGTGATGGAGATAAAGAGTGTGTGGACAACATGGGGGGCAAGAGCAGTCCTAGTGTTCTCTCCCAGTAAAGATCCAGTGACAAGGGTAGACTGAGCACACAGCAGATGAAAGCACTTGCACATTATGCTTCATCCACCTTTACATTCCCTATTTCTACATGTTGCACTGGTTTGAGGGAATTCTTTCAAGGAAACCTTCGTCACCAGAATAAACAGAAATGTGTAGTACGAAACTCCCCAACTACACCCTTTACAGTTAATTAGGAGACAGAGAAGCTTATTTAGATGGCAGCTCCTCTTTGCCTTTTGAATAGAATTGCTTTCTGCAGATCTGTGCAACTCCAGTCCCCATTGCTTTAACCTCAACATGCTCTCCAAACTCCTTGATTTTGAAGATTTTAAATTTGAGCTCAATTCAGGGCTATGGGCATCATCCTTTCTTGATATTTACAAAGTCTGCTCAGTGTGTTTCTTTCTCTGTTCCATAGTAGGAACTGGAACACGAAGTCACAAATTCAAGGTAATACCATCTATATCCCCAATCAGTAGCACCTGAAAAAGATGGTTTCATCCTGTTCTTCACTATAAGGGAAGACAGAGGACCCCCCCAGACATTCCATTTCTCAGCTTTGAAGTTATTCCCTCTTTTCTGGTCTTTGGATGCATCTTTTTAAGTCTCTTCTCTGAGGTCAAGAGACACACATACTTAGTTTAAATATTACAGCTATTTATTTCTGGCAATAATACCTCAGCCTTTATTCTTTTTAATTAAAGAGGCAGCAGAAAGCATTGCCATCCATTTCATGACTTCAGTATTTCATTTAAATATCTCTACCTTATTAAAAAAGCCATTTCTGCTTACTTTTTTCTACTTAGCATATAATTTTAATAATTCTCATGTCTAACCAAGAAGCTTATATGAGGTTTACGGAGACACTCAAAAGCACTCACACAGGAAAAACAAGTCAAAGTAAGATATTTATGTAGAGGTTTCAGCTTTTTCACTTACTTCTTCACATTTGTTGTTATTGGCAGCTATACTAGATCATAGAGATGTACCAATTTTACACCCAGATATAAAATATTTCCACAGGGGCAGAAGTTACATAAATTAATCACAGAAAGAAAGAGCAACATTAATAAACTATCAAAAGCTCTTAAATTTATCAAAGCACAAAATGCAATGTCAGAAGGTCCCAAGCTTGCAAAATAGTGTACTTTTCGGTTAATCAAGGAGTTAAAACTAAAAGTATCTCTCTGTCTTTGTCTAACAGGGTTGGTTTTTTCATTTGCCTGAGCTTTTCTGTGTTTATTATCAGTTCATAGCATTACAAAAGGCATTCAGATACTGTTTTAGAAGTTATGCAGTTGATCGAGACACACAATCTCCAAACTGCAGCACACTCATAGCATTACAGAGGGAAATAATAAAGATATTAATTTGGAACTAAGAAATTTTGAATAGTTTGAAAAAGAAGCTAACAGATTGCTTTAAAAATTCTATTACTTAAAGTGTGCATGAGTATGATATCTATAAACATAAAGAGCACATAAGACTGGGGGAAAGTCTGTTTCTAGAAAATAACACCCAGAACAAAACACCCTCAACGAAATCAATCTACATTTTTTTAAGTTGTTCCTAGTTTCACAAGCTATCAGAGGGGTTCAGAAGACCCCAAATCACCCAGCAATATGCCAGAAAAGAAGTTTGCTTCTTTTGTTTAAGTCACAGCAATAGTGTTACAATAATTGCTTATACTGTAATCTGCTTTGTTCTTCACTCAGATTTCAATATAAAGGCATGATGTTTGAGATTCATTTTAAAGGTAGAAAGATATTCTGTGGGAGATGGCATATATAATGAATACAGTTCTCCTGAAGACTGTTAAAATCTGAACAAAATCTGAGATTGACCTAACCACGTTATGATACATGAATGTGATATATTACGCTTTCAATTAATAGTAAGACCAACAAGAAAAACTTAAGTACATTCAAGAATAATTATTGCCAGCTCCCCTGAGAAACACATGGAAATACAAAGACCCAGGTACCCCTTATACACACTGTGCAGTACAGCCTGAGCAGAGTTCCCTGTACCACAGCCTAGCTCTCAGCCTTGTAACACTGTTGGCTATAATTTACTACGGAAGCAACACAGGCCAGATTCATTCTGTCCCTACTCAACAGATCGTGATGACATACTGTATTATGGGAATACACTCGCAGAACCATACCAAATGCCACTACTAAGCATGCCTCTTCAGCCATCTAGATCCCCTTTTCATGTACACATTTATCTCTAGCAACTGTTTAAAAGTCAGCTTGTACCTGCATCTAATACCTCCTGGAGCCAGGATGCTCAGAGATGCAGAATTTGATTTAAACGATGCTCTCAATATTTTGATATGTCAAATTTGAAATATCACAACGTTCCTTCCTCAAGTACCTTTGCCTTGATAGATTCCCTCCCCCCAGTCTTCACATGAGTTCTATAAATTAGGAAATCCTCTACAGCAAGTGAATCCCACCGAAAACTAGCACTAAAGAGAAAACCAAGATTGGGGGTGGGGTGGCTCAAGAGGTATTAATTGTTGTGGTGGGTTTTTGTGGGGTGTTTTTTAAGCAAGCATGGAACTGTAGGGAAGTAGAAAACTGAATTAAAAGAAAACTAAAGCACAAAACAATGAAAATTAAGTGAATCTGACAGAAATCTAAACCATGCTGCTTGTTACACTTTCATCAACACCATCTATGCAGAGAAACATTTACTTTGGTTTTAGATTACATACACTGTCATCATCAAAAAAAGGATGTACACAAACAAACAAAAATTGCTCAGTTCTGTAACATCAGAATCACAGAAAACTGAGTATGCAGGAGGTGTAACAGTATCTAATTCTAAATTGAGATAATAGGAAAGTGATGATGCTTAATGTTTCAGTAAATACAAACCAATAAAAATCTCCAAAGATAGATAATAGCATTGTGGCATTGCAGTCTTGTGTCTTAACTATTTGGTTTGTAGGTCAATTTTTCTCTCGCATTTACAGAGAAAAAGGCTTCTTGTGTGTTGCAGTGAGGAGTGGGACAGGAGAAGCAGCTTTCAACTGCCTAATTCACTGCAGCATGCCAGGGCTAGTGTGGAAAGAGACGAAACACCTCATTCTAGACCTTCCAACACATATACATATAATGCCAGCGTATACTATATTCAGGATTTTTATGTCACAAAGCACAACAGGTATTTGCATTAGAAGGGTGTTAATGGACATGTATTTGCAAAATCCTCACCAACAAGAAAGTTGACATATTACAACAATACTGTTGTATTAACAAGGTTAACTGTTCTGGGATAACCAGTTACTTTCTGGCAACTTCACTGGGAACTGTATGGGCATACACAGTCGCTTACAGTTTCCATATGTTTGGAAACTCTTATGAGCAGAAGCTGCAGCTTCCTCTTGGTACACAACTTCTCAAGCTTGTCATCACTTAAAATGGTTATTTTTGAGACACTGAGGAAGTTATACAGCTTTAATATAGCACTGTAGGAAGATTTATACTGTAATTTTTGTACTCATTTAGATTCTGAAAATTTCTACAATCCCCTTTAATTTCAAAATGATTCTTGGACTTGGTTCTGCATAGACTGGACACACCTGTCATACCTCTGAGTTATAGGACAGCACAGTAGGTCTTATGCATAAAAATCCATTATAAACATTTTCTACTGTGCATGACTTTGCTTTTATGATGTAGAAACTCTTTCTAGAGACAAGATTTATACTAAAAATAAATGATATTTTTAATATTATTTATATTACAACTCCCACCTATTGTTTGGTTGTTTTTTTGGCTGGGTTTAATTTTTTTTCTCCTAACTCACCTATAAAGTAGGATTTTTTCCCCCCACATAAAACTCCATGATTCCCTCCCTGGGATGTCTGTTCCTACTGGCCATCATTTTAATGATATATAATAGTTACCTGTCTTGCGAGAAGGGTCTCTAATGATATATAGCAGTATAATAGGTTCTCACAGCACACTGATGACATGTTGCAACTATACATCATCAGAGAAGCAGTCAGCAAGATGAGGAGTTTGGGGGATACACATGACCAGAGTATAACCATAAAGAAAAATGAAATAGAACTGCAAAGCCAGTTCTGACGATTCTTTCTCTGTGTGGCTGCAGGTATCCCCAGAGCCAGAGGTTTAAACATCCCATGAATTCTGGTACAGGCCTAAGTGACAGACTTCTGGCGATATGAAGAACCCAACAACCAAAATATTTCCTTCTAAATAGCACCAATACTTTAATTCTTTTCTGCTCATGTAATGGAAACAACTCCTGTTCAGGAGAACACAGACATATTTTCAAGTGCAAAAACTCCAATGGTAAAGTACTCAAGTTATGTGCAAGGAGGCAGAGCAAGCTGTTAGTCTTTCAATCTTGCAACATAAGCTAGAACAAGCAGGGAAATTATCACATTGTAGATTGACAACAAAACATGGACTTCTTGGACACTATTCATGAGAAACCATGGTCTCCTGCTGAGATCCAGGATAAAAAGTAAAAAGAAATTAGTTTTAGGGAATATGAAAGAAAGGTTTTAACTGATTGTTCTAAGTTTTATTAGCAATAAGCATATGGAAATTTCTGCCATATCACAACAAAGGTGAAAGGGATAGATATTTCTGGAAGAAAAAGGAACTGTGAAAGATGTACTAATGTATAGAAATGTGCATTTAGCTATACATAGACCTGTACATGCTATACATACACATATGCAGAGAACTCTAAAACCAAATTATATTCTTTTATCTGAAGCAACACAGTCGTGCTATAAACCCTAAGATTTAACACGAGTTTGTTTTAATCAATAGGAAATTCTCCTCTTAACGTTACCTGGCCTTAACTGTTATGCACCTCTGCATTTCAAAACAGAGAGGTAAATACCTTGATTACTTTCAAACACAGAAATCAAAAGCTCATAATTTAATTGAAGTAAAAAAAGAAAAAGGATTAGATATCTCAGAGGACAATATTTTTTTTCTTTTCAAGTGCTATTTGTCTCTACACCTTATACAACTCTGTACAGCACAAAACATTGCAAGTAGAACATCATGTAGTGTGAGGTTCCATTTAGTAAAGAGAGTTCTCAAATTTTTTCACCATTTCAAACCCATCTACCTTAAACATTCATAACAAGCACTGATAGCATGAAGGAGATGAAGTGGCTGGATTTTTTTCTGAAATAAATTTGTTGTAAAAACATATTTAAGTCACCATTAAAATTTTCTGGCATTATCACACTGTTTTTATTAATGTTTTAATCTACCAGTTAATGTCAATATTAAAACCCAAATCTGACATATAAAGAGAGTTTACAAATAAAATTATTTCTAACAAAACCCAACCAAACAGCTTTTTCTTTTTAAATTTTGGGAGCCAGTAGCAGAGGAGGAAATAAGAAAATCTGCAAGACAAACAAAATTGACCCAATTCTGCGACCAGAGTAGAATTTTTGCCAAGCCATCTCTGCTACTAACAATAACGATCCTTTAATGTGATTTTATGCCCTAGTTGCATAAGGAAATTTTGTGTTGATACAACTCCACTTACACAGATCTGATTTCAGAAGAAAATTTTAAGGACTTAAAAGTGGTCTCTTTTACAAAGAAAATCATCATTCACCATTCTCTCAGAAGTTAAAGACCTGCAAGTAACTAAGCCAGATATTTAGATACCTTTCTTCAATAAGAAGCAATAATTTCAGCTTTATCATGTCAATACTTTCTACCAACTTCATAAGCTTCCACTAGATAAATCATTATGATGGAAATCTGAGATATCGTTTCAAATTAAAAACTAATTATCAGTGAAGATCAACATCCAGCTACTAGAATATTTCATTTTGTGCTCATTTCTTGAAGGCATTAGGTTTTGGTGCAGCAAAAGTAGAGAATATTGCCTTTTATGCAGGAGATTTTCTTTTCTAGTAAATTTTTACTTTGCATCTCTCTATTGTCCTATTTAAAGGATAACTCCACTTGTAAGCTGTTTTATTCTGATTTCTATTACTTATGGTATGTAATCTTCTCTGTCTACATCTGTTATTTAAAGATAACATTAAAGAGTGAAAATGCACTACTGCAGAGGTGGTGGTAGTAATTTCTTGTAAGTTCATTTGGTTTAGATTGGTTTCATCATTTGGATCTGTTGAAGATACTGCTATTTTAGGAATAAATTTTAAGGGCCACTGCAGATTCCATGCAGCCTCTCCATGACACACTGGATTCAGTTGTGCTCTTCTATGTCAAACTGACCTACACTGAAAAGGTTGTATAGCTTATTAATGCAATTTACATTGCAAGGCAATGAAATAGGCAGATATTTACATTTAATAATTTAAAGGACCTGAAGATACAAAATCCTCTCACAATTCAAAAGGTCTGATACACTTAAAGATTGACTTTGGCAATTGATAACAAACTTGAAAAACTTAGGAAAAGCATCAGATTGGGTTTTGACTATGAGAGGAGATTATTCCTCATGTGTTTATTTCATAAACGGGCATATGTTCACAAGAGGTAGTCCTGATATTTTTTGTAAATTTCAGAGGGGTATTTGTGCATCACTTACTAAGGGCTATGTCTTCATGCATTCAATTTTGCATGTTTCTCCTCAAAGGTTATTGTAGACAAACAGCTTATATATACATATTTTCTCTCATCTGCATTGGCACATTTCTAAGAAGAGCAACTCATTCTGACCTCACAGGTTGTGGGCTGGGTCAGTTTTTTTTCTTTCTTTTCTTTACATAAATAATATGATTAAATGGTCTTCCTTATTAAATGGTCCACCTACAATAAAGGTGGGTGCAGATTATATAATACCTAATTTACTAATAATTATTAAACTGTTATAGTGCAACAGTGATGCAACAGCACATAGTGAGATAGCTCCATTCATAAAACTATATTTAGATACCATGAGCACTTGAGAGAATATTATCAAAAACTACATCTCAAAAAATTACTATGTTTGAGGTTAGAATAAGTTCCACTGATTGACCAACGTTTATTTTTATTTCAGTAAAGTGGAATTTTTTTCCCCCACTGTTGCTAACTTATTAGTAAAATCTGTTTGAAGATGGCTATCTATGTGTTCTCTCTCCTTCACATAGTGATACTTAATTCCTATATGCAGAAAATTTCTAGTTTCTCAAAGAGTAACTGGAAGCACGATTTTCAAGGTGCAAAAGGAAGAATTCTGGAAAAGGACCAAACGTTTCTAAATGTATACAAGTACATTTATTCTCCAAGCTTTCCTTACTTAGGAGCTCTACTTGAATATTGACATATTAAGGTATTTAATAACTGCAAATTGAAATTTAACGAACACAAATTTAGTGTCAATCCAGAAATAGGTCTTTTGAATTCAGCAAGTTATGGGGTTTTAATTTCTCTCCACATTAAACCCTATATACCTTGCATTTCTAACTTAACACATGACAATATAGCATCATACTTCATAGGCAGGAAACTAAACTTGTCATTGCCAGAAGACATACAGCTCTGCTACTGCTAAGAGTAGAGAAAATCAAAGTCTGTCTTTGGACCATGGTGAAATGCATGCAATCAAGATCTAATCTGTCTATCCATGTTAGACTGAACCTGCTGGGCAAACAGATCTTCTGACAGTACCAAGCACTAAAACTAGTACTTTTTAAACCACATTAAAACATTTTAATGCACTATTATAATTTTTTTTAAAGAAACATACATCAAATTTCAGAAAAAAATGGTTTTTGTCAATAAAGGAAGCATTTCCAAAAAATAATGGTAAAACAGAAGAGAAGAAAACCTTTTACATCCTTAATAGAAGTTTGACAGCCACCTAAAGATGCTCAGTTATATGTACAGTACTTCATTTATACCTTGGACAGTATTACTTCTTAAGGAGTCCACTTTCAAAGGCAATTCAAGCTCTTTGTATCCCAGAACAGGACAACAGATAAATTAACACCAACACATCTACCTTACCTGAACCAAGAGGTGGGACAGAACAGCTTCAGCTCATAGTCACAGCAATTCTGCCACATGGCTTTTGAACAAGAACTGGCTTGCATCCAGCTGGCTAGCAGCAAAGACAACTGTCTGCACCTCTGTAGACAAACCCTAAGGATTAGAGGAAGGAGGAAAAAACCAACATCAACAAAAAAAAAGGCTGTTAAAGCTATCAGGCAGTCTTTGATCTACAACCGTGTAATTTCGACAAAAAGTCCAAAATTTCAGTTAGAATACAATGTAGAGATATAATAAAACAAACATTAAGTTTTCTTCAATTACTTTAAATAAGCAAGCTTAGAGGTCTCACTGTAAACACAGATCTATAGACAATTAAAAAAATATTGCTACACAATCCATGAGAAAATTCAACTGAAATTTCTATACTGTTTTGAAAATAAGCACATAATAATTTGTACTGCACATTAGAAGAACTTGTTAACTCCTTTCCTTTCTTTTTATGAATCACTCTGTATCCCAGACACTTCATAGGAATTTTAAGATCTTTAAAAAAAAAAAAAAAAAATCAGGAAAAAACCCCAGTAAAAATTAGCTAGGTGACCTTTCAGGCTTATCAAGAAATTGTAGTTCTTCAATTTTTTTCACTTCTTTTCAGGTCTCTGCCAGTTTCAGAAAGCTCTATTTCCTGACGTGTTCAGCTCTGAGAGTAGCTACTTACTGCCCTTTACAGAAGTTTTGGCCATTGGTGAATTGAAATTTTCTAATTAACATATTGATTTTTTTTCTGATTATTATCTGTTTTATGGCTGCTGGGAAACAGTCAAATAATTAGGAACAGTAATAAAATAACAGCAACCCTGACAATGATTTTCTTCTATGGAGGAACTACTTTGTACGACTACCATGTGATAAGTAGGGTTTTTTTTTCCTTGTTCTGCATTTGAGTTAGTAACACAAAAAGAGTTTCTGTTAGGCAAAACAATAAAAGCAATTTAAGTTTTGTGTATACAATATTATAGCTCAGCTAATATAGAACTAACAATAGAAAATTACCAAAAACTTGATATATTTCTGGAATTGAGTAAAAAAAAAATCCTCTGTATTATGCATGCTACATCACAAACGCCATTATTACTGGAGAAGCAGAGCTATTGCTTATCACTTTCTATGCACATCAAATTATAAGCCCTATCTCTAATGAGAGATTGCTCTTTATCAGCCATGTATTATTCTTCTATTGATGAATAAAATCTTTTTCTGTATAAAAAGTAAAAGCAATCCACATCTTATGAAATCCACAAAGCATATCTTATTTAAAAGCTATTTCACACTCCCAAAAACCCCCAAACCAACAACTAAAAGACATAAACAGATTTACTTTAAAAGAAACTTTAAAAAGGGACAATTTGTTAAAATAAATTCTATCCCAATAATTTTTTTAGAAAGTGTTTAAACACTTACACAAACAAAATTAACTTTACACATTTGAAAACAATTGCTCAGCTGACTGGTTTTCTGCTTGTGAATCTGATGTTAGCTGACATGAACTGTAGTTTGAAAAAACCTACTACAAGCCAACCTCACACCAAGAGGTGCCTTCAGTCAGTATTTTGATGTATGGACCATTACTGCCCACGTTGCAGCACAAATCAGGTAGAATCACAAAAAAACCAAAACCAAAACCAACCCCAAAACTGTTTGCAGTCTTGCTGGTATAATTTGCTCCTCTACTACTATCAAAACTAAAGGACTAACCTCATCTAACACCCAATTCATCCTCAAAATTAGCTGACAATGAAATTCTGAGATGGTGAAGCTGTACCTAAGAACACAATGATGAGTTGAAAACTTAAAAAAAAAAATATTTAAAAAACATCTATGCAATTCCAAATTTCCCTAAAAGACAACAGAGCTTTGGTGTGGAAAAACAAACTTAGTTTTCTAAACACAGAAACAGACATTTACTTCCACATTTCCCCTCTACCGCTGGGGAAAAACCAAAAGGACAGTTGAACTGACTATTGCACACTACTATTAAATTAAAAGTACATTCTACAACTACAAAAAAGGGGTTTATGGTCTACCAGGTTATCTTTGATTTATACTACTGTGACCACATTCCAGCCCTAACAAATCACTTCAACCTACAAACAACATCAAGCATACCTTCTCACAGGGGACAACACTTTAAACACTCAACCTCTAAGCTTGATAGACAGTATTTAAACACCACATTGTTATCCTATAAAAAACAAACATTTTGTTGCTCTTCTTCTACCATCTGCATAAAGAAAATTAAAATATATTCAAATACCTGCTTTCAGAAGAAAAATTCCTGAGACAATCCTCCCTCCAATTCAAGCAGGATTAAGGCTGGGGATTACTTAAGCACAGGTGCTACCAACAAGGACAGGAAAAGGCCAAACAGGTGCTTGGTGTTAGGGGTGTAAGACCTTGCCCTCAACAGGGTGAAGCCAATCAGAGGCAACTTTGGAAACAGAGCAGGACTTTGATATATATATGTGGTCACCTTGAAATATGGAGCAGCTAATTGTAAATGCACCTGGGATGGACTTGTGTGGGTACAGCTACTTTCTAATATTGAAATGCTTTGAAATAACTTGTATCTATTCCTTTTTATACTGTCATAAAAATGTAGAGGTCAAAATAAAGACATGTTGGAGAATTTCAAACATGTTAAACGTTGGAGCAAACTTTCTGCTGATTTTAACTGGTATTATCTGGAGAACGCTGACATCCGCCTCTGAGCTGTACAGAATCCAATCCTCTGTAGATCTAATGCTCTGCTGCCTAGGATTCCTTGGCCATGTTTAGTATGAAAAAAGCACTTGCTTTTAAAGTGAAATATAAATCTGCAGGTAAAACTTTGACTCTGGGATGGAGAAAATTTACAAAATAGTTTCAAGGCAAGGGGTGTGTGTGTCAAAATCTGTCTTATTCTAGGTACTTGAAGGAAAAAAAACCAGCAAATGAACTATACTATGTCTACAATAGCTTGGAGTTTTAAATGTCCATTTCTGACCAAAGTAGGCTTTGGGAACCTTAATCCCTTAATGTCATGTACAATTCCTGCGCATGAAACATTATTTTCTTATTACACCAGGACAAAGAAGCTTCTAGAATAAAACCAGTTCTATCTGTACTGTTCTTTTAACAGGTTGTATCCTTTTGCTTGTAATGCTATGACTACAGAATCTTCACAGAGGGAAATGTACGAATATTATCTGTCTATATAGATGTGCATGTACAGAAAAAGGTTACTAAAGAGTAAGTGAACGTGAGCTTGGAATTATGATGAGATCTGTATTCAATTCATACATGTGTTTTGATCGTTATGACTGAAGCACAGCCTTATGATATGGTATCTTTGATGTAGTTTTAGAGCAATTCACTGGTATTTTTAAGGCACTAGGACCTGATTCTCTTCATTGACAGGTCAACCAGGAAAAGAAAAAAACTTCCCAAAGCTCCACATCAGCCATGGCAGAAGGCGGGAAGTGATGAAAACCAGTGTAAAGTCACAAGAAACATGACAGTTTGAGTTTACTAGTTAGCACTGAGCACTACCGGCATAAAAGGCCTTTTCTTAAGTATCTGTGTGAAGTGAAAGGCACCTGTAAATACCCCACCCTGTGTGCAGAAGTCTGACTTCCCAGCTGTAGGTTAGTTTTCACCATGTTTCATTGTGTGATAGATTTAATAGCTCTTTGAATGAAGAAGCCTAGCACATGCTGAGGCAGAAAGTGGCCTGTCTTTCAAACCACACCTGCACACCTCACATCCTTACAACTCACCTGCAGCTACGGAAGCCTTTTCTTGCCATGAATCTCTGGAGTAGCCTTTTAGCTTATACTGATTTTTAAGAAGCACAAAATGGACAATAGTTGACACCATATGTAAAGAACCAAACTTGTCTCCTTTCCCATCAGCAGAGCTGGTGGTGCCTCTGGGGAACATACTTGAAGGACAAAATGGTGCCTGGCTGTGCAGAATGAGGAGAGAGGCGTGAGGAACAGCCCTGGGAACACATAGGCCAAGGAAGGAGGAGAGAGGGTGAGGAGGTACTCTCCCTCCCTCTCCAGGCCCCACAATCAGCCCTAGAAGCTCTCAGTGTGAGCCAGCCTGTCCGTGCCCGCAACTCCCTCAGCCCTTCTGCAGGTGGGAAAGACTAAGGAATATGGCCAAAAATTTGACAAAACAGAATGAAAATTAAGGAATTTTGCATCTAGATGAAGTTAAAACTCAGAGCTTTAAAAATTCACAGCGAAATATTACATAGTTTGACTCACTCAAATTGCATGCAAATGTTCACTTTGCTTCTGAGGCACTATTCTTACTCTGGCCTCAAATTCAAACTTTTCACAGGGAAATCTGGTCCTGGAGCACAGTAAGATTAACTTGGTGATAGCAGTGCCATATTTCCACTTTCTGTGCTTCACAAGTGGGAGATATGACAGCCTAAAATATGGAAAAAAGGCACGTTTTGAAGCCTGAGAAAGTCTTTGCTTTAGACACAGATTTTGACAGAAGGTTCAAGGGACATTTCATTTTGCTGGAATGGTTTCTCTGAGAAGAATATCCCTTAAGTCACAGAAAAAGACCAAGTTATTGAAGAAAATCATTTCTCTCATCATCCCTAACTTATCTCTTCATCCTCTTTTCAGCATATGGCAAAGTATGTTTGCTTTATGGCTGGGATACTCAAACGAACTGTAAAGACATCAAATTCGTGTAACGGCAACTGTCTGTCAGAAATTAGCTTACATATATTCTTAATAGCTGAACTTGTGTTTTCTGTGTGATTGTGGCAAAATTGTTAAGCCAATTGAGTCTGTCAGTCTGCTCCTAATCTTTCCTGACACTACACTTAGGAATTTAATGAGACAATACCCAATTTAACAAATGACAGCTCTGTTGCTTGCAACAGAGAGATCTTGTTGCAAAGAGAGTTGTCTTTTTCTGAATCACTTTTGCTTAAAATGTCATGTGTTTAAGCTGCTGTGACCAGCCATTTTTACTCCACTAAATGCTTGGGAAGGTACAACACAGTGCACTCAGTACAACCCCACACTGTGAATTTTAAAAATTAACTAAACAGGGGGGTGCGGTAGAGAAACAAAAAGACAGCTCATTGCGGGGGAAAATAGAAGTGTGTTTAACTTCATTAAAAACATTGTAATAACACTGGCTTGAGGGAAAAAAGACCAACCAAACCCCTCAGAGTGAAGTGACAGTCTCCAAGGTTTTGAGTGCTGGAGCGTGTGACAGAGAGGTACAGATTGCTGGCTGTGCTTGCTTTAAAGCAGCTCTAGATTTTACTGGCTTACGGTAATGTCGCTTGCTGCCATGCTCACTCAGCTTTCCCCTGGCCACACTGGAGTTCAGACGTGGTCTGCTTCTCTGTTTCTGTACATCAGCTAATAAAAGCTTTACCCAGAAACAAGATCTAGTCCTTGAAAGCAGAAGTTAGAAAACTCATCTGTATAGCATGTATCCCTATTTAAACCTAAAGTGGTCTGCGGCACATCAGATTCATGGGAGCAAAATCTTAGCAAAAAACCACTATTTTACTCATATCAAAATAAAAGCCATTTAAATACATGTAGACTAAGAAATAAAAAAATAATAGTGTCATGTGTGGAGTTCTTCGATGAAAGCTTGAATGAAACAATCTGAAGAAGGAATTAAAAATTCATGTAGAAACAAAAATTCATCAATTTCATAAATGAGAAATAAGCATTTACGCAATTTCTAACTGCTGGGGAATCTCTCATGCATATATAGTTGAGTAAGTATATATTGTTTCTCAGATTTCAAATTATATTTTTCTCTGTTAATTATCTTAGTGGTTATGTAAATGACCATTAGTACTTTTTCAGCTGTTTCAAGTCTTCTGTTTAAACCTCAAATCTTTACAGACAATGAGAAACACAAAAAGGAATCAAAGATGTCTAATAAAAGCTATGCCTACAGATATGTTAATAGTTAAATGAAAATACAGATTTCTACACATACACAGATTTTCCACATACTATCACACTCAGAGACTGTTTAATGTATTAGAGCTTCAGTCTGCACAACATTTAACCGCATCAAACCACATATGTAGTTTTCAAGTATGAGTAGTTACACTGAAATCATTAGATATACCTCCCATGACAGCTGTGGTGTAGCACAGAGATATCAAAACTACTATAAATGAATTCATTTGGCAACTGGAAACAAACCAGCAGTGACAGCACAGAGCTCAACACAGGTTAATTTTCTTTTCTGAAAAACTGCAGTCATTTAAAGATAGCTCGTAGCTCTCTGAGGAGTAATGGGATCGGCAGAATGGAGGCACCGGCTGTCTTCAAGTTCCAAGTAAGCACAATGCAAGTGAACACGTATCCAGTCTAGATTATTAGTAATATGCACAAATGACTGCAAAAACCTCAGTGCTGAATTTTAACCAAAGGTGTCAGAGCTTCTGAACATGTCTAGTGTTTACCAAACAGTAATTCTGAAGCACAAAGAAAACCATTATCAGCTTTGGAAAGCAGCACAGTATCATTAATAATACCAGGTAACAGAGTGGGTAATATAGAATTGCTCCGAAATAAATACTCCACAGTTAGAATACAAAAGTGTTAAAAGTAGTTATTCCTGTCAGCAAAATAGGGAAAAAAAAGATAATGAGATAAAGGTTGGTGGGGAAGAAATCCCTCTTGCAGATAATGAAATTGCAAACAGATTCACAGCAATGTATGAAAGTTTCTTCCTCCATCTGAGCTTCAGTTGCAAGCCAGAGCAGACGCACATACAAGTATAGCAGCATGACCCTCACCGTTACGTGCATGGGAACTGGACAGGTTAATAATGGCACATAACCTGTCCCAGAAAGACACCACTGAACCCTTGCATCTGAAGCCTTACTGGGCAGACAGCTGTGTGCTTTTCAGCACTATGGGCTGCCTGCTCTGAAGCTGGTAAAATAAAGGAAGCAACCCTCAAACTAAAACAATTTCAATTTCATTCCAAAAAGTGATGACTTGAAGGATATTTCATTTGACTTAATATGCATTTGAAATTGAAAGTAACGATGATGTTCCTTATAATTTCTTGTAAAATAGACTCCATAATTCTTAATATATTCCTCAGTCTGCAATAACATTGGGAGTCATTCGCCTTTTGGCAGTTAATTTCTGAGAAAATCCCTGAGAAAGTTCCCATTTCCAAAGGCTGTGCCTACCAGGGAGCAACTGGGGAACACCCATGAGGACAGAGATCTGGGGACCATGGCTGGCAGGACCACGGCCTCACCAAGGGGACAAGTGCATCGCCCCCAATGAGCCCAGCCCAGGAGTGCCAGGCCTGAGTACAGTTCATGAACAAAGGGAGGGGACCACCACCAAGGCTTTTCAATTTTAGAAAATAAATGATGTGGTTTAATCGTAATTCTCAATGGATGTGTGTCAATAGAGAGAGTGAACTGTGCTCTCTGCACTGCAGAAAATTTTCTAAGAGTGATTTTTTTTTTTGCTAAATACAAGCACTTATCTTTGTTAATTATTATTTTTGCATAGATAACTTTATTTGTGACTTAACTAGTAAAACTCTAAGGAGCTGGACCATCTGGAGACCAAAGTTAAAATTGCATTCCAGAGTTAAAATGCTCTGGGAGTTTGTTCCAGATGGGCTGCATAAAATCAAACTGCTGTAGGAAACACTGCCAAAAAACAGGTCACTTGACACACACAACCTTTGTGATAAATGTTTATATAAATTATCATTTCCAATATCACATTCTAATTGCATAAAGAGCTTTTTTGGAGAAGCAGAACAATGGGCTTGGTCTTCTGCTATCAGAAAACCAAAAGACAGAGAAAGAGGTTAGTGAGAAGAGGAGCAACTTAGGTTAATTTTGTTGTTATATACTTTTTGAAAGGGGCCTGAATGAAGATATTTTTGACTGATTACAGATTACCTATTCCTTTAAAATACTTGTGAATTTATATTTAGAGAAACAGGCCCAAACAAGTTGAAGTAAATAATTGGATTGTTAGAAAAATCTGTCTTATGATTTCCTCTGTTGTTATGCTTTGTCCTATAAAATCCAAATTACATACTCTTTCATAGTCTTAACTCAATATCATCTTTTTAAGACGTTATTTTATGGAAGTGAGAGAAGTGCTCTGAAAATGAACACAGCATACTATAACTGCAAATGCAAGGCAAGTGCAGTAAGTGCAAGGCTGAAGGACACAGTGTTCCTCAGAACAATAAGGGTAAAGTTTTGTCCCACATTTAGCCCTTGAGGAGTTGACCTAATAGTCAAATATGATGCTAAACATCTGCAGCTTCTGTGGGAGACTGGTGCTGGTTTACCTTGATGAAGCTGGTAAAAGATGATCTCAGCAAGTGACCCAGGAGGTGTCTTAAAAGACCCATAATTTAAAGTTGCTTATATTAATAACTTCCACGGTAATAATTTGAATTAGAAAAAAAAAAGAACAAAAGAACAGAAATTGCCAAACTCTGGGAAAGTAGTTCTTAGTGTTTGTCATTGTGGGACACATTTTAGTGGCTTCCCAAGGTTCA
The DNA here is from genome assembly GCA_022605575.1 of Laterallus jamaicensis coturniculus. NCBI lineage: Eukaryota > Metazoa > Chordata > Aves > Gruiformes > Rallidae > Laterallus > Laterallus jamaicensis. The sequence goes on from JAKCOX010000057.1 coordinate 2,888,895, forward strand.
AATAATTGTAAACATTTAATTAAAAAAGACTAAGGAAAAATATTTATTCTCTTTATTTAGTCATTACACCTGTCAACAGGGAGAATGACGACCAATCTCTCTAAGTTGCTAGGTAACTTCTGATTTGTCTTCTAGCTGAAGTGAGAATTAAGGACATTGAGTACTGTAAGGCACAAAAAGGAAATCACATAATAAAAAGGATGGCTTATTAGGAGCTTGTGTTTGTGATGTTAACATGTAAAATATGTACAATGAAAGCTTCTCAGTTATGACTGTCCTCATTAAGAGACCGAGATATGTAGCATACAATCTCAGGGGAGGGTTTGCTTTGATTATAAAAATAATATTAGGTCATGTAAGCAGAGATTGGTCTAGGAGGTAAATATCTATTTAAATGATAGAAAAGAAAACTGGGAAATCAAGTCTTAAAATGAATGGGAATTCTAAAGTGCATCTGTTGAGAAACTGAGATCCTCTTTTCTTCAGCCACCGAAGCTGACCGCTTCACAATTCTGATTATCTCGAGATGTAAAAACTCTGGACATTGGTTGTGGCACCTGTAAACTACAGGAGGAAGAAACAAAACCTGACTTGGCCACCTTTAGTACATCACAACATTTTTTAAAATAATGGCAAAATTATATATAAAGGCAGTTTTAATGCAGAATTAATGGAGGTCTGAGTATGCTGTCCCTAGATCAGAAATGAAACTATTTGGTTCTTGAAGTTTTTCCTGTTCTTTTCCTGCACCTGATTCACCCAGCAGCGCATCTCAGTCACATGTCTCATCTGACAGTCTTTCTGGTGACCTTACTGGAAGTCAGATTAGAATCTACTACATCCAGCAATCAGTTCCAAGCTAGCATTAACAGGCTATCACGATGTCAGAAAACTGAACTTTATAAAGCCTTTAGATCTGTACCTGAAGAAAGTCTGGCCTGCTTTTTCCTCATAGCTTTCAGAGAAAGTGGAGATGTCTACAGTATCTGCAAAGAATTATTTCCATTTTATTCTCAGAGGTGGTTTATTTTCCTTTCCTTTTTTTTATTTCATATGACATACTACCATAAATATTATATAAAACTGATAGTACCAGATATTTTCTAAATGTCTGAAATGAAACTTTTCTGAAAGAACACAGCTACTCCGAAGGAAATACTTACTTAATTCCTAATATATTTAGCCTACTTCAAATTACAGCAGACATTTAAGTATTTCTATGATAAAACCAATCAGAGAATCTGTTAGTTCAATTTAAATTGAACCCGGAAGAGGTGTGAATACATATTCCTCAATTCTCAAGTCTGCGTTCTGACTTAAGTAGAAAAGTCACAGTTCCTCCATAGCCTTCTCTTGTTAAACTTCCTAATTGTCAAAATAAAGTAAAAGTAGATGTAAAATGACTAATTATGCACTCACTGTAATGTAACCATACAACTGACAATGTCTTCATTGGTGCTAGGTTGCTATACTGACAGCATCTGCTTCCAACAAGAAATTGTGCCATATGTCAAGGGAAGATAATGACTTACAGAACAGTTCAGTATAACTCTTCTTTCCTGTCTTCACAAGCTATAATCCACACGAAGGAGTTAGAGAAATAAGACTCATCTGCAAGACTTCATTATAAATAACTCTTTTATAACATATGCTTTGCTGAAGCACACAAATCCCCTGACTTCCGCGAGCAGCTCAGTGAATGGGTGAGCTGCATATGACTTTCAGAAGCAATTTCTATGATTGCTAGCCTGTATCATAATCATACACCAGAACCACTGAGGCCTGAAACAATTTCCCATCTATTACCTCTGCATTGTAGCTATCCTACATCACAGGGTGTCACAGCAATATACAGGATGCATGGGGTGAGGATGAGAATATGCTTAATCAACCTATTTTCATTTCCTGTGAAAAACATTTAGTTTCAAATAATCAAGACAGATAGAGCTAAAAGGCTGGTTTGCTATAATCATCTAAGAAGGTAAATGATTTCTAAATCCACTCTTACCTACCCCATGGCCCTTTTCTGTCGCACTTTTTCAGGCAAAGCTTTTTTCCTTTTACCATTGGAGGAAACAACACCACTTTCTAGTTCTCCTTGAACATATTTATGCTCTTAATAGGCATTATTTTCATAGGAACATTTGTCTTGCAACTCTCTGTATATAAGAATAGTATTTTGTTTTTGTTACATTTGCTTTTTTCTGCTTAAAATTGATGTATTCATTAAAAAAGCCTTTGGCATAAAACCAAAGAGAGATAATGTAAAATAATTAGTAAAGCAAACTAATAAATTATAAAAGCAGAAACAAATTAGCCCCAAATACACCACTAAGGGCCATGAATGATTTTAAGATCAGTACTTGTCATTGCTGCAAACAGCATTTGTATGCATGCCAAAATCATGCAGCTAGCTCAAAGTATCTGTGAAAATCTCATGGAAGTCAAAGTTCTTAAACACATTAAGACAGTTATTTTTAAATTTTCAGTTTTAAGGCTCCATTAAATGTGTATTAAAACTAAATTTAAAAATTTCATAGAAGAAATTAGGAAGATTTCCCCCTGCCGCAGAACATCTCTGATCACATTTGCTGATACCCATTGGCAAAGAGACAAGATGTTTCTTCTGATATTCTATTGCAAAACATACTAGAGTTACTCAACAACAACGTCTGTAAGTTAGAAGCATAAACGTATAATGGGAGCAACCTCCAGTATCATCAAGTTCAGGCTTTTCCTGTGCTCTCCCATACTTGATATATATAATGCACTGCACCTCAAAAAAATGTATTTCATAATGTTATTGTATTCTCTCTATACCAGTTGAGGCTTTTGTAAACCACTGATGCTATGAGGATGGGATTATCTGCTTGTGACCATTAGAAACCTTCTTGTCATTGAGCACTTCCATATACTCATGGCCAGTGAATGATTGTTCACGATTAATTGCAAGCACTGTAAGTTTTAAAGTAGTTTAATATGTAAAAGATTTGAAATACCAAGTAAACATCTTGAAAGGGTCTTGATTTACTAACAACATGAAATACCAGAGTTATTTCTCAATGACCATGCTTTAGAGAGTAGTGTGCTAAAAGCTGTTCAGAGAGTTTTTGGCAGGTTGTAAGAAACACCATCTCCCTGAATAGAACTTAACTCCAAAGTATTTTATATGCTATAGATAAGAGTTCTTAGGATATGTATAGTTAGTTAACCTGACATTGGAGTATTTCACATTTTTAATTTCACATTTCTATCCTTCAGCAATTATTTTGCCCATTAATTTTCCTCTTTCCTTCTTCCCATACAGGATTATTTCTAACTGATGCTTCTCACTTGTATTTTGGTCACACAGGAGATTTTAATAAAGATGAAGAGCCAAAGGAAATCACTGAACAAAGGATTCACAATGCATACTGCATTCACCTGATGTAAAGTCCGCTCCAAAGCAGATAAACATCTGACCCAAAATGACCCAAAATGACTGATTCAGTATATTTTGCTAGAGGATTTCCTCTTTACCACCCCTGAGTTACATCACGCTACGGAGTTTTACAAGGGGATCACATGAAACCCCTTTCCATAAATGAAGTTTATGGAAGTCAAATGAAGTTGAAGAGACACCAGGCTGCTGTTGTTGCATGTTTACCGACATTCCTAACTAAGACACAACAATTATCAAACTGGCCTGGGAGGGTTTGATTTTGTTCATCAGCCTAGAAGCACCTTGCTGGAGAGAAGTTGTCTATAATGTAATGTTCTTTCATGTTAATAATTGGCCTTCTAATCTTTAGCCTCTTTTAAATGTTTTATGTTTAGGTATAATTTTAAATGCCTGGGAGGTGGTAATATTACCTTCAAAGGATTCAGTGGATTCAAACCATGATCTCCATATTTAGAAGTGCACACAGTTGATCCCTTTCCAAGGATTCCTCAACTGATATTTGAAAAGGGCTTCTATAATTTCTTCTGTGACTGATGGCAAACTGACTGAACTGGACTCAGATCTGCATGAATTTGCACTGTATAGTAATTGAATGAACATACTGTAGATCTGCTGCAAAAATAACTTGTAGTGAGAAAACCTTCTGCATCACAAGCCTCATTTGTGTGATTAATTATCTTCAGAAACTGCTAAATTTGAGACTGCAAAGGATAATACTTTTTAAAAAGTGATCTCAAATACTGTTTAATCATATTTCTTCTTGATTAGAGAAATAGTGATGATGCTTTAGCTACATTAGTTAACTTGATAATATCTGCAAAATTGGGTTTTAGCCTTTATTAAATACTGTTTTCCATTTGTTTGATTTTTGCTTTGTATCTGTATTTGAAACTTTTAACTTCTCCATTACATTCTCATAGTAAGTCAAAGTACATCTAAGTCAACCAACCTGTAAGGAAAGTGTCTGGGACACCCCTTCACATATGTTTACTAGAAACCAAAAGCTCCAAACTAACTATCTTTTAAAAACTGGATATGATTCTGTGAATATATTTTTGGGGCATATGGGAATTTTGCAGTGCAATAGAACTATGACTGACATTCCTGTGCCTCCCAGTATCCAAAATACAGAGCTGGTATAGAAAGGTATCATAGAAGAGAGATATAATAGAGATATCATAGAGGCCCTCATAGGTGCTAGAAGAGACAAGCATTGGAGACTTTAGTTGGTGCATGAACACGACCAGAATCTGCATAGATGGTTAGAGTTAAAAAATTTAAAATAAATTTTTTTAAAAGCGCCTTTTTTTGTACATGCTATCCTTTGGAGTATATCCAGGGCTTCTCTGGTATGTCTGCTAGTTGTATTGCATTGCTGTGCTGAGCAAGATAAATTTGGTTAAATATATCTACAGAATAAGGGTATTCAAATGAGGGATAGAGTGAGCTCAGGGACTGTTCCTGTGAAACCGGTTTTGTGATCAGAAAATAAGTATTCTCCTTTTAAATCTCACTGGACCATCTACTCTAAGGTGAATAGTCTGGCAGAATCTTATTTGTAAAATTTATGAGTAGATAGGACTGCTTAAAACCAAGAACAGGCAGCCAATCCAATAATGATTAAGTAACCGATGATGATATATTCCTAAATGTATAAGGAAATATGACTGCAAACTATAGAACAGAAGCCATGCATTGTGTAGCAATGGTAACAGACTTTGCTTAGAGAAAATTCCAACTGGAAATACCAATAAGTACTAAGGCTGCATTTAAAATGTGACTAAGGTACAAGAACAAGAGGATCTGAAAATCAGCCTTGTTTTTTATACATTTGGCAGATTGATGCTTGGATTGCTGCAACAGCAATTAATGCAAAACATGCATCGATTAATCAATGCTTTTCTCGTCACAGGGCAGCTGCAAGCGCCCTCTGTGGTTCTCCATTGGCCATGGAGTAAGAATTCCCAAGATCATCCACTGGAATGATAACTAACCTAATCTGTTCTTCTCCCCTCACACCCTCACTCCCCCAGTCCTGCTAATTTACTGAAACTCTCTGCAATGTTATTTTCTTTGAGATTTCTACCGCTAACAAAGGTCTGTGAAGACAATGGGGACAGATACACAGAAAATCACCTTGAATACACAAGGGTTGATGCCAGCCCAAAGAGGCTATACTTACATTCTCCATGCAGGAAGAAAACAATAGCATAAGACTCATGAGAACTCAAATAGGTCTTTCGAAGCGTGTGCAAGACAAACATGAGCTGTCAGAGAAATGCAAACAAAGAAATGCATGTAACCCCTCTTTCCTTTCCTTCCCTTTCCTCTTTCCTTTTTCTCACTTTGTGTCTCTTTCTGAATGGGTAATGTGGAATATGTGTATGTTTGACCACTTTTGTTCTCCAGCTCCGTAACAGCATGAACACAGTACATGAGCATTTAAATATTCCACTTTAGTAGTTGGGTGCAAATCTGAAAACATATCTATGGTTTGGACCCCTGCTGCTTAAAGCTATTTGCACTCAGATCAAATTGTGACCCTCAGAAATGGAAGTATTTATGTTGAAAAAGAACTGAATAAAATATTTTTAAGGCTATTGCTACAAACTAGAAAAATTATGATATAAATATGATTACACAGTATAAATCAGATAAAATCTACACAATCTGTGGTTCTTTAAAGAAACCAAAAATTATTTTCTTTCTGAAGTGCACATAAAAAGAATTTCAATAACATTGTATTTTCACACTTTATTGTTAGGGGATATAAGGAAAGCTTTTCCCTGGTTGTAATATTTTCTTTATAAAAGCATTATTTCAGACAAAGTAAGCTTGGCTCATTTAAAGTCCCCACAAGGGACAGATACATTTTGAACAATATTTTGAATGTTTTGATTACCTAGAGGAATGATATCCCAGTTTTTGAGATCCCAGTGTGGCTTTATTTTCTGGACAACGCAGTTATTCTCTCGTCCTCTGACCTTATTACGATATTGTTTTTCCCTTCTCTCCACTACACCATTCTGAGAAAGCTCTATATAAATTTGATACAAATCTAGTTCACATATAATATCTGCAACTTTGTCAACTTCACAAGCTTAAAAATTACAATTCCTTTTTCTTTATACCTTAGTTCTTATTTTTGTACTGTATTATCCATGTGCTATAAATTCCTCTACAGTGAACTTACCAAAAAAAGTAAATTAAAATCCATTATATCCACATCAGTTATAGGATAAAATTTTTGTTTCCCGGGTCTGCTTGTGTTTTTACCGATAATGTATCAATTTAAATGCAGATGGTCAAGGACAAAGAATATTTCTTCTCTTATATTATACACATTCACAGTGATGGTGAGATGATTTGGACATGGTAAAGTGTGCCTCTCTCTTGAGTGGTTTCAGATAGATGATCTGTTCCTTTCTATAACATTTTCAAGTTAAAAGGAGTGGAAGTATTTTGTAAGTCTAAAAGAATTATAGATGATAATACATCTGCAAGTAGATAGTTGCTAAGTTAAAGACATCCATGGCATGAAGCGGTTAGATTCACATATACTACTGCTACTGTATTAAGGAAAAAATTGAGTATAATGGACTGCCTTGATTTAGATTACAAGGAAGTCAAATTGTTATGATATCTCCTCCTTATTTGCCTAGTAGAATATCTGTAAAGCATATGATGATTTAAGACAACACCAATTTTAACAGTTCATAAACAAGAAGGCATTAAAAAATAAACCATGATCAAGGTATGTGCCAGAGCTACCATGAATCTGAAGTTGGTTTTTAATTCTTATGATTTATGATCGGTTATGGCTGGTAACTGTATCTGTAAGTCCTCTTCTAGGCCACTATTTTCTCTAGAAAACACTCCATGTATTATAGGACTCAGAAATACATTCTGAAGTTAAAGTTAATTTCTGAAGTTGAGGTTACTCAGTTTACAGATCCTTGCAACTACTATGAAGATAACTATACATTCCTCATGTCAAAATTCAGATCTTCATAAAACATGAAATTACTCAAAGTTTGCTTGGTCTCATTTTTCTATTTAACTTTTGCATATAATGGCTTTGTGCCATATATGTCATGTATAAATATGTATAATATATATGTATGCATGGAAACAAATATATAGATTCAGCATCACGGAATGTGAGATGCATCTTTAGCATCTTCACAATTACTGCTTTGTTTCATGTTTAATCATAGACCGGTTTGGGTTGGACGGGAACTCAAAGCCCATCTAGCTCCAACCTCCTTGGGCAGGGACACCCTCCACTACCCCAGACTGCCCAAAGCCCCATCCAGCTTGGCCTTGAACCCTTCCAGGGATCCAGGGGCAGCCACAGCTTCTCTTGGTACCCTGTGCCAGGGCATCACCACCCTCTTAGTATATTAAAAACACAGTGATGATTTTGTGTCTGATGTAGATTTTTTTTTCTTTTTATATAATCTATATAGCCCAAGTGGTTATTAGTTGCTTCTGCTTGTCCTCTGTTTTCTGCAGCAAATCTGGCAAACAACCATCTCTTGAAGCTCTCAAAGGATAGAGAGATGTATTCGATCCTATTCAGTCTTCCCCACCCCCCTTCTTCTTCAGAAGGTTATATGGGAATTTTAAAGACATGAAAAATCTCGAGGAATGTAACCAACTGTACTCACCAAAGGACACAGGTTGTCCTTCCCACTCTCCATGCCCATGTTCATAATCAAAGCCTGATCACATGCAGATATAGTTGAAAAATGACCAGAAATCCTATTCCTCTTTGCAGCTGCATTGAGAACCAAGTGGACAGTCTATAGCTCAGCAGCTGTGATAGCATTCTCCTCATCCCTGGTGACTAAAGCTATATTCTGGGGCTATGCAGTAAGTTAGTAACTAATAACTTCCTGGGTTAAAGTATTGCTCTGGACTAGTAGGTGCTGGTTCGTTCTGAACCCAGTAAGGCCCCCAGACTCTGTAAGGCCATTTATTAGAGCTAACACTGTAAGAAGAGAAAAATCTTATGCTTCTGGCTGGGAGTCCAGCACAGCATTGAACAAGCCCTTCCCCCCATGTAACATGCTACGCACAACCTCCCATAGCAGAGATTCTCCCTTTTCAGTCTTCCAATCTACTATAGGATTCTCTGACAAGGGAACAACTCTATCTATCATTTCTCTAGTCAAATACAAAGCATGTTCTCATGAAAAATTAGTGCTGCACTGTTAGTTAAAGGCAATGCTGTGCAGATGTAATCACCAGTACTGAGTGCGAGCTGCCCGCAGGATTTGTGGGTCCCAAACACGCCTGATGGCCACAACACCTGGGCAGTTGGTGGCTGTGTGGATCACTAATACCTTGAGGTACAGCAACTTTCTGGCCAGGATCACTGCAAGTAGCCACATTTTTTTAACAAGCTTACAGTGCAGCTACCTCTTGCTCCATATGTATCATGAACGGTTCTCTAGTGTATAAATTTCTTGCAGAAAAACACAGTTCTAGAAAATTGCATCTTCTAGGATGGTAATGGGATTAGTATCCTATTCCCATACATTTACCCAGAATGTAATTGTGCTTCCTGGACAGTGCACTTCTCTTCAGGACTTCATTTATTTCTCTTCTTAGGAGTTTGCAGAGAGACTTCCCAAGGCTTCTGTCAGAATTTCTGAATCTGCAGCTCTGCCTCAGTCCTTGGGTGGAATTGATTATGCCTGGCACGATGGACAGAGTGGGATGGATATACTAAGAACAGAGGAGAGCAATACACACAGATTTCTTACAGAAAACCAAAAGCTGGACCTTAGCAATTGCAGATGCAGCTATAAGTAAAGCTACTTATAAGGATGTATTATTCTATAGCATAAGGACAAGAGGTGAAGAATTCAAGACAGTCTCTATGAGACAGCATTCTCCATAACCTCAGCTGTGTGGTCTTACCACTAGAGGAGGGAACTCACCCTTCACAAAGACCTGACAAGTAAGATGCAGCAGGGCTGAATACAAGTGACAATATTGCACCTATTGTAGATACAGTTGTATTTTCAGCAGGTCCCTCATATGTCAAGAGTAAGATGATGACTGCACTGACAGTCTAAATTAGAGAGAAAATGCTGCTGAAAATTTTAACATCTTAGGTAAACCAAGGGAGATCAGAACTCAGCACGGTGAGGATAAGTTACCTTACTTGGTTGGTAGATGGCATGGAAGAAATCAGTTTACGTGTGGGCTCCTGTAATTTGGAATTCTCAGAGCTTATGAATGATTGTTTATCTGCTAACAGCCTGCAGGGATTTGGTAAAATAGCTACAGCATAAAACTGAAAAATAATTGAAATAAATAAAGTACTACCTGGCACTATCCTTGTTTATTCTATGCATCTGATATTAACATTCTGATGTCTTATGCTCGTAATACATAAGAAATGAAAATGTCATAAAATCAATACCTTCTAACAGCAGAGGGAAATGTCACAAATTATCCCATTCTCATTATAGTTTTCAGACAGTAATTTCACAAGCCTCCAAGGGATTAGGAAAGCTGACTATATTTTTGTTCTACCCTCAGATGTCGGTTTTATTGTACATGGTCTAGGCAGTGAAGGTTCTCTGCTAAGGAAGAAGTTAAAAATCAATTGTTTTGCCTATGAGATTCTTTTGCAAGGCTGTTAGCTGCCTTTGGAAGTGTGAAAATACCAAATTCCATGACCCTGCTTAAATTACTTTGAAATGCAAAATTACACTCTAACCCCTTATGTGGTAGAGAAGTGTGCTGCATGCACATACAGAACATAGAGCTGTGCTGCTAATGAATAAAATTTGCACGTTCTAAAGAAGAGATATGAATTAATTATTTATAGCAGATCTTGTAACTCTTCGATATTTTCCTAGGAGCACCTTCTTTTTTTTTTTTTTAAACCATGGATTAGAGTCTGATTGACCCTGCCTAGATAAGAATGAGCCTGGAAGAACTGATCTGTCATAATCCTAATGTCAGCATTTGCAAATCTAGTACCACTGCTGGGGTAGTGGATGCTCCAGCTAGATTAAAGTGAAGCTCAGACCTTGTGGTGTCATCTGTGCACATATTTTTCCAGGTTGATTCACTTGCTGTTTTGCTACTGATCCTAATCCTCTGATCCATCACGGTGCATACATGTTAGCTCCTTTCAAACGGCTTTGGAGACAATTGGGCACACAATGCAGTGAATTCCAGTCTGCTGTCACAGACAATATGGAAGGCCAAGCCCACCTGCATCACTTGGCTTAACAACAAGGACTTACTTCTTGTAGTGCATAATAAAAGCAGATGTAGCCATTCATTTCACATGAGCCAGAACCCCAGGATATTTTATATCACATTAAGAAATCTTAGGAAAGACATTCTGTGGGAGTCAAATAGATGCTATGGGACTCTATGCACATCAATGATTCCTTCACCTAGAAAGGTGAACTATACCAATTAAAAGCTCAACAAAACCCACACAAAACCCCACCATCATCAACAAAACAAATCCCCAGACTTTGGGAATAATTCTAATTATGGCTGCACATAAAATATAAACTGTCATTGCAGTGTCTCAGAAAAGGCTTCTGGCTTTAGCCTTCTGGCTAAACCCCCAGAAATGAGTCAAATGTGAGTCTCTCATTGTGAAATGTCCCCAGTTTTGATACAGAGTGCAAAGCAAGTATTTTTGCTGAATATAAATATTATCCCAGATTTCATCAAAATAGAGCTAAACAAATATAACTCATAAAAATACACACAAAAAAAAAGCTGTAATTTTTAATGGCACCTCTATCCCTACAAAAATTTATCTAGAAAATTTAGTGCTTAATAGATTGTAGGATTAAAATAGCGTTAAAATAATTTGGATGGGATCAGAGATTCTCTGTAAAGGAAATGCTCAGTGGGGTTACTACAAAGATAATTCACACAGTTCATCAGAGACCTCTAAGTAGCTCTGAAGCTCAATAAAGCATATTATATCTTTGAAAAGCCCAGTTTCCAAATAAAGGATATATTAACAAAATATACATTAGATTATTTTTCATAATCTTGAAGTACATTGGAAGCTGGAGCCAAATTCAGTACCAAGTCCTTGTTGTACATTATATGGTCAGTCTCCATTTGTTACAAGGTTGGTGTCCCAACTGTCAGGACAGGAAGCATGAGTCACTCCCCAGAGCTAGCTGTGTGTCAGGCATACTCCTCCTTAGGACAAACCCCAAGTGTGCAATTCCTCTGCCCTATCGGCAGCCTAAGGGAAGGAAGAAAGGAAGAAACACTATGTATCCTTCAGCTAGTATCCCAAGGTGAATAATCAGAGCATACCTGGTTATGACTCTGCTCAAAAGTTTAACTGCAGAAAGAGCAGCAAAGGGCAACTAATAAAATGACGTTCCACTGCCCTTAATGCTCTTTTGTTAGTACAGAATATTGAAGAGCAAAATTTTAATCTCAATCCACCCACTCAGAGGCAAAAAAGATGAGCCTAGACAGTACTCCAGACCTTGCTTGTAAGAGTAAAGACTAAGCTCTCTCAGTGGGCTGAAGAGCTAACACTCACCCCACACCACACCCAAATGAGAAATGGGGGGGGTTTATTAATAAATCTGAAAAATGCAGTCATCACTCATTTCTGACATTATGCACTTCAAATGCACGAATGAGAAACATTCACTAACCACAGACAACGACAGTAGTGAGGAGAATGGCTCACAAGATAAAGATCACAAGTAGTATCATTACATTCAGAATTTATGTTTTTCTAGTTAATAGTGACATCTTATTTACAAACAGAAGTAACTCACAGCAAGAGGGAAAACCCACAAACTTTAGCTTTATTTATTTTATCAGACACTTTGTATGAAAAGCTTCTTTCTTTTCAAGTTCACTTTTTTTTTTTTTAATTGGTTCAAAATCTCTCTTGTTTTTATTTCCACATGATTTCTCTTCAGGCATGTGTGCTTGCAGGGATTTATGTGCCACTATGTATTTAAAAAAAGGCCAGAAAAGACACTGATAGAGGAAACCTATGTATTTTTCCCTGGAAGATGATTCTATAAGTCAGTGAACTCAGTCCAGGAGAGCATCCCACTTTCAGTTCTGCCCAAGACTTGTGCAGCTAACTCCTAGAATGCATTTCACCTATTGAAACGAGTATTGAAAGGACATTTTACACAAAGGAGAAAAGGATACAACCAACCATCTCTCTCACTGTGGATATCGCTCTTACATGGCAGGTGAGGGAAATCTAGGCCATAACACAATTTTGCCATTGGCTTGAATTTCCCATGGTGTGCTTGCCCACCATTTGTGCTGCTTGAGAAGCCAGTCTTGTTGATGCGATTAGAAGGATATGGCACATAACAGAGCTGGCCTGCATTACAAGGACATTTATACAACATAAATTCCTTCCAAGTGTGGCAGAGCTACCTCAGGGCAGCTCTGCTACATCCTTCAGGAGTGGTGGATTTTTTAAAAATTAATTTTCTTTTTTTCTTTAATCTCAGGTTTGGGGTTGGTTGGTGTTTTTTTTCTCTCAGGCACTTGGCAGCACATCAACTCCAGAAATCATACCATTTCTGTGACCTTTAGATTCTTAACTAATAAAGTTCAGATTTTCTGGTTTCCCCATTTCTCTGTATTAGTTTCTTTCCCTTCCCCTGATTATATTAGTGCCATTAGAGTTTTCCTTTCACACAATAACCCCAGGAATTATCAAATTAAATGCTGTTTGTGGGGGTTGGGATTTGAGTTCTGAATCTTGTTGTTGATGTCCTGAAAGTATTTCAGTTGAATGCTGGGTTATTAATCCTTAGCAATCATTTAAATCTTAATGATGTCGAGCAGTTAATAAAGGTATAGCACAGCATTCAAATAGATGTACACAGTAACAGTGAGATAAATGTGATTTCCTCAAAGTAGAAAGACTTGATGGCTCAATTATATCTTGAAAGTGACTTTGAATATGCTTATGTCTTTGTTTTCTCTGAGCTTGCTTTTGAATATGACTTCTGCTACGTATTTTTAATAAGTGTGCTTATTTTCAACATGACTGACACCTGTACAACATGGACCGACTGGCTGTGCAATTATGTCAGTGCTATGCACTGACCTTGAATTTCAAGAGGGCCAGCTGCCAGAAAAAAGAAATCTTTAATTTCATTGACTCATTGAATTAAACTGATTTTAAATAAAAAATAATCATGGGTGAATCACCATATGTTTAGGAGACTCAGGAGATTTTTAAACAACCAGAGTTCAGAGCTGTTCTTCTGAATTAGAATGTTTTCAACATTTCCATTTAAGCTACATTTACAATCCATTTGAACATGAAGTTTTGAAACAGCAGGCAAAACCAGGTAAAGATATGGATGATCCTGGGATTTGCATACTGTCTGACAACAGATAGTAGTGATTTTAATCATTTAAATTTTAATTAATTTAGAATTCAGTAAGTAATTAAAAAGCTAAAATGACCAAGGTAAATCCATGTGAAAAACTTATGAGATTACAGATTATTTATTTTTTTTACTTTTATACTGAGTATGTTTCTATATTGTGTCCTGAATTAAATGCAGTGTAAGTTTCAGAGTTGCTGAATATGATTCAGTGGTTCATAGAAAGGAGATGAGCAATAGAGTCTGCTGCAAGAGATAAAATCTTGGTAGGAAGACAATCCAGATGAATAGGAGCACCATCTGTTCTTTTACAGTTGTTCTTACATTCATCACTAAACAAATTATGGCTACTAAAGTACAGATGCACCAATCACATCATGCAAAACAGAGAAATGGGTAATCTTTGACCCAAACCAGAATGTTTCTCTGTGGCCAGTCCCTCCTTTTTCTACTCCATTCATCCTCCTACGACTCTTCTAGAAACACAAAAATAGACCCATCCTACTAAAGAGTACTCCAACATTATATGCAAGTTTCTATCAAACAAAGTGTATTTTGGTAATGGTGGCAAAGCTCAGGTAACAATTTCAAAAAGTTAAAAAAACCTGCTGAAACTTAGATAGAAAGAATTTTAAGTTTCCTTCAGAATTACACTTCTGAAATACAGAGTTTTATGGATAAACAGAAATTCAGAAACTTCAGAATTGTCTTCTGCCTTTACTATCTACCTGAATTATGCTTTCTTTTGCATTTATTTGCATCATAAGCAGCTATATAGTACTAACTCCTAGAATCATGTCCAATATAAGGCATTCAAGACAGTGTTAGAGGTCCCTATTGCAAATTTTATCTTCAAATCTTCCTTTTTTTTTCTATCCAAAGAGGATTTAATTGGTGATCTGTGATGAGCAAAGTTTCCTGAAAGCCAGTCACACTACTCTTTTGAAGGAATACCAAATAAGTAACTTCTTAGAGGTTAAATTTTGTATTATAATTGATGTCTTAAGGAGAACCTACATCCAAGATCCTACATGCATCCCTAATCAGAATGATGTCTGATCACAATCTGGCTCTGAACTTTATTTTCTGGGACTGTTTCTGCTCCTATTCTAAGACATTTCATTGTATACCTCATGAGAAATAACAGCAAGATCTATATGTCACTTCCCAAAGAAAAACTCCTGAAGACCTTTTTGTAAAGCAGTACCTTACTAACACAGACATCTGTGCTAATCAGCGCTGAACTTTAGAAGAACTGATTTGTTTTGTTTAATACAAACCCCTGTGGCTTGGGAAGGCTCAGCTTTTACAGACTTAGTTTGCACACCCTTTGTTTCTTTGAAATAATCTGTAAGACTGCCCATTGATCTCCTGCTTTTTGTTATGATCACTAAAAGTTTTCCAGAGTGCATTGCAAGTCACATTGCTGACTGATTTCTGCATAAAACAAAACTGCAGTGAGCTTGACTGAGAAAAAGAGAATAGGTGATAAAGAGAATATTATGCTGCATTAGATGGAAGGAAGATATGTCAACTTCAAAGATTAAACCAAGATCATTATGTGAGCTTCTTTTGTTAAATAAATGATGTTTAGAACAGAAATGGAAAGCAGAATTTGAAAGTAGATACTATAAAAACACGGTAATTTGTTACAAAAAATATTATACAAATCTGTATATTATTTATTACTTTAAAAATCAAACTGGGTAAATGTGCTATTTTGGAAAAGTAAATTACACCTTTTACATTGAAGTGCTATGTGCAGACTAATGGTCATAGCCACAGCTTCTTTGATATACCTTTATCCTTGGCCAGCAACATCTTTGACTTTTATTTTTCCCCTCAGAAGCAATAAACTTCAGTTAAATGGAATGACTATGCTGCCATATAGATTTTTAATATATATTTTTTAAAAAGGGAAAACTTGCTTATGCAGATGTTTGCAAAATAGCATACAGTTTTTATATTATTTATTGACAATTTCCTCTCCTTGATGGTGTCAGAAAGATTCTGGCAGAGGGAGTAACTAAGGAAAACAAAATGAAAGTGTTTATGGTTAGAGGTGGAGAGGGCAGGTAAAAGCCACCATAGCAGAAGATGACCGATGAGGCTGCAGACTCAGAGACACAATATTTGATACAACAAATAAGTATTTCTGCAAATGAACTGGAGACATTGTACAAAGTTCATGGAGTTGGAAACATTTTTCATGTTCTATTTTAAGGGCCTGCTTACATTCTAGAATCCTTTTTAAAGTGTGTCTCTACCATCGAGCCTTCTGCTTCCCATACTCCCCATAAGAGAAAGTTACTTTCTCTTATGGTAAAAATATTTGTTATCCTTTCCTCATGTTATTTATGCTGTGCCAACATTTATAGAGGGATAAAGAGATGAGGCTGAATTAATTTTTTGTCACTGCATTAATGGCACATACTAATTTTCACATATGAAGCAACCCACAGGTAGGAGTGCTAAGCTGGGATGCCAGTGCCTGTGCCAATAAGTGCTTCTTGTCATGGCACAATGCTGCTTCACCCACATTCATTACCTTGGTCATAGACTGAAAGGTTTTTCAGTTCTAGAGCTAACGTAGTCAGTGGTAGCTTTGGGATCCCTGAACCTCATACAGAAATAATAACCAACAGCTTTGACCTCTACAGAGACACTGAAATTTTTCTGAACTGGAACAAAGCAGCTGCCTCAAAACCTGAGAGCAGTTCAACACAGATATAAGAAAAAAATAGTCTGATTGTGGAGAGAAAATCCTAAATGTTACTCAACGTGTCAGAAAGAGAGGAATGAAATCAGAAAGGATAAGATTTATTCATTGCTGACACAATTTATTAATTTCTATTTGAAGCTGATAGTGTTACACATGGAAATTATAATGATTCCTTAGAACTGAAGACAGGGAGAGACAAACAAAAGATGTATGGAACTTGAAAGAGGGTTTCTTGTTTTAAGAATATATTCCTATTTTTCATGTCTCTGTTGCACCCAGTGAATTCAGACACAAATATATTTATAAAATATTACAAAAACACTCTGCAAAACTCAAAAGCTTCAAGTCAAAGATTAAACATAATGGAGATCAGCATATCCACATTGTTCTTTTAACAAAACTTATAAACATATACCAAGTGTGTGTACAAAACACACACACAAACATACAGGTTAGAAACCCCAAAATGTTAAAAAATAAAAATGAATAGGCACTGAAGTGATTGATCTTCATTTAGGTTAAGAGAAAGCTTGTTGCATGCATTCATTTCAAAAGGAAATATAAAATTGGTGTTTAAAAATCCAACAGTGTTCAGAACTTCAAAATACTCAAGAAAAAGCTGTGCAGACTGCAGTATGGGGAAAGGGAAGATAGGAACACAAGTCACTTCCCTGTACTGACAATAACTTTTTTCTGCTGAGCCTTGTATGAGCGAGAAGGATGACAGTCTCCCCAATTAATTTTGTCCTTCTATTACATTTCTTTCCCTGACAGAAGGTTCTGAGCTATCATTCCAGCTGATCGACTGCTTGATGTTCTGCATCAGAACTTGAAGCAGCCATTAGCATTACGGGAGCCCTCAAATAACTTTGGTCAATCAATGTAAAACATGACCAAATATTAATTACTGCAGTTAGCCTGCCTGAAACGTACAAAGCTCTGAGAAAAAAAAGATTTTATTTTACTGGTATTATTGATGTGCTGTTTTAGAGTTCTCAAAGGCTAATGCAGTGATTTTAAACACAGATTGAATTCTTGTACACAATACCACATCATTTTAAATGTCCCAGCTTTCTTTTTTTGTTTTCTTTTTTTGGAAAATGGATTCAACTAAAACATAGGCCTAACAATGTGCCCTCAATCCCTTCAAAATTATTTTTAAAAGCATTCTGAAAAACAGGGTATAACATACCAGATTTAATATTAGAAAAAAACAAGCCAAACCCCAGAAGCACAAGAAGAATCAAACCAGGAATATACATGCCTGTAGACAGATAAGGTTCAGCAGAGCAAAGCCTAATCTAAAGAAGTATATGTTTACCCTGACAGTCTCTTTCTTCCCTTGCTATTTTTCCTTCTTTATTCTATTTTTCTATTATTTTAGAAACTCTATCTTCCCCAGACTTGTCAGAAAAATCACTCAAATATCAAAGCTATATTTCTATGCCAGTATATTGTTGTCTAGTTATATTTTGTACCTATCCATATGACAGCTTGTTTGTGTTTCATCATTATTAATAATGTAATAAAACTTGCAAATAACTTTTTAATTGGGAGAATGGATTGTTGCTAAAATTAGATATAACATTTCATTGTATTTGATAGTCAAACATCTCTAAAACTTACCAGAACTGTGCACTGAGGTTGCCAAGGGGGAAAAGGGGATCACCTCTTCTCACCTTTCTACTAATTATCTTCTGTTTAATGCCATCTAATCTCTGGGAGGATTTTGAATTGTTTCCTGTTTTACTTGCAGACAGGTACAGATAATTAGTAGTAAAATTTTAGCCTCACTTTTTCTATATTTGCTAAAAATGCCAGGGAAAACACATACAAAAAATATGTCACTTAAAACCACGTAATTTCTATTAGGTAGGGACATCCTGAAGTAACTGACCCAAATTATTCAGAACTTGATATCTGCTGGACATGGAGGAATCTAACTAAAGGTGAAGGGGACAGACTGAATGTAAACCACTGACAAAATGCAACAGACTGTATGGCAGAAGGATTTTCTTTTTCTCTCTCCTCTGATGCAAGATATGTAAGGTCAAGTTTTGTGAATTTTTCTTGAACTGAGGAAAACAGAGGAAGGTGAAACAGCTGGAACAATTCAGTATGCCAGCACATTCCTAAATACCACCCACTGCAGCAAGCCAAATTCACTCTAGCTTGCTCCCTGTAATACTGAAAAATCCACAATATGTAACAAAGGCAACAGAGCTACATTTGAAACTTTTATCTACATCTGCCAGGGATTTAAAGTTCAAACAGCCTCATACTTTGTAAAGAGTGTTTCTTCCTGTTTGTGAAATATTCACAGAAATCAGGACAATTTTAAAACAACTCATCCTTAAACAAATTAGTCAACAAAAATGTTAGGCTTATTCTGCTTTGTGGGCTTGAATGAGTAGATCATGAAGGTTGTAAAAGAACCAAACTGAATTTCTTGCTCCTCCCCAAACTCCCAATGTGGAAAAAACCAACAACCAACTGAACAAACAAAAAAACCCCACCAAAACAAAACAAACCAAAAAGACATAAAGGAGCTTAAAGCATCTGAAGTATGATTGAGTATGCTTTTAGGTATTTTAATTGTAATCCTTAAAACCATGCTTAGCAGCACATTAGCTCTCTAGATGTCTCACGTTTATAATCTTCCTAGGAAATTACAGTTCGTCTCCCAGAGATACCTCAAAGTATCTCAGTCTGGTAAGCACTTAGCTTCCCAGTTTACACCAAATCCTTTGAAGATACAGTCAGCTTGGCACTGTTGCCCCCAACCCAGTGAGGGGCCAAATGCCAACCTGTGCACTACCTGCTACAGTGCTGGGTCTGACTTTACTGAAAACAATGACTGTCTTCCAGTTGAGTTGGAGTTTGAACTGAATCTTAATTCTGACCTCTGCCTGGGAGAAGTCAAACTTGCATCTTTCAATAAAAACATGAAAGTGTGAAAGGTTTGCTCGTTATACCTGCTTTCACACACACACACGTTTACCTCCTGCAAAATACTTTTGCATCCACAGAAAAGCAAGCAGAATACTGTTGCCATAATAACGTGGACAGAATTTGCAGAGATGATAAAGGTACCTGACGAGTGCTCTTATCTCACACTGAAGAAGGAAGCAGAAAGGGAATAGGCTATGCTAAGAAGTAGTTTAAGATGTTCTGTTCCATGCATAACTCTGACAATAGGGAAAAAACTCAAGCACAAATTCATAATATCCTGCACACAAGTGGATAAATTTGGTGGGCAGGCAGAAATTAGAAACATGCCCTTATGAGCAACTGATGAGACAACCGAAATACAGAATTCCATTAACTGTGGTAGAATGTTAAGTCTTTTGCTTGAAAATTCACAGCAGACTTGCATAAAGAGTCAGTTTGTTAAAAATTAGTCCACAGTCTAGTAGCTAAGAGGAGTCATTAGGTAAACGGAGCTTCTATGCTTTTCAAAAGCCAAAGAAAAGAAAACCACTCCTCATAAACAATTCAGCAAACACAGAATATTCCTCTGTTGCCTCAAGTTACCAACCGACCAAAAACCACACTCTATGACTTTTTTAAACACATCTCTCAATTCTGGTGTTTGCCTTAAGAAAACAACAGATAAAATGCATGTATTTTCAGAAGCTGAATCCTGTTATCATTTTTATAAGGTCATATACTGAACACAGGAAATTGAAAACCCTGTGGAGGAAAAGAAATGTTGAAAACGTGCTGATTCTCATGTAGGTTTTGTGTTGCTTTTTTGGTTGGGTTTGTTTGTTTCTTTTTTTCATTTTTGAGTTGATTTGACTTTCTTCTAACACTTTATTCTTGAAGATATAACTTTTTTATTACTGTTTGAATTTGCTTGATATTTTACAAACCATACTTAGTCTTGCTTCATCTGATGTTCAAATTCAAATACAAATAGAGAAAAAGTTAAAGCTCCGAGTCATTTGCCACATCTGATACAAAGTATCTTCATTTCTAAAATTAGAGGAGCTTTAGGATTAAATTTTCATCCAAAATTCATTGAAAGCAAAGGAATATTTTAGTCTTTTTTTACTTAGCCCTATTGTTTCACTGCTCTCTTCTTTCTTTTCTACTTTCCTCTGCGATATGTAAAATGGGTTTGTCAGACACATTCTGCAAAACATTTTACATTTATCAATTTATTCACTGATTATAAATTAATGTTTTCACTTACAGTCAAGGAATTGTCATGGATTTTCGAGAAAATGGGCATTTGGACATTTATGCTAGTGATATTTCAGTAATATTTTTTATATTCAATTTTATATATCTATTTGAACAGGTATTTGTTACAAAAGAAAGACATAATAATACACAGTTTGTAAATCAAAACAAATTTGAGAAATAAGCATCAATAGTTTCACACTTTAACTTCCAATTAAGTGCTTGCTTTTTCCTTTTACTTCTATAATCATAAAATAACATCTTTCTAGAATGGGATATCATCTTTTAATCTTTGGAATGGACCTGGAGATTGATGATCTGATATCTGTTCCCAACATCTAAAGAGATTGTGGGCAACTGAACACATCCTACACCCCTTTCAAACTACAATGAAAAATTACTGAACCTAATTAAATGTCCATTTCTTGCCCCTCTCCATAGTTCTGTACAAGGAGATTGAACAAACAAAAAGGTTATTTATAATGGATGATATCAAGTTCTGATCAATACTCATGTAAAATTTAGCATTGGATTTAAAACAGTTTGATACAATGCAAAAAAGCTGAATAATACATGAAGTTCTTCCTCCATGAATGGTGCTTCACACCATTTAGGATGTAAAGGGTGTTCATTTAAAACATAGCCCACAACCATTGCAAAATATTTTAGCTTTAAGGAGTTCACATAAAGTTAGAAACCAGCTACCCCAGAAGCAGAGTTAAAAGGAATAATTAGAGTCTCACACCATACTGCCTTCCGGAAGGAAAACTGCTTATGCTCTTCAGTGATAAAACTTTGACAAGGAGTGGTTTTAAATATACAGCATGTGGACAGGCAGTACTGAGCACAGTAAGCATGCTATCCTGCAGATTCTGAAATTATTAATGAGCTGCAGGACTCAGTCTTTTATTGAATTAATTATAATTAATCAAATTAGCCTGACTCTAGTGAAAGGCAACCAATAGCTGGCTGTGCACAGTTATTTATCACCTCAAGGTGCTGATTATTGGATTTTCTAGTCCTTTAGGACATTCATATTACCCAATTGTAGTCAACTAACAATAAATAGACATCATTAGATGCCTATTTTTAGGTATTTGTAGGTCTTTTCTGTAGTTACCGAAGAGACACAAACATCTCTAGAAGCTACCTTTTCCGTCTGCATTAGATTTTTAATTAGGATCCTCTGGGATGACCGATCTTCTAGAGGTTCTTCATATGACTGTATTAGTTACTGAGAGGGAGTTGAGACAACTGTCTTAAACTATAGTATAGACTATTTGTATTAGGTAAGATAACTCAACTCCTGGAGAAAGTTGGGAATCCACTGTTGAACAAACTGGATTTGTGGAGCTATTTTAAACACAAGCTTTTGTAACACTTGAATTATAAAAATAAACTGAATTTTGTAGAAATACCACCATATTCATACAATTTTAGTTTTAGAATGCCAGGTTTGTTTTGTTTTTTTGGGATTTTTTTTTCAATTTTTCACAGTCCTTTATCAAATACTAATTATTTGAAGTATGTAGGAAGTAAAAATTAAAAAAAAAAACATATAAAAAATACTATCCCCCTTATTAACTGCACATTAGACACTGCATTGGAGATAACTCCTCAAGCAGTCACTGAGACTGTGTGTCAGAAAATACATCCTGTAAGTGGTTTTCAGTTTAGACAGAATAAGTCCATTTTATCCTTTCAATACAACGCTATTTCTTCCAATAATGATAGCTGTGGCAATTTTTCTCATCCATTCTGTTATTGAAGGAGGATTAAAACATTACTAATGTCACAGAAGTGCTCTTTGGGAAAGAGTGATGGCTATTAAAAAAGTTTTGTAAAATTAGATGATTCAAAGGTGTCAGGATCCATGCCTAACAGGTTTAGCAGGTAATGGTTGGGGGACATAGAGCTACTACTGTTCTTGACATCTCTTCAGATGGAAGCACATTTCTTTAAGGAGAAAAAAATAATCATGAAACAAAAATACCAAAGACTACTGACGTTCAGCTCAGGTCTGGTTGATTCAATGAGTACAGTCTAGGAAAGGTTTAATGATATCTTACATTCCATCCTATTTACCATAATTAACTACCAATAGTGAAGAGTAGGGTGGTTACCATTTTGCCCAGTTTTACAGTTTGAATCAAAGACAGTTGTGTACTCTAGCATGTACAACATTGCTTTTAAACACAGGTTTACCAGGTTTCAAACAATATCATGTAGGAAGAAAAGTACTGAAGGGCTTTCCTCCACAGCTACTCTAGGCCAAAGATAGAAAAAAAAGTGCATTAAAGACTAGCTCTAGAAAGTTAGTTCTAGTCTAGAACTCCTAAACACAGCATAGTCAGACCTCAACATAGAAAAATAAAAGAAATTTACTACCTCAGCAAGACAGAAAATAAGGAGAAGATACAAGCTAACTTGGCAAACTGAAAAGGTGTTTGCTGAACAAATGTGAACACTCACCATTAACCCTGCCACAAGGGAAAAAAAAAAAAAGAAAATGAAGAGTAATGAGTTTGTGACCTATTAGGACAATTTCCAATAAATTATTAGTTAGTCTCCATTTTCAGAAAAGTACAACCTTATATCATGAACCCATAGTATCTGCCTGTGCTTTATTCTTGCATTATGTCCTGAATGACTGTCAGTTAATGCCACGCATCAGACAATTTCTCCTTCTCCCACATCTCCTTTCCCAGCTCACATTTCCTCAGACCGGTTCTGTATTTCTGAGCAGAGCTGCCAATCTGTTTGCCATTAAACCTCAAAAGCTAAAGTACACCCTCAAGCAAAGAGTGACATATCCGTTGTCCTTCTGTTCTCCAAGATATTTCATCTCATTTCCTTGAGAGCATTTTTGAGGTGGTTTGAATCTCTGCCCCTCTGCTGCTCAGACACTGGTTTTGCCTCACTTTTCCTTATATAATTGTCGGAATTACTATGAACAATCATTTTGGAAATACTAGATTTGTTTACTTGAAGACTGGCATAACAACACTGGAATGTGTAGCTGTATATCACCACTCTCCAGTTACCACCCACAAGCAAGACAAGAGTCTGGGAGGTATTTATTGTATTGGCATTTCTCATGTATGAGCTGGGAAGACCATGTTTATCAGACTGAAGCTAACACCTTTTCCTTTTTTAGCTGAAATACTTTCTTGCTATCATATTCTTCATGACTATGGGCTTCAGTACTGGATTTTTTTTTTAATTTTTGTTGCTGTTGGTTCTTAAAGAGTCTCTGTTTTCTACTTCTTACCTACACTTACTGCAAACACTAAAGAAATGGCATTTGTATGGTGCAGTGAATATTGAGGGAGGTCTGATGGAGCCACCATTCAGTTTTATTTGATGTAAGTCATTGCTTGAAAAACTGCTTAGAAATTTATCTTCTGATACCTTCCAGTACGTAAAAGAGCTACAGGAAAGCTGGGGAGGGACTGTTTACAAGGACATGGAGTGATAGGACAAGGAGGAATGGATTTAAGCTGCAGGAGGGGAGATTTAGATTATATAAAAGGAAGAAATTCTTCCCTGTGAGGTTGGGGAGGCCCTGGTACAGGTTGCCCAGAGAAGCTGTGGCTGCCCCTGTATCTCTGGCAGGGTTCAAGGCCAGGTTGCATGGGGCTTTGGGCACCCTGGGCTGCTAAGGGGTATCCTGCCCATGGCAGGGTATTGGAACTAGATGATCTATAACGTGCCTTCCAACCCAACCCATTCTATGATGCTGTGAACTTGTAAAGGAGAATGTCAATGTCATTGTTAACACACATTGAAAACATATTTTGAAGAAAATACTTAAGCTAAGTGCAGAATGTAAAGCTATTGCCTTTTCCAAGGTTCAAAAGCTAAATAAGAAGGACAGAAGCATTCTTTTCATGTCTCCTTCCTAAGCTGAAAGTCAATAGTAGACAGACAGACATGTGTGAACAGCTTAACTTTGTGTGCCAAATAAAGAATGCTATAGCCATTATCAGATGCTAGTTTGTTTTTCATAAACTCAATTTGATTGTATGAGCGGATGAAGGGAGAGTTTCATGGTGTCTCAAGGACACTCTGATACATCTTTAACCACTTCTGGTTGAGCCTTGAAATTTCCAGTGAGGTATCATTCCCCTTTTAACTCATTGTCAGCAAGGAGTCAAGACTGGACTTTTCAGGAATGTTGCTATTAAGCTATTAATAGCTTGAGCCTCTCTCTATCTTGCCTCAAAACAACAGTGTGATTAACATAGTATCCTGTTACACAGTTTACATTTAGAACTTACCAATTGTGCTTTAAAAAAACCCACAAACCACAAAAAAGGCAGCTGGTCATACACAAGTTGTTAATCACAGAACACCCCAAAATTCATAGAAATTTCTGGTTTGTGACTGCAGAATAACAGAACATCAAGTCACTGTACAAATACGTGCATAATGATATTTTATCTTTCATACAGTGAGGCATCTTTCATTCTCTCTCCCCAAACTCAGCCCCACCTGCAGCCCATGGAGAGGCCCTGTGCTGGAGGAGGTGGAGACATACAGAAAGCCTGTGATGCTAATTGAGGAATGATCTCTCCCTGTCCTTATCTCCACTCCTGAGCCTCTCAATATATATTTTGTCCCCATTCAGCTGAAAAGAGGAGTGATAGAGCAACTGTGGAGGGCATCTGGTCTCCAGCCAGGGTCAAACCACCACAGTAGGTCATAGACCAAAATGCTAACCTCACTCCACAAAGAAATAATGCAGTCTTCAGTACAGCACAGATTCACTTCAATTCATTCGAAGGAGTTAACTCAGGCTTAATAAAGACTGGGATACCAGAGCATTAGGCTCAACATAAGCTCTATGTAGCTGCAGACTGAAACATAGCTTATGTTCAAATTTTTTTTCAACATTTATGTATCTGTTATTTGAGACAATGTTTGTATTAACAAACAAAAGTCTACCAATGTTGAAGATAGACTCAACATGCAAACCAATACATTTCCCAAGTTGCTGCTAGAAATACGACTGGCAGAAGAATAAGTACATTCTGGAAATCTAAAGAGGCAAATTTTAATAGAAGTATTCAAGAAGCAAAATGAGTGACTAGAACTATACCTTTACAGAGATAATCTTTACAAACTTTTCTTAGATCCAAATGAAACAATAGGATACCAAGACAAATAGTTGTATGTAGGATTAGATTCTATATAATTTCTTCCTATAAAAGCACAGGCTTTTTTTTTTTAATAGAAGACATGGCACAGATACAGTGAAAGTTATAAATTCCTGCTAACACTTCCTCACTTGTAAAACTTTAGAAATTATACACTGAAATTTGCAATGCTAATTGGGATTTTCAAAATAGCAGATATATGATTCAATAGGAAGATTTTGCTCAGAAAAACAAAAGGCCAAGATTTAGCCTCTCCTGTCCTTGCTTTGCCAAAAAAAAAAAAGCTCTATAAACACTGATAGTAATGGAATCAACACAAGATTGGAACTAAACCAAAACATGATTATATAAACATATATCAAGAAAAAAAAAGAAGACTTCAAGATGCATTAACAGTAGCCCACCAATGTGCTTTGTTTTACCCAATGAACTGATCCATCCAGCTAAACAGATGGATGGGAGAGTCTGAGGGCAATTAAAGACAGGATAATTTTGAGGGTTTCACAATTTCAGAAACACCTGCACTGAGTATTGCAATGCACTATGAATATCCACCAAGTACCAGTGACTGTTCCATAATCCTCAGGGGATCTCTTTTCCACCTGCATTGTAGTGTCTTTAAGGTTCTTTTGTATAGTGGTGTGTTAATTATGGAAGAAAAAAAAAGAAAAATGCCATGGTGATATGGAGGCAAACAAGGAGGAAAGGAAGAAGTTCTGTTTGCATTTAGAAAACAGCATGAGAAAGGAAGCTATTTACCCTCTGGTTTTCCTTAGGCTAAGCTGCTATGGCAGGTACTCAGGGAGGAAGACCTCACGAGGAGAGGGGATCCAAAGAAATGAACCTAAATATCTAGCACAGCAGTGAGAAGCCTTGTTTGAAAAGGATGATATTGTAGGTTAGCCAAATCTGTTGGTTTTGAGGCCACGTTTCTCTCTGCAAACATATCAAACCTATCACAACCTCATGCACAGAAAGAGGAGGCATTCAGCTCTGGAGAGACTAAGTTTGATGGGGTAAAATATTTACATAAAATGAAATTTGCAGAAGCATCAAAACTTTTCTTTCTTTTACCAAAATCAAAGGTTTTCCCATTTCTGACCAAAGTTCCTCCCCATGCACAGACAGTGTTGAAAAGGGCTTTTTTGACAGAAACAGATTTTGACAGGTATAAAGCCCTGCCTTTGTTTTCTCCATCTCTTTTTCACCATACTAGCTTCCCCCCTCCTTAGTATTTCCTCATGTGTTGCATTAAGCATAGTTCTCCATTACACACAAGGCCTCTTTTTACCCTTCCAACCAGACTTTCTTAAGTCAGCAGCTCTCCTCAACGTTTCCTCCTACACAACTGTCCCTGAAATTTGATCATATACAGACTCACAAAACATAGGTCCCAAATGTTTAAAACTAGATAATAAATTAAATGTGATCATTCCCTTTTACTCCTTCTCCACTGAAATTCATCTCCATCACTCCAGAATTCCTGTTTCTCTCACAAATAGAATTTTTGCCCATTTCTTTTTTTCCCAGTCAAATTGGCATTTACTGCTTGTTTCCTGTTTTTCAGATAACACATAAAATGTGAAATTGGCTAACAAATAGTATTGGAATTTATGCTTAACAGGGGGCAAAAACCTTGCATAAACAGTTATTTTCTGCAGTTATTTGGTGAATTTGAACTATTTTGTCACACTGAAGTAATGAGAATTCTTGAAAATTAAATATTTTGCCTTATAAGGCAGTTGACAAAGTGGGCTTCATGGTTTAGTCATATTTTCATGTATAATAATGGAAGAACTCTACTCTCTCCCTTTAGAGATATTTTTAAAAGAGTTCTAGAGCATTTACTGAATTGTAGCTTCTTCGTCATCACAGTAAATTCATTTGTAAATCTCCCTTCTCTAGGCAGTATGGAAGCCTAGATGCTTTGATGAAAGCATCAGATGTTAAATATGGAATACCATCAATGTAGTTTGTGAAGATTTCTCTGAGGATTCAAATTTTTGGGATTATCACCAGTGTTGGTTAACCTACTTTAAAAATGCAGATTGATTTGACAATAATGGTTGATTTAGTGAGAATGAGGGGCTTATTTACTGTGTATCAGAATCACAGAACATAAGGAGTTGGAAGGGACCTTGAAACATCATCTAGTCCAACCCCTGTGGCCACAGCAGGATCACCAAGACTAAACCACACAGGATCACATACAGGATGAATGTCTTCAGAGAAGGAGTCTCCACAACCTCTCTGGGCAGTCTGTTAACAGTGCTCTGTCACCCTCACAGTGAAAATGTTCCTCCTGAACTCACATGGAACTTCCTATGCACCAGCTTGCACCCAGTTCCCCTTGTCCTATCTCTGGCCATTGCTGGGAAGAGCCTGGTTCCGTCCTCCTGACTCTCGCACTCTACATATTTATAAACATTAATAAGGTGACCCCTCAGTCTCCTCCAAGCTAAACAGGTCCAGCTCCCTCAGTCTTTCCTCATAAGGAAGGCCTTTCATTCCCTTAATCATCTTGGTGGCCCTGCACTGGACTCTTTCAAGGAGTTCTACGTCCTTCTTGAACTGAGGGGCCCAGAACTGGACACAATATTCCAGGTGAGGTCTCACTAGGGCAGAGTAGAGGGGGAGAAGGACCTATCTACTGCCCTACTATCATCTGTCCACTTGGTTAGAGCCTCATAAAAGGCTATTAGATTACTCAAACATGACTTCCCCTTGGTGAAACCATGCTGACTGCTCCTAACGACCTTCTTAACCTTGATGTGACTACAGGCAGCACAAAGGATAAGTTGTTCCACCACCTTTCCAGGGTGTTCCATCCAGGTGTAATCAGAATCCCAAGCAAAATGAAACAGGAACTAATTTAAAAGAAATGGTGAAAGAAAACATTCACAGGAGAATTCTTTATAAGATGTGAACATAAGCTACTTTAGCCCAACAGACTACGGTTTATATAGCCATTTCCTTGAGATTAGGGTTGCAGCCCACAGATTCCCCCCAAAGTGCTCCCACAACTACTGTTAATCTAAGTATACTATCACTGATGAAAGAGCCAGCCCAACAACGGAAGCCTTTGTGCAATGCAAGAAATGTAAAGAGTGATAATAAATATATAGGCAATGTATACGCCAAGTGTTGCCAATACCTAGCCAAAGAATCTGCCCCTACACTGGGGTCTTCAAGGTACTTTCTTGTACAAAATAGTCTGCTATTATCAGTACCTTACCTCCACTCTGGTAAAGCTAGCTATGCACAGACAGTAGGTGCAGATCATGCAGTACTCATAGAAGCAGCTATTATTACATGAGGGAGGCCTGATTTGGATGTCTCGGAAACAGTAGCAAATGAAGAATAAGAAAATGCCTGTCAACTCAGCAGGAAGCTCAGTGCAACTCTCTGTAGAGGGTAAAATAGCATTCAGTGCCTGAGCAATGAAATTTCCTTCACAGCAGGCCAAAGCAAACTTCCATGGACAAATCAGCACATCAGCAAAAGGCCTTCCAAGTACTGCTTGTGCTGTGGGACCATTTATAATCTTTTCTTTCTCTGCTCTCCTCTTGCACGGAAGAGTTCTGGCTGGAGAACAAGTCCAATGAAAGCAAGAGGCTTCAGAGAGCTCTCTGTTCCCTCCAAAATCTGTTCTGCTATGCATTTTCTTTGTTCTTTCATTCATCCTGCTCCCTTTCTCCTCTCAAGGGAGGAGCAACAAGCTGCATGAACAGATGTTTCTAATTTCATTAGACACTTCATACTGATACACAGAGCTTTACTTCCTAGTTAAGCAATGGCAAGGCTCACTGTATCTCACAGGAGAAGCATGATTCTCAAGGAAGGCTAATATATATATTTAATGGTCCAAAATTTAATTTGTTATGTCTATAGCAAAACAAAAATTGCACTTTTTACAGTTAGCAAAATCAGTGCCAAAGATTGCTAAGTAAGAATAAGCAGCTAAGTAACATGTTTAAACATTCTTCTAAAAAAAGCAAAATCTATGCAAAACCTTCATATGGTTTCAAAACACCTTTCTCTAAATGAATGCTTAGAATTACATGGGTTTTGTTTTTTAACATCTTAAGTATAAAAAAATTCAATCCATAGATCCCATTTTCCCCATTATTTATCTTTTTCACCTGCTTCTTCATCCCTATTAGTCCCAATTAGTGAAATTTTCTAAAACTTGTTAATCCAGAAAAAGACAGAAAGTAAATGCATCCTGGCTTACTAAGGGCACCCAGCTGGATATTTTCTGGTTTAAAAGACAAAAAGCAAATCCAAAAATTAATGTTCTGTTTTCCTCTAGTCTATCCTGTGCTATGACAGGTCTGCATAAACCCAGCAGGATTCTGATCCTTGTTAATCAGCCTCGACAGACAAGAGTCACACAGATTTTGAAAGTTCTCTTAAATAAATATGGCTTGATGAAATCAGTCTTGAAAGCTGGGGAAACGTTCATTTGCCTATAAATCAGGCTTTCTGCAGCAGAACATACTTTTTTTTTTTTTAAATTTCAAGTAGGAAAAAGGCTCATTGTCCAAATCAGAATAAGTACCCAAAAATGAAACAGTGAAAACTTACTTGCCAGTATTTTAGCTGCAGGGTGCATTTCCTTTGCGTTCTCCTTCCACAAGGGTTGTATGGATTTGAGCAGGTGTATGTAGTTGGGTTAGAGAAACTCAGCTGACAGTATATACTCAGCTGAGTATTGTTACAGTGTTCTAAAACTAGCACAACTGGAATCAATCTGCAAGTGTATGAGCCTGAAGTTCCCAGAAATTGCAGTTTAATATTTTTGGCCATTAAAATGATAATTTCAAATTAAGAAACATAAAAGTAGCATTACACTGGCATATTTGTGACTCAGCAAAATGTCTAGAAGAATAGAAGTGGTGGGTAAGATGTACAGAGTAAAATGTGATGTATACAGGTTCTAAGGAGTCCTTTAGGAATGACTCAGGAGAGCATTTTAGCTACAAGGAATATGACCATTAAAAAAAGCAGAACAGAAATAGATCATTTGAAAATGCCATAGGGTATAACCAAAATTAGTAACAAAAGATGGTGAGACAGAAAAACCAAAACATCTCTAATAATAAAACAGATTTCTCCAAAAATTTTGCTAAGCCATACTAAGTAACTGAATTACAGGAAAAACTATGGAGGGAAGTTATTAGAAGACTTAATCTTAAATTTTGTTATAATCCTTTTTTTAAGATAAACTTGTCTAGCTCTAAGAATAAATTCAGATGGTAAAATGTATTTTTTTACTTCTTTGACAATATAGCCAAAAGAAAGGGATTAAGATCCTAAAAATAAAATATAGCCTTGCTATGTAAATCAACAAATTGCTATAAGTATCTTGGAAGCTGCAGGCAACTTTCTACTCCAAATTGTAAGATTTAGTTTTAGGGTTGGTTTCCTCTAGCATAAGATGTCAGGGCAAAATCTGAGAGAAATAATCTGGATTCCTTCTGACATGGAACAAACAGCACAGAGGCAGAACATCTTATCAACTGTCCCAAAGGAATGACAATCTTATTCACTTTATATTTATTTAATATAAGTCTATAAAAAATTGCAGGTTTTGAATCGTTTATCTGAACACAGATGTTAATAAAAAGCACTATAAAGAAAAGAAAGAATATAATTAAGCCTTTCTAAAGATCACAAACCCACCACCATCCCTCATAATTTTATCTCGTATTTACTAGGTTTTTTATTTCAGAGCAAAGCATTGGAATACATTCTCTGGAAAAAACAACACTGTGAATAAAACATCTTGAATATGAGAAAAGGCCATTGGGCCTAAAGAGGATTGGCCTTCATAATAGTTCCCCTAGGATGGTATCTAATTGCTTCCTGAATAACTGCAATGTTTCTTTCAACATCTTTACCCAGTATGCCATTCAAACTGTGCATTGCAGCCAGGGTGAATGAGGCATTCTCCCTGTGCTCTGAAATCATCCTTTGTGAGCTTCAGTTTATGCCCTCATCCCTATTCTTATTGTTGTGGTTACAGTGGTAAAGGGTGTTGATTTTACAGACACTACTTAGGATTTGATAAATTTCTACTGTCTTTAGCATGTTTTTATTTTCTATCTAGCTCCATTGAAAGCTCATGTTGTCATTAGTTTCCCTCTGAATTTTACCCACCGACACATATAATTAAACAAATTGGTGTATTCCTCAGTCATCCTGTGCCTTGACTGCCCTTCAGCTTTCCATAGGTTCTGCTGGAAAAATACAGCAGACTAATCCCACTGTATGAGATCATAATAAGAAATTAGGGATTATATTTAGTGTACTCTTGACTGAGTGCCCCTAGGATCATAACACTGAAATGCAGTTAAATCACAAGTTTTAGCAGATATATTACTACAAGAAAAAAAAAAAGCTGATACATTTTCCCATCTTCCTGGAATAAATTACTTTCTTCTGTATGAGCAAATACTCGTTCAGCTTCTTACTTACGCTATAATAACTGATTTGTAAAGCTAAATCTAAAATGGTCCTAACATTACATATACACATAAGGGAGATACATAAAATTACTTTCCCCTATCTGCTTCAGTCGGGAATTTCATGCCAATCTACTGCTAGCCAATATCCTTCCACAGATTGCATTTGTAGTAAAGTGGATCTTATATTTCCACAGCTACAATAAATTGGTTTTGTCCAAAACCATTTTCCATATCTTCAAACTCTCCCTAAACATCCCAAACAACTACATCCCTGGTTTTCTTTTAAAATTAAAAAATATTAAAAAAAATCTGAGTATATTTTGAACTAAAAAAAGTACTGCATTTTAATCTAAACAGGTGTTTTTTGAATTATAAAACTGTGAAAGAAAACTTAGCAATGTAATTAAATCCAAATTATCCAATTTCATGCCTATTAATACTATGAAGTTGAATTGTTTCTTAATCTACTTTGAAGGGTTGTTTTGATATTCAAATTGCTACTACAGGAAAAAAAAACACGTGGGTGTTTAGTAAGATATCAAGTGGACTTCTGCTGAGCTACCAGAATTCACAGTCATCTAGTTATTGTGAATGTAGAGGCTTAGAATACCCAGTATTTTGTAAATAGCTTAGATTTCTGAAAATATTTCTCAGGTGATGATACAAGACTTTTTATGAAAACAACAAATACATAGAACATATTTTGAAAAATATAGAACAATGATTAAAGACAAGATGTATATAGAAAACTGTGGAAAACTTTGTACTGCCTGTATAGCTTGTGGAAATCGGTCACCTTTATAATAACAATACTCATTGGAATACTTATAAATAGGAAGAGTAAATAGTCAGGCTGAAGAATTCCTGAATACAAGTCTTCTCACAGTTTAAAATGTAAATTTGTTTTATATAAATGGCTTGAAAGAGAAGTACCTAGATAAAATGTCCTACTCCTGTCTAGTGAAGGTCAGAATAAAGACTTTATGAACTTTGGCCATAATACAATAAAGTGTCTATTATTAAATATAATGCAATCACACACTCCACCTGTGCAATCACAAGCAGCCAAGCTACTAAAGGATGTTAAATTATTTAATTGTTAACTTTCAAACATCCTGAAAATTCTGTGTAATAAACAACTGGCTTTATACCTTGCATACCATTTATTTGGTGGCAGCTTTACATAAGTATCTTGATAGAAGTACACATATTAGATGCGTCATAAAATCCTGACATACCGACTGTAATTGTTGAAAGCTGACTTTTTCTTCTAAGGGAGAACCTGTTTTTCAGAGGTAAAATTGTCAGCTACAAATGAAGATGCTGAAAGAGTGAGATCCATCATCTTAATAAAAAAAACATTACATATGACTGTGATTAACTTCTGAGTTAATTTAAGATTTGTAGTTTGAGATAAACACAATACCCTTATCTGAAAGTGAGATCTAATGCCTCCATTAAAGAATCTCCTCAACTCAGCAGATCCTAAAAGGCAAACCACAATCTACATTCTCAACTAGGGTATGTATTAGGAAAGTGAACATCTGAATAATTTGACCTTGTGTTCTTCATTTTTCAAGCCCAGAAGGTTATTTGATATTCTATTTGACCTAAGAATCCCCATCTAGGTAAGTACAACATAAATGTTAAATTTCTTGTGTTGTCACTTCATAACTGTACCAAAGTTGTTAGTACTGGAGAACCACAAGTTTGCAGCAAACGAGCATGTTGGATATAAATCTTAATTTTTCCAAAGTAAGTTATAGGGTTACAAAGAGGATAATGAAGCATGAAAACACCTACAGAGTGAGACAAAACAGGTGCTCGGTAAGTTCACTAAATGATGGTACTGCCACTTCTTTTCATATTTCATTCCTGAATTTATCTGTTGTTCATTTAGACTTAACCTGCAATAATCACATGCAATTCACTCTGGATCCACATCTGCCATTCATACTCACACAGAGCACACCCTTTTAACCACTGTGAGAAGTGTGACTGAGTACAGACGCAGACTTGTGATGTCGAGCCATACCTCAGCTAATTCCCAGCTCTGTGACTGTCATCTACAGAAACAATTCTATGTATAGAGGGAAATCAGAGCACACAAGCCTGATGCTGCTTCTTACCATAGTTTTCTGACATGTGAGTTCTCAGAGAACAACCAGCTTTCTTCTGATTTATAATTCTATATGAATTTGCTTCTGATTTACCCCTATCTTGAACTTATTTGTAATCCATAGTCTTAGAAACTACTTTGCTTGATAGCCAGAAAAAAGCCAACCTGATTACAGCCACTTCGTAGCACAAGTGCTTCGACTGGAAAAACCCATCATGGATAGGAAATGAAAAGAGAGTGACAGAGGGACATGCCACTGCTGTCAGGGTACATTCAATATCTCCACAATTGTTACTCCATTCCACTAGCAAAGTCATTAATATAATTCATGGCATTTGGACTTAACTCCTGCTGTGAGTTACCGAGGCAGCCTGGCATCACCATATATAAAACTAGATTAAAGTTTACCTTTGTATTCTCATTCTGATTTTTTACTACAACAAAGAATATAAAATACTGTCTCTCTGATTCTAAGATGCTTAGTATGTTTTGGAAATCACCCAGGTGCTGCTGAATTAAATGGGAGCTATGCACTTGCACACATTTCCACAGAGGCACTTAGAAACCTCTATAAAATATGTTTTGAATGGAAACAAGATGCCCAAATGCCTTGTATAGCTCAGTTGTAGGCATCTTTCATATTTGTAGAGTCCCAACTACATCAAAACAATCTGTTAAAATTTACTGATTCGTGAACAGTATGCACACCTTAGATGACGTGTATTATTTCAAATTTCATATCTCTGTAAAGTGTATTGGGAGGGAGAGGACCTTCATGTAACCTTGACTGAATGCAGTGTTTGTGCATTATATGCAAACCCCAACTGGAGAACTGAGTGTGAAGGCTATTGAACACTGAATCTTTCTAGTGAATCGTAACGACAGAAGCACCTCTCCTGATTCACTCGGAGCGTGGTGTGCAGCATTCTCCATATTTCATCTTTCTTACCTGGATGGGAAAGTTTAATGGTTTTACATGACCTATGTTTCAACAAAAAAAGAAGCTTCTGAGAAATAAACAAGTGAAGATCTACAGCATATTGTCTTGTACAAGATAAATTTCATTGAGCTTAGCAGAATTACAGCACTGCAGAGACCAAGGGAATATATTCAAATGTACTGCAGGTTATGCTATAAAAGCTGGATTTAAAATTCTTCAGTGATGAAACTGTTCCTACTTAGTGAATAGCAGCTGCTCTAAATTAATCTATATTGATTAAATTTCCTCTTGCTTCACAAAAAAATAGCTTTTAATTTAGAACATCACTATCACATCTCAATTGAAACAATTGCACGATGAAAGCAACCACATGATGTCAGCAAATATTATCACCTCCCTAAATCACACTGAAATTAGTCTTCCAGAAACTAAAAGGTTATCTCTCCATCACTTCCTCTAGTGGTTCTTGATACTCTTTGATCTATGTTTCCAAAGCAAAGTCTATTTTCAGTTTTGTCATCCTAGGAATACACAGACTGCCTAGTCTACTTTTTACCTTTCCTGTTTTCAACATCCTTTTCTTCTTCAGTTTGCTTTTCAAGGTTCAAAAGAATGCACAATATGAGCTGTACCCATTATAAATAATGAAAAGAATTATTCAGGATACAATCATAGAACAGACTGCAGGTAAGTGATGGGTGTTTCTGCACACCCTCTAAGCTAGGTAGAGGTCTAGCATGGTACAGAGACTGAGCAAGGACTCAGAATTTCACAGAATCACTAGGTTGGAAAAGACCTTTGAGATCATCAAGTTGAAACATACCTGTCCACTACTAAACCATGTCCCTAAGCACCTCATCTACCTGTCTTCAAAATCCATCCAGGGATTTGAGCTAATACAGAGAGACACCCAGCATGCAGGGACTAGCTGTATCTCCTGTCTAAATGGTTGGATAGAACACCAAGTAAAATGACCCTAAGAGTAGATAATAGTTTATTTTTAGAAGTTGTTTTAGTGACAACTTGAACAAAAATTAAAAGTTCATCAGAAGTAGAAATTATTCTGACTCTATAATAATCAAAAACTAAAAGGTAGTTGCTGATATATTTAAATATAACATATCTTTGATGGCTTACAAAGATATTTTGGGCTGCTTCTATCTATAAATAGGACTGATCACCTGAGAGAAACGTGCAGAATTTGGCTACTTGTTTTGCAGGCCCTCAGTGTGGTTCTGCAACAACATGAGTCTCCACTGTAGAACGCTGAGAAATCTTCATGAAGAACTGTATTATCCTGGTTTTATAGTCACATTCATATGCTTTTGTTTACACATAATATAGTTCTTTGAAATTAAGAATGTTGATTATTCCTTTTTTGCATTCAGATGTTCCTAATGTGTTATTTTGCAGTATCTTGGGTGAGTTGATGCATATATTGTAAGTGTGCTTTCTATCCGATATAAAATGAAATAAATAAACAATTAGAATTGCAGAATTCTCTTTTTATTGCTTTGTGCTTTTATTTGTTGGTGTTTTGTTGTGTATAATTCTGTATTTCTGACACCAAACCATACTTGATGGCTCTTTGAAGCTTTAATTGTCAGCTTTTTTCCCCTCCTGTTTTTCTATACTTTTTAAGAGTTCATTTTTATAAAACAATAACTCCCACTTGCTGAATTTAATATTGTTTTCTGGAAACATAAAATCATGTCCCAGTTACCCTTTTCCAACAATATACAGTGTTATTTTCCTATCATCTGCAATAAAACAGTGAGAGATAACACATAAATAACTATATTAACACTAAACATGTTCATTAAGTGCCTCATTTTGAAAATGTGTTACAGCTGGCCACTTATACTTGGCTGGAAATCAAATAATACAGGACAAGCAGAAAATAAATAGCTGACTCTGATATGATGCTTGGATAAATAATTCCAGGCTAATCTACAGACTATGTTCAAGAATGAGATGAGTAAGACAAAGT
Organism: Laterallus jamaicensis coturniculus; assembly: GCA_022605575.1. NCBI lineage: Eukaryota > Metazoa > Chordata > Aves > Gruiformes > Rallidae > Laterallus > Laterallus jamaicensis. The sequence continues at coordinate 2,926,319 of JAKCOX010000057.1, forward strand.
CCTCGCTCACAGAACTAAAACCCAGTGGAACTTAAGTCTCATTCCTGGAATGTAAGTTGGGTACATAGCCCAGAGCATTAAAAATGTTTTAGAAAGTTATGTGATTGCTTTAGACTTGGATTATCAAAAGATGGGAGTAGCAGCATTATTAGTACGCCCCGTAATAGGTGACAGATCTGCTTTGTATAATGCTGGGTATCAATTTCCTTCTAGCTGAATTTTTCTACCTGACGTCAAGTGCTGACAAAAACTTACTCATTTGAGACCTCCACTATCACTCAAGCTGTTGAAGTAGCAGTGAAAATAACTTGACATTCCATACTGTGGCAATTTGTGACTTATTTACCTAAGAATGCACAGCTCAGTGCATTCTTTTTGTTTTAACACAAAGGCATCTCTGTAATGATTTTCCAGTATGAGAGATTTATGGTACAATAAGACTTGTTAAAGGAAATGATAAATTCCAGAGACATACATAGAGAAAAAAAATATCTAAGGCAACCAAGCTCATGATTGTAACATGTAGTTTGCTAATTTCTGACCATCTCTGCACATACAATACAGTTGATCTATGAACTACTGACAGTATTGACTATCCTTTCTTTCAACTGGTTCTTTTCCTAAACACAATTTTTCCTAATGATGCAGTGATACCAGATTCTGTGTTGTTACTCTTGTTTCTCAAATTTTGTGCTATAATTCCTTCTTGGCCAAGTTATTAGCCGAATTGACTAATTTGTGACTTACTGGGAGTTGGTTTTTTGGGTTTTTTTTTCAGAAGGCATAGTTCCAGCAGTGGAGCTTAAACTCTGAACCTGAAGTGTTAGACCCAGGGTAATTCCTACAATTTGCATTATATGCATTTATCTAACAGATATTTCTGTGGGTCTAGATTTATTTATGGCTTTCAGATTAGTAAGGTGGGGACTCACTTCATCTTACTCTAATTTTAGTATGATTTACTTCATTGGCATCAATGGCAATCCTTCCTCAAACATCAATATTATATATATAGAAATATATAAATATTGCAAGGATTATTTAATGTCTTCAGAACTTCAGATATGTGCTGCTTCTCATTCACATGAGAGAAAAATCACTGACAGTGTTAAACATCTCTATTTGGTTTTATTGCTTTAAGGTGAAATGCCTTTGTTATGTTTGTGAGTTTATTTCTCTCATTAACATGATCACTTGGTATTAAAAAAACCCACCCAATTCAAAACTGTATTCCTTAATGGGATAAATTCACATCAACATAACCAATTTGTTTCATTAGGAATACCTGCTATTAGATCACTGGAGATATCAAAGCATCTAAATCAATTTCTTTAGCAATTCCACATCACATGCTCTCAAATATTAGTGCTCTACTAAATTAACAGTCTGAAAGCACAAAGCTGAGGGATAAAATCAAACATCATACAAAGACTTCTGTGGTGTGTCTCCAGGGCTATGGCATTTTGTTTTCTGATCGGGTTTATTTACTGTATCTTTTTAGACATATAACCAGGTAACTGCAGGTCAGATTACTGGTTACAACAGATAGCTTTATCAATGTTTAGTATAGAAATTCTACCCTAAAAATAACAGCATATAAACAGACTTTTAATCTCTGCTGTAATGTTTGTATACTTATCTTTCTTTTCTTTCATACTCCTAATTAGTTGCAGTTATCTTATATTCAGTAAGTAGACAAGTGATAATTATAGGAATTCATAGCCTGATTCTAATCTTACATGTGTCAGTTCTACACCAGGTTACATTACTGATTCTCCCAGCAATAATTCAGAAGTCCAAAGTCAGGATCTTACTGCTTAAGCTCTATCACTATCTCTACACACACTTTCAAAAAAATTTACAGGTATTTCTTCAAATTAGGCAGATGTGAAATCATCTTCTGTTTTTTTAGAATATCTTCATCACTTACTTTGTGCTTCAGTGTTAGTTACGCTGAACAGAATTAATGAGCTTTCAGTGTATTCAGGAGAAGATCTCTCTGTGATACTTTTTCCAGTAACTTATCCAGTACCAGGAAATGGTCAGCCCTGAGACCAAGTGGCACAGCCTTATGGTAAGAGTCTTTCCCCCAACCCCTACTCTATGCGTGACCACTTCAAACTGGTTTTTGGAAACAACCTTTGGAGTGTACTAATTCACCAGATTGTACACTGGAATTTTTCTAGATACTTCCAGTTGATACTGTCACCATAGAGCATGCTATTAGTTCAATTCTAGGATGAAAACCTCTCATAAGAAAAGTTAGCTTATTAATGTAGATGTAAGCTTCAAACAAAAAATTAAGTGTGAAAACTCAGTGGAACTGGAGTCATAGAAAGATGTAGTAAAATAGAAATAGTCTGTAGTCCACATAAATTCAATCACACTGGATTCACTCTAATCCAGACCTCAGGATGATGCAAATACTTGTATTTTCCAGAAAGTTGAGTACTTTAATTTGTTTTTCTTCCTTCTCATTTCCTTACTTGTTTCTGAATCAGTAATCACACAGCTAATCTGTCTTTGGTCCTTTCTGAATAACCGTCTATAAAGCAACAGTCAAAAATAGATTCAAAGTCATCTAAGGAACCCTGTGTATTAAGACCCTTAGAGGCTATCAAACCACTTGGTTCCTTTGTGTGCAAATTTTCATATCTTTTCCTATCAATTTTGTGCTATAGCCATATTCTCCAAGGCCTACATTACATCCTTTTTGGTGAGAGAGAGGCAAAGGAGGATGATAAGCAGGTCACATGGCTCAGTTTGTGGTCTGTGTTTATACTTGTCACATCGCATTTTGGGATTAAGCCTTCCAACTCAGGTATTTTTGGTCTGTACTCTTTTTGATACCATTGTATGTAAAAATGCCATTTATTATTTCAAGATTCCCCTTTATGCTAAACCAGAAGGAAATACTTGAGCTTCTTCTGTTTTCCTTGGCCTGTCACTGCTGGTATTAACCCAGGACTGCCATCCTCTGGATTTAGATACATCAGGGAAGCCACTTTCACTATTTTTTTCCTCTTTCTTCCACACCAAAGACTATGGAACAAAAAACCCATATTCCTCTAAAATTTTATTGCAAGAAGAGCAGAAGTGTCACAGGGCAACAGACAGAACACAACCTGTACTTTTATATGAGCTTATATTACCATTTTTCTCAATAGTTTGCAAGGCTTTGACCAAATGCAGTACCTCCATGAGGCCATTCATACAGGTATTTCATCGTTACAACACATTTAATCTCTTTTCTTTAGGCCCTTCAGAGTCCACACAAACTCATGTGCACCTGGGCTTGCAGGGTTTTTCCACAGGCAGATCTGGGTTTCTGTCCCAGCTCTGTGTTATGAGCCAGTGGTACCACCTGCTGTAGAAACTGGTTATGCTCCTCACTGAGGTGGCAAAAGAAATTTTTTTAGTGTTGTGAGCAAATATTGCCTACTCATAAGGCAAAAATTGTATTCTACTTGCCCTGTGAACCACTACAACAATTCACATACCTGGGAGCAAGTCAAAGGCATTTATACATCAATTATATATGCTGACAAGAAAAAAAATTGCTCCAAATCTCTTCCTGTCCTAATGAAATATCCACAACCAGGCAATTATAACACTCAGTTAAAGAACCCACAAAAGGCAGTTATTATTCTTAAGCAAGTCTAAATACTGGAAGTATATACTAAAGGAAATGAGGTAATTTCATTAACAGAATTCCATTTAACAATTTCCTCTGCTCATTTAATATCAGAAAGTTCAAGTATGCTAACTAAATTTATGTGTATTTTTAGTTTAAGATCTCCTAATGATTAATGCTTAGTAACGTATACTTTATTGTAGTTTTAAAACCTCTTATTGATATTAACATTCTATCAATAAAGTTTTATTCTATGACTCCTAACTCCTATTTAGCACAGTAAACACTTCCCACAAACTTTTTAGATGTTAAATAACATTTTGCAATATAAAAAATATTAGCAAAACATGTAGTGGTTTTAACTCCCTGTGTTACCCACTAACCATTACAAGTTCAAGAACTAGGGCTTCCTAATAGCTACAACATTCAACTCATGCTACATTTTTATAATGAGGCATTAATTTCGTATCAGCTATCTGATAGACAATGTACATGTAAATCGTAACTGAAAAATACTTCATTTGTTCAACATGCCAAGTGAACAAGAAGAGTTATAAAACCATTATCTAATGGTTATTGCTTTATCTATTAAAAACTGCTGCATCAAGGCACTTCTTTTTTTTCCCCTAACAATAAGATACATTGAAACATCGATACCTTGGTTACTTATCAGTATATTAGCTTTCAGTAAAACACTTGGCTTTTCATCTGGTATTAAAGAGTAAATTCTGAAACGGGAGAGACTATTAATTATGCATTCATTTTATATTAGAATATGCATTTAACATTATTTTTTTGTGGAAAAGCAAAAACTGGCAGACAAATAACTCATAAATGACACTAATGAGCACTGGGAGATGGAGTGGAAAGGCTTTAAATGTGTCCCATTATTTTGCAGGATAATTAAGAGCACAGCTCTACCATGGCATTTTATTACAGAAATAGATAAGATCCCATCTTATTGCAAGCAGGTGTTGTAATGAAGCAAAGCGAGATCATTTTTATGAGGTTATTCTGGTCCAAAAAAGATTGCAAATTTATTTTATGCTACCTTAATTTAAAAAGTAAGCACACAGATCTTGGAAAAGAAAGGGGACAGCAAACTATGATATGTAAAACTACTTCTAGTTCTGTTGATTCAGGTTATCCTCAGAGAAAAAAAGAAAAGAACATTTGTTCTCTCACACTGTATAAATACAGTTTGGTTTCTCACAAATAGCATTTGGTTTAAGCAACTCATCAAATGGAACTCACCATACATAACTGGCATCACAATTTAATATAAACTGAAAAACAGAGCAAATCATTTACAGTAAAAATAGAGTTTCTACTAGTTTGATTCATTATGGAGCTTTAATCTTCCACAAATATTGCCACCAAACTTTTGTAACAAATCTGTCATGATTTTCTGCCTTTTTCATTAGCATTTAATATCAAGTGCTGCAAAATACAGATAACCCCACACGGCAATCTTCAAAAGATCCGATATTAAATTGAGTGACGCAGTATTTACAATGGTGTAATTGCCAGAAGATTCTGGACTAATGTTTCCTGATTATAAACCTCAAGAGCATACACAGGACTGAAAAGGGAAGAAAACTGTAATATTTTATTACTATATTATTTAGGCCACAAGCTATGAATTCTGGTTTATGTATCACTGTAGAAAAACATTGGAGTAGAACTGAGAAGTGGGATTTTTGGAGGGCAGGTCTTTTTTTTTTTTTTTTAAGATGAAAACAGACAAGGTTATGAATACAAATATGAAAAATTCTAACTAACAAATATAATACCTAGAAGAATGTTAGCCATGAAAAAAAAAGCAAGTTTCTAAAAATTGTACAGTACTATATCCTGTGGAATTCTATCAGCTAGAGGCAGACAGTAGCTGCCTCTATTACTAACCTTTTTTTTTAGATAGAAAAAACCCCGCTAAGATGGTTACTTTAAATGCAAGAATAACTCATTAAAAAAAGAAGAGTTATGCAGATCTAGTGCATCAGGAGGAGTGTGGCCAGCAGGTCGAAGGAGGTGATCCTCCCCCTCTACTCTGCCCTGGTCAGGCCCCACCTGGAGTATTGTGTCCAGTTCTGGGCTCCCTGGTGTAAAAAGGAAAAGGATCTCCTGGAGAGAGTCCAGAGAAGGGCTATGAAGATGATGAAGGGCCTGGGGCATCTTCCCTATGAGGAGAGGCTGAATAAACTGGGACTGTTCAGTCTACAGAAAAGAAGATTAAGGGGAGACCTAATTGGTGTTTACAGTAATCACTTCCAGCGCTGTATTCTCTAGGTTCAGTAACTACTGATGGACAGCAAGAAATGTTGTGTAGCGTACCAACATACGCTAATGCGTATAAAAATAGTTGGATATCTACAAACCTCAGAAAACTTTCTGAACCTGGGAAGCACAAATCCTATGCTAACCATACTTTCTTCTTTTTTTTTTTATTTTCCTTTATTCACTGGAGTTTGAGATTCGTTACACTTAAAATCTAAGGAAGTTAGGTGGTGAGATGAAAAAAGGAGTGAGATACAGAACGAAAGAAGTGTGGAAATGGGAATTTAAAGCATGGCTAATGTCATTTGGCTGATTTTGCTGCAAACCTACCAAGGGGGAAAGAAGAAGAAAAAAAAAAAAGCGAAGTTCTACAGTACATAAGAAGCAGCTTCGTGAGATGGCCTTTATTTTCTACCACCCAGCATGGCAGATATTATATATTTGAAAGAGCTTTAAATTAATCATCTTTATATGGAGATTATAGAAAAAGTGATGAAGCATGATAACCTTCTTTTACTACTTCTATTTAGGGGAATCTGTACCTTTACTACAAAGGATAGAGATGGGGAGAAAGCTCCAGTGAAATCTACCAATAGCAAATACCTACCCTTTCATCTTGCATGTCAAACAAACATTACAGTGGTGTATTTGCTCACTTCTCTTTCACTCCCTGTGAATTTTTGTTTCTTGGGGTCAGCTTAGTTTGAACTAAGGCTCTACAACAAAAACCAACAGTGCCTTGGGTGTTGCAAATTTGAGTACGCACTGTCCTGAATCAGGATGGAAAGTCTCAATGATTTACTGAAGAAAAAAATGCATCTTCACTGTCCTTTGAAGTCATTTGAGCACAGTAACAGAGGTTGGTTGGAAGATTTTAAACTGCTCTAATTTTCTTCCACGTACCTTCAGGTGTAGGTCTCCAGGTGTTAGCAGAGAGGGATGCAGTGCAGCCCGCGTCACCAGCAGCCAGGCCTTTCCTGTGCCAGACGAAGCCAGTTCCAACCGGTTCCAGCTGAATTCAATGTGAAAACAGACTTCAGTAAGGTTGAAACACGGCATAGCGGTGCGGTGTGGAGGGAAAAAGTATGAGAAAAGGTCCTGGGAACAGCAAGGCCAGAGAAGGAGGAAGGAGAAGAGATGCTCCAGGCCTGAAGCCAAGATCCCCCAACAGCCTGTGGAGACATCACAGAGGAGCACAGATTTCCCAACAACCCAGAAAGACTCTTCAGCCCATGGCAGTACTCAGTAAGTAATATCCCTGTCTTTTATCTCCCTTGAGCTTTTGATTTGTCATTTTCTCCTCCTGTCCTGAGGACGGAAATAGAGAGCAGCTGGGTGGCTGACTGTCAGCTGCCTGAGTCCCACCCACCACACCTTTCTTCTCTTCCTGACTGCCAAACCATTTCCTCTTCATAAAGTCACTTTTGTTTTAAACTATAATTTACTTTTTGAAACAACAGTTCCCAATAAGCTCATTTTCAGTTTTGTAGTGCTGAAAGATCCCCAAACCATGAGAAGAAGCTTTTACCAGTTTAAACTCAGTGAAAACTCAGGATCAAAGGTCTTAATTCTACTTTGTAATTTACTAAATAAAAGGAAGTTTCTTTTTTTATATATATATTTTATACTTTTATTTGCTTCTGCTGAAATAACAGTTGTGAGAATGCATTTCTAATACCACTTAAGCTTTGGAGAGCCTTGCACACTTAACTGTTATTATAATATAAATTTAGGCTGCCATGCCATTTAAAAGCTTGAGGAGAAACAACAACTGAGGAGAAATTCCTCTATTAATTTGCAGTTAATGTTTTGCTTCACACTTTATTGCACACCTTCCTCTCTTTGAATCAATTAAACCTGTAGTGAGCAACAGAGAAACTACTAATTTTTGTCTGTGGGGACTAAAATAGTGTAAAATTTTACATTTATTAAATTACTTCATATCCTGTGTGGTCATTCATTCTTAAAATAATAGTTAGCAATAATGACTTTATACTAATAAACATCTTATGATTGCTTGAATTCAAAAAGTATCCAAATTATCCAGCTTTGCTAGTACAGTAAATTTGCTGGAATGCATTAACCATTTGAAGCATCAAAACATGAGACAGAACTCTTTTTGATTTCTGAAATCCTTCCTTTTTTATGCATACTCCAACCAGTAACACAAGTGTATTGAATTATCTAACCTTTCTATTGGAAGAAATTAGGGTTCTAAATTAGCCAGGTTTGTGTAAATTATGGAGAATTATTTGCTATAGAAATCACAGGTAACTTGTTAAATTGCTAAAGTGTTTAACCCTCATGTTGTTATTGACAGTTTGCATTCTTCCAGCTCCATGACAATATCAAAATACTCTGAAGTGGCAAATGAAGTCACGATGGGTGGGATTCAAAACACTAAAATGTTAAAAAAATGCATTGCAAATATAAACATACATATTACACACAAGGATGAAAACTATCATGGTTCACTTTTACTGCAGTACCTATTACTTAACTACTTTTTAAAATAAAAATTATGTACCACAGAACCTTGAGGAAATCAAACAGCCAAAATTGATTCCTACTGACTGCTCACAGTTACTTAATATTAAGGCCCTATCCATTAGCAGATTTCTCTCAGCTGTGGCTCATTTCAGACTTCTTTTTCTCCACATCCTCCTTCCATATCAATGACATTATTCCACCTGATTTATGCACTGAGGAGACACACTTCATCAGGTTAGATTAATTCACTAACTCCTGGGTGCTATTATAGGCAGATTCTGGCTCTGTGCATATCGGCTAGCCAGCTAAGGTTAGCATCTGACATGACAGAGATTAAATTGCTGTACTTTGGCACACATTTGATTCAATAGTCAGAAACAGAGAAAGGGCATATGACTGAGTCATAAAACACCAGGTCCTAAACTCATGTAATCAAATCAGACTCTTTTTTTTTTCCTTTTTATTTTTTTGGTTTTAAGTTTAATAAGAATTACAAGTTCTAGCCATTATGAATAGGGAGGAAGGGAATAAATGGAGTAAAAAGATTTTCTGATGTTACCTCTGAAATCTACAGCTACAATGAAGTAATACAGGTCTCAGCAGCCTGTGGATTCACAAGGATGTACTGTTGCATTAACCAGATGTAACAAACCAATAAGCTGATACAACATTACAGTAGTGTAAACATTTTCTTCACAACTACCAATAGTTGTTTCTCTAGATTGTGCAGCACTGGTTTAAAATAGATTTTTTTAACAGGAAACCTGTTTTCAATATTGATTCCTCAATAAGGTAATGAAAAGTTACTATAAAGACTCATAAAAGCTACTCATAAAGATTACTGTGTAATCACCATACATCTTGGAAGTTTTTCTTTTATATTCCTCCTTTCTATTTAAGATATTTAAGATCTCTTTCAAGCTTCATAATGAAAACAATGCAATGGAAACAAACTACCACTAATACAAGAAACTCTAGATCATTTTAGTGAAGGCATAACATTTTTGACCAATATTTAAAGGTGTTTAAAAAATCTTCCCCAAGTATTGTAATGGATATTTTCAACAGACAAGAGACATGGCAGGTTTTATGATCAATATTTGCATCTGTTTATAAAGTGTTTGCCCAATATTCAAAGACAACACGTGATCAGTTTCTGTTTCTAAATAGAATTATGAAGTCTTGCCCATTTCCATGCTCGTCTATTTTTTAGCCTGATTTTGCATTAATTTTCTCTATAATTAGCATAATTCCCAATGTAGAAAAATAGCAAATAATACATTCAGTAATACTCTATTTTACTCCTAGTTATGATTGTAGGATATATATGAGTGCTACCAATGGGTTAAAAAAATATTAGTGATGGAACCAGTAGGAATCTGCTTTAAATCACTGAATTTCATTCTTTGGCTTCCTTGTCACAAGGGTGACCTTCTGGAAGTGTTTTAGGCAAATTTATATTTTATTACAGCAATAACAGAACCTGCTGACATAGTTCAGTATTTCTAACAGCTTTGAACTCTGTTCTTATATTTAGATTTCAGTACATTAACATCTTTGAGGTTAATGGATTTCCAAAATAAAATGCAAAAATTGAAATTTGGTCTAAATCAGTCTGAGGTTATTAATTCTCCATTGAACTCCTCCATCTTTACTGCTACACTGTACTAATAAAGCCCACAACAGTCCAAGCCCGCCATCCCAGGTGATTGACATTTCAAGCACATCACATGAAAGACAGCTAGGAAGATATGGACAAAAAAAATAAATGCAAAAGTAGTCTTTTCACTTTAGAGACCTGCTCAAACTCAGAGAAACCATCTGCCCTGCTGAAAGACCTAGTAGTGTTTCACTTTTTGCTGGCAAATTAAACCTTTTTTTTTTTTTTTTTTTTAAAATCCTGAGGTCCTTACCCAGCTATAAACCTTTCCTTTTTCTCTTTAAATGTCAGGAAATGAATATTTGGTACAAATGAGTGGAAGGTATTTGCTTGCAACTGCTATTTTTCTCTGTATAAACCTTAAAGCGCTCCATGCCTTCTAACACATGAGCAAGGACATTTTCACCATCATCCTTTTCAATTAACCACTAAAAACTGAATGTGAGCAAGAAAATAGAAATCTTTGCAATATTTACTGTCTAGATCATAATCTTTTCCTCTGTGCTCTTTTTTTTTTTTTCCTGGCCATCACACAGTACTTTATAAAAAGGGTATGTATTTCATTACAGATTTGAAAATATTTTGTAGAAACCAGGCTTGAAAGAAAGCTAAAAGGCGTAATAGTTTCACTCTGGTGATAGGATCAATCCAGGTGAATTTAGCCACAACTAAAAGCAACTGAAGGATACTTACAAAGAAAATACAGCTAAAATTATTTTTAACACTGCTTTTTTTTTGTGTGATTTGAGTAAGATGGAGTGTTTGGAAGATGGAGTATTCTGTGATCTCCTACTGGGAATAGTTTCATGCAAAGTTGCCTAGTGCTTTGTGAAGTATATAAATAGGGTGACAAGTTGCAGCTAAATTTAAGAGAAAATGTCAACTTAAGCTTAATGCTTTAAATCTCGTTACTTACAAGATTCTTATGTGATACATCTACAGCTGAGATCAATGGAAATTGAAAGTTCACTCATTGTAGAAGAGAAATTGCTCTTGGTATATATTTTTTCATGAAAATCTTCCTAAACTGGAGCATGTATCCTTCCTAACTGTTTTGCCAGACAATTTATGACAGTACAGTTGTGCTCTGATTATTGTTATTTTCTGCACACAAGGACTTGTGTTGAGAATAAAAAAAGAAGTTAACACTCTCCTGTGACTGCTTTTCCATAACTCTCTTCATTATTTAATAGTTGCAATTATTTTTAAAAAAAAAAAGGCATTTTGAGGGTATTCTTAAAATTGCAGATCAGAAGATTTACATAAAGTGTGTCTATATATCAGGGAAGGACAATGTACAAGAATATTACATTATAAATGGATTTTTAACAGACAAACCCATGAAAACAGAAATGCTGCAGTACCCAAGTCTGAAGTGCTGATCCTTTCCCCCATTTCTAACAGACTGCTAGATGTTGACACTGAGTCAATTTATATTTTTATAGGTGCTAAAGAAGAGGATCATAAGGGTGCCTGGTGCACTGCATACAAATATTTTTATAAATTAAAAACTCTGTGTTTCTCAGTTTTTACTGCTTGACAGCACAACATTCTTCTTGGGATTTGCTAAATGAATGTTCTCACCTTCTCTGTTCCTAAAATAAACTGCTCCTTACACCTACTACATCCTTTTCTGAAATAGTTTCACACAGTGACTATGCTTGCTGTCTTTGTCCACTAGCCTATAAGTCAAGCTCTTCTCTCATTGTATTCAGCTGCTGAGATGACTGCTGCACCATCTGATAAAACCCTGCTCTTCATTACTGGTATTTGACCAAGTAGGCTGCATCACCAACATTTGTAGTCTGTAATCCCCTATTTAATTGACCTTGTTTCCAACATTTCTTGCCATTAGGACTCTGAACCTACATCATTTCCCTGTGCATATTATGATAAATGCCTAACAGCTCTAACCTGCTTGCCTTGTAGTCTGTGAATATGTACTGCAATCAGCAGTGTACACTTACTCATACCTGTGGTATCTCAGTGATAGCATGGACCACAAGAGCTCAGCAATAGAGAGATCATTCACATAAAAGAGCAATAATAATGGCAATTTGTTCTTGATTAGCATAGCTCTTCTCAAAATTTCAAAATAATATTTATCCCTCAAAGTGCTTCATGATGACTGAATTCAGATCCTTAGAGTGCCAACTTGTCTCTATTCCTCTGTATTATGGGTTTGCTGTCTGAAGAAGCAGCAGTGATGAGACTTTTCTGCACTGCAAGCTTAGAAATTGGGAAGTACTATTAAGCAAAACAAACAAACCCCCTATTTATCAAATTTATCTAAATTAGGACAAAAATTGAAATAAAATCCAATGGATACTGTTTTGTTTTCTTTGTTACAACTATCTGAACTTCTAGTTAGTTTACAGATAGCTACCTGCTCTATTGCATCATTCTTATCCCCTACCTTTCTCTCAGTACTCAGCTATTTTTATGGGGAACATAGTGTGACTCTTAACCAAGTCTCTAGCAAATAAGTATTAGATAGATATGTGTAATATCTTTCACTTATATGAAGTCTTAGTTAAAAAGAAAAAAAAAAGGCTTAATAAAATAATGATAGGTCAGGAAGCAGACACTGAAGTAGGAAAAGACATAAGGAAATGAAAACTTCTTAAACTAAATTTTGCTGTGAAAGCCTGTGAGAGGTTTTCACCTATGGCTTGGCCCAGATTCTAGATCAGTGCTATGAAGACAGACATTTAAACCAGCCCATTTAAAAACTATTTCTAAAATTTTTCTACAGGATTTAATCAAATAGTATCTATGACTTCCTGTAGAAAACAGAAGTTTCAAAAATTTTCATCATATTCTTTGCTCTATTTCTTCGTGTAATGAATAGGGCAAGGCTCAAGAAAAGTGAGTTGCTATGTTAAGAAATGAAAAAAAAAAAAGTTTTATGCAATTCCTGAAACCTTCAGAAATACAAAACAAATTTGAGTAAGCAGATTTCTGGTTATCTTTGAAATTATATTTAAGTCTTGGTCTTTTAAAAATATAAATTATTGTTGGTCGAAACATTAGCCTGAATTTCAAAGGGAAGAATCTGTTCAAATCAGAATTACATAAAAGTTTTAAAGCAAAGTGAATTTTGCAACTATTTCTGACTTTCAATATTCACCTTATTAAATCTCACTTTCAGAGCTCAATTCTGATTAAAAAAATCTTTTTTTTAAAAATAATTAAAAGCAGTAGCATTAATAGAAACTAATTTGAATTTCTAAAAATAACTGTTTCCATGAAATTACTATCAATCAATCAATCCCTTTGAGATAAGAGTCCTACTTTGTCCTGATAGCATTACTAGGATTATGGTATTCTCAGCTGACTGACTTTCTTTCCTGCAAAATGGACTTCCTTAAAGAGCTGCTCACCAATTGTGGAAAAGTCTTTTAAAACCAGTATGTTTGGCATGTTCAAAACAAACCACGTTCAAATAGTGGTTTTCACTGGCCCTGGATTTTATTCATAAGCATATTTATATGAATGCACAAAACCTCTGATAGAATTGTCCAACCCAGATTAATATTAGTTGTGCATCTTCTGCTTTGAAAGATCAGAAATAAGTTAATTTCTAGAGAAAGTCTTAAAATGGAATCTTTATAAAGATTAAGCATAGCATTCAAACAAAAATTGGACTCTGTACCTGACTAACAGATTACCTGATTTGCCTTTCCTGTTACATATCCTTGTGGAGTGGAAGAAAGCTTTCCTCATTTTACTCCAGATAGCAATTATCAATTTCCATAAGTTTACTGATAGGTCACAGCTGGCCAATCTGATGATGAGAGCATTGCAAGAGTTAGCTAAGCAATCCTCAGGAAGAACTTATCCAGGCATAAAAGTCTTGCGGAATATACTGTGTATATTAGATAACTGCTCTCTTTTACAGAGGAGTGAAAAGGGCATTTGCCAGGGTTTCAGCTGTCCATTATACTGCAGGCCTGCTGTTTTTAATATCTATTGCTGTAAATGGAGTATATCTTATTAATATTCATATCTGGAAATTTAATGGAAATTAAAAGGGAAAGGGGGAGGGGGGGGGAAGGAGATGTTCCTTTCAGGTGTCTTATGGACCTGGATATTAATTACCTGCTAGAGGTAAATGACATTCACATTACTGTTTTCATTTTACTGTTTAAATTTCAGTGGAGGGGAGAATTTGACCCTATCTGGGGCAAAAGGGATTGACCTCACTGAGTAATTTGGTATTTTAGAACATAATTTACACAGAGTGATGTCTAAGGCAAATCAAAATAGTGATTTCATACCCAAATGGACTGAGAAAAACCTAGGAAGGGGTCAGAGACAAAGCTATAAAACTAAGGATTTCACTTCATAGATGGATATTGATTTAGATGAATTTCCAACTTCAAGAATCCAGCCCAGGTGACCATATGTGTGCAGCAGAGACAGACAGGAGAGGGACAGCAGGATCACCACTAAACTCGATTTCAAAATGGACTTGCACAGTGATAACAATGATTTCCTGCAACTTTTAAAACTTCTTTTTTATTAAAAGCACCCCAAATTAGGGATCCTTATAATGTAAGATTCTGCTACTAGAAGATGTTAGATATGCTTAACTATATGTCAAATACATGCCTGTATCAGAGTCAACTCTACAAAGTGATGGTGAAAAAAAAAATCTGACCTGCCATCTGTACAGAGTAGATGAGAGACTTTTACCTTCTTAAAATCAACTTCTGAACATAGATTTTGATGAATCTAAATACATTTTGATTTAATTTCTCAGAACTAAAAATAATTTCACAGAATCACAATAAAGACTAAACAGTCCAACAGTTACTAAAGTTGTTTAGTACTGGACTCAGTCCACACCATCCTTTTCTAAGTGTATTGTAACTACGTGTTGGTACAGACAAGACTATTATATTTCAAAAGCACAATATTTATTCTAATCAACATCAGCAGCCACACATTATTAAAGTGTTCCAGAGTTAAACTGAATTAATTTGCTTAAAGTACCTTTTCCAAACAAAATATGGTTAAAATGAATATTTGGCTTTGGGCTTTGTGTTTGGAAGTCTGCCAGAGATGCTGAAAAGGATTGCAGAATTTTCCATTTCATTTCCTTACCTCTAAACAGTATTTAAGGCCAGCTTCAAAAGAAGACATGAGATTTTGAGGGAAAGTAATTTACTTTTATTTTTTAATTATGTTAAATCAAGGGCATACCTACTATTTAGGGTTTTCAAATAGTCTTTAGGGTCATTAAATAACTTAATTACTAGGCAGGATAGCTGAGGACATACTTGACTGGGAACACACACATTTAGTGTGAGAAAAAGGTTATGACTTTATGACATGTAATGCTAGAAATGGAATAAGAAATAAACCAATGCAGCCCAAGTGAAAGCAGCTCTTGGAACCTGACTGCTAGCTAGATGCCACAAAGGTACAAAACCACATGGGCTGTCTCCAAGATCCCACCACAAATGTCCTGAACTCTCTGGAAAAATTGTCTGGCTCAGGCCTCTAATGTACAGTGCTTAATTTTTGTACAGAAAGACTGTTTCTTCTTGCTGAAAAATTTTCATCCAATTTGGACCAAATTGTCTCTTGTTACTCAGAGGTGAAATGTTTCATTATAGCACTAATTTGTCCCTTGTTCCTGAAAAACTTAAGAACATTCCTCTCCCTTCACACTGCTGCTGTGTGGTTCTTCTGTTTTCTGCATATAGAGCAAACTGGATGTTCTAGAGATATCAGGCCAGGACAATTCACAAAATCTACACATATTAAAAAGCCAAATGAAGGCCATAAATAATGCATGTAACACTCACTAAGTGCTATCTACCCTATTCTCAGATGTGTGTATCTTGTAAGATCAGCTTCTGCATTTTGCATACAAATGTATATTAGCCAGTTTAACAGGACAAATTGGGATGTATTCCTGATGGCATCTCTAAGAGTGTTATCAAACTCTCACATATTATACTGAGATACAGTTTGAGAAAAAGAAAATGAATAAAAGAAAAAATCTGGTTCCTCCCAATTACATTTGTTAGAATCACACCTGTTCCTAACTCTGATGACTATACACCTCATGCAGTTACTTTCCATAATACTAGCAAGATTTTAATAATAATATTAATTTACTCACACTGGGTAACACATACTTTTAGTTCTTTAACAACCAGGTAGCATCAAATATAAGGTATTAAACCTGAGTAAATTTTAATGTAACAGTAATATTACCTATTACTGGCATGTACAGAATGAACTTAGGTTCTTTTTGACTCTGCTGCTGTTGAAAATATGTCAGCTTTTTGTTTTAAAGGATAAAAAAAAAGCTTCAGAAATAATATGATACTATAGTCAGCATTTGTGAAGGGACAGAAAATCAAAAAGTTTTATTTCTAAAGCAACCAAGTTTACCTAAAGAGTAGAAAACAAAAAATGACTTCTTGGTGGTGGTAACCTTAATTCTTATCTGTCAGGAGAACTATCTTCTCACTTTTTCCTCGCTGTCTTTTCCTAAAGACACAATGAATGAAAAATGTCAGAGAGAGTGAAGGGAAATTTGTCTTCATTTTATGGGCACTGCACACTGGTGGCTTGGTGATATCCTAAAAGATATCACCAGCAGCCAACTTTCTACAACCTACAAGGGTTTCACTTACTACTGGCTACTTGTTGAATTCTCATGCACATGTAAAATGCTACCCTAGTGTACAGTTGGGTATTTTTGTCCAGAGACATTAAAGGAAGTATATTGATGCTGAAGACAAAAGATTACGAATAAGACAGGAAAGTCCATGAAGAACTCATCCTTGTTAAAGGTCATTTACCTGCTACTTGATGGGCTTCTGTTGGCTGAGGCCAAGGAAAGGTCAATATTCATTTAGCTTCTGTGGGATTAATTTAGTTGACAGGATTTGTGTGTTATTTCAGAATGGAGCAGAGAAATGACAGGTTTTAAACACACAGACTTTAAACACACAAAGTTAGGTAAGATAAAGAACTAAAGTAAGGTAAGAGTCTAAGTAGAAGAGTTCTGTGTGTCCATCTGTCCCTTCTCTGGATTATGAACCCCATTTGTTTTGGGGTTTTTTGTTTGTTTAGTTGGAGTTTTTTGGCAAGTATTCAGAACCCAATAGTCAGTCTCAAATACAGAGCCAAACAGTCATACAAAAAAATCAGGCAAGAGATCTACCTCCTGATTTACAGGATACTACAAAGGATCATTTCATCCTCTGTAACAATAAATCATTCACCTCACCTGCAGGGAAAATTTCCTCATATAATCAAAGCAGTTGACTGAAGAGCATAGTAAATATGCATTTCTCATGGGCAGTATCTCAGATTTCTTTTCCCTGTCCTCTGACTGGTAATAGTAAGAACTCCATGTGCTTCAACAAAGCTGAAATGAGGCTATTTCAAGGAGATAATTAGCTGCCCTGTATTACTTTTGAGAGATCATTAGAGACCTTTAATATCCTCAAGAACAAAAAAGCAATAGATTCTCTCTAAGGAAAAACCACATTGTTCCCAAATACAGTTTGTTGAAGTAGAATATCTAATCAATTTTTTTTTTTGCAGCAATTAGATGGTGGATGCATACAATATCAAGCTTTGCAACTGCAAACTCAGGGAGTTTTCATGATCCAGCAGACTGGTGTGTCATTAACCCTTGTTAGATAAGTACAGATTCCCGATCTTTTACCCCCTTCAGATTTAAATAAAAAGTGACTTATAACCAAACAGTAGAAAACAAATTGAATTTATTCTATAAAACATTAGAATTAAGAAGACCTTTTGGACAGGTAGCTCTTCTCAGTGAACAGCTACAAATATGCAGTTACAGAGTATTATTTATTGTGTTCTGGGAATCTTTTACTATAAGATGTAAGAAATACAGATAGCTAGGAGATTTAGTAACTGACTTGACTCACATCTTTCAGAGTCCAAAATTTCTTGGTAAAAACACCATTCTTCTTGCTTGCAGAGGAAATAAATCTTTCTTTACACTTCTGATGTTAGGTAGCCAGAGAAACAGATGGAGAAAGGAAGGAGGGAAAAAAAAAAAAGCAAGCTATTAAATGGAGAAATTCTAAGATATTCTACTCTCTATAAAAGCCAGAAGGAATCAATGGAATAACCCAAGAAACTATGAAGGAAAGCTGAAGGGAAAATTGTATTGTAGGGATTCGTGTCACACTGTTGTAAGAGTAGAATAGTAAGAGGAGCTGTTCTATTCTTTGAGGGTGTTACATACACAATGGTATATGTACGCTTCCATTTTCACCTGCTTCTGAAATAGACTTTTATTTACATAAAAGTTCAGTAGAGAAACATCAGGTTAGAAAATCTATTACATGAGATTATATAATCATTCTAAAGAAATTAGCTGTTGATTCTAAACATCTTCCTTAAATATGCAAGAAAAGGCATCAAATAGTTGAGGTGTTTCTAGTGTCTGGCTCTCTCCAGTTCATTCTTCCACTGTTGGGGCATACAGGTATTTGATTACCTTTATCTTCACCTTTCACCTTGGAATTACTGAGTCACAAGAATCAATATAAGAAAAATTTATAAGGCAATGACAGTCTATGAATTTAGACTGAAATAAATGACAAAGAAAATGTCCTTTTGGAAAAAAGTCCACCACGTTCTACCTAAGTGTCTTCCAGTGGGGAAAATCCCATGCTCTCTCTCTCTCCCCTTATAATTCTGCACCACAGCCACTTTATTTCTAATAAATCGTGTGTAACCACGATAAAACACTGTATGGTAATAATCAGCATGAATGAAAATAGATTTTCTGTCATTTTTTTTCTTTCTTTTGCAACTCCATTGAATTCTCTAATATTTGTTTCACTCAAGACTGAAAGGTTCAAGAGTTCTAGGAAAAAGAATTTATACAATTTGAGAATGTTAAATTTACTCTCGTATTACTGGTATATGAATCAGATCAGATATTGATCTCACCAAAGAACTCCCCACCACACAAACACTGGACTAATGAAAAACTGCATTACTTTTATCTCCTACTCCCATTTTTGCAAAATCCCATGACATTTGCTGTCTCTCATTACAGACAGAACTTCAAAGATACTTTACCTCTCCAAAGATACTTTATTCAGAAAAAACTTCCTTCTAAAATCTTCAATCAACAGCTTTTCTGAGCATTGTGGTTCCCCACCCTTACCATCACAGGTAACTTACAGCACCTGATTCAGTCCTTAACAAGATTTTCTCTAGCAAGAATCTTTGTATTACTGATGTCTAAATGCTTATAACTTCTTGCCTTCTGGCTCTGAACTAAAAACCCAGCCAAACCCACAAACCAACTAACAAAACAAAACGAAGAAGCATTTTACTTCTTTCTAAATAAGGCATTCTTAGCTTACATGCCTTAGTCTCTCCAAAGCCCTCTTCTAGGACCTTAGTTGATTTGTCTGCTTGGTGCTTTTCAGTGGCTTAGAGAAGTCATTACCCTGTTTATTCCAGGATAATCTCAAAAACCCTAGAAGATATCACTATCTCCTGATCGTAAATTATTATAATTAATCAAGTAAGACTAAACAGCTGTCATTTAGTATCCATAGCAGGTCATGGTACATAAGCTCTACCATTCAACAGATTCCATTCAAAAGATAAAGCTGGTAAGCTTCATCCTCTACTTTATATCTCTCCCAGATGCTTGTTACCAATGCTTCCTGGAAATGTGAAGTTGGATATGGCTGACAATTAAGTGCTTTTCAGCATTTGTATTGATGAGACAATTACTGCAAAACATCAGAAAAAAAAAGTTTTGGGAAAACAATATGAATTTTGATTTAAAAAAAGAGTTTTAAAAGGTAATTTGGTAACATTTCAGGGACTGATCTTTTGTGGTTGCTCACAATAACACAAGACCAAATTGTAAAACTGCCAAGGGCATTTCTAGTGCTGTATTAATGCAGAATCAATAAGGGATATAAGCCAATTTCTTATCTTGGCTGACTAACTGTGAAGAGAATCACACCATCAGCTCTGAAACTGAACACAAAAGAGGGGCAAAATAAGAGACCAGCATTTTTAGAGTAACATACTGCCAATGACTGCAATTAGAAAGAAGATACCAAAGTTTGTCTTTAGAATTAAAAAAGTCTTTGAACATTATATAAAAAAGTAATTAAAATAATACTTCTCACTTCCTATTTACCTGATGGCCATGGAAAGATGGGACTCAAATTTCTCTGCAAAAAGTGTTGTCACCTAAAGAACTGTAGACCTAAATGAATCTTTCCCAGTTTGAGAATTTAAACCTCTATCTTATTTTACACATTATCTGCAAAAGCATCTTGTATTTAACACGTTCATGATTATCTATTGAATAATAGTAATGTTTTATTTTGAATCAAAAATTAAAGTATGGGAAACATTTCAATGAAAAGATTGTGCACTGGCAATGTGCCTTGATCCATGAAAACTGGTAGAAAAGAGAAAAAATGTCTAGAAGTCATTTGAAATACTTATTATTGGACCAATGTTCTTAATTTTTTTCTAACTTATTTTTTCTTCATAACTGCTCTGTTGCCAGTTACACTTGGAGGGATTCCCCCCCCCCCCCCCAGCATCATTAAAACCACTCTGTTTTAATGGCATCTGTGAAAACAAAGGAGTAGTAGAGGAGTATACGCAAATTCCAAGCCCATCTTTTCTCTCTCAGTTTCATAATCTTTACAAGTAGCTTATGACTTCAAAACACAGAAAATAATTCCCTGTCCCTAGAGATGGATCTGATCCCACAGATTCATAGCTAGACGATTCCCGTTGATCTACATGGCCTTCATTCATACAACCAACTCAGTACATTACAACAGGAGTACTTACTTTTTATTAACTCCTCCATAAATCTGATGTAAAAGCCATCACACTAAGGGTATCAGAGAACTGGTTCTCAGTGGAGAACTGTGTGAGAATCCCAAGGTCACTCCCCAGCTCTCCCAAGTGTGATAACACAGTGCTCTTCCAGAGAGGTAAATGGACCCACTCACCCTTTCGTTTTAAGAAATACTTTAAGCTACCAATATATTTCAGCTGTTTAAAGCCTAATAAAAATACAGCACAAGTCATTTTTTATCTGTCACTTCCATAGAAGTAATTCTCATAAAAAGTCAAATTTAAGGTACTCTGGAAAAGAATTCTTTCAGACTTGATAGTCTTATTATTTTAAAATTTAAATGACACATTCAGAGACATTCAATGCTGAATACCTTGGATCAAAGGGAATAGTGCAGTGGAAGTAAAATTCAGTGATTTAAAAAAAAAACAAACCCCAACAGAAAATCAGGTCCAGCTGTCAATACTTTTCAATAGAGATTTACATCAAGCCACTTCAAACTCCTCTCATAATTCTTCAAGCACTCTGTTATAAATCAGATCAAAATGTATTCCTAGTCAAGTCTCCTTTTTCTTATAACATTTGATGTGTGTCTGTTGGATGAATTTCAAAAATTACTATACTTAACGTACTCCACAACTGTGAGACTATAAAGTAGAAGAACAATGTAGAATACACTAAAACTATCACACAGGTGGTTCACCTCCTTAGCCATGACTTTATTTCCTTGGTAGAATAGGAAACATGTTGTTGGAAAGTAGAATTAGAGGAGGATGAACTTAATCAGTTGGCAGATCACTTCTCATGACCTTTACTGGACTATAAATCGGTTTGTATAAACTGGTTTGTATTCTGAGGTGGTGAACAGACAAAAAAATTTCCCAATGTCAGACCAGACTGTGGAGTTCAGCTGACTTCCCAAACTCTGATGGGAAAAGCTCTGATGAGACATTGTGAGGATTAAGAGACTGCTTTATGGTTTTGTCTTAGTAGTTCCTCCAACCAGAATTCCCAGAATATGCTGAATTTGTGTGTTGATTTTTAAATGGAACCAGGGATAATATGCAGAAAACAAGCGAGAACTATTTTGTTCTACATAAAAAATACACTTGGAGAGAAAAAAACCCAAACCAAAATGCAAAACAGTGAAATCGGTTCATTAGAAACCACAGGGACCAGCTTGAATTACTTCTCTGGGCAGAGCTGGGTTGGGGCATGATACCAGTTGATGTTTCTAGCACAGCACCAGATCTAGGGTACACAGTGACAGCAGATTTATCTCTGTCATATACCAAAAAAACAGTGAATGAGGATTCTGTATATTTATCTGAGGTTTCTCTGTGGTACCATAAAGTTATGGCTTAAGAAGGAGCATATTTTTAAATAATGAGGAAGTTAGTTTATTCTCGTGTAAAGAAGAGTTTCTCATTCTCTCCCTATCCTAGTAGTCATTGCAGTAAAAGTGTATCCTAAAACATTCCTTGCATCTCTTTAAGTTTCTTTAAATAAGAGGGGTTTTTTAGCATGAGGCAATATATTCTTTGGAAATTAAGTCAGCCTTAGATATTAGATAGTGGGGCCTGATGGGACAAGTTTCATCGTTTCAGAGTACCATTTATTTATCCTGACAAATGATGCCACCAGGTACTGCACCTGCTCCTTGCATTTTGATAAACTGTTTTGCATTGCTTGTGTAGGCAGAAATATTACTATTTCTGTTAGTAGGAAAATGGGAGGAGGCAAGCAAGATGTTCAACTAACTGTGTTTTCTGTGTGAAATCTCAGTATCTTCAAAATGCAGTGCGTTTGTTGTATCCAAAATACATATTTAAGCAGGGTATCTTTCTGGGCTCCCATTCAAAAAGCTTCTTCAAATACATTCGTAGGTATTTCTCTTAATATAATTTAAGACAAAAGAGATGTAAAGTTATCCCTACTGGAGCCTTGAAATTCATTTTCATTTCTGTTTTGGCAAAAGACCACTCTCCTTCTGGTAGGAGATCAAGCTTGGTAAGTGAAGATAGCTTATTTTGCATGCACATCTGTGCAGAGAGGCAAGCAGTTCTTTGGTTCAGGTGGATAAATTGCTAGCTTTCATATATGACAGATAGTTTAATGCATAGTGAAACAACTACTGTGGCTATTCATTGCTGTTAAATGTGATGGCAAAAACTGTCTATGACAGGAAAGCAGTAAAGAAATATACCATAGTGTGGGCAGATGTCCATAGTGCATTAAAAAGAAATCTGCATCCTCTTAGATTGAAGCAAACAACTGTACTCATATGATTTACTGTAATTTATCTGATTCTTAGCAAGTTCTATCTTAATAATGCTCATATAATAACAGATGCATATGTATTCTTTCTCATGCTTTAAGAGTCCATTTAACTTTTGAATGAAGGAAAGAGCACTTAGAGGAGCAGTCACTGATGACAGACTATTGTTAAAAAGCCATCATATATTCAGATCCATCTGGTGCTATCCTGGGAGCAATGTGTTACAAACTAATAAAATTACTGCAGGGGTAGGGAAACCAGCAAAGGCAATTTAAAAAGAATAGTCATTTGTTTTACAGACAGAAGAATTACATGGCTTTATGTCATGCAAAACACTATTTAAAATACCATTTTGGCAAAATGCTCTTCATTTCAAAATGCTTCACACTCATATCCAGCTTCATATTAGTAATTGTTTCAATTTCCCATAAATAATGATTCCATAAAAATATCTGTTGCACAATGCTTAGCCATTTCTGAAATGTGAGAATAAGCCTAAAATATGTTTTCACAATTCTGGAATGTAAGCCAAAAGTAAAAGTGATATAAATATGGAGTTAGTCATATTATTAGGACAATGAATACATTAAAAAATATTTGGATTATTTTAAATTATTCATTCATCCTATCAACTGTTAAATACTATGTAAGTTCTTAGTAATTTCCCAAGCAGCATTAAATAAAAAAGAATCATAGTGGGTAAGAGTCTGTTTCAGTGCCTTTTCTATGCTGTTGACAGACAGGAGCACGAATTCCAATGGTTCTTTTACATGACTTGGAAAATGTGGGGGGTTTTTGTAACTCGACGTTTTCCCAGTTGTAAGTGCTTATTCTTCTCAGTAAAGAGAAGCTATCATGGAGAAAACATACAGCAGAATGTGAATCTAGCCACATAAAGCTTTGTTTTCATTGCGTTTGTTTGAATGGTTTATATTTAATTGATGCATCTCGGTGTCTGTGTCTGAATGACTTTCAGTTCCCCAGTGTCTCAATCAGCCCAGCGCAGACACACAAACCGCAGGTGGGCTTCCTCACACTGTTATGCTGATGTAGCTTCCCTCTTCATCTCAAATGACCACCTGAGCTGAATGTGATAGATGTTTTTATCTGGGAGTTTATGCAGTCTTTGGCCTTTTCAGAGGCAGACTGTCCGTTTCCTCCGTATGCACCACATACAATTCACAAAGAGCAAAAGTTCGAAGTGGAATTCATATTTATTTAGTTTCTCCCCCCCACTCCCCTCCCCCCCAAATTAAGGATGGGCTCATACCTGAGCTCTAAGAAACTCTAAATATGAACTACGTAATGTAAAAGTGAAAGGGCACGGATGGTAGCTGCAGAGACATATGGCTGGTAAAAAAATTAGAATGCAGTAACACATTTTATATGTAACTACTCTTTTTAAAGATGGTCTTATTACAGAATACACAAGGGCATTTGTGTTAGTTACTGAGAGACATATGGCTGGTAAAAAAATAAATACATGCATTAACAGATTTTGTATGCAATTTCACTCTTTTTAAAATTGGTCTTAACCCAGTAAGTATGATATCTTCCCTTTATTCTTTTCAGAGCAGGGATCAGAGGGAAGGGAGATTCATTAATATACACATCAGCATTAACAGGCAGGGAATGCAATCATTAGTGTCATGGCTCAGGTGTTTTGTGAATGCAACTGTAGGATCAAATCATATCACACTAATGTAAATTGCAATGAAACTCTCTACCGGATTTTCCTATTATTTGAGTGTTAAACTTGTTTTGCCACAGATCTATGAAGGACACCGCCTAACTAACCTTCATTATCATCATCTTTGCTTTTTTTTCCCCCCCTTTTTTTAAAAAATCAATAATCAAGCTGTCATAGTCTATTTTCTGCAGGTTACTCTTTATGGTTCTGGTAGAGCAGATAGATACTTTACAAGTCAGAGCTGTAAAAAAGTGTTTGACAGAAGTATTAACTACTTGAGATTTTCTAGCAGAGCCACAGGTAATGATTCTACAGTGACTCAAAAAAACCCAAAGCAAAACAACCGATGGATAAAAATATTATGTCCTTATTAGTTTACAAAGAAAATAACATTCTGTAAACAGAATGGTAAGCCAATGTCCTTAACTGACTTCAGAGTGAAATCTCACAATTTTGTGCTTAGAAGGACACTGAGTATTTCAGGCTTACTATACTTTGTGTTTGGTTCTCTACTTGGGCTCCTGAAATTCTGAAGCCTTTTTTCATGACTACTAATCTGAGATCTGGACTGGAAGAACTCTGTACTGAGCTGAACCAAAATTTAATGCAGCTCAGAAAGCCTCAAAGAAACATAATTTTTTAGGAGTTTTTGACAGAAAGTATCCAAACAAGCTGGAAGGCTGTGTAACTGCCATCAGAGGTGATAAAAAAAGCACAATGACTTGGAAAGGACGCCAGACCATTTTATCTTCTATCATACTTCTGGCTGGGATCAACAGCAGGTAAAAGCATCATAATAAGAGAAGCACACACGACCTTCCCCATGCGCCCTTTCCTACTTTCAGCTCCATCTGGTTCTAGAACTGCTTGCAATGGCAGCAGTTTCTACATAGGCAGAAACGTTTCCCTTCCTTCCCATGCATGCTTGGAGGCTCTCCTTGTAGAATTTTCTTCATCCAGTTTTTTAAAATAATATCTCCAATGAATTTTTCTAAATACATTCAACTTTGTGTCATAATGGTTCAGAATTAACCCAAATGTAACTGACATTTTCATGTGCAAATCTACTGGATTTTCCTTTTTCTAAACATTATAACGCCTCACAAGAATGTGCTTTAGTATTTGTTTTGTGCAAACTTGACTGTAAAAAATGCAGAGAAAGTTTCTTCAATCAAGTAAGACTGAAAATTTAAGAATAAACCCGACAGACACATTCTTGAAAGCCTGCACACCATCACGGTGTACAGAAAGGTGCCTAAACTGAGAACCATTTCTCCTGCAAAATTTGATTGCCAGAGGTAATTTTGGTTTTTAAAAGAATTTGAGGTAGCCTCAAGCTCTCTGCACCCAATATTTGCTCTTATGAACTTACAGGATCATTATATGACTGGAAGTCACTGTGTCACATCAACTGCACACCTGACAAGTCCCTGCCTCGTTCTGATTCCTGGGTTATGTCTCCCCACAACAGGAGCCTTACCTTCCCCAGAAGAGCAGGTTCTCATTCCAGTTGCCCCAATTTATCAGAAAACATTATCAGCAGGAAGACTAGTGGAGATGCCTACAGTCCTTCACATCAAATCTTTACCCAAACAATTAAGTACACTTTAGGCCCAAAATACACAACTAAAGTGACCCAATAGCTATGCCATTCCCCTGGAGAGCAATAGACACAAATTCCATTCCCCATTCTACTGAATACTTAATGCAATATATAAAACATTCAGTGTGGTAAGGACAGAAGTGTCTACTTTTTTAATCCCAGTGAGGCTTAGACCTGAGGTAAGAACTGATCTGCTCAAGGCTGTGGAGACTAAAATACTTCATAGCACGTACAGAAGCAGAACTTCATATAAGAAATCCTAGAGAGTCGATGAAATCTTCAACATTAATAAGGATTATACAGAGGAGACCTATGTGATTTATAGCATGGAATTAAAGACATAAAAAAATTGATAGACAGTCCAGCATCACTGAAGGGGATTCTTTTCTGACAGCCGTCTGCCCAGAGAGATACATCAAGTCAATGCTATGGGCAAAAATGTTTGTGCACTGCCTGGGTGGGAACAAAACCAAGCATTAACACAAAAGTGCTGCAGAAGATTAGAAAGATGGGGAACATTCTAAGTCGTCTTTTGAAAACACAGTGGTGAGAAATATTAAGAGCACTAACTCTGTCACACAAAACACTTTGTATGAGCCTTTGTGGGTTGTGAAGTAACAGTTACATTAACAGAGGTAAAAGCAGTAAAGAAAAAAACTCCTAAGAGCAATGCCTGGAAATTCCCATCAAACAGATCTTGAGAGAGGGCTAACAAATGGTCTGCATTTATTTAGTGTCTCAGAGGAAGTCTAGAGGAATTTCAAGTTCACAGATACAGTGTCATTTACCAACGTTGTCTGTTGGGGGAAATTCTTGATCTCAAAACAGCTTTCATTTCAACCAACGATCACTGCAATAAAGCTCCAGCATACTGAATATATGCTGTCTCCAAGCAATTTTTCACACTCTAATCATTATGGAAGCTCCTTTTCAGTTCCTTCTGGACAGAGGCTGTGTTGATATTTAAATGATACTAATGCTGCAGAAAAAGACTGAAGACTTTACAACCTGATGTGCTGGTTTTTATTACTGAAGATTAGATACATACATGAAAATGATTCTTCACTTTTATTGCTCTTATCAATAAATTCATGACCAGCTGGACTAAGAAAACATATCCTCAGAATAAGAAGTGTATTCGTGAATTTTAAACAAGGTTGTTTTTCTTCAACTTTTAGTCTGCTTCCCTCAGAAGTGGGGTATTATCAGTTAATCTGTCAGCACTTCTTAACAATTCCCTGAATATATTGATGTATTTTAGGCAGATATGTCCGAGAAGTAGGAATCTTAAAGACACTTAAATTCTAAATGTTTCTTTAGGAGACTGCCTAAAGACAGTCATATTGAAATACCCAAATCAGGAAAAGGCTGCAATGTATACTCAGTATACGCTGGGTTGTTATATCAGCTCATACTAATGGTCATATGTAATTGGCTGCCCAGTTAGCAGACAAAGCTTGGAACCAGCTGGGCTACATATGACCTCGTGTAGTCATTGCAGATGGATCAAAATTTATCAGGGGAAAAGCTGGATGCCTCTCTGCTGAAGAGGGGGAGTAAGGACCATAAGTTACATCTCATAATTAACCAACTTTCACCATTTCCTATTACTTTTTTATTTTCTTCATGCTATTTTTCACCAGTAACTAGTAGTGCAGTTATTAAAAAGGGGAGGAAACATTTTAAGCTAAACTGACCTTAAACTAATTAAAATAATGTTTTTATTAATGCACGGGCTTAGGGGAAAAATGTATTTAAAATATAAAAAGTATTGTAGAGAAATCTTCAAAACTGTTGTAAAGATACTTCAATAGTAACAATAGCTTTAGGGAACACCACCCTGCCAGCTCAGGGAGATAATTTGTCTCTTCCGGAGAGAAGAGAGAAGGCTGGTCTGGTGTTGACAGCACTGGCCCCACTTTTCAGGAGGATTCAGTTCATGTACTGGAAAAGTAATTCAACTAGTTTTAAAAAGTCACTGTGTCTCTTCTCTCTAGCCAGGAGTTGTGCCCAACTCTGCATGTTTTGTGCAGTGAGAACCAGCTAATAATGCATCTTTGAAAACGATATAACATGGCAGAGCTCAGACCCCAGGAAGAACTGCTAGCATAAAACAAATAGTAAGTAATCATTTTTCTTTGCCTTTAATCAGAAAAGTCTGGTTCTGTATTAAATATGCATCCAAATATAAAATCTATTCTCAATTACACATCAAATCTTAGAAGAGGTTATTAATATGCATATGATATTGTTATAGTAATATTTTTGGGGTATAAATAATAGAAAAGCAATAATTCAGTGTATGCTGAAATTATGAAGGTACTTTTTAAAATCCTATTGAAAGGCAATACAAGTTTTTTGCAGCTGTCTGCCTGCCCCCACACAGCATGCTTGGGGCCATGTTCACAGTCTCCAGTCAATAGGTCATCTACAGCTGTTCTGTTGCTGTCAGATATTGCCTACTACTGCCTACGTAATTAATTTAATTGTGCTTTATTCTGTGTACACACGTTGAAAGCTTTGGCATTTTCTGCTCTTTCTGTCAAAGTTTATTTCAGAATTTAAAGCAGCTCTGAACTTGGAGTTATACAGCTCTTTGGCCTCCAGTCCAGGTGGCAGAAGTGTAGCACTGTTCAGTGGTGTACTGAACACCACTCCAGCACCTCCCTGAGTGTATGAACCACATCCTAAGTACATAAATTCTACTTAGTTTGTATTATCCTCTGGCCACTCTGGGGTGTATAAAAAGCAAGCAATACCGTAACAACATCTAAAGTAATCTCAGTGCTTGAATTTTGAAAATAAACCTTTTGCACAAGAAAAAGGCAAAGCTTATACGGGCGGAGCCTTTACATCAGCTCTGGCATCTTACGTGTGTGAGCATAAAGTTGGTTTGGAATGTATACATTCTGAAGAACCGAGCTGTAACTTGAAAAAGTGCCAAGGCTTTCTACCTCCTTAGGTCCCAGACATGGATCTGCTTTGTATTTAGCATAAATAAGGAAACAAATTACCATTAGGCTCACACTATGACCTGGTATACAGAGAAATTTCAAAACTATCCATAGAGGTACTAACCATTATTTAGGAGAAAGGCACTGCAGAATATGACTTAAAACAGGGCCAGGATTACCTAGTCATTTTCAAGATAACATTAAATAATAATAATAGTAGAGCCTTAAAGAATTTTTTACTTTAATGCAGGCAATCAATGGGTAACAACCAAACCAAGTAACTACCCAATAGATGAGATGTTTCTACAGTAAATATGCAAATAAAGAGGCAAGCATGACTTGTAAGTAATGGTTAAATGCAAAGCTTTTATGTATCCTGCCAAAGATAGGTAAAATGTGTTTTTGAATATGATGCTTCAAGAGTTTTTAACACAACATTCCATTTCACAACCTCCCAGCAAGATAGTACAATTAAAAGATGAATATAATAGAGTGCCTGGTGTATTGCTTTTTTTGGAAAATGAGCTGCTATCAAAGATCAAGGACAACACTGTCCTAGATGTGAATAAGTTATCACTTGTGTCCTCAGGATAATTCATTATTTGCTATTTATGGCAAAGAAGCAGACAGAAGAGAGTTCTGAGATATCCCATGTTAATAAGCAGTTAAACAAAACAAAACAAAAAAATTTAAAATTCCTTACTGGGTGATTAAAGCAATGCCCTTTTGTGCTGTTTAGTAGCATACTAAGTTGCTTCCAGGAGAGGGAAAAAGTGTTAAACTTTGCCAACTTTATAAGCAGGTTTGCTAATAAAGGTCAACGTAAGGCTAATCTGTATTTAATTATTTTAATCTCTTCATTGAAACTGACAACAAAGGGAGGATTTTTACCTTCTATAAAACACTTAGTAGAAGCTCATAAATAATTAATAATAATAATTAAAAAAAAAAGGTTGAGTTTACAAACTGTTACAGATGGGATAGAGAATGAA
The DNA here is from genome assembly GCA_022605575.1 of Laterallus jamaicensis coturniculus. NCBI lineage: Eukaryota > Metazoa > Chordata > Aves > Gruiformes > Rallidae > Laterallus > Laterallus jamaicensis. The sequence continues at coordinate 2,956,761 of JAKCOX010000057.1, forward strand.
AGAATAGAAATTACTTCTCTTGGCTCATTCAAATCAAGTAACAGAATTGTGCCAGTCATGCCAGAAATCACAGACCAAATACCAAAATCCCTGTATCTATTTGTGTTGACTCATGATGCCTCCAAATGCAAGACCTCTTCATCATAGGAAGTGATTTGGTGAAGAGGTGCACATACCTTTCTTTTTCTTCTGTCTACAGGGTGATGACATGGTTCCTGTGGCATTACTAGTGATTCAATACTGTGCCCTATTTTCACTGAAATTCTGGTGTCACTAGGTCTCTGAAGGAAATGGGACTTGTCTTCATTATCCCTTGCAAATAACAAACATCTATTCTGTAACTCACACTGGACCAAGGATATTGTTTTGTAAGATAGGAAGCCTATCACAGTGTTTCTGCAAGTAATACTGCTGCCTTTTCTCACATTCATCTCATGCTCAGGCAAATTCAGGGGTGGCTGGACACAACTCCTTTTCTAGGTGGGGAACAATGGGAATAATACATAGGTCTGCCTTTTGGGGTGATTAGAAATAACTATAGGAATATCTTCAAAAAGTCAACCTTTTTTTTTTTAATTATCCAGCTTTATATCAGCACTGATTTTGGATTGAGATGTAAAGTGGAAACTTCTGTTTCAGAGTTGATACTGCTTCTGAATTACAAGCAGTTACAGTAGGTATTCTGAAGCAGTCCTGGACGTAGTGGCAGAGAAAATACTGCAGTATTAGATTTCTGTAGCAATCAATGGGAAAGCACTGGCAGAATCTACCCTAAGGTAGTTTACTTACCTAGCATAATAATTAAAACTGCATTTTTAAAGCACTAACATAGGACAATGCTTTCTGGAACTATAAAATGACTGCAATCAGTACACTTAATTAACCCTCTCCCATTTCCCCAAAGAATTTTTCATGTTGTTTTTGCTCCATCTTTTGTTCTCATTAAGTGTTGTCCTGACCTTTCAGTCTGTAAAAAAAAAAAAAAATCAACAAAAGGCATTTCCTTTTTTATTAAAAGATTGATTGCAGGAGTTCTGGGACCACAATGAAAAGGAGAAATAATCTATGCTCAAAACACATCATGTTTGTTAGACAGCCAGTGACATTTGGCCCAATAGTAATTGCTGTACATACCTGGTTTTCAGATGCAACAAAGCAAAATAAGGCAAAGAAACATTAATAAATAAATGACACTATAAACCAGAAAGAAATGCATTCACTGTGAGGGAAAATTCTCAATAATTCTATTTAGACATGAACATACAGCTAGAAGAAGCTACTAAGATAAAGATTAAAGGTAGCTATTATAGTCCTGCTCGAGAAGACAGGCAAACATGTTTAAATATGTATAGGAGCATGGAGACCAATATACCTAAAGTTGAATAAATTTTCAGTGCAACAGCACCTTGCCTCTAATGGCACACAGCTCTACACAAGGCTGGTAACCTCATCTGTTGGGACATCAGCTGATCAAATTAGAAGATTCCAAAACTTTCTCTACCCAAGTTTCTGAAAATAATATAAACAGGTATGGAAAAATAATAAAAAACCCACAGAATTCGAATCATCATGAATTTACCCAACTGCTACAAAATTAGTCTTTTTTGATCTTTCAAGTGTTTATTTATATCGGGACTTGCCCAGAAATGATCCATTAGAAACCTGATTTGAATCTTATTTGTGATACATTCCTGTCATGTTACTTCAACAGATCTACATATATGTACAAAACCTGAAAACCACCAACCCAATGTCATTATTATAATAGGTTATGACCAGCTGCTGTTGAGGGTCAGAGCACTTGAGTAACACAGCATTAGGCCATGGTTTTATTCCATATTGTTATACATTTATTCCTGAAGGTGTAAGATATCATACAATTGTCTCTAATCATAAAAAAGATGGAAAAGAAAAAAGTAAGGAAGTGGCCCATAATGTAGCTATCCTTGCTTTAATTCTCTTCATTAATCTACCTTATTGGTTGTGACATGCACTTGTTCTACCCAGTGAAGGTTTAATAGCCCTGTTTCTTTAACCATCATCCATACACAAGCCTGTCGATCAATGACAATTATTACTTAATGAACATGTAATGATGGGTAAGCCCAGGGAGAAGGGAGCAAATAAATCACTCATTATAGTCTTGATTGCAAGCTAGCACTGTCTCTTGTCAAAGTGATATGTTGTGCAGGTTTGTTTAGCCAACAACTTCAGGAGCAATCAGCACGATCGGGTGCTTCAAAGTGCTGGAAATCTTCAATGGCCTAAAGTATATTCAGCTTCAAAAGAAGAGGCACACAGAAGGGTTTTCACCCTAATTGAAAACTCTCTTCTGACTAGTTTTGTTTTTTTTTTAAACAAAACCACCTCAGAGATGTTTGTTTCTTACTGTTTTTTTCTTATCTGTGTTTTGGGGCTTTTTTCTTAGTATGATCAAAGTCACATTCTTACTCCAGTTCAAATAACAAAACCATTCCAGAAGCTGCAGTGTTCAATCCAGTGACTACACATTATTTAAATAGTGCTTGATGCTCATGGAACATTAGACAGACTATGGAACTAGAGTGCTATGTTCACAAACCTGAGACAGCACAGTAAGTCTATTGGACCAGTATTGTGCCAGTAAAACTGGTTACACATTTTAAAAAAAAAAAGAGGCAGGCATTTGTTTTTGTGATTTTAATTCCTGCTTATTAAGGTCTGAAGGTTAATGCTCAAACATTGTGTATCTTAGTAGCAGGCACTAAAAGCTCTGGTCTGGCTTTCACATCAATTTCTCATTTTTCTGGTACTTAGACAACTGTACCAAAGTTACAATGTTGTGAGTAAGAAATCAACATCTAACTGGTAATTCATGATCACATATTTCTGGGAACAAATATTTCTGGATATGTGCAGGAGCACAGTGAGGCAAATTCTATGGATTCCTCCCGATCTCCCCCTTCACATTTTGATGCAATGTGACACCAAATGTCCTCATTCTTAAACTGATGTTTGGGCTTTGTCAAGTAACAGAGTTACAACACCAAGACTGAAGTTATTCAGAACTTTAAAATAGGGCATCATCATTTCCATGGGTTGGAAACAGGTTATCAGCATGGGAAAAAGTCTAAATTCATTTCTAATGTGAAATGCTTTCAAGAAATAACACTTTCTAGCCTAAATACCTATAGTTTAGCAAAATGTTTCTTTCTAAGGAAAGACTGTTCCACAAGACAGTTTCTGTACAGTTCTCGGAATTTTTCATGTTAACAATCCTTGATTTGCAAAACAACCTTTCTAAAATGTACAAGGATCCTCAGCTTTCCTTAAGATTCAGTTTACTCATGTTCTAAAAAATAATTTTCAGAAGAATATAAAGCTTGTAGAAACCTCCTGAGCAAACTTTACCAATACGAATCTAGTAAAAAAAGGCAGGAAAAGGGTTCCTTCCTCATGTAAGGCTTATTTTCTGTGTTATGTATTCATTTATTTACTTTCAATCTTGAAATAAATATTTATATAAAATTTAAGAGGACATTTTGACTATCCAAAATTTCCTTCTAATCCAAAGTACCATTTGCCAAACATAAAGGACTCAGGCATTCAAAGAGCAGGTTATCTGTAAAGCACTGCAAAACCCCCACTTCGTGTTTTCAAACATATCATTAAAGGAGCTGCTTTTCTGGGAGGAAAAAAAAAAATGACAAGGAAAAAAAAATAAAAGAAAAGAACCCCCCACAGATTTCAAAAGCTTTTTTTTTTTTTTAAAGGCAGAAAAGTAAGGAGGAGGAGGAAAAAAAAAGAAAGAAAAAGAAAAAAGGAACTGTTTCAAGCTAAAGCAGGTAACTGTTCTAGGGCATTGCCATGTTGGAAAAGAATTTAAATACTTAATTGTAATTCCTATCCACAGAAAAACTCATAATCATTCTTATCTCATAAAATATCTTGTCAAACATGAAAAAGGCTTAGAGCCTGTTTCAGCAATATCTGGGTAAGAATCATAAGCAGAAACAGTTTAATTACCTTTTCCAATATTGTCAACTAAAATATTTCTTCTCATGAAAATTAACTTCATGTTGTATTTATTAATTTCTATTTTATGTGGGTTTAGGTTTGTTGTTTGGGGTCAGGCAGGTAAAGACTAATCTCAAAAGCGATCAGAACAACACAGGGCAGTTTAAAAGTTGAGGCATTCCTTTTCTGAACAGCCTTTCTAGCTCGTACTAAGTCAAAGAAACCCATTTTAATTCAGTGTTACACAGCCAGGAAGCCTGAAAGATGGCATGGGCATCTCATAACTAATGGTCCTGGCTTCATAAACTATAAGCATCAATGGAAAACAGTGGACTCCTTAAAAGTCGTGCCACAGCATTGGCTACATCATCTTTGATGACACCTAACAACAAAATTGGAAGTGAATTTGACAGCTGGTGTTTACCATACCAGAAAACAGCTACAAGCACAAGTGTATGGATCTTATACTAACACAGAGAAGCAAGAAAAGCATTCCACCTTCAAGGCAGTCACTGAGGTTGTAAACGAGCTCCTGAGTCAGTTCTAGCTGCAAATGCTAGTATTAAGAACAGAAACCAAGCATTTATCAGTTAAGAACCAGGATGCCATATCATTCTTTTATTTCAAACTACAGAGTACCTTAATTTCTTTTTGTTTTCTAAATGAGCAAAACCAAACAAAATTAGGATTAAGGAATGTGTCTAGTAGCTCACAACCCAATGTAAAAACATGCAAATATACTAGCGACTACCAGAAATATTGCCAGTTATCAAAATTTGGAAGGCAATTCTCAAAGCTATGCGCAATATTTAAAAATAATAATTATATATATATATAAAAAATAAAATCCTTCTCTCAGATCTCAAGGCTGATTCAGACTTTGATAGTCAGGCTTTGTCTGAATACACTGGATGCCCACTGACAATCTGCATTTCTGAGGGACAGTAAGCACTCGCTGCTGAGAAAAGACAGAAGTGTAGCATTAAAAGTCTGTTGTTTCTTCTTATTTGAAGTTTGAAGCCAGTGGTGTTGGGAGTAGCAAAAGGAACAAAGTAGTGACACTTTTGTCTGTCAGATGTTGATACTTTACTCCTCACAAGTAGTGGCAGTTTTTTCTGCTAATATCCCAGCTGACCTTACTGGAATTACTGTCTCAGAGAATCACACAGAATCACTAGGTTGGAAAAGACTTTTCAAATCATCGAGTCCAACCATACCAAGAAGTGCCAAATGAGTAAAATGTATTACATTAAGCATGCAGATCTTTGACAGCTTTTAAAGAAGAGCATCTGGCTATTATGAAATACCATTTATAGTATTTATTGCCATTCATATTTTTTCCACTTATTTTTAATATTTCGTTTCCTTTACCTAAGTATGTTGTTTGAGAGTGTATAAAGATGTCACAGGATTTGTCATGCCCTTTTGAGTCCTTCCTGGGTTTACAAAAGGAAGCAAGCAAACAAAAAAACTTAAATCTTTAAATAGTCAAGGACAAAGAAGATAGGCCATGTATTAACAGAGCTGTCTCAAATCAAGACAGGGCACTAAAAATGCCAGCCAGTAACATATGCCACATGGCGCTCTACTATATAAATCCTTACCCCTGCTATGTTCCTTTCCTATTGGATGCAGAAGTATTAGCTGTAATTTGTCACTGTGGTATGTCAAGGAAGGAAGGTTTGCTCTTAAAATGCCACTTGGAGAGTAAACAGCAGCCTGCAGAGCAGGATTTGTTTATATCACTTTGGTACGATGAATAACACACTTAGAAAGATATATTGAATATGAAACATGGAAGTGTAAAAGTTGTGACTTGTGTTAAATATTCGCTGCCATTTCTGCCAGCACGACTAGATGAGGCTCATGTATTTCAGGCAAAGCCAATCTAGGTCTTTACTATATATCCCAAGTAAAACCTTCTGCACATAACTTGTCATGTTCTCGTTTTTCTTCACTTTCCTCTCATCTAATATTTCTGTCCACTACCTAAGAGCCACCACATCTCATCTAAAAACTGGCTGCATTTCAATGATAAGAGAAGTGATTGCTGCTCCATACATATGTATTTATACGCATGCGTATGGATGCACACACTGCAAGGTCTGAGGCACTACACACCACCAAAGAAGAGAATCCTGCATGGATGATGAGCTACATTAACACAGTCTGCTCTCCACCCACACACAATACAAAAGAAAGCCCCCAATCACAGTTAGTTAGGCTGCCTGTAACCAACAGGAGAACGTAAATATTCAAAATACACATTTTTTTCCCTCTAAGAAAGAAAAAAACCTAAATAATACTAATTAAAAAAATCACACAATGTATCTTCTAGTGCATTGTACAGGTACCTTGGAATTTAACTGGAGACATCTCTGGATGCACTAGAGTAGAATAAGCTCCCCTAACGATGCAGTAAAACTACAGCTGTACCACACCATAGTCAACAATTACTAGCATCTAAAGATAAAAGGGAATTTACTGTAGACTCATACATATGTGAGGAAATGCTACTTAAACCACAGAAACATAACAGCATTGCTGACTTTACATACCTCTCTGTGACATTCACACACCATTACAGTCCCACAGGGCGGTAAGCAAGAGCAGCTGCTTCCCCACCCACCATAAGGTAACTGCTTCTGAAGGACACAAAACCTCTGGGCACACCCTCTGACCCAGGTCTCCTATCACGTGGAGAGAGGTAGCAGCCAGCTCTCCTTCCTGTGCAGCCAATGGGACTGTTTCATGGCAGAAAAAAGTCTGTGGGTTCAAGTCACAAATTTGGCCAAACTTGGGTCTTCTCCCAGATGCAGCTGAAACCTTTAGTCATAGGTTCAGAGACAGCCTTGTTCTTTAAAGTTTTTCCTGCCTCTACCACAGCTGTGTGATTGCCCCTGAAGTGTTCTTTAATGTAAGTTATCCATGGACACAAAGGATCCTGCTATGCAGAATGCTAGCAAAGCTTTTTCAAACCAGTGTTGCCAATTCAGTTGTTTACATTTGCTGTAAAATTCAATCTGCAGCTCAAGGGCAGTAATTTGTACATTATACTAAGGTACTCAATTCACAAAGCTCATGGGACAATTATGTTGCTGATAGCAGAAAGCCAGGGGAAGAAAAATGAGGGATACAATATAGTAACAGAAGAAAGCATTTTAAACACTATAAAATGCATTGCATAACATGTTACCCTATAAAACAACAGCTCTGACTTCTCCTTGATCGTTTCCTCTGCTGAAGCAGGTTGTGAGTAGTTGCTGTTATATTCTGCACACCCCTGCACCACGGAGCAGCCCTTCCCTTCCAGGCTGGGGTGTTGAGCAATACTTATAAATTACATGAAAATATCTGCAGTGCACTGAAATACTATTATTGGTAAGAAAGTATCTAAATACTACTGTAACTAAGAGTTATTACCTTATCTAATGTAAATTGGATTTAACTGGGCTTTATAGTGCCTGAAAAACAGCTGCAGATTTTGTTTCAAATTTTGTCTACCTGCAAGAATTATCTTTAGCAAGTCATTTGGCAAAGACTAATTGTGCTCATTTACATTATACAAGAGCAAAACCCAAATACAATCTAATTTAAGATGTATGCTGTGTATACTGTAACACAAAACATCTCAGATACATTTAATTCATTAATGGGATTTAAATGTTCAGCTTTTAGAGCCACTGGTTAGCGCTCAGCGAAGGAAACGGTAGCACGCAAAGCCAAGGAGCAGCTCGTTTTGCAACATTATTTTGCTAATATGTCTTGCAGAAGATTGATTGCATGCCTTGCTTCTTCCAAGCAACAAATATAAACCTAGTCCCAAACCCAGAAAGGGCCTGTCCAATGTAAATGTAGTTCACAGGTTAAATTCTAAGGTCTAAGTGTACCGCTGCTGTTCTCAGACAAGTTTATTATTTTATTATACTTTCTATTGATTGCCATCATCACCCTATTGACTGGCTGTGTACAGTGTATGAGACAGTTCAGAAGAATCAATAAAGCTGTGGGTAAACTGTGAGGATCTCGGTAGGGAACAGGATGAATCGCCTAATGATGCCTACAAAAATACTTTTCTTTTGTTTCCCACTTAGAAATAAATAAATAACAGGAGAAAAGCAGGCGCAGATGCCTTCTGTAAACTTACCTGTACCACATTAGAAGGATATGTTTGACAATTCATCCTTTCACGAAGCAAAAGCAGTTCAGAAACTTAGATTGAAATACATTAATGGTTCCGTATAGCTTTGCATCCTTAGCATGCTTGGGTGCTATGGTCAGAGAAGGGACCCCTTCTCCAAAAATACAACTCAATCCTGTCAGGGATCCAGAGGAAGCCACAGCTTCTCTGGGCACTCTGTGCCAGGGCCTCACCATCGTCACAGGGAAGAATTTCTTCCTAATATCTAATCTAAATCTCCCCTCCTTCAGCTTAAACATCATCTGAAACACTGTTTTCAAATATAAAGTCTACCATGAGACTGTAGTATGAATAAGAATATATCCCATATTAATCATCCATAATGCTGTAGCTCATTCTTACGACAAAGATTTTAATGTGAACAGAAAAGAAATGCAATTAAATCATTATTATAACTGCTCTAATTAAGATAGGTCCCTTTTTTTTGAGAGGGCTAAACGTCTAAGCTTTAAGAATTATTTTTTTTTTTAGTATAAACCTGAAAAAAAAAAATCCAGTTATCAATTAATTTTACAGTTTCTGGATTTATCCTACAAATATGAAAATTACCCAAATGCTCCTGTGTCAAATGTTTAGCTTTTTCTTTCCTTTCTTGTTATGATGCAACATAAACATTGAAGAAGTGTTTCCTAAATACAGACATGTCCCACAGTGGGGCTCAGACTGCTGATTCCTAAGCCACACACTGAAACCATGTCCAGAAGGGATCCGGCTGTAAATCACTCCATTACAAACCTCGGATTCCTTCCAAAGGAGCTGAGCTCCTGCCTGGGTGCTCTCAGCCCCTCCAATCTGGGCAAAGGAATTAGTTATGTTGCAGTTCAAGCGTGCAGTCTGAACCCACCGTGGCACCACATAATAGTATTTTATAGCCTCAGACAAATGTATCCAAATGAAAGATTTAACAGCCTTCATCACCTGACAGAATCACCAAGTTCTTTTCCATTCACTCATGTGCCCAGGTCAAGTCACACCTACTGATTTAGTATAATGCACCCAGGAGGGAGAGCACGTCCCACAAAGAGGAGACCAGAGTGTCAGGCAGCATGAGGAGTCCTGATCAGCAGAATGTCATCTGTAGGCTCCTAAAATCAAACCGAAACACCAAGAAGTTTTTATCATAATTCAACCCACAGTCCCAGCTTAAAATAGAAACTAATTCTGGGTGATATAAAATATTTTACCTTTAAAAGTTCTATTAATAGCATTCAATGATACATGCCTTTTTAAAATATAGCACACAGCTCAATTTTTGATGAAGACTGAGACTTCTCTATGAGAAATTACATCATTATTCCTTCTGATTAAATAAAACAATCTATTTTTCATTTTTTTAAATAAATAAGTATGAAAATACACTAATGAGGCACATGTAATAAGGAAGACTATGAACATCAACCGCTCATGGAAGTCCATTGAACTTTAGCTGCAATTCCACCAGCGTGGCTACTGCACTGCAGTGGCAATCGAGAACTACTAGTGGTGCAGATTCTTCCCTACAAACAAGCAGAGTATCAGAGTTTCCATTCACATTTTTAACACTACAGTTCCATTTGCTACTTAGAAGAAAATTACCACACAGCTCTGCATTTATCATTTCATGGTGTTCTTCACATTTTTGATTCAGCATTTATGAGCTTGCTTTTAGCTAGGAGTTTATTATTATCCATTTATAGGAAGCCAACAAAATAGTAAATTATGTATTTGAAAGCCCTGCTGGCTGACATTTTTAAAGTTCATTGGACTTTTTTTTCTTTTTTTACAGAGTAGAAATTTGTTGCAAACACTCAAGATCTGATAACTGATTCCCATTTAGATGTCATTGAGATGTAAGTGCAATGTATTTTCATTAATATTTCATTGTGAAAGTGTTCCTTGCTTTGACATTGCCATCTTGTAGTTATTTGTCCTACATCTAAAGAGCAACTTGTAATCAGATAGGTATATTGGACTTCATTATCTGTCACCACACATTCTTACCATAGGGAATGTTATTAAGTTATAATTGCTTCTGGTTTATCCCTTACGGGAAGATGAAGACCAATATATAACAATATATGGACTCATTAAAGAACAAAAAAGAGGTTCACAATGAGCATAAAACTGTCAAATACATCAAGGTTCTGGATTCAGAAATTTTATTTCTGCTAAATACAACCCATGTTTAACTAATAAATGAAGATGAGCTACATTTTAAGCTAACTGAATAGTTTGTGATTAATTGGTGATTATATGTCAAAACACTAAGGGCTTTTTTAAAAACTAAATGTGAAAACAGGAGATGAATGTTAATTAAATATGCACAAGTTAATGTCTTTTTCAAAAGAACCCAAAAAGTTCTTGTCGTTGATTTTGAATCAACCTCACTATAAAAAAAAGAAAAAAAGGAAAATAAACAGCAGTACCAGGTATTTCAGGTGAGATTAATTCAATATGTAATACAACAATTGTGTAAACTAAAAGCTTCTAAACTGTTGCAGTAATTAGAGTATAACTTGTAGGTGCAGATGTAGTATTGTATTTTTTTCCTATCCTCCATAAAACAAAGTTTCACTCTGTGTTACACTGATGCAAATTAAAGACATAATCCAAAGTTCATTCAACAAGATTCTCACTTTTAAAAAAAACTGAAATGGAAAGGAATACTTGAGAAGGCTTATCAGTAAAAAGTTTCTATTTATCTACCATTAGAACCTCAGGTACAAAGAGTCTCTCATAATTCATCATATATAGGGCTGATACTGTTCATTAAAGCTCCCAGTCAGATAGCAATTTGGTAGCAGTTGAAGGAAATTTTGAAGCACACACTGACACTGCACCTTGGCCACATTTTCCATTTCCATATTCGAGGTGATCTGTAGCTCATGTTCCTGTTGCAGGAGCCAAGGAGGAGACCAGGTGAGTCCACAGCAGCATTCTCCCACTGTAAGCAATGCAGAGCAGAAGATCAGGGTTGTCAGGTGTGATATAGGTTTCCATCATGCCCTTCTTTTCCCTTCCTGCATCCACTGAGGTGGCTCCCTCTGTGGAAAAGAAGCAGATGTCATAAAGCAAGTTGTGCTGATGTTTCACCATCAGGAAAATTTCAATTTGCCATACAAATCCCGAAATGTTCCTGTAAGGCTTCCTCACATCTTCACAGAGGTATCCAGCCATTATCAGATTGTATTATCCCTCCACTTTACGACGTGCTATGGATTTTTTTTGTATTAGCAATTACTAACTGTGTTGTGGAAGTTACTGAGGGAACAGCTGCAGAATTTGGATCCTGGGTGGGAATGAATTGGTGCATCCAGCACAGGGGGAGGAATAAAAAGGGTGTGGGGACTCTGGAAAGTTCCTGCTGAAAGGACAACACTAAAATCATTTCAGTTGCTACCTTGCAATTTTAGTCCCAAGCCCAAGCTTAGCTCCTCTCAAGTAGTGCTCTACATGGCCTGCAGGCTCCAACTACTCCCACACAGAGGCAACATTTTCTCTTACTGATTTTTCCACCCCCTAAGGACCTGTCCTAGCTGCTGCACAGATAGGGGGTGAGGCACAAGGCTGGATGGCCCTTGTAATGCAGCTCTTCTTACTCAGAGGCAGACAGGAAACATCTTGTCAATTATGCCGTTCTTATTACTGTAGCACATTTGTACACACTGGGGCTCATATGGTAAATGCCCCACAGTACTTGCAGGGTGACAGTCTGTGGCACACAGAAAGGCCACACCAGTGGTAAGTATGCTGGGGAAGTGAATAGCAAATAGAGTCGAAAAAAATTACCGTGTTTCACTTCATTACTTTCTAATAATGGTATTGGGCTGCAATCACCATGAAGGCCAAGTTTTACCTTTACCAGCTTAAATCACAATCCACTCCATTGAAATGAGTGACACAATCAATACTGAAGCAGAGTCAGCATGAATGAAATAATGATCATATTCACAGAGTCTGGAGCCGAGGTTTGACGGCTCGCAGAAGCATACCCTCTTCATTTTACCACTATGCCTTGAAGGAAGGACTATGACAAGCAGTTGGAGTACCCAGTGCTTTGTCCAGTCACCAATACCCAACATACGTAATTACAGTCCAAATGGTGCCTACAGAGTCAGTGGAATCACATCCATACTTAATTACTATTTTCTGTAATGACTGTGAAGCTTCTTTTATTTACTTTCTGGGAACCGTATGCTTCACTGTCATCCCTTTAATTTTATATTTGGTTATATGTTTGTCTAAGATACAAGGGATGAAAAATCCTCTCTCTTAAAGAGATCTAAGAAAAGATTATAAAGGACTATAATATATATATAATATTACAAAGATATTAAAAACATTAAGAATTATTTTTTAAAAAATATTTTACAAATATTCTGTATTTCCAAGTACACTGCCTTTACTATACCTCTGTTCTTCCTTTTCCTTTTACTGAGGTTCTGATTTTGATAGGAAAATGCCCCAGGAAGGACCAAAGAGTCTCAGCTTTTTATCAGGTTATTTTCTGCATCCACCAGAAATGCCCATCAAATGTTTTTCAAAAGGTGCAAAGTCCTTTGAACTGCTGATTGTACAGCAGGTGGTTAACTCCATCTCACGCTCCTTATTGGTACCATTCACTCTTTTGTCCGGCTCAGTACAGAAAAGGAGAAAGCAGATCCAAGGTCCTGCTTTGAACAATTTCTAATATCAGTTTTCAGCCATTCTAGATAACACTTTTTTTTTTCCTCTGGGAAGGGACAGCACCAGTCAATGATTCAGCTGGAGCTGAGCCACCTTCATAATTATAAGACATAACATCTCATAACAGCCGGCATTTCAGTGTAGCGAAACCCCAATTCTAGCATTCTGGAATGTTTCCTCGGAAATTAAGAATACTTCTGGGATCAGTTTATTAAATTTGTCCCACATAGACTCTGACCTTTCAAAACATAGAAAAGATCATGTGGCAACCCACTCCAAGGAGTGATTTTTATTTTGGCTCTGACCTCTCCCTCTGACCTTGGGAGAAACACTTTCTATATACACAGCAGAGTGACTGTTTCTTTTGTCCTCTGAAACGGGAGAAACAATCAGTTTTGAATATTCATTCAGTTCTCTTTAATTATATATGCAAAGCACACTATTGCATGAGGATTCTATAACTCTTGATCACTTAACTTATAGGTCAGTAGAAAACATCCATAATTGAGATCAAATTTCAATCTTTGCAAGCCCAGAGAACATAACTTCTGGCACTGACTTGTATTGAAAAAGGGGCAATAGGAGATGCAATTGTTCATTTATAGCGCAGTAATTATGCATGGACCTCTTTCACTGGAATTTTACATTTATAACTTCTGCTTTCCTTACCTTTAAATGTATTGATTTTATCAAGTATTAAAAATGGACCTGACAGGCCGCTACGCTTAGGGATATTTGAATTCCTGGTAATGGTTAAATTTTAATTATTGGAATTGGAATTATCTTTCACAAATCTCTCATGTTTTTGGAAAGTCTGGCTTGATCTGTTTCCAGCAACGAAGATGAGAATAGTAACACTGAACTGATAATATGACTTCTTTCAGGACCATACGCAAGGTGTTCCCTTGGCCCTTGCTTTGAAACAGAATCAGAAATTTCACAGGATGAATTGTGGCGCTATGAAAGAGATTCCTGAATTTGGCCTTATGAGAAGACATTAAAATTTGACATAGTTTTAAACCTCTCAAAATCACCATTTGTGCACAGTTGGTAATCTTTCCTGTGGAGTTTCCTGATAACATTTCAAGCACTCTGTCTACACTGAGCATGACCCAGAAAGCCAGATTTCCTCCACACTCACAGGCCCGTGAAATACGCAAGGCAGAAGATAAACAGGCACACACATATACCAAGGTAGTCACGTATATAAATCCTGAGCTTCTTGAAATTATTTTAGAAAAACACGCGTATTAATGAATAATTTCCGCAGCAAAAAGTAAGGCCTAGGAAGATCAACAAAGCATGCAGGTTGCTTTGGTGTAAGAACTGAAAAGGAGTTGCAGAATCACAAGATGGGATCAGAAATGACAACTTATTGCAGATATCAGAACCTGCCAACAAGTAAAATATTGCACCACCAGTCATATTTCAGTTGCTACCAATTTATTTGGAAAGCCTTGGCCATGAGAAAGATTGAGCTATGTGTGTGCTGGATTTTTGAGGCCGGAGGCTCTGTCATTTCAGTGGCAACAATCCAGCATAGGTTTAACTAGGTAGTGCAAATCAAACTCATCTCTTGTAATATGACATTACGTATCATCTCATAATATTCCTTGACAATGAGATCATGTTCCACTGTAGAGGAGAGATGAAGGCAACCATGCCCTGACTAGGTGTAGGTAGAGCATGTGGGATTTGAGTACTGCAAGTTAGGAGGCTCAGGCTGCTCCGGGCTGTATCACCCCTTGGGCTCTGTTCATCGTACAGGACCCTGAAATATTTGAATTTCTGTACTTCCTATTCCAGGCTTTGATCATTCACCTTCATTCCCATGTTCATCTCATTCTACTTTTCAGGCGGCTCATTTGCTGAAATAAGTAACAGCTAAATAGTTCAATATTTTGTACTTCTATCTGAATCACTGACACAATATACGCAGGTCTTTAAAAAAAACCTTCTTGTATTTTTAGCAGGCAAAATTAGATCAGGTAGAGATTTTGAAATTTAAGAGCAGATCTAAGGCAACCCTCTTGGCAGGTCAGTAGTATATTTAATAAATAAAGTAAGCCCATCTTCTGCTCAACCTTCTACTCACAGTGTCTAAAATCAGTACACAGTTTGAAGAGTAAATCTTACATGTTTTAATCCCAGAAATAGAAGCTACTAATTTTTAATAGTTAAATGTGTAAAATGTGGGAAATGACACTGTAAGTCAGTTGCACATACCTTCTTACCAGCCTTTCAAGTGTGCATGGGGCAGAGGTTTCTCTGATTTTTCACTGACTGCAGCTTGCATTCCATTCTGCCAGTGCGTTAGCAATGGGGATACAGGAAACTGGAAAGTTGTTATACCATAAGCATACTTTTTGGAAGCTTGGCTTAATACAGTGTGTCCACAGAAGACACAAAAAGTGAGTGTGAGAATGAAATGATCCAGCACATGCAGAGAAACGTATCCTTTGCTCATCCCAACAGAAGCCTTTTGCGTCTGCTAAGGTGTACACGGACAGAATGCAAGCATGAGAAAAGAACTGGAAAGGAGCCGTTGAAGGGTGAAGATCAGTAAAATTCACCTATTTTTATCGCATCTGCTTCTTTGCCACCAGAATTTATGGAGGACTTTGAGTCACACCATCCATCAAGACAAACGCTGAAAAGCAGAGGATGGAACTATGCTGGAAACAGTAACATTCAAGCACATCACACGGATTCTTTTGGCACACAGCTATTTTTGCTATTCCTTTATAATGATAATAATCTGCAGCTCCTTATTCCCATGTCTTCAAAGCCTGATTTTTAAAGGCTCCTTAATGCGGCATTCTGTTACACAAATACATACAGACCCACCCGTCTTTCATTGCATCTAACACAGCCGAAAGGTTAAAATCACATGCATGCTAGCAGCCCACAAAGAACCTTATTAATATAGGTGAGTGTTCCTATATATCTATATATACAGCTATGCAGTATATACCTTGACTTGACAGGGTTGTTGCTGACCAGTTCAGGCATTGCTTGGCAATACTGCAAGGGTCAGCTTGCATTTTTCCTTATAAAACCTGTCATACTAATCGCCACACAGACTGCAGACTGAAGCAAGCACACAGCCCTGATTACTGAATTGCTGGTGATAAGGAATCAGACGTTTGTTTGATGGATAAATCCAAATGCACTGGGAAAATGCACCCTGTGAGCACATTTCATTTGACTGTTTCCATCATACTCAGTGTCTTTTAATTAGAGGATGCCTAACGGACAAAGCAATGTTTGCTGGAGCTGACAGAGAAAGCTTTACCTAATATAAAATACTACATCACCTAATATTAGTGAAAATCAAACATCCAAGTCTCTACAATCAGCTTGTCAGAAGATGGAACCACGACTGCCACAACCTCCACTTCAAGGAGAGGAGGAGGATGGGAGTGCTAATTCCTGGCCCCCCACTGCTTCTACTACTGCCATTGTGACACTCCACACGTGGAGTGACCAGTTTGGTTAAGTTAAACCTTGGCTCCACCCCACTTACGTGCAAGACTGGACAGCAATGCTCTTTGAGGCAGTAAGAAGTCCAACTTAATACTAGGTTAACCGAAATTCTTAACTGGCACTACATGAAAATGTGGGCAAGCGCTTCTCTCCAAAACAAATGCAAATACAGTAATGTGATAGAAGATTTTAGACCTGCTGAGTAACAGCAGAAATAGATACCAGTATGACTTAGGAAGAAGCACGCACAAAACCCACTATCACAAAACTTCAGGTAAGGTTAGTAACACCACCAGATAAGTAACTATTTAACTGTCCTCTTTGTAAAAGGATGAAGCGTGTAGCTAAACATGTTAGGGAGCTATTGCTGAAGGTTAGCTAACAAATGAGAGAGACCAATGGGAGTAAATATAAGGAATGGTTTGTTATTACCAAAAAAACCCCAAAACAAAAAAAAAACCCTGAAGGAAAGCAAATGGAGGAGCACACAGCTGCTGCTGGACTTGTCATGCAGAGATCTCATGCGCATATAATTAGTCAAGAAAAGACAAGGAGAATATATTGGGTTTTAGCAAAGCTGTTTGGTATCTAGTTTGATCCATGAGCATGGAAAATGACACAATGATAAAAAGGGCCATCTTCTCATCTCTCTAATACATATTGTTATTGAACAGCTTTATTTCCAATGACTGGACTCTGAAGTGCAGCAGAGTAGGCACCACTTTCTACACTGTTAGACTTCAAATCAAAATTAAAAGCCCCGGTTTTAATCCACTAACTGCTATAAGTTTCTTAAATCTATGTTCACAGTCTCAATGCTCACACACTGAGAAGCAGATACATAAACTTCCAACTTAGAAGCTATTTATGCAGCTTGGAATCAACATGTCAAGAAAAACAGCATGTAGGATATATAGATAGATATATATATATATATACACGTGGCTCGTATAGCCCTCTCTATTTTTCTCTGTTCCACAGTAAGTATCCCATGAATAATACTACCTTAACTTTATTAATTTATTGGGTGGTGGGGGGTAGAACAAATTCAATTGTTCTATTAGTTATGTAAGGACTGTTTTTCTTTGGGTTTCTTGCTCCTGCTGTAACACTCTCATTCCATACTCTCCCCTTACCACAAGAAAATGGTAGGTCACCCAGCTCCATGAATATGCCCACCCACAGCTTCATGCTTCAAACTCACACCTTCATAGGTCATAAATTATCTTATCAGGGGAATATAAACAACATTGGAGTTTGAGCACTATACTACAAATAGTCTTCAAATCAAAATATTGTGTCAAATGAGTCACATTTTTCTAAGACTTCTACTCTCTAGGCCACTGGATTTGCACTTTACTTTCTATTATTACTTTTTTATTAAGGAAACTTAAATCCTGTTGAGAAGAGCTTATTTAGGTTGAGCTGTCACCTTTAGCTTCAGAACATTAAGTCTTGACAAATGCTTCTTTTGAAGTCTGACACCTGTTTCTTTGGCATTTCCCACTTTCAGGAACTCAGTAGACTATAATAATACTCAGCACAGCAGAAGTAAAGAGAATGAATTAAAGCAGAAATGCTTTCAGACGGGAAAGAGCAGTACAAAAGAGCATCCCTTTGCTCAGGTTTCCTCAGTAGTTTAGATAGGACCTCAGGAGAGCTCATCTCAAAGCAGTACAGGTTTTTTCTTTAATGGGAATCTAATGCCCATGAAACAAGCCAGATTAACAGCCCCAGAGACCAGACAATTCTCCCTTAAAACAGATACAGATCAGGAGGACAAACCAGGTTTCTTTGCAGACACTTTGAGAAGTACCGGGAAACATCCTTACTATTAGACCTTCTCTTAGGCCAAATCTCAGGTAACTGCTCTTTCTATAACTGAAATGCTTGAGGGGAATGTTTTTAATAATTGCTCTGAGATGCAATGCTGTTAGATTTTCCTTTACATTTGGCTTCATGAAAATTTTTATGGTTAATTTATTCAAACATTTATTTGTATGCTTGGTGGAAAGTCTACATCTAAAAGGGGCACCATAACTCATTAAAATCAATGAAAACAACTCTCATGAAGCTTAGAGTAGACCTAAAGGACCAGATCCACAGATTATTTACCCCTAACATATATTTCGACACCATATTCATAGTTTTTCACTTTATTCTCCAGAGTATCAGGTATGAAGTTGCAATAGAGACTGAGGAATTTACTCATTAGGTACTGATTACTTGAATTCATTCCTTTGAAAAATCCACCTCTTCTGGATATGTCAAAACCTGCTTTTAGCCTATATGAAGAGTTTTTTTCCTACAGGCAACAACAAATTCAGTCTATTTTTGTGAAAGATGCACCAGTTTGAATCTATATTCGATTATAAGCTGAAGCCTGTTAGAATCATAAACAAAACCCGTTAGATGCATTTTATTCAGGAAAGGGATGTCAAAACCCCTTCAAAACTAGATTATAGGCAGTGCTGCAATGATCCTTGAATTCTATACTAAAAATCTAGTAAAATGCCTAAACAACCTTTTAGAAGATTCATACAGCAGCAATCTTTCTAATGACCATCGTCTAGGGCTGTATTTTACAGCAATTTTAAGCAGCGCTTACACCTACTGGGGATTTTCTTAGCAGGGCTGGCAGTATTATGTTTTTTAAGAGCACTTGGCACTTTCTTTATGACAGTTTTCATCTTTTCCCAAACATGCTAATCTTTAACCAACCTGGCTGAAGTATTCCATACAAGACTCTGCCATAAGAATGACTTTTTGGACAAGATTCACGAAATTCTGGAAAGAAAGTTAAAGAGCAACTGAACTTGTGAGAAAGAGATGTAAGTACTGAGTTCGATGGTGCAGAGCAAGGGCTCCCTGTGGGCTGTTTCAGAGCCAGCTCAGAGGAAACACAGAACTCACCAACAAGAAGAGCACAGGAGATGTGGAGGCAGCAGTGGTTGCTCACACCTAGCAGCAGGGCAACAGGACTGGTCACTGAAGAGCTCCACAGTCTGCGTTCCAGATCCTTTAGTTCCACATAATTAATCAGCCAGGTTGTGCAAAAGAAAAGAAACCTGGTCAAGTCACTTAGTTGTTCCTGGCAGGCTGTACGTGACAGATTACCACCTGAAGACTCCCACATTGTAACCTCTGAACGTTGGCTTTTCAGTCCTAAATTTTCATGCACATATATTTTATATACACAGAGAGGTCACCGTTCTTATGCATGTGGGTAGATGTGAAATGTAAATTTCTGCAGTTGGCAGATGCAGACATTCCAAAATCTAAGTGCATTCAAAAAAGCTAATGAGTAGAAAATTATACAAACATATGCAGGCATATACACTCAGTGTATATTTTCATAAAATAAAACATCAAAACTCCTAAACTATTAAGAGATCTGAAAACTTCATGAAAATAAAATATATTATTAATTACATGTCAATTTAGGACATGCTGAAAAAAGCTTTCAGTATTTAGAAGCCAGTTATATCTTTAGTGTTTTCTAATCTCAACATTCTTCTATATTTACTAGACTAAATGTGGTATTACATGTTAAACATAACAATACATGTGAGGATAATTCTGTTTGGGCATGGCTGCTGCAGCAGTTACCTGATGTTGATCAATAGCTGTGCAACAGCTCACACATCCTTACAATGTAAATGCAGCACCAGTGCTGCTTCTGCTCAGGGTAGTAACAAAAAAACTCAAAACTTACCCTTTATGTCTGTCGGCAGGGCTGTGAGGCCAATTTCATTATACAGCTGCATGCTTTTACTGAACATTGCCAGGTCTTAACTGGTGGGCTTAGACTTACCTTGCTGGACAGACAATTTAAAGAAAAGTACATCCCATCTTAATTACATTAATGATCTCCAATGCATTTCATGCCTGAACAAATATAATTGAAACAATTGAAATCATATTAACCATGCAGAAAATAATCAAACTACTGGCTTAGCTCTTGGTGAGGACCGGTCAATTTTTCTAATTTTGCAATGAAAATGAAAAACCAGCAAAATGCAAAGCATTAACACCAGCATTGGTGCACCTACAGCTCAAATGACTGCTCTGTTTGAAGCTATATAGTTTGTTAGAAACCATGCCCAAATTTACACTCAAAGTAACCAGCAATCAAAACTAAGACAGGCATTTCTCATACTCCAGTCCTTATCAGAAGAGTTTGGAAGACAAAATTAATAATCAAACATTAATCTTCTCTAGAGGGAAAAAAAAATAATTTAAAAAATCCAGAAGCAAATGAATAAATTAATCTCAAACTTAAATTATTCTGCAAAGGATAAAATAATGAAATGTGGATGGAAGAAGTGCTATCTCTCTGTCACAGGGTATGTAAAACATTATTTGGTTACCAGAAGGTTTTGGCACCTGCCTACTTATGTCTCTTGATATCCATAAAGATGTATATAAAACATATCAGTATAGCACTTGATAATGCTGTTCTGAATCACTGTGGAGCACGATAAGCTATGGGGTAAAATGCATCCAATAAGGTTTGGAAATTATAAAAGCATGAAGAACCTGCAGCCATAAAATGCTTGAGGTGAAGAGGGAAGAACGATGGGCATAGCTGAACAGTGTGGGAGCCAGAAGCAGATCCTGACACAGAAGCATCTTGCCCTGGTGAGATACAAGCTTTAGCCTCCTGCCAGAAGGCAACAGGTTACTCAACACACACCAAAGTGGGTTTGTATTGGTGTCAGTGCGAGGTAGTGGCTCCCTGCTCGGTGAAGCAGATCCTGGTGCTCCGTGACCCTTGCAGAATGGTCTGCTGGCTCAGGCTCTGCGGAGCTCCCAGGGTCCCTGCAAGGAGCTGCTGTTTACAGCACCAAGTAACTTCCCCAGTCACTCAGTGGGAGCAGGAGCTGCTGCGTCCTGGGAAGCAGCGGATAAGCCGCATCTGGCTTGTTTGTGGAGCCGTAGATTCCACTGAATTCCCACAGGGTGCTCAAAATACACTCATTTGCCTAATAATTTGGCAATTACTTAGAACTGCTGTGTATGAGAGAGAAGAGGCATGGCATATTGTGATATATTGCCTCCCTCAGTGCTCAGGAAGGGTGGAGGCAGACAGACAGCTGTCAGGGACATGAGAACTGGACCTGGACATTATCAACCCGTGACAGGGAGAGGGAAAAAGGGCTCAAGGCAAAGTAAGACATTGAATACCATGAGGTGGAAGGCACAAAAACACCACGCAGATGTTGGGAGAGCAGAGGATGTCTGCTGGTGATAATGACTGCAAATAGCCATAGCTGCTAGCAGGGGAGTTGGAGCATATTTTAAACCACTTTTGGAGCTGAAATTATCCAAGAGGGCTAATGGACAAGGCAGAAAGGTGTAGTAACACTGTGTTTGAAGATTTTCACAAACATGTCAATTCTGAAATCTTTTTGTCCCTGTACATTATTTTTCAAGAATTTAAGTCTACACAACTCTAAATGTGCTACTCGTCACATGCATTATTCATGGTTACGGTCATATGTATCATTATCTCAGTGTATATTAAATTTCTGTTGTTGTACAACTAGCATTAACTTTGCAGAGGACATTCTGAAGTGATAGAAAGACTACTTACACATACAAATAACAGCAATAAATCCACTTTATATTATAGAAGATTTAAAATATTACCCTGTTGCTAAAACACTTTGTATTAGTAAACATGGATTATGACAATATATCTAAAGGCAGAGAAAAAAACCCTCAAAAATGTATTGTGTAAAAGTATTTATGAAACTGAAATCTATGTCATACCTAAGCAGTCAAGGAAGTTAAAGTAAATCAGTCAAAATTAGTTGAAAATCAGTGTCATATTTTGCCTATCATGATCATTCTGAAGCATTCTGAGTTCTGTAACAGTATTTGGCTGACACATAACTGGAGCTGAGTACTTTGTAATGAATAATTTATTTCACCAATTTTCTGTCTTTTTTTTCCTGTGACACATCCATGAATAAACAGATCACAATTTTCTTTATTCGTAATTCCAAGTTCTCTGACAGTCCCTCCTTAACCTGCTTCCCTTTACAGAGTTTATATTGCTTACATGGATATTCCAGATTTTGAAGCTGGGAAGGGTTGGAATCAGAGCTATGCAGTTTAGTTGTGCACGGTCATACACCATTGTTTCTATTCCCCAGTTAGACTCTTCTGAAGTAATTGGGTGTGAATGTTCATGGAGAATAAATTAGATTTTGCTTTTTGTGATCCTGAATGTAAAACCAACTCTCTCTGTGCATTGGCACCAATAAAACATAGAAGAAACGCCACAGAAAGCTGACACACAAAAGGCATGAGCACAGCTGAGAGGAATTAATTTAAAAATCCATATGAATATTCATAGGGATTTTTTTTGTAGTATGTACTCAAATCAAACGTTGCAAAAGCAAGTTTGTCCTCGGTAGATTCAACATTAGGCTGTTCACCTGTTTTTGATGAGGCCACAGGGAACAACTCCGTGGTTGGAAGGAAGGACAACTTGGGGTTCGTGTCAGTCTAGATTTCAGTCAGCCTTTTCTGGACACAAGCCTAAAGGCATTTCTTTTCTGTGTCACAGTTGGGTTCTTCAGTCAGAGAAAGTGGTGAAAATTTTGGAAGGCTCAAGCTGAAAGGTAAAGCTGAGCTGTTTCCTGGGTAGGTTCATTGCTAGGAGGACAGGAACACCCTTCCTTGTCTAAGCAAACGCTAAGTCAGCATTTTGCTGCTCCAGAATAATCAGTTGCTTAATCCTTTCACGGTGATTTTGTATTCTGTGTGAAGCACAGGTTTCTGCATTCCACATGGGGAGGCAGTGCAGAAACATATTAGGAGAATAGGGGCTCCATGCATTCCACAGTGCTGTGCTAGCTCTGCTCATAGGTACTGGAGGGAAGAGAGGCAGCTCTAGATTTCTGTTGTTATCACATTTTAGATAAATTCATCAAGAAAACAGGCTTAGAAAAGACAAAATGCATTTCCAAAGAGGTCTGTACTAATAAATATAATATACTCTTAGCAAAAAGTAAGGTTAAAGATAGGCAAAGTTAAACAGCTGGGATAAAAAATGTTAAGTCAGAAGTTATGTTCCATGAGCAGAAGTAGTGCTTAAGGCTGTTTTGCATGAGTACATCTGAAGCACATTGTTTCCTAATCTACTTCGAAGAAATGTTTAGGGATTTTATTAACATAAAACAAGATAGTGAGAGCAAATTTGATATCAATTAACATACTAATTAAATGTCACTTAGTAGTTTTAGCAATTACTTGATATTTAATTAACCACTTGAATACCTTGGGAGATCTGGATTATTGTACATGTAATCAAAGGGCAATTCTTCTGACCCTGTGGGTATATGCTGCATGTCAAGACAATCTGTAGATAGCAACAAAAAAACAACTTTACGCACTGTGACCCCAGGTATGCTGAGCTGCTGTGTACTCAAGAGAGTAATTTACTAATTTGAATGCACTAAGTATCAGTCAAAAAGCTTAAACATACCTCAAGTGATTAGGGACCTACATAAACAACATGAACAACCTACAAAATATCAATGATTTTAGTTCAAGCCACGTTTTAAATTCATACGGCAAAACTGTCTTGGTATTTATGAAACTTGTATTCACCATGGTGTCCTTTTATTTTTAGCAAACAGCTACAAGGATTGCAGAGCAAGGAAGCAAATGTCTTTAGGAAAAACGTTACTGAAGGAGCATGGGTAAGTAGTGGAACTCTTCTGGACTGCAACTTACAAAGATGCACCAACTTTTACTTATGGGTGATTTCCTGGTGAGCCATTTCTGTACTGTTTGTAGGGGAAAAGTCTTCATCACTCACAAAACAAGGATGATCTCTGCTTGTTGAATTTCCCTCCCCTACAGATAACTTTCTTTCCTCCTACTTCTTTTATCTGTGTCTGTGTCATGCAGCTCATGCTGTCATATTGCACCATGCTGCCAATAACTACCCATGACAACTTATGTCATGGCTGCTACAGTGTTAGACATTCAGTCTTTTTCATCACTGTCACTGCTCTAAACGGACATGCACAACTCTTCACACTCATTTGTAATCTCATGCTTGTTATCCCAGCACTTTTCCCACTGCTTTTGATTGTCTTCTCAATACCTGCATTATTTATGCTTCTGTTTCTCCCTGTATATGTCAATACAGACAAACTGGGCAAAGCAACCTTTCTGTTCTCTTTGTAGCTCTTTCCCACTTGCCATACAAAAAACCAGTACTTCACTTATCTTAAAAATATACACCCTTTGCTATATTTATGTTTTCAGTTATTTTTTCACTTCCTGTCTGGGTCTCATTTCTATCCTCATTAAAGCTTTTTATTTACAATATCTTCAGATCTCTCCTGCAAATGAGACACCCATTCCTTTCATTCCACCACAACCAAAGTTTCTAATGGTCTCTTATGAAGAAGATCTAGAGAATGAATACTCCTTCCTTTTCCCTGATCACCTATCACCCACCTGAAAAGTGTGACATGATTTACTTTAAGTCTTTTCCCTCTTTGCCTTTGTTTCTTTGTTCTCCCTTGGTCCTCCTGAAACTCTAACCTATCCTTTGTCAGTCATCTTTCATTTATGGGAAGGGACTGTGCCATGGGTTTCTTTCAAATTCCTCTCTTGACATAACCCATACCAAAGAGATTGAAAAGTACCTGGATACTTCAACCTTCACAAGGACTTACTTGTAATTCCAAGTGTATGAAGTGAGTTGATCGCATTCACAGTTTACAAAGGCCAGTCATGTCTTAACTGTAGTTTCTTAACCAGAGTACACTATAAGGAAGGAGAAAGGATGGTGGGTTATTTTCTGAGCTGCAGTTTCCCCTGGAAATGAAAAAAAATAAAAATCTTTATGTCCCATGAGATCACATCGATGTCAATTAAATTCTGTTTCAAGGGTTATAAAGAAGTAATAATTCAACCTGTATTTTTGGATTTGATTAAATGTTCCACAGTACTACAAGCTATTTGAATGTTTGGTGGTTTTAAGTGTACTTTCTTTTTTAATGTAGCTTTGTAATGCACAGATTAAAAACAATCTGTCAACTCCCAAATGTGTTTTTTTAACCTTTGTTTCACACAAAATTTAAAACTGGTTTGTTTTTACCCCAGTCTGAAATGAGAATGATTTTTCACCCTGCACAAAGGCAGAGTGCCCTGTTACATGTTAGGCAGTGCTCCGACAAGGGAGGCTGAATTTAGTTTCCTTGTGAAGCAGACAGAATTATGCCTTCAACATATAAATGTAACTCTGGAGCGGTACAAAGAGGAGAAAAAACTTCTTGTAGAGCATAGGTACAAACTAATTGAGAAACTGTATCCATTGCTTAGCTTGATTTGGGGTTTATTTGTCTAATTTTCTCTCAAGGGGATCCTGAGACGACTGCTGTAAGAGGAATGACAAAACCACTGATGAACTGTCGTCTCAGGAGAGTTTCGCACAGATCAGCGAATACAAACTGAACCTACCAGATAGCATCGCGCTAATAGACTGCTGGCAGAGTGCTTTAGACCACCTGCTTTCAGAGGTATCCCATTCTCCTAGTTTAAATTAAGGCCATATCTGCTCTCCATTGTTGAACAGCAGATATTGCAAGCTTAAAATATCCAGTAATATCCTGGACTAATCTTGCTATACAGTAGCAGCAGACAATTATTTATTTCAATAAAGATAACCACTCAGAAAAATAGTTTCCCATTATTAGCAATGTTAGACAATATAAGCAAATACAGGAAGCAAAAGCATAAGGAGGAGAAAACAATGGTTTTCATAAATAAGCACATTTTATAGTGCACTTTTTATGACTGCATTTCAAACAACATTACAAACAAGATCACTGTGACAGTTGACTGTTTTCTTGCATGATTCTGTTGGCACAGACACAGATGCTTTAAGCGTAGCCAATCTTTTTCCATTTCTCCTCTGTGCTGTAAAGGCATGGCAAACCTTTCCATCAATATATGCTTTACATTTCTGACCACTCAAAGCATATCATTTAATTGTGCACATATCAGGTCAGCAAAACCTGAACTCCTATTCTATTCAGCATCTACAACTATTTTTACATGTCTTAAAATATTAATTATAACAACTAGGTATTAACTTAATAAATTGAAAATAGAAAACTATGCAGGAACTTGTCATTCTGCATGTACCACCAACACTTCCACCCTCAAAGCAATGTTCATAGATAATAAAATCATTCTGATCAGTATTTATCCAGATACTGCTCAGTATCATTTAAACCTATATCCACCAATATGCTTTAACAATATCCTGGGAAAGAAAAAAAAATAATCAAAAATACAACTCACATTAAAATTATCCCAGGGGTTGGGGATTTTGTCTGTAAGAAAAAGAACCTAGTCTTTAATCAAAAAGGGCACAGTTACAAAAGGATTAGTTTTGGATCAGAACATATCATGAGTTAGATGTTTTTCTGTCCCAGCTGAGAGCAGTAATTGGAAAATCATGGTTTACACAAAAAATCATTATTTTCTTATGATCTGCCTGCCTTTCATGATGCCTTGCATCTTCATCACCCAATTACAATCTGAGAGATTAGGGGACTCAATATATACTAAAGGTCACCTATTATTACAGACTAGATTTAATTGCAATATTTACATAAATTCCTTAACAACCATAAGGTTTAAGCTGCTTGTACATACTCAGCATACTAAAAAAGGGATGGGATATTGATTAGCTGCACTACAGGAAAAAGTACAGAACCCTGTTCTGCAGCTTTTTTAAAAGAAAAAAAAAAAAGGAAATGTTGATGGTTGAAAAATTGTAGATTAAATCTTATTCCATTACAGAGAGTAAAAGTTAGCTTGATTGCACTGCTGTAAAAACTTCCTAGGGGAAATTAAACTTGATAATCTCAAGGTGTTTCCCAGAAGACACCATGCATTCGGTAATGTTCATTATAGTTTGGAGAATACCAGATAGAATTTAAAGTGAAGACTCCTAAGGTTTAATCAATATAGACATTCTAAATTGTTCACAGTATAAAGTCCTGATTATGAAACAAAGAATGCGGTTAAAAGGGAAGCCACAGTGCTTAAGGTGGATTTTTTTTCCCCCTGTATAAACTGGTTGGTTTCTAGCTAAGGGAATAGTGACTGCCAAGTCTCCAAAATAATTTTTGTAGCAGCATCATAGCACCCTCATTAAGCTCCTGGGACTTCTACAGGACTGCCTGGTTGGGGTGAATGATTCTTAAAACTGGGGGGGCAAATATTTTGGACATTACTTGTTAAATGATTTTGAACCTATATCTTACTATTACAAAATAGATTTTCAATGCTTCCTTTGCATGAAGATTTCAATTTTAAAAGAAACAACTCAACAAAAAAACCCCAGGAAAAAAATAGCTGTCTGCTACCTGTTCAAGCTTTGAAGGAAGAAATAAAAGAATATACAGCATAAACTGATACTGGTGTTTGTTATCATCTGGTGACAAACTTACAGGACAACCAGGAAAGGACTGAAATGACACACTAGCAGTTCAAAGCACAAAGAAAATTAATCTTAAATTTTGATTAAATGAGTTCACAGCATCTGTGGCATCTTTACACAAAAGAAGTTGCCAAATTGCTAATTGCAAAAATAATCCAGAGTAGCAGGTTTTAGTGCTGGTAAGGAAAAGCTGTCTAAGAGCAAATGATTTCAGCTAAAGCCAAAGAGGATACTGACCCTCTCAAATCTTCAGTAGCTTGGACAAAGATCAAGGAAGGGTTTAGGACTAAGAGAAGGACCTGGAATTTCAAACAAAATGTGACTGGAAACCTTTTTTTAAGCGAGCCAGGACTGGATTTATGGTCCTTCTCCATCTGGTGCTGGCTAGATGACATCTATTCAGCACAAGAGAGAGATGATGCCCCCTAATTTTATATGGATACATATGTCTTCCCATTTCTTTGATATACAAGGAATAATTAAGCTTGAAGATTGAAACAACTCGATCAGTACTGGCCTAGGAGACAGATATAAATGAAATAAATATTCCAGAGGGCATTTTGGGAAAAAAAATGTTTCAGAGCAATTACTTCTTTGAGGTAACTGGGATCTGATGGAGACCAGGCTCCACAGGGTTCATCCTATTTCAAAAAAAGAATTGCATTTCTCTGCCATGCATCTGTTCCCCACAATTCTGGTCCTTCCCTGCCTCCTTAAGGAGGAGCTGGAAGGTTAATTTTTCATCGGTCTCCAGACCTTGAGGAGAGCCTCCACTGTCTTCCTATGTGCTGGAAATAAAAGGTGCCCCTCTTTACAAGTTCTTTCTTTTCCAGTTACTGTTGTAGCAGGAAATTGCCTCCTCTGAGCAGCTCCTGAGATACTGTCTGGCACAGGAGACCCTTGGATGAGCTGTGCAAGCAATGCAAATAAAAAGTGCACTGCTGATGTCAGTTTTGCACTTTTCAGTAGGCTTAAATTTTATTAACAGAACATAAATATCTAAAACATTTCTCACGAATTCATGGCAGAAACATAACCTAAAGCATCTGCTTGTTAGGTGGTAAAATACTTTGGAAATACATTTTTTCTTTCATAATGAGCAACATTTGTTTGGGTGCTTTTCCTGAATGTTTAAAGGTTACTGAAGAAATTCAGTTTTATTTGCTACACTGCTCCTTATTTTCTGTAAGATTAACTTTCTTTTTATTTTTAGGTAAAAGATCTAGTGAAGATTCCACAGGGTGGAAAAAAAAACCCCTTAAAATAAAATTTATATTAAAACTTTATAGTATTTGGATGAAGCTGATGTTAATAATTTCTTAGACCTAATCCCTGATTGTCCTTTTCCTGTGACTTTGGATTGGAAAATTATGACTTATATAATTAAAAAGTCTGAGGTGTTTCAGAAAAGAGAGTATAAAATGTTCTGCTGAATCTTTCCTAGAGAGCACAATTGAAATTGCAGGTCATTTTGTTCAAGAGAAAATGAATTCTGCTGAACTAAACTCAAGAATAAGAAAAGAAAATTACTTACTGAACTTCAAGTCAGAAGGTAATGCTAGCTTTTCAACAGAGAAATAGATTGCTAATTCAAGGAAAAGAGGCAACTTCATTTGGCAATTGGACTTCTTGGTCAGCATGTCTCATGAATGCTTTAATTGGTGCTGAAAGAAAACAGAACATAAGTTTACATGATGTGCAGATCAGAATCAATACAGTGAGCTTTTATAAGAAAATATTAAGTCTCTATTACACACTCACCTTTATTTCAGTTATAGTAAAACAAACAAAATTTTAAAAAAACCAAAACCCTAAAAAACCTCAAAAACCAAAACCACCAAACCCCAAAAGAAAAACCCAAAGCTACTATCAGCCTTTTCATTAACTCCTTTTCCATACGCATGGCTCATTTTTAATTATGGCCTGACCTTACATCTCCATGGATGTTGCTGTAAAACAGATAAACATGATGTGGCAGCCTTATTTTCCTATTTTCCTGCTTCTCCTGTTGTGTTGCCATCACATCTAGAATATCCAACCCACTCTCTTAGCACATTATCTTGCTTCTTAAATAGGTGCATGCAACCTGAGGTTATAAACAATGACAGGCTTGTTAAAATATGAATGCAGTGCATTATAAACATACTTTGTAGTGATTAGCCTAGACATGGTCTTGGAGACTTTACATACAATTCCTAAATTAGGAAAGTGATTTTTAATCACTTTTAAGAATTGTTTGCTAACTTAAAAAGCAATATAAACTAAAGTATCTTTCTCAACCAGCACCTCATCATGGATTCTGAAGCTACAAAGAAAACTATTACAAGGTTATCTGTATGAAATAGTTAAGTCAGTATCAGAACTAACTTAAATAAAATAAATATATTATTCCATTTCCATTCCAGATAAAGCTTTCAATACAACTAATGTAAAATAAAGTGGGCAGTGCCACAATTTAGAAGCCACTGGAATATGAAATCTCCATAGTCTCTGCCACCATGTTCTCTTAAGACTTAGTTTAGATAACATCTGATACTTTTCTCTGGTAGGAATTTCAGATTGTTCTGTCTTGAAGTTTTTTTTCAAAGTTAGAAGTTTCAAGATTAAAAGGTTCTAGTGTTCTGTAAATCTCAGTGGAGAAAGTATTAAGTGTGCTGATCATTAAAAAACAGACAGTTTTCTTTTTTAAGTCAAAAGAATGAACTTATATATTTCGATAAACTGTTTATGTATTATGTAAAATCTATATATATAACTAAACACAAGAAAATTATTAATATAGAGATGCGCAAAAATATAAGTAATATAGTTAAGTAATCTTATTATTTTACAACTGCCTTGTAGGAGTTTTACCAAAATAAATAGCTGAGCCATCACTTCTTGGATTCCTTCACCATAAGATGTCCCTGCCAGAACAGTGATTTTCTTTCAAATAAGAGGTTGATTTTCCCTAGATTCATAGGTAGCTGGATTAATAAATAATTAATTTAAACTTTTCTTTGTGCTTGTAGGCATTGCTTGATCAGATTAGAATGATTTGCAAGAGTTCATTACATAGCGACCAAGAAATGCAAGTTCCAGTAGCCCTGCACAGAGGACCTGGTCCCTTCTGGCCATAAACATTTTCAGAATTCCATTATTTGCACTGAGGTTACATAAAAGATTTTCAAATGACTATGTGGCTCATTATAATGAACATACCATCAAAATAACTAAGGTTCCTATGTTCCTGGAAGGAAAAGGATAACGCTGCCATTAAAGCTCAGAACGTACTTTGAAGATTTCTTTTAATATGAAGCATTAAATAAAGACATCACTGTTGTCTATAACTGTCCACTTGGAATGCAAGTCAGTCTTGGAAGCACCTTGTAAAGGCGTTAGGAATTAACCATCACTACCATGCTATGTAGGAGGCATTGTGACAGAGCACCTAGAGCGAAAATAAATGGGAGTGGGTGGGGAGAAGTTGGAAATTTGTTCATGGCAGCAAACAGAGACAGTTAAAATTAGAATAAAGATGTCTCAGCCACAGCCTTGCAATCAGGGGCTCTGAAAAAGTCTTACAGAAACAAAAACCTGAGTTAACATCCACTGGTAATTCTCATATTCTCATCTTGTATGTTAGCAGTCCACAAACACCTTCAGCCTTAAACACTAACATATTACTTCAAATGCATGATCACATGGGAATCCATCCCTGAGCACAGGCAGTACTGCTTTGGCAGGGGGGTTGGACCCGAAGATCTCTTGAGGTCCCTTCCAACCCCTAAGATTCTGTGATTCTGTGATTCTGTGAAACAACATGGAAGGATCAAATAGCTGCTAAAGAAAAGATGCAGAGATTTACACTGTCATCTTGAACT
The DNA here is from genome assembly GCA_022605575.1 of Laterallus jamaicensis coturniculus. NCBI lineage: Eukaryota > Metazoa > Chordata > Aves > Gruiformes > Rallidae > Laterallus > Laterallus jamaicensis. Next base: position 2,988,457 of record JAKCOX010000057.1, read on the forward strand.
TTTACCTCCTAAGACATATGGAACATAAGATTCAGCAAACACATCCAATACTAACTTTAAATAAACCAAACGTTTTGTATAATTTATCTTCTTGCAGGGAAAGGTGAAGGAGATGGGTCAATGACAAACACATTATACACACAGGTATTGCTGATGAAGACAGGAAGGTTCCTTGTTAGACTGCAGACTTAACTAGAAATGTTTTTAGAAGCAAGCATCTGCAAAATTGGTAATGTGCAAAGAAAATTAAACCCAAACCCCTACTAAACTATGTTTTTTAACATTATCCTAGAGAAAGAAAACAATAATAACTAAAAAGGCAAGCTTCTTATTTATGTACTTAAGAGTATGGGATCTGTTTATAAGCTGTATGGGAAAGTACTCTCTGACATTAGCAGGCCTTCTCCATTTCAAAGGCACAAGGGTTGACCAAACAATTGACCAGAGAGAATTCTTACACAAAACCCCCTAATTTCTAATGTATGAAATTAAAAGTTAAACCCCACTTTTGCCCCGTCTATGATTCTCTTTTCTTACCTGGGCTGATGTAAATTAACAGCATTTCATGGAGTTTCACTGGCATAGGAGGGATGAGAATGATTAAAGCAAACCAGAATCCAAATAAAAACAATAGAGACATTTATAAATTTACGATTACTAGGGAAAAGACAAAAATATTTGGTATGGAAAGAAACCCAAGCAGCATTCCAGAGAGGCCTAGTGCTGCTCATTCCATCAATTAAGCAAAACTCATAAATAACATTACAAACCAGATCCACATACTGTGCTGGTATAGGGAAGGGCACAGAGAACTGATTCAACTTAGAAAATTCTGTTGCTTTTGGCACATTTAAATCCATCTCTCTGCCAGTCTGGGGCTCTGGGCACAAATTGACCATTGTGGATGACTTGCCTGGATTCAAGTCTATAGGATGCTACTGAACTGACATTAAACAGAAGAAAAATAACACTTAAATTAAAATGTTATGAAATGAGAGATGAGATCTAGCTACAAACACTAGTAAATTAAATAATCCAAACACCATTTTCACACCCCTGAGCCAACTGAGAAGGACAGTTTGTTCCCATTCAGCTAAATTCTCCTTTTCCCAAAGCAGAGTAGCCCTATCCCAAGTGCCAGGCAGGGGGTGGTTCCCAACCTGTGCAAATGCCCAAACTCTGTTCAAGCATTCTTGAGAGGATGCTAGTTAAGCCATCATGTGCAGAAAACATGCCACCAATGAACAATTAAACAGTGGGAACAGGAGTTCTCACAGGTTGTGCACAGTCCACCTAACAGTCCAAAGGTGTCAAAGGCATATAGATTTTAGTGATACCAAGCTTTTGCCTCAGGCCTCAGATCCAATATGGACCTTCATACATTAGAAGAGGGCTTTACATGTAAAAGTGAAATTTCTAATACTTGTTTTGCAAGTTAGAACCTACCTAAGGGGAAAACAACCCACACCATTCTGCTGTAGCGAGCATAAGCTAGGGCTTGCTAATTATTATGACTGACATATCGTAATTCAATAACTTACTTTCTACATAAAATCAACCCTTCACAATACAAACCCATCAGTGGGACTAACAAATGATTGCAAACTGTAAAAAGCTTCATTGCTGATCTAATTATGCTCTGCTTCTTGCAGCTCTGGGAAGTGCAGAATAATCAGAGCACAGCAGGCACCAGCTATGAAGCCTCCCGTCCTCACAGCCAGCCCCTCCGCGCTCTGATGGACAGGGAGAGGATGCTGAGAGCAGTGGTACATCAGCACGTCAGCCCCCTCTGAAAAGGGCCATGCTTTGGGGTAATTCTGGTTCTTGTCTGCCCTTTGAGTAAACCAAAGCAGCTATAGGTGCTGCCCAGTGAGGTGGTGGAAGCCAGAAGCTTAAATGACGTAAGAGAACTATGGAAGCACAGGGAATAAAGCTGGATGTGCCAGCTGTGCTCTGCAGTAGACAGAAAAGAATGAATTCAGGACAAGTTTTGTAGAGGCCATAGGAAAAAAGTCAATCAGGCCATAAAAAGAAAGAAGAGAGGCAGAATGCAGAGGAAGGGGGTCCATGAGACAGAGTGCATGTGACAAAGAAATAGAATTAGAGACAGGAGGGGCACACAGATCATAGGGAGTGAAAGAGGAGAAATGAGAAAGTATCTCTGGGGCAGAGGAAGGAGACGTACATGGTCAAGAGACAATGAGGAAAAGAAAAATGAATGAGCAAAAATGAATGAGTAGAACAGAAGTTATGCTTTTCCACAAGAAGAAAGGCCAGAAAAAAGGAAGGGGAGAAAAAGCAGAGCAATTAATAAAAGGAATGAGGCAGCAGGGATGAAGGGAGGGACATGAAAGGGATATAAAATGGCACAAGGCATGCACATTGGAGGAAACAAGCACTTTTTTATTTATTCATACTTCTATATTTTATGTTATCTCCCTAGCAAGCATCTCCCAGCTCCCCAGATTTTATTTTTTTAAAATTTTTTTTTGGCAGGGGGTAGGGGGGAGGTTTGGGCAGGAAAGGGATGGGCTGGCAGTATATTATTGCTGAGGGATTTACTATAAATCTTTTTCCTCCTTGTACTGCTGGACATATATTTAATGAAATTACCTGAGATGGTGTCTGGCACTTTTTCAGAAATGCCAATATGGGATTTAGGATAGATAGGAAAAATTTATTTTATTTATAAAAATCCCAAACCTAAGAAAATTCAAAGAGGGATACAGATGTAAGGAAGTGATTGGTGTCATTTGTCAGCAGTTACCAGCAGCCTGCAAATATCCAGCTCCTGCAGATCACCAAACAGTTTTTCCTATTTGAATGACATCTGAAACAGAACAGAGCTCTGATTTCCCGAATTCAGCAGTAACACAGGGCTAACACTGCCTGATGCAAATAAAGTTATCTAAAGGGAACTGAATAAAGACACAGATTTAAAAAATAATTTCTCATATTGATCAGACATGTTTAAGGTTAAAGAATCTTTAAGGTTCTCAGGAAACAAAAAAAGTTGACATTTTTAGTCTCATTCTTTACCTGTTTCTATCACACTGATTTGCAACAACAAAGAGATGATTCTTCGAAAGGTTTTGTACTTCTGTGTTGATCATTGCAACAATAGCAGCAGTAGCTCCATGGACCATTCTGATGAAAACAATAGTTGAAAATGTTTATTAGTTTGGCCAGACATAAGTGCCTACTAGCTTTCATTTATATATATGTATTTTTAATTCATTTTAATGACTATTTCTACCTGTCTATTTATAGGACAGTTTTAGAAAGCCCAGAGCAAGGCTGCCAGGTTGCCATTTCATCCAGTGTCATATCCTGGGGTTTTACTGGATTTGTTTTTCCTTCAGCAAGTATTTGCTCTTGATGCTTAATTCAGAAGCTTCTTGCTTCTGTGCTGGGAATAAAAATACAGAATTGGTTCTCCAATTAGCAAACATTTTCAGCTGCAAAACTATCAAATCAATACCATATCCTCAGCAATCATTTTACTTACAGAAGTGTGAAATTTTTTGTTCCAAGAGCTCTCAATGCCCATTTTTTGGCTAATTAGCTGCCTGTCCTCCTTGTCCAAGTGGCAGAGTTTAATTCCAGAGTGAAAGACTTGGAAAACCCAAGAAAGTTCTCCAAAAGCAAATGACTTTGATTAAAACATAATTTTTCTGTGCTGTCCCTTTCCTTATGCAAATGCAAGTTCAACAACTAAGAATAATTTGGAAGACATTGCTCTGGTGATGTCATGTCCTTTTATACTGTTCCTTCCCATGTTGTCTCCCAGCAGACAGGGCAGGGACAGGGAATAGCAGCAATTATATGAATAGCTAATTACTGTGGTTATTTACAGTTACATAAAACTGCTATTGAGTCACATCTGTCTCAGCAAACATTCTTACAGATTTTGGTAGAGCTTTTATTTGGTCCATCAGTTGCAATGCAACTTGAATGAGAACGTACTATCTTTTTGTTACTTACTCTTCTTGATGTACTGGCTGGTAGTTATTTCCAGACTATAAATACCACCATATAGCAAGAAAAGTGGTTAAGCCCTTTTGCTGATAGTTTAATTAATTGGTGCTAATGTCACATTTTGCAGTTTCCAGGTCAGTCTGACTGAAATAGGGGTGCTAACCCTGTATTTTCATACTTACTAAGCCCTGGTTCAGGACAGATTGCCCATATCACATAGGGGAAACCCATTAAGAATTAGTAAATACATGGATATGCACAGGAACGCAAACCAACTCGGGAAGAGCAACCAAACTGCAATCTGGGAGAGTAGTAGAGGGGATGGACACAGACAGATTGCTCTCTGTCTGCTGATAGCATATCAGAGAATGGGCTTAACAGATTGTGCTGTCTGGTCAAGAAGTTCCCGGGGCTTTTTAGATAACTTAGTGCACTACTGTGTGTTTTTGGCAGAATGATCTCCTCTAGTAGAAGTAACGAGCTATGTTTGGAAAGTAGCCTGTGCTTTTCTCAAGGATAAAATAAACCAGGAGCTCTATTTCTATCACTGTGTTCTGTAAATTCTGCAGTGCTCTTCCTCAGGCTTTGACAGCCAATCAGAATAGTTTGGGCCAGATTTACAGTGGCATTTAAGCATCCAGCTTGGCGATGGATGATATTTTCAGAAGTGAATTACATGGATAATGCACTTAATTCTGAATAAACTCACTGGCCTAAACATGGGATTGCTGATGATCCTGCCAGTGTTTATCTGCATACTTACATGCCTAAACATCTTTGTAGATCTAATCTTTCATTTATACTTGACTAGAGGCAGAAAATTCCTCCCTCTGCAATGTTATCTGAAGGATGCAGTGATAGGTCCAGCATAATCTGAGAAACACACGCACCATGCAGCAGAATACTCAATACAGCTTCCTATTCTGTAGCTTGTTGCCTATCACATTGAGGCATGTTATTATCTCTAAAAACTTTTTTGTAGCTCAGTCTTTTTGCTTCTGCTGTCTTTATCCTCAGGGATACACCAACACTCAGAAAAATGTATGCTAAAGCGTGGGAAATGAAGATCTCATAGCTGAATAATATTTTTGGAAAAAAATTCTGGATTAACTAAAAAGTGCAATATTCCTGGCACTTGGAAGGAGAGTCTCAACCCAAATGACAGAGTGGCAGAGCACAGAGCAGTCAAGCTGTGTTAACTGAACTACTGGCATAACAGTACTTGGGGGTGAGAACCGAAGTGAGAAGCAAAGCAACAGCTTTTAACAAAGTTCATTTTTTGTTATAAAACCACAATAACTTACCTTCTTGGAAAATGAATATAAATGTCTGTTTCTAGTGAACTTAAATCTGTAAGAATCTCTAACTACACATGTTATTTTAGGATACCTTGAATTACTCATGCATCATTAGTCCTTCCAGTTTCTGTGCTTGTTGACTGCCACTATTCCACACCTGGGGTAACTGCAGTCGATCACCACAATCACTGTTACTATTCCATCACAGAATAACTAATTTTACCTGCTCTCCCTCCAAGGACACATGAAGGGAGTTCCTGAAGTTCTGTATGTATATTTTACTGAAACAATGGCATTTTGAAAAAAACCTGGCATAAACTGCAGTACCACAATCAGCACTTTCTTAGAAGCTGGGAGGGGGAGAGGGCAGTTGCTTTTTTGTAGGAAGGTGATTAATGAATTGTTGACAGTAATAAAGAAGCAGATATCTTGGAGATATTATTATGGATCACATATCACTTGAAACAGCAAGTCTGCCTCCGTAAAACATTTTATTTGTTATATTGTGCAAATCGATTGTAATTTGCTACTGGCTTCTTTTCAAATACATTTCTTCATTGCTGCCTTGGTAAATAATAAATCACACTAACTATTATTTCAAAATTGAGTGTTACAATTTAGTTATGAATGGAGAAAGAAGAGATGCTTCAGGATATAAAAATCTTCTTGCAGTTTGCAGAAAAATAGCTTCTTAAGGATAGCCACATCAAAAATCATTAGAGAGGGACTACGTCGTAGTAGCACACAAGTCTGCATGACTGAAGGCAGCATAACAAAACACCAACAAGGTTGTGCTAGATCAAAGGGTTTGTTCACTTGCCCTTCACATGCAAAATATAAATAATAAAAATAGGACAAGATGCAAACCATGGTTCCAGGAATACCAGGAACTATTTACCAATAGTAAATCCAGTTTTTAAAATTTAACATCCTTATGTCCCTGGATTGGTATTATGACATAAATCAGAAATGACCTTGAAGAGCCAATATATTTCCTTCTTCCAGCTTACCAATTTGTGCTTTGTATAATAGAGCAGATCTGTTTCTCATGCTCAGTATAGATGAGTCATGCTCTTAATATATGAAATAAACCTGAAGGAATAAAAATGATTCTACAAAGTTATGAGATTTGGATGGTCAAGTATATCTCTAAAATCTGGTCCATAATCCGCATTAAGCTACATATTGATTTTTGTTTGCTTGCCTGGTTTCACATGTTGTTAACTTTAAGAATCAACCATTGAGAATTTTTATATGAAGACAAAATATGTAATACTCTTTACACTTTAGATTTCTCTTTTGAGCTACTTATCCTTTTTTTGAATACTTCTTAACCAAAATCTTTTTGACAAATAGCACCTAAAAGAAAACCAAAGCTTTTGTAACTGTTGCACTTGGACTGCTATCCAGTGACTCCAGCATGTCTATCAGAGGCAGTATGTTTTAAAAATCCAAGTCTACTTTGGGTTTTTCCATTACTTATTCAAACTTCCCAATTCTTCTTTTATTCAAAATAAAGCTTGCCCATGTCTTGGATTTCCTGCAGAGTTTCATAATCTCTCTGCTTATGTATCTCGGAGGGCAGTTCCAGATGATTTAGATATGTTAATATCTAACTACCACTTTGAGCCACAGATTTTACTCAATATAAATAATTTATTACAATGAATCAGCAACTCATCTTTGCTATTTGTGCTGTCTAATGACTCCTGCTGCCCTATTACAAAAACTATTCACAATACTATTACCAACACAACAGGAACCTACATATTTTTCCTTCCAGTGGATTATACAGTTAAAGATGCCCTCTGGACAATTTTTGACATGTCTACATCTTCATTGAAGCTGCTAAATTTTCAATTTAATTACACAGTAACTCAACTAACTTGAGTTAGCTTTGTGCCAATTAGTTCAAGAACTCACAAGCCTGGAAAAGTTCATGCTTAATTCATATGTAATAAAACAGATCTTCCTCTGGTTTCTTTCTCATCTTTTCTGTTTTTTTCTCCCCTGATCTTTCTCTATGAAGACTGACTTGTTGTAAAATACGTGAATACAGACATTTTTGTAAATAAACATGACCTCAGATTTTAATAAAATGTATTTAGCATATCTCTTCAAACTATGAGAAATAATGATGCTAAATGGTGAATTCCTTACAGGCATTTCTAAGTGAGAATGAAAACCACTATTTCCAAATCATCCAAGAAAGACTTACTTGGAGTTGGAGAACCTCCACCAGGACCATGTAGAGACCATGCTTGCTAAACCACAACTTCTAAAGGCAGGCACTTTGCAGTGGGTAAATTTACACAAATACTTGCTTTAGAACAGAGTTTCAGGAGTGGTACTGGACCCCTTCCTTCTGTATGCTTGGACCACCTACTTGAAGGAATTCTGCAATTAGAGATATGCATTAAAAAAAGGTATTTCCACAAAATAAGGAATTATGTAAGCCATACTACATAGCTGCTTGTTATTTTCAGTGTTTAACAAATTACAAACATATACATTTTTTTCTTTTTCCATGTGTCCACCTTTACCTTCTTCCTACGAAGATTCGTCTTGATAATGAGAACTTACTATCAAATCCTTGTATTGTTTAGAAACGTTCAAGCAGAAAATACAGAAAGAGCTGATGGAGGGAAGAAAAAAAGAAAGAAAAAGGAACTACAGGTCCATTTCATAATCACTAGCCTGTGATCTGTTGTGCTCCTGACATACATTAAGAAGAACCCCTGGAGAATTCTGTCTCCACTCATCATATCCTGAAAGAGTCTGGTTTCATTGACCTTGCTCTGAGTACAGTGCCTTACATCCCACTGATTTAAGGAGCTTTATATAATGAGTTGATGAAAAGGGGTGAAATAAGCCCAGAGAGCCATAATATATAAAATGTTATTTGCTCAACACTAATTAGTTTATTTGATTTTCATCTGGTAGGTCTTGTCTCCAAGGTACAGAGAATGAATTTATATTCACATGCCATAACATCAGACACTTAAAATCTTTAGTTTCATATCCTGTTCTGGGGGTAGTTATTTTATTTTCAAAAAATCTTACTGCAGCAAATAAAAATGAATTTTTGTCAGACCTTAAAAAAATACAGTCTTTTTATTGAGGGCTTGGGGAAATAGATTATGAATTAGACTTTTTGATAACCGAAGATTAATATTAGTCTGCTTCCAATCAAAAACTTCAGCACTTGAATACTGAATACTTGAATATGGAGGCTCATTGACATAGCCTCCAAGACAATGCACCAAAATAGATACAGCTGCTAAAGTGGAAGTTGCTTTCAGCCAATGAATCTACCGCTTGTCAGATCTGTATGCATGTTTGAATGCAAGGGTAATGAAATAACATTATAGACTTCAGAACCAGGGCAGCCAGATAAGGTTATAAGCAAATATGTTTTAGAATGGGTGCCTGCTCAAGTAATATAATCCATTCCCCACTTCTTCTCAGGAGTTTAACTGTTTGCTGCAATGTTTAAACGTCCCTAGAAATGCAGTCTGTGATGGCACACATAGCACTCTGCATCTCGGGCAAACATACAGTGCTAAGAACACAGGGCTATATTCAGATAGTTTAGCTTGAGTCTATATACACTTAACTCTTTCATCCCAGCCTTTCCTTTCAGCTAGGTTTCTTTCACCCCGTAAAGCCAGACAGTGCTAAACAATGTTAAACAATATTTCTTTCTCAAATCACTGCAAGAGGATGCAAAGGTTGTATCTGAAGATAAAGAGCGTACAACATTGAGGCCAGACTATCAGGCAAATAAAACCTGAAAGGTCAACACTACATGTTCGCAACTCAGAGCTGAACATTTCCAATGCAAAGTAGGTAAAACTGGGAAAATCACTGTGATGCAGATTTTAAATAATTAAAATCACATTAAATAATAAGTTAGAGTTTTGAAACTTATTCAGTTGCAAAACCCTCCAGAGGGTTAATGTTAATCCCACTCCCTAATGCTAACACCTCTCCATCTGGAGAAAATATTCCCACAGCAGTATTTGTGGGATATAGCATTTGAAAACCCTCTAGACTCATCAGTAAGAAGTCTGGAAATGCAGAAACAGTAACTCATTGCTCCCAAACTTTAACATCAGACTCTCTGCAACCAGTATTACTGTGCTATTCAACAAAAATGTCATCAAAGCAGTAAGAGGAAAGGTGGGTAATAGCAATGAACTGCTCCCAGTGACACCAGGCACAAACTGAGCAAGGACAGGGACAGTGTGCCTGGAAGAAATGGGACAGTATCTTGCATTGGATCTGACAAAAATTCTCCAGCTGCAAATGTAAACTATAATGAGTTATTAAAACACTGAAGATAAAAGAGACCTTTGGCTATTGGGGGTTATAAATTTAGCTTTCTTTTCTTTCAAAACAGGAAGAAAGAATTTAGAGCAATTCAAAAGAAATGTGTTGGCAGTAGAGATTAAATTAAAATGAATCACATGACTATGAGAGAATTAAAAATATATTCTAGAGAGCTACTGAAAATATTTATCCCATTACCATTGCATTCTTCTAAGGGAACCTTTCATCTTACTCTCAAAGGGCTGAGCTTGTGACCAGTATTTTCAAGGCAAGGACCAGAACTGCCCTGAAGACTATTTAAGTTGTGGGATAATTTTTCTGAAGAACACAAGTAAATAGGCAAAGTGGATCAGACACATTCTGTGAATAATTATTGCCTCTAGTATATTAAGTTATTCAGCATTAGGCTACTCAGCAGTAATTATACTACCCCTGGGCAAGGATGATTTAGTACTACATACTGGTGAAAGACGCATAATTAAGAGAGAATGGGATCTGGCTACTATTTAACACACCTTTCCAAATGTTCATTTGATCCAGCTGGCAACAGCCACCACAGACTATATAGGAGGGGAAGGTTAGCAATGTGTCTTGTATTACACTGTCTTGAGTTCCACAGCATTTAGCACTTTATAGCCAGAGAAGGTCAAACTCTGTTCTCATTTAACTCTGTGTAAGCCAACCAGCTTAAACAGAATTGCATGTGTCTAATTAAAAGCTGCATGTGGTCTGCTGTGCCACCCTCTGATGTTAATACTTAGTGCATTTTAGCACATTTTCTTCTGTTTATTTTGAAGTCAGGCAGAATACAGTCAAGCATACATTCTTAAATCAGCTCTAATGCCTCACATGTTGAAGGTGTGTGTGTGTTCAACAGAAAGAGAAAACAGCTTGGTGTTTCAGATTACTTCCCTACCCTGAAATGTGAAAGGTTTACATGGTGCTGAGTATTACCCACTTTTTTCCATTGCTCATATTATGATATTCATTGGAATGGGGGAAAGAACCTTTGGAATGCCCAAAACCCATGAAGAGTCTTACCCTTCCTATCCATGTATCTGTAACAGAATATAAAGTAAGGAGATAAAAAGATATTAATCTGTTCCATAAGACTTGTAAAGTACCACCATATACAGAACCAGTTCAGTGATATCAGAGTTGCTGAGTTTATGTGCAGCTCAGAATCCATGTGCAGTCATACTTTGCAACAGCACTTCTACTTCTTCCCTCCGCTCCAGTCTGCTATGAGAGCACTTCCCAAGAACATGGGACTTAAAAGGCATCTAACACAAGGCAATATTCTATAAAATCATACTTGGGTATCTTTGCTGTGGCAGAAATTCCTTCTTGAAGCCTTGTATCCGCACATGGAAGATTATCAGTAAACATCTGACAGAGACAGCAAAAGCTGGAATGCCTCCAGCGCCTGGATCTGGCACTCTGCCTCGGTTCCTTGGCTTGCTCTCTGACAGATCCCATGACTTGCTGTACAAGCGGGAGCAGTGGCAGTTTGGAAACAGCCTCTGGGGGAGGTCACGGGGGATTGGCTTGGCTCCTCACTATCATTTGTTTTGCCTGAAATTAATTTTGAAGAAGCTGTTTGGCATTGTTTAAGAATAAGATTATGTATTAGCAATAGCCATTCGTTTCCCTGCTTAGTGTAAGGTTACAGAATACAGCACTCAAAGGCTAGGATTGATGTCGCTCCAGGGAATCATGTTACAGCCAATTTGATTTTTTGAACATTTCTCAGTTACCCTGTTTGATACAGACATCACAAATAGTGAGAAACTATAGCAAAGAAAAAAAAAAAATCTAGGTTTTAGGATTTTAGGGAAAAAAGTAGGGAACATAATTTCTTGTTCCTTTGTCTTGAAAGCAAAATGAGTTAATTTCAATTTTCTTAAGATTCTTTTGCAACTTCTCAGAACTTACTAAATCCTTCAGTAAGAAGGGTTGGCATTACTATTATTTTTGCATCTCTTGCTGTTTCACAGCAGTATGTTTATTACTTCCATTTGAAGAAGACTGAAGATGCATCGACTAGACTTAACTACCATCATTGACTTCAATGAAATTCTTCAATGTTAAGGAAAGTCCACAGGTGACCCATTAATTCTATAGCCCTCCAGTCATCCTCCATGACTTGCTAACAAGACCCACTCAGAAGTAAACTGGGATTTTGCCCATCTTTCACTGGTACCTTATCTCATTGTTACTAATTATTTTTTGTGCATTTCTTTCTTTTGTCATGGTTTTTTTCAGTTCCTTATCTCTTCTGACCCTATGCAATTGCTGGTCATTACTTTTTACCTTTGTTTTTTATAACACACACCCTTACCCCTCCGCTATTAAAGCAAGCAGATTTTGCAGGGGGGTAGGATAATTTTCAATGTCCAAATCGCAACTGTTAAATATTGGAAGCCTGGATCCCAATTGTGATTCAGGAAAGAATTAAGAGCTTTGAAATTTTCTAACAAATGAAACAAATTATACAGAAAAGGAAAGCAGTGTTCCGTCCATGCTGCAGGATGATAGAACAGTTTACAGCTCTCACATGATGCTCCAGCCACATCCTAGTTCTGTGTCAGAGCAAGACCAAGGTCTCCATTATTCCTTCCCTCCTGGCCCCTCTCCATCCCACCTTCCTTCTCCTGTATGAAGGACACCAAGCAGAGGGATTCCTAAGAAGCCAGAGTTCACAGAAGCCAGGGTCCCTAAATGGGTTAGCAATGGACTAGAACTGCAGGATGTTGCTGGTTGTGCTTATCCTTTGCTTTAAACACAACCCATAATCCAGAATGATCAATAGTCAGATGATGAGGACACTAGCCAAGACTGCAGGAAGCCCAGTAACAGGAATTTGTTCTGTCTGAACCCGATACTTGAACCAGAAAAGGATCAGGACACAGAACTGCCCTAAGAGCCACACAACAAACCAGGACATGCACGGACAACAGCTACCACGCTGAAAGCAGTCACTGGCAGGGTAGATAGGGATGGAGAAGCAGTCTGTATTTGCTTTGGTCTCTGTTTCCCACTCATGGATATGGCCAGAAGAAATAGAAAAGCATCATACAGTGACTGAAAAGGTCAGAAGTCACTTAAGGACAGTACTGGTACATAGCAAAGTAACTGAGACTTGGTTCTTTCATCACTCATTGATTTTCTCTGTGGAGACAAAAATCAAGGTCACATTTTTAGCTAGTTCAAAACAAAATGTGTAAGATGCTGAAAAAGCTTCCAGACTTCACATCTGTTACTCCAAACACAGATTAGGGTCCGTGTCTGGGTGTCCAGTTGTAGTTTCTTCAAGATACATTATATACAGGAGAATTTCAGCATCAGTCCACACACCTAGCCTCCACAGCTTGATAACATTTTGGTATTTTTCTAAGCCGAACATTCTTCTCAATAAGCATCTGCTGCTTTGACAAGCTGCAGAACAAGAAAACCACCCAAAAAAAATCCCACCAAAACCCAAAAGATGGCTGCTTATAGTATGGGGGCGATCACAAGGCTGAGATAAAGATGCAATCTCAAACAGGGAAAAGCAAAAATACTTTCAGAATATGCACAGGCAGTGGTTTTCCTGATGTAATGCATACTTTGATCTGCCTCTTTTCTCATTCTCATTTTTAGCTTAGAGGCTAATGATCCTTGTTGCTAAGTCACATCAGTGAAATGCTACAAAAGGACAAGTTCCATTTAAACAAATGAGTTTATATTGGCACACACAATTTTCATCTGTGTTCCAAGGAGTTATTTTGATCTGCAAACTTAAATTAAAGCTCATTCCTGGTCTTTTAGGAAGGCACATTGCCCTAGGAGCTTCTACTCAAAGCAACATGTGTTATTGCACTCTCCTCTTCTGCAAAACAATGGATGCTTAGAATGAATTCTAAAAGCTTTGAGAATGCACAACACACACAAAAATTCAGGTTGTCACATGTAGTGACACTATATATTCAAGTACCAGCTATAATCAGTATCTAGGATTTATAGGCTGGAATTTAATGACCTATTACATACTTATCCTCTAAGAGTAGTATAATTTTGACTCAAAAATCCCAACAGCCTCTGTGCATACCAGTCTGCAAAATGGTGACTTTTCTTGCCACTTAGCATTTGCTGGAACAGAGCTGGGGCAGGAAGAACAGAGGCACAGGATGTCCCTTCACAAAGCCTCAAAGCAGCAGATTCAGTTGGTGTAAAGCATCACTATCGCTGTCCCACAAGGACAGAGGAGGAGGAAGCAGCAGGTACAACAGGAGGGGGTAGCAGGTACCAGTTCTGCTTTGTGTGCAGTGGGATGCTAATGCTGTTTCCCTGCTCCCTCCCGAAAGAAGCAAGTGAAAATTGAAAGGGCAAAGTGATACACAGAAGTGGGCCTTCCGTGGTGGAGCCTACCCAGATGGAAGACTGTTAAATGTACAGGTCAAAGATCAAAAGCAATAGGAGTACACTCCATCTCTATCAAGCATCCTGGAGAAACTTCTCCAAGAACTTCTCATTTCACATAGATCTCTGATTTATAGGTATCTAAAATTCCCTTTCAACCTACAAATCTCCAGCACATTTTTACCCTTTCAAGTTAAACTTTTACATATTTGTTCTATCATTTTTCTTCCTCTGAATAACAAGGACAAATCTCAAATTATCCTACAAAAATGTCAAAGCTGCTGCCTTAAATTTAAATCCTATCCTATCCAAATGTGAATGAGAGTATTCCCTGAAATCTCAGCAGACACAATCTAAATTAAGTGTTCAATCAGGAGAAAAGAATTATCTAGGCACCTGACTTTGTAATGGCTTTCAACTAGAACAAATACACCTACCAAATTTGAATACCACATGTTCTGTTTTGGTTTGTTTTTTACCAGTGAGCTATGTTTTGGCTTACAAAAGAAACGGAGTACTGTTCCATTGTGGAGAGAGAGAAAGAAGAGATGCAAATACTAAAGATAGAAGAATAAAAATCTTTTGAAGGGGAATTGAGTGCTTGCCCACTGCTTAAGAAAAATGCACTATAAAGCAGCTATTGATTTTTCATTCAACAGTACTGAATGTTTTATTGAAAAGCAGCAATGCTCAGTAATTTGAATTTTCAATTAAGGTAGCACATTCCTTGGACACATTTACTACTGCACTCCAGTGACATTTATTTGACTTTTCAAATCCCTCTACTATTGTATTCATGTTTGTATAGATCAAACTACCAATACACAAAGTGTTAGGATTATAACATTGTTGATTATAGACACATGTTTGGAAGGCTCTGTGGACAATCTAATGACTTTATTTATAGGTAGGACAATGTATAGTCAAGCATAGCTGAACAAAAATATACCACTACAAGATAAATTAAGCAGTTCAGTATTTCAGCTTACAAATATTTACATTTTCCTTGCCTTATGGACAGCATATACTTGCAGTGAAGTTAAACTAGTTATTAAAATAATTTTGAAATATATGTTTATATTTTAGAAGATTTGGGGGGGAAAAGGTGAGGCAGGGGAGCTCTACTGACATTTGCAAACTGATCAGTTACTTAAAAAAACCCTCAACTGTAAGATAGGATGCAAAGTTTCTGGCCTATAAATAGATGATGATGGCTCATATTGCATTCTGTTCTAGAGAGAAATGGCTGGTGACCTGCTAGCCTTCATAGCTCCACGTAGAAGTGGGGGAACTCAACCTCCATGTGGTCAACTGACAAACTTTATGCTTTTAGAAATAGATTTAGTCTATCCTTGTTCAAAAACCCAGCTACTTCTGCTAAGGGAAGGATTTAGGTAATCCTTGGGAATTTTACTAACTGTGAGAGGCACAGCTTGGAGTCACTACTGCACCAGGTTGTGCACACTGCAGTGCAACAAAGTGCTGGCAATCTATTTCATCAAAATTACAGTGTGGGTTGGACAAATTCCCACCAGTTTGCTTAAAATTTTCTTTTTTCTTGCACTTATCATCTAGATATGAGCAACAGGAACATGCAAAGCAAAGAAATTATGGCTACTTAACTGAAATCTTAACACTCTAAAGAATTAGTCCAGTCGCAATGATACTACCATATCTCAAAATATATTCAGCTCAAGTATCTATGCAAAAGTTCTAAAGTCAATACTTTTCTACAGTGTTGTGCTTGCCCTTAGCCATATTTTATTTCTTCTCAGCCTTTCCTACATGCTTGCTTGCATGCTGTTTTGCAAGGCCATGTTACGTGCAAATATACTCCATACGGTGTGGTTTTGTACATGTTAGACGTTTGATCTTTCTTCTCTTTACTACCTGCCCCTAAAACTCATTTTACTCTGGTCCCAGGCCTGTTTCCTTTAACAATAATGATCTAATAGTGAGTGAGTTATAGTTCTGAGGCCTTTGATACCATCCTGTGCTCTCAGATTCAAAACCCCTGCTGTTATCTCTCACTTTTACTCTTCTATGCTGCATTTTGTTCCAGGGTCATAGGTAGTTCATTCTGCACAGAAAAAATACTTGCTTTTTCTGCCTACCAGTTACAAAAATATATATAGCAATGTATAAGCATGCATACAAACCGGGTGGTAGTGACTGCTTGTTAGACTATTGTTGTTACAGCTAAACAAGCTAAAGCAGAGCACACGCAGGCCACAGCAAGTCCAGACAAAGCCAGACAGGTCCTAAGGCCTTTGGTATCTTAAGGCCTGTGCATTTGCAGGCAATAGCAACACCTTAGCGATTGGCTCAAGTGGCAGTCTGTCCCTCAGGAACCTCAGTCCAGGGTGCTGGGTAGAAAATAGTTGGGTTGCTTCAATTTACTCCCAACTCCTTTTCTTTAGCTACTCATCATCACTATTCATGGGGCACTTCTGCTACAGCCTTTCACTCCTCTTCACCTTGGGCAAGGGCCTGCCTGGCCCTCGCTAGCTGAAGCTGCCCACATGGCAAACTGTTAGGGAAAGCACAGCATCCTGTGAGGAACGCAAAGGCCATCGACACGTGACGCTGGCATAAACAGCTGAGGTAGAAAACAAGTGCAGTGAGGATAAAATTAAAAAGAAAGGCAGGGGAGAGCATAAAGATGAGGATACTTGGCTATTAGCAAATCCAGAGAGGGCACTAAGGTTGCCTCATACAGAGGTTATTCTCCTGAACAATCTGGGCTCAACCTAGACAAATCATTGCTTCTAACCTTTAAGCATTAGGCACTTTCAAGTCAGACAGGCAAACGGGTTCTTGGAGGACAGGAGGAGTCTAGTCCCACTACAAGGCTCCGAGCCAACCCAATACATTGTAGTACTTAAGGTGCCTTGTTTCTCTACATGACCCTTTAATAAGGATGGACTATACAGATGTACTTAGTGAAGTGCTCCCAGCCCTGCTATCATCTGACTGAGATTTCCTGTTAGAGCTAATGAGGTTCTGCTCCCACTTAATCTCTAAATATGGCACAGTTAACGCTTTTTAGTTTGCTTAATGACATGCTATTAATAAAGACATGACCTGAACAGCTACTTGCATTTATTGTCTTTTTTTTGACCATTTTTTACTATTATGCTGAGGCAATTTAATTTTTTTAAGATTGTAAACTATTGTTTTGTTTGACAAGTTGTATATAATCATCCTACATTCCCATGAAAGTGCTCAGCAAGGTCAACGCATAAGCTAGCAATTTATCTGAAACATTTATCATGATACTGAAATTGCTTTGCTACTTTTTCAAGTTATTATTATTATTGTCTTATTGACAGAGCAGTATGCTAACCCATACTAAAGAGAGGTTGAGTCCTCTGTAATTGTGTGGGGTTTTTTCCAAGCAGTTTCAAGTTATCAAAAGCATCAAAATATGCTTAACAGTAACTTTGTTGAACAGTAACTGCTGAACAGAACTATACAATATCTTCTATTTTCCAGTGAAAGTAGCCCTAAAAAAAGATATAGCAGCCTACACCTTAAACCAAACTATAATTGGTGTAAGCAAAAGAACCACAAGTTTTTGCTGGAGTTAATGAAACCATAATGTAATTCTCTGATCAGAATCATTACCAGACAATCTTGGTCCAAATGAAATTTTTTGTGTTTGTGTGTGTGTATAAGGCGCGAACATTAGACAGCAGAGAATTAACTTCTACATCATTATCTTAAATTGAAAACAAACAAGCAAACAAATGTTAATTACCTTTAATTTTAAGAACAAGAAACCTTGTTTGTGTAAGTGAAATAAGAGTGCATTGAATTTTAATGAGATTGGAGTGTTTTATCTCCTCAGGCTTTGATTTCTATTATTTTTCAAATATGGGTTATTATGCTTGCTTTTCACTGACATCAAACTGCCCAATGGCAGTGTTGTAGTTGTCGGTTTATGAAGCTCTCTTTATAAATCTCTGTTACCTACTTTGAAGCAGGTGTTACGAAAGAGCAAAATACCTGCATTATGATGGCACACATGTTCTCTTTTGCTTCTCCTCTTAAGGCTAACCAAAGCCAATTAGCCCAGCCTCCTCTCACACATCATGTGCTTAAAGTTCCTGACCGTCTTTTTAACTACTGCTGGACTCCCTCTTGTTGGGGAGCCCAGAAGTGCACACAGCACTCCAGAATTGTCTTACCACAGCTGAGAAGAGGCAAAGAAAGAACCCCCTTCACCTTCTCTGGCATCCTCACTGATGCAGCATGCAGTTGGCCTTGCCTGCTGCAAGGGCATAGTGCTGACTCTTGTCCACTGAGACCACATATACATTTCTGGTTTTCATGTACAGCTTATAGCTGATTCTGTCCGCTGCATGGGGTTATTCTATTAACCACTCCTTCTAAGCAGGTAGCATCCACAAAGTTGCTGAGAGGGAAATCTGTCCAAGCATACACATTCTTAATGCTGTAAAGCAGTACTGGCCCCAGTATAAATGCCTAAGGGATACTACAAGGAACCAGCTGACAGCTGGAGTTTGCACACCTGGTCATAAACTCTGGAGTCCAGTGGTCCAGCCAATTTTCTACCCATCTTATCCATCGGAGAGTAAAACAGATTTCAAACAAATTTTTAGATACTCAAACCAATTTTTTCAACCTTACAAAATAATCAGGATTCCTTCCTTTACTACTATCTTAAAAGCAAAAAGGAAATACAGCATTCAGGCATCCCAGAGTAAATACAAATCAGTAGAAGATTGTCAATCTTTAGAAATCAAACTTAAGAATTATATGCATGCTGTATGCTTACAAATGATCTTCATTAGCACCTAATTACAATTTAGTTCAGCTAATCAGTTGATCAACTGCATCGATTCTTATCAGCTGATTAACCCTAATAGAAAGCACTATGAAAATTTACAAGACTGCAGTAGACAATCCAAGTTATTTTCAAGTACTTTGTTCTCTGGGAAAAAAAAAACAAAACAAACTAATATACTAAGGAATAATTTTTGCTTGTCTTCTTAAGAAAGCTTTCACTGAAACAAGGAATAAAGAAGGTCTATAATAGCATGTTTTGACCCACACGCATTTAAGTGTGAATTCGGGACTGCAAAGAGCCTCATTGGGACTGCAAAGAGCCTCATTAAGTTTCTGTTTTAAATAAATTAATACTTTCAGAGATTTTAAATGGGGTTCTACAAATGTATGATGTGAGCTATTTCAAAACAGAGCTTGAACCATTGCCACATAAAACTGTAATGATCATAAATGACGAATGACTGAAGACAATGACAAATGAGGACATACATGGAAGTCTGAATTTCTTCATGTCATGGTTGAATACTTCTCATCCTGATAAATCATTTCTTCATCAATTTTAATGCTGAGAGGGTTTGAGAACAACAGATGAACCTGGCCTGAAGTTTACCTTTATGAAGCACTACAAGTTTGTCAAAATTTTTTACTGACTTTTCTTGCTTGAAAGCTATGAAATCAGGCCAAAGATATTGGCTGGTAAGTAAGCCAAGTATCAGAATAGACATTAAAGATCAAACCTTTATAATTATGAGAATAATATGAGGAAATTATTCAGTGTAACTTTGAGGTTCTTGTATGTTCATATGTGAACAGTTAATAAACGGGTCTTTGAGTTAAACAAAATTTAAGTATTAATGGAGCCTAACAGACACACTCCTCATGTACTTTTGTAATCTATAAATTACACATATATATACATGGTCCTATATATATGCACATACATATATACATGAATTGAGATGTAACCTCCTTTTCATGTTCATTCTTACCTCCCAGTAACACTATTTCTATGGCACCATAAAAAAGTGGATGCTAGGAGTTAATGCAAACAAGAAGTATTGGTATCCTGATCTGAATATTGATCCTGACCTAATCCTGATCTGTCTACTATATTTACATTATTGTCTCTGCAATGAAACTACTGATGCTGAACACGCTGAATGGAATAAATCAAAATATTGTAATCCCCCTTTAAATTCCACATTTGTTTACAAGTTGACCTGCAAGACAACTGAATCAAACCCAGATACTAATTTCCTTCCCTTCTTGTCATTTGCTCAGTCTTTCTGCACGTCTCCCAAGTTCACAAACAAATGTGGTATGGTTGCCACCGAATACCAAACATTAAGGAAAGGAGATGCTTTGAACCTTAGGAAAAACAGCAATTTCTTTCTGCAAGAACAACATTATTCAGATAACTTTTAAAAGGACATGGCCAGATATACAAGGCTAACGTATTGCACATCTGCTTTTCACACAGTAGAAGAAATTCACTCTCCCCAATGGCATGAAGTGACATTAAAAACTTTATGAGGATTTATGAGAAGGAAGATACCAAGAAGGCACCACTGGGTCAACACAAAAACTACTTTAGCAGTAACATTAAAATCTTAGAAGTGCTATCAGAAATAGAAATTTTCTTGCAACTGTGTCCATCTTGTTAGACAGTATATAACTTTTGTACAAAGTTAAACCTGTCACCCTTTCTAGGGACCTTTTAGAACACACAAACTATTGCACATTGAAGGGCACTAAGCTGGAAAATGGCTTGGCAGAAAAGGTCCTGTGAGTCTTGGTAGACACCAGGTTCATCATGAGCCAGCAAGGTACCCGTGCACCAAAGAGCATCAATGGCATCCCAGGCTGAACTGCAAGAGCCTTGACAGTAGGTCAAGGGTGGTAATCCTTCCTATGCACTCAACCCTTATGAGGCCATATCCTCTAGCTGTGTGCAGCTGTGGGCTCCCAAGAAGGAAAGAGACACAGGCATACTGGAGAGAGTCCAGCAAAGGGCCATAAGCATGAGTAGGTGCTCAGAGCACCTCTCATGCAAGGCACTGAAACACAAGAAACTATATTTAAACATAAGAAAAAAAAAAACTACTCATGGCAAAAGTGGTCTAACACTGGCACAGGTTGCTCAGAAGGGTCAGGGAGTCTCCATCCTTGGGGATATTCAAAATCTAGCTAGACAATGTCCAGTAATTTGCTGTAGCTGCCCTTGCTCTGAGCAGAGATATTAAGACTACACAATCTGCAGAGGTCTACGCCAACCTCAGTGATTCTGTGATATGACTTTTACTACCAGGGTTATGTGCATGTCCTGTGTAAAAACCTGGGACACATTACCTTAAATTCTCTGCTGCTTTAGTGGCTAACGTTCTTCTTCAGATTTTATTTCCAATAGTGTGCTAATGAGAAAACCACCAGTGGGAAGCAATGCTTGCTGTTAGATCTATTAAACATGATTAAAAGAAAAAGGCTGAAGTGCAATTAAGGTGAATATTTCATTGAGTTTTATTAATCTGCAGAGACTCTATTCCAAAGCATACATGCTGAAGTCTGAGAGTCATTGTGTTAAATCTCATGAGAATAGGGCTTCTGGCTCAGTAGGTGTGCTCTGGATCTAAGTTGTGATTGGGCATGTGTAGTAATACTTTAACATATATAGTTATTTTAACATTTTTCAGTCTTTTTGATACTACCATTAAACACACAATTCATCAAGTTTCAAAAAACCTGTTAATAAACAGTATCCTGATATGTGGAGAACAGAATTAGAATTGTAGATACTGAAGATGTAAAATTGATTCTATTCTGCTCTGTTTAAAAAGAATAATATACAGACACTAAGCTGTTAAATTCTCTTTAAGACAGTAGGCAACCATTACTAATTTTTGCAAGTGGCAAAAACTGAATGCTTAAAAAATTAAAAAGTTTTCAGTACTTTGAGAGACTGAAATTCAGATTATATGTCAATAACTTCCTGACTCTCATTTTATTTTACTTTTATTTTCCTGATTTCTTGATTCTATCTTATCTAACAGCTAGTGGGAATCACAGTTTGTGTCACTGACTTACCTTTCAGGCTTTCTGACCATTTTCTCATTCAGATGCAAATCCTCTTCTATTTCTCAACCTTGCCTCCAATACACTACAATAGAATGGAAATATGCAAGAAGTTATATAAAAAAAAATAAAGTAGTAGGCTATTTTTGGTTTTGCATAACGACAAGGTAAACTGCAGTAGCAAAGTAAGTACACTTCTTGCCTCATCATCACTTTAATGCAAAAGATATGAGAGCTGATCTTAATCAAGTGCCTCCAGAAAGCAGGGTGTTTCAGGTATTACACTCCTTCCCATTCCAGTCATTAGGAAAGAAAAAAAAGAAAAAAGAGAATTGGCAACAAATGTAAAAACACTGACACTTTTTTTTTTTTTTTAATAAGGTCTTGCATCCAGTTGTCAAACATCTTCAACATATATAATTTTAGGAACTGGTCACAACTGGACACTCCTGCTGCCT
Source organism: Laterallus jamaicensis coturniculus (assembly GCA_022605575.1). Lineage (NCBI taxonomy): Eukaryota > Metazoa > Chordata > Aves > Gruiformes > Rallidae > Laterallus > Laterallus jamaicensis. Next base: position 3,010,805 of record JAKCOX010000057.1, read on the forward strand.
CTTTACAAGCCTGAGGAGGTGTGTTAATTCCTGTGGAAGAGCAAAAATTAGTCTAGAAATGGGATAAGTGTGAAGTACAAAATGTATTAATTCTACTGTCAACCTAGAGAAGTCAGCTTCTGGAAAATGTCCTCTATTGTTCCACTAGAAAAAAACAAGTCTATAAAGGACAGTAGCGACATAAAGATGCAGATGCAATCAATGTGCACATCTTAGCCATGTGTATTTTGAAACCAAGGCTAGTTTACAGAAACTGCATTGATCTTAGAACCTCATAATCAAATGCATTGTCTGACACTGGAATGAAGTCAAACTGATTTGAGAGACCTTTGCCTTATCCCTCCAAGAGCACTAGAAAAAAGTACACAGGGAGAAAAGTCTGATCTGATCTTCATTTCTAAGTACAGTTCAGAGCAAAGATATTATAAAGTCACTTGCACACTGCTGTGTGCTGACAGAGAACTTATATGCAATTACAAAAACTATAGAAAAGATTTTAAGTGAAAAACAGAAGCAATAACCTTTGTGTCTAATAAACCCATCTAGTAACATCATTATAATGTTTCTTTGCAATACACCACCACTTTGTCAGTCTTCTCTATCCATTTGTTCAGCAATCAGTATTATTCTCCCACTTGGAGAATCTCTTCTGGCTTTCCTAGACTCCTTTCAGCCACTAGAATTTCTTAACAGTTTTGCAATCTCTGACATCTTTCTTCATGATAAGTCTGGTCTTCATATCAAGACTGGTGCTAAGGAGTTAACCTGTGTCGCATGTGTGGGAAGCCCCTTGAATGGGGACTTTTCTTAACATCATATATCATTATTTTAATGAATGTATTAGAGTAACCAATATATAGTAAGCAGACTTTATTATCAGTTATGATGTAACTGACCTTTACATCATTGCCCATTAGAATACCACATTAATGACGGGCCCTTTCCTTGGAGCCTATCAGCCTTCATAAATATAATTTCAATTAATTCTCAGAAAAACTGCACACACTTGCTTCCATAATTCTTCAAAAAGTAAAATAGTAAACCACAGGAGTTAGTTGTGTGCTCAGACCACTTTTTTGAATCACTTTACTGTGTTTAATATGTAGAGACAAAAAAATCTACACAGCTATGGAAATAAAAGCATGGGAAGCTTTCTCTGGTAATTTACTGTAGCAAAAAAATTTCAGAAAAATGTACTTAGTGATGAGCACAGCCTTCAGCTCTGTTTGCATTTCATACTTCACTCCCCAAACTCAACTTTCAACTGAATGGGAGACTTCTGACATGCACTTCTTTGGGGACTGCTCGAGCTCATGGTTGGATGAATTTTCTATTCCTTTTAGACTGCAATTAGGCATTTTAAAAAATAGGAAAGGCCTGATCTCAAAAGAAAACCCCAAAACAAACAGTGAATGGTCACTGAAGTATAACTTCTCTATTAAGTCTTACTTCTCCCTGACACTACTCTTAAACAACTTGTTTAAGAATCAGATATAAGAGTTGAATATTAACACATTACTGCTGTTAATACATTAAAATGGTGATAGTCGCAGTAACAATGAGTTTGCTTGAGAAGTGATATGCTCAAGTCCAAGCACCTCTTCTGCCTTTTCCCCCTGCAATTTGCAATTAAAGTGCTGACCACTTGGTCCTTGCTGGATAAAATGCTGTCATTTTATAACATTATTAAGATCTTTAGACCACAACCATGAAGCTCAGTCTATTTTAGAGCTACCTTTCCCAATTTATTAAAAAAAGGAAACTCTAGCTGTTGGCTTGTCTTCAAAACTCAGTTCGGGCCTCACCCGGAGCACAGAAAGATGACACAGCAGAGATCTCAAGCTACATTTCCCAAATAAAATACACTTTAATTGCCAGCTTAATCTCTTCCAACCACCTTTCCTCTATCTGCGTTCCACTGATTTTTTTGTAACATCTTTGTTATAATCTAATAGAAGAAGAACATCTTTGAAATGTCGACTTTTTTTTCATTCAGAGAAAGATAATTTCTTCTGCAAGAAGCCCAAGCTTAACCTATTTTTCCTACAATCTGTGCATGATCTGATCAGAAAATGAGAAACAACATGCAGTACTTCTTTGAAAGAGAAGGTACAATCCTGCATTTGCAAAATGGATATCCAAGTTCATTCCACCCTTCAGAACCAGAAAACTTAAACTTACTCTCTGATGGGTGGAGTTTTGATACCAAAACACTTAGTCCAGCTGGCCAAAACAGATACTGAACACATCTGCCCTATGTGAAATTATAAAACTGCAAGGATTCAAACAGAAAAGGAAATGGATGGGGAAAAAAAAAAAGAGTGAAATACCTAATGCATGAAAACTAACATTTCTTGATACAAAGTCTGTATATTTATCGATATTCCTACCATGGTGCTTATTTTAAATAACTCATCCCCATGCATAAGGAGAACACCTTTGTTACTATTACACTGCCAGTTAACAATCGAAACTTTTAACTCCTCAGCAAATCCTTAACAACACTTTAATAGCTGTTCCAAGTGGATTTTCTAATGTTTTATACTATGGTTGGCACAGACTAGCTTTTTTCTTTCACAGCCCAATTTTCTTGTCAGTCCCTGTGCTGGTAATATACTTCAGTAAACCAGTGGAAACTTACTGACTTGGAGTCTCTGTCAAATTAGCTTAAAAGCTAATGACATTAAAAACATTATCAGGCAGGAGATGAATATACAACAAAAGTCTCATAAACTTTGTTTCCAGAAGAAATTAAGCTGAAAGACCCCTCTCCACTCTTCCCCCAAGTCTTTAACATCAAAAATCATTTTGGGTCTGTGAGCGAAAGGAAAGCGATGTTCTGTCCTTCTCAGTGTCAGTACATTAGTCTGGCACTCACCATATTTCTGCTGGATTAACAGTAAAGATGAATTCTGATAGACTTCACTTCCCAAAGACATTTTGGTGAAAAACAAAGCAAAACAAAATCCAACAAAAAACCCTTTCACAAGCTCAAAGTGTAATCAAAGGAAACTCAAACACATCTGAACAGCAAGAGCTAGCATTCTAAATAAACAACATATGCTCTATAATCAACAGGATTTTAAAAAAAAGAAAGAAAAAAAAAAAAAGAAGAAGAGAAGCAGTCTTCAGTTTACAGGTTTAATTAAAAACAGCCAGAGCATTTCACATTCTGATCTAGAAAATCAGGGAAATAAATTAGGGACACAAACAGTGCTGGCTGCTCAACTAAACTACTCTTCCACTGCGTATATTTGTGTTTTATAATCACAGATTATTTTCTCTATAATTGTACTTTTCCTTTCCTTTATGCTTTTTCTAGAATGGAGATAGAGCAACCTGCCTTTATCTTAAAACAAACAAACATCTTGCAGTAATTTCACAGGATTCTCTTAATACCTGATTTAAAGCATCATACACACACGAAGGTAACCTAGGATCAGAAACTGTATCTTTTTTTAATGTTGGAGTGTGTATTACAATTCAGTCTAAAGACAGAGAACATACTAAGTGTAAGAAGTAAACTTTGAGTGGCTTTTCATATTCACGGTTTAATGTCTACAGAACTATGTAGGAAGTTTTTATTTTGAAGAATCTTTGCAATGTAGACTTTGTTCTTAGATATGTTAGACCTTTTTTTATTTTACTCACCTCTGAACCACTTTTCCCTTGGAAAATGGTGCAGAAACCCATTTGGATGTTTATATCCCTATTTTTTTATATATCTAAAAAGAGAACATGTTACTTGCACCTTTAATTTAAGCACATGCACCTGTGTATAAATAAACTGTGGAACCACAGCAATTACATTACATGAAATAGTTGAATTATCACTAAAAATTTTCTTGGCACAGCCCATTCCTTTCTAACATGCTTTAGTCTACAGGCTGCGGTGGTACTTTGAGCCCTTGCTTTAGCTGAACACTTTGTGATACCATCTCTCAATATATTTTTCATCTCTAAAGAAGGCAAAAAGCTTCATAGGATACCTGAAGAGAAGAAGGATGAATGAAGCATTATTCCCCATGCTTACCAGTGGGCTCTGGAAGCAGTGACTCCCAGGCATGGCCCAGCACCAGCTCTAGTTTCGGCTGGGCTGTAGCAGTAGCTTTAGAGGCTCTGCAGTACAGCTTGAGTGTCACACAGTAGGAAACACATCATGCATGTATCAGTACAGGCTGGGGGTTGACCTGCTGGAGAAGAGCTCTATGGAGAAGGACCTGGGGGTCCTGGTTGATGACAGGTTGGCTATGAGTCAGCAGTGTGCCCTGGTGGCTAAGAGAGTTAATGGGATCCTGGGGTGCATCAGGAGGAGTGCGGCCAGCAGGTCGAAGGAGGTGATCCCCCCCCTCTGCTCTGCCCTGGTCAGACCCCACCTGGAGTATTGTGTCCAGTTCTGGGCTCCCTGGCGTAAAAAGGACAGTGATCTCCTGGAGAGAGTCCAGAGAAGGGCTACAAAGATGATGAAGGGCCTGGAACATCTATCTTATGAGGAAAGGCTGAGAGAGCTGGGGCTGTTCAGCCTGGAGAAAAGAAGACTGAGGGGGGACCTAATCAATGTTTATAAATACCTTGAGTATGGGGGGCAGGGGGAATTGGCCTGCCCCTTTTCTTTGGTCTGTGGGGATAGGACAAGGGGCAATGGCTGCAAATTGGAGCACAAGAAGTTCCGCACCAACACACGGAGGAACTTTTTCCCAGTGAGGGTGCCAGAGCCCTGGGACAGGCTGCCCAGGGAGGTGGTGGAGTCTCCTTCTCTGGAGATATACAAGACCTGTCTCGACGCCTATCTGTGCAGTATGAGCTGGGGAGCTGCTTTGGCAGGGGGGTTGGACCCGATGATCTCTCAAAGTCCCTTCCAACCCCTACAACTCTGTGATTCTGTGATTCTATGCTCCGCAGCGCTAATAGTACACTAGTGTAGAACTTCATTGCTTAGTCTCTTCTCCCCTTTTAAGTCAAATCTCTCTAGGTATTTAAAGTTTATTTAAAATACAGAAGTTGAAAAACACTTAAAGAAATACAGTAACTGTAAACCTGTTTAGAAACAGAAAGTTAACTTTAAATGGCTTAGTTTGCCACAATTAAGTATTGGAATAAACTTACCGTGTAAATATGATAATGAGTAAATTCTAACATATTCAGTCAAACATCTATGGAATTTTTTGTGTCTTGCTTAATTAGCTACAGTTTCACGTACTGCCGTCTTTCATTAACTTTGTAATTCCTGGGCATGCATAGGTGGGTGCCTCACTAAATATTATTTGATTAACGCACAGTACTCATATAATATATGCTAATTCCTATTTGCTAGGAAGTTAATTATAAAGCTTTGATAATCTGTTTTGATAAATGTAATTCAGTAGAAAATGTGTGTTCCTAGAACAGAATGCTATTAAGGTTGCCTTTTTTTTTTTAAAAGACAGTTACCTAACAAATTACTGAGATGAATCATTTGCCTTTGGTAGAGACAAATCAACTGTGGGGTACGCACCAGGTTACCCTTTCTTTTTGACCACTCGTCCAATAAAGGAGGTTTTGCTGAACACTATTTGCACATAGAAAAATACATAGAAAAGATACATGACCAAGAAGGAAGTAAAGTAAAATTAATGTGACTTGCTTTAAAAATAACTAATAGATTAGTGAACACCAACTTATAATAAAGTTACATGTCTATATGGAGAGACTACAGCACATAAATGCCATCAGCTGGGGAAGGGTCTCAGCATGTAAAAGACCAAATGTGCAGCAAAGGAGCATCAACTCCCCTGAGAAAAGGAGAAATCTGGAGCAGCTCAGTGTTCCCTTGCTTTGGAAGCTAAGTCGATAATTCATGAAGCAACAGCAAGATCTTGGCTGCAGAGACAGCCACAGGGCCGTGCAGAGGACTGCGCGCCTGGGAGCCGACTGGTGCGTGTGATTCTATACGGCCTTGTCCTGCTCCCAAAGTGAACATGTGCTCACACTGGCCAAAAGATTGACATCATCACTGCACGGGAACTGCAGCAGTGTTCTCCTGTTGGGATAGAGGTCTTTTGGATTTCCTCTCTGTGAAAATTAGATTCCCATATTCCTTTCTTTGCTGGCCTTTCTGATTTCCCTCCCTGTCTCCAAACCATAGGTGCTGGTAAATAAGTGCACGTAATGTTTGGCTGCTGCAATCTACCCTGCATTTTCTTGTCTCTGGGAGTCCCACATGTAATAGCAGCATTCCTAAATTATCATGACAATACCATTGTTAAGAAGTGAAAAATAAATTTCAATTCAACTCACAGCAATGCACTGTGAATTGTAAAACTCATCTAAGATATAAAATTAATTTTTACAAGGGCATACAGAAAAACAATTGTCACTAGATATCGATGTGAATCAATACCTATATTTAGCATAGTTAATCTCTTGCACAAACAAAACACTGCTTATTTATTCAGTTTCCTTTAGCTTAATTCCTAAACTTCTAAGGACTTCAAAGAACTATTCAGAAGCTAGATAAAGAGCTTATCTGCATAATTCTTATGTTAATTCACAGAAGGTGTCTTGACTAAATGGATAACTACATGCATGCTAAAGGCTTGCTGTTACTAATTCTATTCCTCTAAAAGCTAAAATATTATACATGCCTTTAGTCATAATATATCTTATTCCACTTTTTTAAGAGACTACCTGGTTCTGGATCCAAATGTGAGGCTGGTTCCTCACAGGTTGGCCTTTCCCTTCTCTGCAATGTCTAGAGATGTTTTTGAGCCAGGCTATTACCACAGTTCCTGCACGGGATGCAATTAGTCCTACACTTTCTGCTCGATGTCCTGCATAGAAGCAAAAGGAGATCAGTACATGAAACACTATTAACTGCTGCTCATCAGAAATTTGTAGACATCCTAAAAGCTTGAACTATTAATTTTCTCACCAAGTTCTCCCTCCCTCAGCCCTACACTCCCACGCTTCCAAGCATGCTGTATATTAATTGCTGTAAGGATAAAAACAATTTGCAGTCCCAATACACAACTCTGACAATAAAATTCCCATATAATAATTTTGTTCACACAAAATGTATGTTTATGTTCAATATAAACATTGTTGTTTACAGAGTTCAGAAGTAAACTGAAAGTATTTACAGAAGAAGTAGAGTTTTCCAGAGAATTTGAGTAGCATTTAATAATATGCTTTTATTGTCTATTTGAAAATATTTCTTATTTTTAATACTAATTCTGTTCAGAAAAAAGCACCAGTTATTAAAAAAAATTGAGTTTGGTGTTGGTTGCATAAAAATGAATAAAAGGCCTAAATGTATATTCTGCTAATGTAATGAGAGATCAGGATTTGTATTTTATAAAATTAATACTTACCACATATTTCATAAAACAATGAGAAAAACACTTGGAAAAATAGAATGGCTTAGCTCTTTTCTCCATGTGCACACTTTTATTATGCACCTTTGGTTTTTTAATATCCTGTTTCTGATTTAGATACTGGTTTAACATGAGGAAGTACTCAATCAAACTGCTTTCTACAGTAAAAAAGGGTAGGACAACTGGCCTCAAGATTCTGAGGAGAAGACACTCTTGCTGAAACACCTAGTGTATACACAAACTCAGAATACGTAATAAATAGGGGAGCATGACATCAGCTGATAGTAAGAATATATATTTTCCTATGCCCATTAATTTTAGATCTGTGTATCAGGCTGTGTATGCATATACAGTTTCAAAATATTTATCAAACTCCATAATTAAAAATGATTATCTACTTCTTAAAAACAATCATCACTAATCGCAACAATTGGAACAGTCATCTGATGTACCTGAGGCAGCTCCAGATAATTCCACCCTGGCCTCGCACACATCACACCTGCAGACCTAACCCAGGAAGAGTACTGCCACTGAAAACACTTTTAACCAAATTGCCTGTTGCAGCCTTTAGAAGTGACAGGATGTTTCCTAAAGGTTTTTCTGTGTTGTGCTTTTTTCTCGTGCAGACAGTGATTAGGGAGGTTTTGTTTTCAATTTTTTACTCTGTGTGCTGGCTTGTTAATCAGGAGTGTGCACATACATTTTCATTACTACATAAACTGAACCTTTGCAATAGTAGTTCAGCAAAAATTCGCAGTGAGGCCCTGGCACAGGGTACCCAGAGAAGCTGTGGCTGCCCCTGGATCCCTGGCAGGGTTCAAGGCCAGGTAGGATGGGGCTTTGGGCACCCTGGAGCGTGCCCCAGCCCGTGTTCCTGCCCATGGCAGGGACTGGATGGGCTTTGAAGTCCCTTCCAACCCTAATCAGTCTGTGATGAAATGACACGGGTCTGATTCACATCTGATTCACTTTTGATGAAAACGACACGGGTCTGATTCATATCCACAACTGAAGGGGACTTTAAAAAAGGGATGGCATACAATACAAAAGAACATAATTCTCTTATAATTATAAAAAATCCTGAAGTGTCAACTGGTTTCTACATAATGCTTAATTCTTCCTGGAATGACACTGATTTATATGTATAGTAAATAGCTCATTATGATGGCATCAGTAGGCCAACTACTAAGATGTCATGATATATTATACTGCTAACAATTTCCTTTACTTTCACAAAAGACTTTTTTTTCTCATTTCTCTCTTCTCCACAAATACATATACAGCCAAATGTTCCAGAGTTCAGTTTGAACCAGTCTACCAAAACCAGGAATTGTCTTAATGGCCTATAGGTTTAGAAGATCTGACAGAGAAATCGCTGAGTCAAACTTGGATGTAGATTCTGGCTAAGTCAAGCATAACGTGTAGGTTGGTAAGAATGCATGCATCAATGGTAAATGAATACATTCACACAGGTCTAGCATAATATATTAGAAGTGAATAATTCATATCTTATGGGAATGGACAATTAAAATGCATATGCATCTGGAAAAAAACAATGTATGGAAAATATGCTTTGTTGTATTGTCTAAGTTGCTTTCCTTTTACTGCTTTTTAACAGTAGCTCCCTTTTTCACCTTTGTAAATTGTGCTCACTTTGTGTCAATTTACCCAATTACAGAAATTTGTGCATCTAGGAAATGCAGTTTGTACCATGTTATTTTAATCCACAATCTAGTTGGGTGTGGATGAATGGGCATTAACGTTCCCCTGTTTCTCTTATCACTATTTCCATTCCTGCCAAATCTGGTGTATGCAAACTGTATGCTTTTGGCTAAGAAATTTTCCTTCTATTGATAGCTCCACAGTCTGAATCTCTAATAGGAGATACTCTGACAAAAGGAAAGATTTGATCTTAAGAGTAATACAACTTTCAGTACAGTCTTATATACTGGATTATCACATATTTACTTAAGAATATAGTATATATTTATGTACACTATTAATATAGTGCATCAAGGCTCTTGGATCTTTAAATAAACATAATGTGGTCAACAGCATTTATTTATTATCCTGTTAATCAGTTCTAAAGTATTATTTTTATGTGTCAACTTCTTTTTAGTGAACTGAAGTCTTCAGTTCTTTTTCAAGAGCATCAAGATGTGACTTGATCCATCTCCTTTAAAAAATAATGTATCTTAATCTTTGAGATACACTGGTAGAATTATTGTATGGTTGAATACAATGAATGGTATTCAACTATTATTATTATTATTATTATATGGTTGAATACAATAATGTGACTTCTAATGGGAAGAAAACACCTAAGAGGTTTTCACAATCTTCTCTGTTCTCAGCACACTCAAAACATAACAGAATCTTTGAGCTTGACACTGGGATAACTGCAAAAGTAGAGGCCAGAGTGAAGGAGCTGAAGAAAGTAGTTCTTTTTCATGGAAAATATTCCTCTTTTATTTGCAACTTGATCCAAAGTGGGAGCTGTTCAAGACCCCTAACTTCATCATTTCATAACGTGTTAAGATGTATCTCCAGTTGCGATCTGCAGCACTGCTCAGTACTGACACCAGGACTAACAAGTTCTTTAAGTATCTGCAAATTCTCTCCAGGGGATGTTTCAGAATAGAACACACAGTCATATTAACCAATCAGTCCAGTGATAGAATATTCTCAATCAGGGCATACATAGGAACAATTATTCATAGCTAAGTGACATTGTGGTTGAGAGCCTTTTCTTTAGATCTCTGGCACATATAATTGACTGCAAATGATCAATATTGTTCTAACAGTTTTTCCTTTAGAACTAACACTGCATGTCTTAATCATATGTGAAGTGAGGTAGAGTCCTGCTACCAGGCTTTTGCAAGTCGATGCGAATCTTAGCAGTGCTTTCAGAGGATTCTGCTCAGTTTTCCTTTTACCACTGCACAATGCCTACAGAAGCAAAAACTAAGGTTGCAGATGCAGTAGAAGTGTCAACACACCACCCACTGGAAGTAGTAATAGAACTGTATTTTAGTGATGACCTCCAAAAAAATAATTGCAAATCTAGTATGTAAAAGAAGAGCACTCACTGTACTTTATGTTGTCAGTGTAAGAGAAAAAAATTAAAAACATATTTAAAAGAGCCTAATATTCTTTTACCTTAAAGAGCCAATCTGAAATGTAGTTCTAAAGTTATCTTAGCCAATTCTGGTATAAAACCAATGAAAGTAGTAATTAATAGCAGAGGTGACAATATCTATTCAGCAAACTGAGTGATTTTACCCTTATACTCAGCAAATGACAATTCTTTTCTTGACTGATAAGCTACAAAAATACACCAAACATCTCCTTACTCAGTTCTTAATAAGCATCAACAAATTCTACATTATTTTTACCAAATATCAGACTTCACTAAAATTCCTTTTTAGACACTATGTTCTTCTAATAGGCCACTTGAATAACTTGTTAAACAAAAGTCTCTGCTAGTTGAAGTAGTGTCTTTGAAGCAGCTCTGTAGAATAAAGGCACTTTCATATTGACAAAATATTAGATGCAGAAACCAGATTAGTTCTGTTGGACCTACTCTAATTTCATAGACTCCAGTGTTATTGACGATCTATGGCTCACTGTCACAAAGGGGAAAATAAATACATGCTAATCACATACAGCTTCCTTTCTAAAGCTGCATTTCCTTACAAGGGCTGATGGTATTGACTAGACTGATGGAGCCATTCACTTCTTGGTAAGCACTGAAACAAGAGAAGTGTCCACATAAATGAGCCTGTGATTAGGCCAGATAAATTCTTTCTGGTGGCTTGGAAGTTAGTTTGACAGTGTCATCCAGTTCCAAATGAACAGAAATTCTAGGTGATAGCTAGGTCCTGTGTTCAGCACTCTCAGCCCAAGACAACCAATCAGGGAATACACGTGGGAATAAAATAGCCTCTTACCTCCACAGTAAAGTCAGGCAAATAACATTTTTCTTAGTCCACTGACAGACCAGAATAACCCCATATAGATATATATATTTAAGCCAAAGAAAACCACTTTTTTTTCTACTAGCAGAAATAAACAACCTCTAATGTCTTAACTAATTAAATAATGAAATTTCTACTTTTCTTTTGGTAATTAACCTTTTCTAAATCCTAAATTACTGAATTCTTTAACTAAAGAGTTAGCATTTCAACTGCAACTATTTACTGAGTTGAAATTATGGATCTAAAACTATTAATCTCCATAATTAATTTATTTCCTGAAACGTGCTGAAAAATTACTGCCTTGGATTTTACCTCTGAGATGTTTAATTTTCACAAGGTTTTTTTCCTGCACGAGTTGGATGAGTTAGAAAAGCCTGTAGAGCTGCCAATCTTGTTCTGTGTTACTTGAATAAAGAACACTTCACTCCTGAGTCTTTCAACCAAACATGCAAAGCAGCATACAAAAATCAAATGATCGTGTTTCCAATAGTCATTGCAGTATCCTGGGACAAAGAGAGATGATGCTAGGAAGGTATCCATGAGCAACAGAGAGATTAAAACGTATTGGTGATGGTATAACTGACAGCTAAATAAGCAAACAGATAATTGTACCACAGGATGTACACAGAAGTCCATGGTGTGCACTTAAAATCCCAAAGTCCAAAGAAGAAAACAAAGCAAATGAAATCACCCTCCCCCTTTTATTCATAATGTTCTAGTTGTCTACATCCTTATTTCCTCTACCTGGCCTTTCAAATACCTCTGTGACAGTGTGACAGGAGCTCTTAGCATATAATTCACCACATTCCTAAAAGGGATATATATGGCCAAATAACAGATCCATGATGCCAAAATGGAAGGACTGACCTCCCAAGGAAGATGAAGGTTTCAGGGCCGTTACATGAGCATCCCACCTGTAACTGCTGTCCCCAGACACTGGCTTGTCAGCAAGCACCTCTACTGCAAGGTGAAAGGAAGCAAAATCTGCTGGATACGTGCAAAGTCCACCTTTGGGAGGAGTGGGGGGGATGAAAAAAGAGAGAAAATGGTTATCTGCGATGCCAGGTGAAGAGAGTAATTCTGCTTTCCTTCAGTACACTATCACAAAGTTCATAGGTATCAGATCTTAATCCACAGGAGAGAGGGACAGATCTACAGAAGCAAGTCAGAACAAGTAACTGATTTATCTTGGTAGCAGCTTTCTCACTGAAGAGTTCTCAGAAACTTCTATTTAGTTACACATTCTGCAATCAATTTCTTTGTAAAACAAAGAAAAATCAAGAAACTGTATAGATAATACAGGAAAATGAGGACACAAGGCCATGGGATGATTTTCCTGCCCGGGGAATGCAGAAGTACTCTAAAGTTCAAATTGTGTCAAAACAGTAATCATTTGACTATCAATACAGTAGTATTGCAAAGTAACTGTTATTTTGGCACAAGCATTTTCAGGAAGGTTCTCTCATACCTCCTTCTCTGTGGAGGATGGCCTTAGCCCAAACACTTCCTCCATACCAGCAAGCACCAAAAAAAGATATACAGAGCTCGAGATGTCAAAAGAGAATTTCTCATAGGCAGAAATATAAGAAAGACTAACCATTTTCTTCTTCTACCTATGGTTCAGTTTAAGAGGTGCGTGCTGAACTATAAACATAGCATATAATATATATGAGCTTTTAGTAGCATGTTATTTGTACAGCAGCCCTGAGGCACAGTTATAACTCAGACTCCCAAGGACCTTCAATTTAAATCCTATGTTTTTCCAAAAGTGCTCATTTGAGACAATGAAATAATTGTGAGCTGAAACCTCCACTTTTGTTTCCATCTTCTCTCTGCTGCTAATTTTATGCTGCAGTTTAGACTACATAAATGTAACAGTTACATGACTTTGCTGTTTCATTACTTTAAAATCACTTTAAATTTGAAAATGAAATTTCTTTAAAAGACTAGAAAGACATAAATAAATCTTAACCCTCATTTTGCCCAAGCTAGTTAATCCCCTAATAAAAATTTCCCCTCCTTTTAAAAATGGATTTTCATATTGGCAGTATGAAATTTACAGCTCCAAGCAATTAGGAGACCCCAATAGAAGGGTTCATTTCTGACTGGACTGTCTAGTTTTGGAGAAGACATAACTGTGATTTCCATATCATCTGGATGTACAAGTAAGCTGCATTTTCTGCAATCAGGGGAATGAACATCAGTGAAGTCAGTTTAATGCTGTCTATGGTTTCTAATCGATAATATTATAGGAGACGCTACAAATATTTATATACATACAGCAACATGCAAAATGCATTTGCTTTTATTGCCCAGTGTGTTGCTAATAAAAGCAGTTTGATCCATGTGTGTTCAAAATCAATTTATGCTTTGGATTTGGAGTTCTGCCTGATTAATTTTTAAAAATGGCCTAAAAGTTTAAAACATGCTCTGGGCAAATTTTAAAGGGTGATGCTAAACATACCAATAAAACCTTTGGTAAGGGAATTGTCAATCCATTTTTCCCTTATTAAACTAGTAGATATACAATATCCCATTTAAAGATATAGTGCTATGTCAACTTAATTTAATATCAAAAGAAAAAAAGTGGTTTATGAGTAAGCAGCAATTGAGACAAACAAGAAAAAAAGTTGAAAGACATTAGCCCATACAGGGACCAAGAATTCATTTTGTGCTTCATCTTGTACCTGGAATACACACCACTGCCACTTGCTTCTTCTGCTCCAGAGATGAGAGCACAGTGTTCTGAGTGGCTGCTTCAGGGATTTATGAACCTCCAGGGTAATAGTGCTGATTATTTAATCACCTTGTACGCACCACTTAGGGAGGGAGAAATGTAGTCATGTGCATCAGGAGTCATGAAGATCGATTGCATCGTCTGTTTCCTTCTCTCTGCAACAACCTACTTTGATGCTCCAGTGGCTGGAGCCAGGTTTCAGAGCACGTATGACATGTCATCAAATCAGCAGCCAAAACAGCAAAAGCCATGTAGATGTAGAGGATGTAATTTCCATCATGGAGTGTCCATAGGAATTTTTACATAAACAAGGTGTATGAATTGACTTCCTGACAGAACAAGCGACATCCAGTTGAAGACTGCGGGGCACACCAGCTCCCCCCAGGTTTGCACAGTGCCTGCAATAGTGTGTGGCCAAATATAAACAAAATGCCATTACCTTAAAATGATGTGGCTAGTCTGAAGTTGGAGCTCTCGGTGGAAAAAAGCCACCAGATGTCATGCGTGGCTCACCCAGGCAAAGTCCAAGCATTAGTACTGAAAAATATCTTCTTATTCAATAAGTTTTTTTCATCGTTGCTGTAACAGCCAGGATACGCAAACTGCATCTTCCTCTCTATTCTAGGTACACTTAGAACATATTAATAATGAGGGAGAAAACATTTATTAAGGCTGTTCTTAGAATAAACCACAATTAGTTGTGGCTGTGCAATCAGTGTGCAATTAAAAATGTATATAATGTCTGCACTACACTGCCCTATAATGTCTGGACACCAGCCACCAGGGTAAAATTTTGAACAACTTCCATTAAAGTTGTTCACACAAAATTCTGAATTAATCTGATTTCCCCTTGCAGACCACAAAATTTAGGCCTTTATAAAAATGCCTTTAAAAATCTGCCTAATTTCTTCCCCCAAAGTAGATTCCATTCTTCCAAGTGAGAAGATTAAAAGTAATTCAGAGTTTTGATTCAAACTTGCTATAAGGTATCCTTAGCAGCATAATGTTTCAAAGTCTTCAGCTATATTCCTGGATTTCTCACACAATTTACATGTCTAAAATTGTCTGCAAGATAAGAATTGCTGTTCTTCCTCCCCATTAATGCCAAATGCTGCTAAAGATCAAAGTGCTACTCAAAGTTCTTCCAACTTCTGAGATACACTGGAGCACACAGCAGTGCTCAGTGCGTTTTACTGAACCTCACATTTTCAGCAAATATAATAACATACACACACACACACACATACTCCTGTTGTTTCTTTTCAGTATACCTTTTGCAAGAAGCTTCCCTTTCATTTTAGAGAATGCCACTCTAAATAGCACCAGAACTCAGAGAATTGACTCCAGCTCTTAGAGTCTTACACATGAGCAAATTGCTGTCTTTTACATCTGGTATATTGTAATACCTCATCAAGTGATGATTCATGTCACTTTCCAAGGGATGGTAAAATGGTCTTTGTTTCTAGGGGCACCATCAAAGCAAGAACAGGCTTTTATTAATTTAATAAAGGCTGAACAGATGCTACAGCCTCATCATAAGTGGCATTATCAGAAACTGGAACATAGGCAACAAATACAATAGCAGTCCTAGTGAGCACTTTGTCCTCTCTACCAGCCATCCAGAACCAGACTTGGGATTGCCAGCTGAGCCTCCAGCCTCCTGCATCATTTTGCTAATGCAAAACCATCAGTAAACATGTCGCCACACATTCCTCTTAAGTTACATCTGCTGCAATTATATATTTAAGAGGATGCATCAGTGATCAGCATCACTGACTTTTAATCTTTAGGATAACTTATCTCTAATCTCATACCATTACAGACATTTTTATTGTCACGGATAAAAAGACTTAATGAATCCAGTGTTGAATAAAATGCAGGGAACTAATGCAAAGAGAAACCCTTCTTTTCATACTTTGAACAGTAAGTGCCAGCTTTCTGAACTAGACTTTTGACTTTGCGTTGAAAGCATCTATTGAAGCTTCGAAGGACAGCTTTTCCAAGGTACACATGAGGGTGCTGAACTCTGGACTAGTACTAGTGGTTTGCCTATAGGCAGCAAGCTACAGAACATGCTTCATCTTTAGAATTTACCGACATATTTGAAATACCAAAAAACCTGAAGTTTAAAGAAGCTTACTCCAACTCTTCAGCCAGATAAAACCCTTAAAAATTAATTATAATGCTTTCTAGCCACTCCTCACCTCCCTTAAGTTTGTTGCAAGGAAGATGTGAATACAATACATAGTAGGTTGTATAAACAGCTTTGCAGAGTTTCAAATTCTAGCAAAAACTTTTCCCCATCCTGGCACTATGGCAATGCTCCATCACTAGAGTTGGTGAGCCTGTCGTCAGCAGCGTTATCACCATCTAGTCATCAGGAATGAATAGCTCAGTAGGAACAGAACTCATTACTTTCAGCCTCAAAACATCCCTGAAAGAAAGGTTTTCTCTGCTTAGTTATTTGTAAAGGACTTGATGCATTCTTTGACATAATGCTTTTGAAGTCAGTGAAACTAACTGAGTGAAAAATCCCTTTGTTGAGTTTGGCTGTGCAATGCTGGAAAGTTCAGAAGAAAATTGAATATGCAGATATTTTTACTAGTAAAAGAGAGAATGTTCTCTTAAGACAGAAAAAAATCAAACTATTCTTAATTTATGTACAGTATTCTTACAACCAATAGAAAAAAACATTACAGACTGGGGGAACCACAGAAATATTAAAAATGTGTGTGCTAATGATAAGCTAAATTCAGCTGTAGAAGATAGAAGTCTCCTTTTCCTGTCATCCATAAGAATAAAGAACTGCAATCTTAGGGACCTTTAGTATTGATTCATTAAAATAAAATAGAATTTTAATTAAAAAAAAAACCTCACTTGAGATTTCTAGCCTTATTCACATCTACTGAGAGCTCTTCCAATTTTCACTATTCCATAAGATGAACTTACTTTCCTTTTTTTAAAATTATGTAGGCATAATTTTAATAATTCCAGTTTTACTTTTGTTGAGCATAGCATATTAATATGTTACATATTTATATTTTATGGGAAATGAGTGATTGTGTAATGAACAACCAGCATGAAGAGGGATTTTATTTTTTTTTATGTGATGGACTATTGATGACTGACACACATCCTGTACTCTGTCCCAAATCAGAGATGCAAGCAAGAAATGACAAGGTAAGAAATACAGCTTTTAAAACAGATGTAGAACTACCCAAAATGCAAAGCAAAACCTTTTATTCAGTAACTATTAACACCATTTAAAACATATTTAGCTGAACCCTCCTGGTTGAATTTAATCCCGTGGTAGGAGGTCACCTGAATGAGTCAAGGAACCTGAGTAAAAAAGTAATTTTACTATTGGTGGTGGTTTTGCAAACTGAATCATGTTTAAAATGAGCCAGGAAGTGATCAAACAGTAAAATCCCCAGGAATAACCAGGTTTCTGTGAGCCAACAATAGTGACAACTGAGGAGAGAACTTCTTATTTAAGCACAAGCAGCAGCCAGAACAGTTCATCTGATTGTCCCATGGTAGAGCTTCTGCTATGGACGCAGCTGTTTTCATCCATTAACAAATCACCTCAAAAATATACCCTAGTCTATCTTGCTGCAACACTCAGTGCTAATATTAATCCTATCTGAATTTAAGGTCATACAATGAAAATAATAGCATAAGGTAATTAACCAGCCAAAGGAGATTCCTATTTTTGCATCATATTCTTATTACTCTTCCTAAAAATGTTATGTCCCACTATCAAGAACTTTAAAAAAATAACCTTAATGCTAAGATGCTTAACACATCAAATGAACTTGCCTCTCAAGTCTCCTGTGTATAACTGTTGGCCCTAAATTAACTCATCCCCATTCACAGAATCTTCTTGCTTTAAATAAAAACTTGATCCTTAAATCATTTGAAAACTCTATTAGTGCAAAGGTCCCCTATGCAGTAGGTGACTACTTGTGCTAATTTGGGAGTATTCCTACCTTATGTATTGCTATCCATCTAATTAGCATGCACACACATCCAGAATTTCAGCCAACAATTTTAAATATCTTATAAAATATATTTTTCATTTGCATAAAGTATTTTTTTCATTGTTCATAACTTCTCTTATGAAGTTTTTGGAAAGTCAGTTGAAACCTAAATGCTGCAATATGGAAAAGATTGAGTTGCCCTGGGACTTGAGGGAACTCACATGTGCACTGGGGCCCAGAGTCTGACTTGGAAACAGTTCCTGGCAGTGAACGGTATCAAACCTCTTCATCTAATTACTCAGTGTTAGTCACTTTCTAGTGCTTTCTACTTCCTTCAACATTAAAACACCTGAAGAAATCACCCTTAAAAAACCCCATATGCTGCCATCCCTCAACGTATTCTGGGTTTGCTTGGTTTGGTTTTGCGATTTAGGGTTTGTTTGTTTGTTTTAAAATCAATGAACACAGGAAGTAAAGGAGCTCCACATGCAAAAATAAATGCAGAGATCAAGAAGTGTCCAACTAAATAAAAAAGTCTGGAAAACTCAGAGTTGCTACTGCATCTATCCTTACAGTCCCCTGTTGTGGCAAAGCTCTGAAGGAGTCTCCAAACAGCATGCGGTTTTATAGACCATATGATCTGCAATATTTACCATGCATAATGGAAATAGATAAGGCAAAGCAAACAGCTTGAATTTTGTATTTCCTTGCTTTTTATTTAGTCTAGGTTGCTAGCACTATGTGAATATATATTTGGGAGTGTTTTTGTATGTGCATATGTGCATGTCTGTATATGTAGGTATAAACAAACATATAGAGTTATTTCACTATACTTATCACGTATGACAGAATAATACCTGCTGAGGAATTAGCTTTTAATTTCTAGATTTTTTAAAGTAAAAACATTGTTTGCTTTAGATTTGGAGAAAAAGAATTATGCATGTTTTCAGCTTCCATGTTCTCTCATCCCTAACATAGGTTGCTTGCTTGAGGAGGTCTTGAGCTTTAATAACTACAAATATCAATACCTATAATCAGAATATTGGACCATTGGTTAGTAACTGTAAAATGACACTTCTTTAATGTGTTAAGCAAATGAGAATGAACTGGAAATGCATTTGCTAATCACACGTTTTTGTATTGATCAGCACAAAGAAGAGTGGGAAAAGTGTATGCACAGATACTGTAAAATAGAAGAAAACCTCCATACTGCATGGGAAAGGTAAAGGCATGTGTTTGAAAGGGGTTCCTCTGTAAACACCCAAATGTGTGCGACTCACAGGTCACATTGGCAACACCTGGCTTCCTTGCCTGGACCTATATTGGAAACCTCTGAGGCAGGCAGGTGATGAAAGTAAATATGAGGGCAATTCAATATCATAAGACATAACTGCTCTTCCCACGTTGAAACTAACAGGGTCATATTACTTCCTTTTATTATTTTATATTTTTTCTGAAAGCTTGTCCCCTCTGATTTTCCACTTGTATTCATTGCTACCCAGTATCTGTTAGCTACACCAGTCAGTCTACTGCTAGAAACCTGCTTAAACCAACCTTTCCTGGCCCACAGGAAATCTTAAACTTATTTGAGATTTTCTGCCAAAGGAACAAAAAAAACCACCCCAAACAAAAAAAAAAAAAAACCACCACCCACAAAAAAGACCCAAGACAGTTTGCTTGGGAGGTTGAAGAGCATCACACCTCATGCCCAGCAGTATGGTGCTGTAGGAAAGGTAACTTCAGTTTCTAATGAAGTATGTGCATGATGTGAAGCAAAGGGCCAGACTGTGCCACCAGTGTTTTCTGAAAGGAATGGAAGGAAGCACAAATTTATGAGGAGCACTTTTCTGGTTCTGACAGCTCTCAGTGATGGCCACCTGTAAAACAAGCCTCCTGTTCGCTTCCAAATGCTTTGAATGAGGTCCCAAGAAGGCACATTTTCTGGTTTAGGTTGCTTTTCATCATTACCTTCAGATCAGATGAATCTCTATGGGAAAGAAACCCTTTTTCATTATTTATGAAATATCCCAATTTCTGTGGATATATAAATCATTATTATTAGCTGAATCATTAGTACTAATAATATTTGTCAGAAAGCATTGTTGGGAATTATCCACATCAAGTGCTTATGATCAATTACCTAAAGACATTATTTATCAGGCCTTAGTGGAATCTGGTTAACTTTTTTTTTACCCCTCACACAGGAGGAAAGTATATAAGGAATTCAGAACATTGGTTAAAAAGAATAATGTACCTACAGGATATATTATTGAGCTACAGTTTATTTGTACTAATTCTCATTAAACTTTTGAGGTTCATAAACAGTTGCATGAAGATCTTACTGTCATCCTAATGCACTTGTTTTTTTCCTAATTAGCTCTTTTATTTCTTTATTTTATTTTGATTATTTTCATTTGGAGTCCTTTTTTCCTTTTTCTTGTGATTAAGAAGGGTTAGTTATGAGTTTATTATAACATATGTAAATTTGTTTATTTTTAGAAAATGTTCTTTAACACTCTGGTTTCCTTGTCAGAGTCTGTAGTCCTAATAGCTGTGTTAATAAAATTATTATCTACAGCAAAGAAATTGCTTTCTATACATAGAAACTTAATGAGGTGGAAATTTTCAGGAACTGAACTGATTCTCAGCAGTGGCTTGGTAGGCTCTCTAACATCTGCCCATGTGCAGACTGGAAATACTCAATGCCAATAGAGATGTCATTAAATTTGCTCTGCTTTTGTGTTTCACTTTTCTTTATTTCAGTTTTATAAATTAACTTCGTTAGCTAAATATCAATGAATATCTAGATTTACTTAACAGAAGACATTCTTTCTTCAGGAAAATATGTTTTCAAGAACTCTACAGGGTTAGGATTGTTTTTATTTGTGTTATTTTACCTCCCTAGAGAACTGCAGAAGTGAGTACATGCATCCATTACTACCCAGCTGTACACAGCATCAGTTCACTAGAGACTTGCAGATCCTTCTACCCCTATTAACCTGACACAAGGAATTTCCATAGGCTTCAATATTATCACCCACTATAAGGCATACAGCACTGTGGAAACAAACCCCACGCTGCACTTACTGAGCTTCAAGCTTTGTGCCCTTTCCTGCCCAGACATGATTGCAGCTCATTCCAGCAACTGCAGATGCTTCACAGGGGTTTCAGGTGCATTTTGTCATGAAATTGCTACACCCATAACTATTTTCTTTGACCTTGTTTTTCCCTCTCGTTCCAAAAGAGCATGTTTTACTGTGAAAAATACAAGAACTGACCAGCTTTGTTATGCAAACTTTGAAAATAAAAAAGTTCTTCTCATGCATGAACTCTAAAGGTTTTGGAATGGCCATTGGGTATTTTGAGTCATTCTATCACTCAATCTGTATCAATTAGGAATGACAAAACTTAGTTTATCAGAAAAGCACAGATATCAAAAGCCGTTTATTTTTGGTTTTGTCCTTGCTGGGTAATTCATGATCTGTATATTACTGGCTTTTAATTTCATCTTCATGTATCACAGAGAGAAGCAAAGCTGTGCCCTGCCTTGCTGCCATGAGCTACCTTAATCAAGCTTACATCTATTAGGCATGGCCTTGTTTTATTCCTAACTGCTATTTCTCATCTCCAAACTACATCTCCTGACGTTCACGATTAAGGAACTCACCATTCAAAGCAACAGTAAGTGACTTGATCATTTGACCGTAGATCCTAAGGAGCAAAGCCTCTAAAAGATTAAATATTTAATCCTTTGATTTACTGTGTTGGTAATTGCCCTGTCTATTTTATAAGCAGGTTGACAAAAGCATTATGGGGCCAGGAGTTTGTGTAATGGGGCAGTGTTAAACCTTGCACTCTCCTGTGCTAAAAAGTGGAATAATATTTTTCTAACAGAACAATATTACAGTGAACTTCCTGTAATGGTGCTTGGGGTGAAACCAAACATAGATGTTAATTCAACCAATTTTATGTGACGACTTTTCTAAGATATATAAAGTGGGGTAACTGAATATATTGAGAATCAACTATGAGCAAGTTCATTACAAAGAAGCAGGCTCAATGAATTTTAAAGACCAGAATGATGAGAGTGGGGAAAGTACATAGAGATACAGAAACTGGAGAAGGTCAAACACACTATGGAGTAAAAGGGCAGAATAGAAGTATCAGGAAACTGCTATACAAGAAGTAATTTGAGAAAAGATACCAGAACAATCTAGTAAACAGCTTGTATAGACCTTGAAAGCGTTTTTGACCAAGAAACAGCCACTTATCATCTACTCAGTATTACGGGTTTATCCTTTGATAAACTTCTATCCTTATTCTCAGATAATCCCTCAATATCACCAAACTGGGTCCACTTAGGAAAGTTTAAGAAGCACAAAGAGACAACTGGAAAAGTGTAAGATATAGCAACAATAAAAAGGCTGAAAGAACTCAAAACCATAGAACATAAAACCGTAATGACAATCCTCCAGTATTTAAAATGCCACCACTAAGAATTCTGTGACCAACTGCACCATCTATCTACCTTACTGCGACTGCATGTAATCAGCTTTACCTGCACCAGGCTTAGGTTTTTGGGTAACCTTGCTAATTTTGAGGATAGATAAATCTTGGAATAACTTTCCTAGAAAAAAAAAAAAAAGCCAATAAACAACCCTATAACATTTCAGTTGATATTTCTGCACAACACTCTAGTTAGATCTGTCAGAAATTATTTAGATATAATTGATCCTCATGTTCTCTAGCTCTGATAGACTAGATAATTTTTTTTAGGACCATTTTAACTTAACCTTTCTGCAAATCCTCCTTTAACTGATATGCAACAGTGTCCTCTGACAAACAGCTGCTAGTGTAACAAGTCTTTAATCCAGGTTCAAACCCAGTGCTCCAAAACAGTTGTGTATTTTAGAGAATTCTAAAGGGGAACCTCCACCTCTCGAGCAGATTTATGAATTTCTGGAAGGGATTATTACTTTTCGTTTTAACATTAAAAATACTACATTTCACACTGGCACAGTGGAGTAGACAAGTAATCCTTCGCCTGCCTGAGGTATTTATAATAAATCTTCATTCTTCATTAAAAAGAATCAATACCAAAATGTGATTCAAATCTAAATGAACACCTCTAATTTAGAAACTAAACAAACAAACCTAGCAAAATTCAGTAGAAAACAGATTTTCCTGACTTGAAAAACTGTATACAATCGTTCAGATATCACTATTTGGAAGTGATGATCAAGTCAGAAACATTAATTTAATTTCCTTGAAATGTTCAGCCAAAGATGAACAGGGTAATGGTCAAATCTCTTTCTCTTTTTCCTCTCTTTTTTAACTAATTCTGCAGTAAGGAGATGGGAATCAATCTTAAATTACCTTTTTGAAATCCTGTGGACATGCCTCCATCTCAGGTGATCTCTGACAATCTACATACATGTGGTGTCATTAAGAATACAAGTAGCTTATGATTTGATCTCTTGATTCAGAAGGAACTGAGGTGTTGCATAAACCAGCAGCTACTCACAAAATCTCTGAAATGGAAGGACAGAAAGAGTATTCCGTTATATTTTAGCCTTACCCTTTTCAAAACAGATCTGAAACAGAGCCGTGAGTTCTAAAGTATGAATATAAACCCATGCACAACATTGATGGATGAAACTAGAACTTAAGATATGGAGAGCACTGGATTTTCACAATAATAGATATTTTGAAATAGATTTCTGACCTATTCACCAGAATTTCATTACAAGGCTTGCAATGTTTTAGCATCATCTCTCAAAATGAAAGTTCAAATTAATTTGTTCTTTTTATAATTAAGCAGCAATATAACATTTGTACACAGCAAAATGTGACCAAAAAATTACACCTGCCATCACAGGACACAAAGAGGTTAATGACCTTACTGAAATAGTTCTTAGGGAGTAAATGCTCACAGGTTTAAGGTCTGCTGTTGTGCTAATGAGGCTAAAATTATAAAACCATATATTAATCATTTGCACAATAAAAAGAACAGGAAGAGAGACCCATTTAGCAAATAGAAGTAATTCCTTCATCATTTAACAGTTCAGTTCACAATTATTTAACAGTATATATAAATACACTATATATATAATATAGTATATATATTATATAATAGGGATAGTAGCTCCCAAATTTTTTTGGCTATAGGAATATCCACTTAAGTTTCTCAGGTGACATAAGGTCAGTAAGTGAGCATGGAGACAATGTTATTAAATGAGGTGTTACTTAAAAATACTGGTTAGCAGAAAAGAAAAAAAAAAGGGGGCCTGGTAGGTCTTCCTGTAAATTGGAATAGATTTGTTTCTTACCTTTGGCTGTAAAAAGTGAAACCACATTTTTTAAGTTTTCCCTTGAAACCTTCTTTGAGGAAGAAACAGAGTGTAAAAGTACCATTGCTCTTTTCATGGCTTTCTCACCAAGATGTTAAACAAGTTCTCCAGAACAGGCCAGGACTGATAGCTTCTCTAGGACAGAGCACTAGAAAGGTTAACTGACTATTGGTACTCAGAGTACAGCAGGAGGAATCCAGTCTCTGTAATTTCACTAAAATTCATAATCTGATGACTTACTGTGCTGTAGCCTACTCATAAAAGGAAAAAGGAAAAGAAGCATATAAATAGCAGTGTCTTCCCTAAAAAGTGGTTTTCTCTGGGCAGAATAATTAGCACAATGTCCTTACAATACACAATTGATTAATTTTGTCCTAAAGTATAGCATCATAATATAAATAGCTGCCTCCTTTCAGCATTTTCACCCCATGTAAATAGATTTTGTAGCATGATATACCACAGCTCTTAATTTCCCTGCTGTCTTCAACATACTGGCCAAACTTCCCTAGTCCATTCTAACTCCCAAGCTGATATAAGATCTGATGATCCAATATCTCAAGGAAATAAGGGAATATAAACACATACTGAATACTAAACCAACAAACTGCTTTTCACCTGCCTGTTTCCTACCAGAGACATGTTTTGAGAAGCCCTCATTTTTTGACCAGCCTTGTGCTGGTCCTCATTTAAAAAAAAAAAGAAAAGTTCCTTTCTGGATGTTCTATGAAAAATGAAATTGAAATGTCAGCAATGGCAAAAACACATTGAAGTAGGAAATGGCTTTTAGTCAGAGAGGAAATAAATTGCAAACCAGTCCCAAGAACTAGTCCCTGCTTGGTTTACTGTAAAATATGGTTAAAAAGTTGGTTAAATTATGCTTCCAATCTTCCTTATATCGCTCTATATGACAGAGATTACAGAAGTGGCTGAGAGAAACAGGCTGAAAATTTCTTTGGATTTGAACCTTTCCGTGTCTTTAGCACCTAGGTGAGGCACAATCTGTGGTCATTTGCTTGAAATCTTTTATGTCCTCCTACATTGACCATGGTCAGATGCACTGAACACCAAGGTTTTGCAGTCTCAACTTCTACTACAGTGCAAGTACTTCCACTCCCCAAGCAAGTATTGCAATAACATAGAAGTGGGTCTGAAAAGTGTAGAAATACACACAATCATCACATAACATGTACTGGAGATAATTTATTTCAACTACTTTTGGTGTGGGTTTGAGGACTGTATGTCCACTTCATATTAGAGGCACTCCTTACACGTATGCTTCAGTTTTCTTTGCAGTGAGGAGCAGGCCCCTGCAGTGATTAAAAGGAACAGCAACAACAACCACAAAAAAACCCACCCAAAGAAATCCCCAAAACCCCAAGAAACCAACCCAATGAAAAATCCAAAGAGAGAAGTGTATAGAATGTCTTTTTGGATGGAAAATATATACATTGCTGCAACTCAGATCAAATATTAGTCCTCTGATATGAATGGAATTGTATCATGGTATAACACATCACCTTGGCTTTCAAAATCAGGTAATCCTATTAACTGAAATGTATTTTGGCTGTAAAATAAGAATTTCATCATGGAAATAAAAGTGAAGTTTCTATATTTTGCCAGAATGAAGCCAAGAATGTTCTTTAACAGAAACAGGGAGGGAGCACCTCATCACAAACAGCCAGAAGGCTCACTAGTGCAAGCATTCATCTGCAATGTCTGGACTTAAATCCCTGCTCTGTTTTATTTGAAGCGAGGACAAGAAGTTGACTCTTCCTCCAGACTGTGCCTTCAATAAGAGAGTTGCTCTCTCCCGGTGGAAAGCTGAGGTGGCTCTTTGGGGAAACCGCAGTGACTGCCC
The DNA here is from genome assembly GCA_022605575.1 of Laterallus jamaicensis coturniculus. Classification (NCBI taxonomy): domain Eukaryota; kingdom Metazoa; phylum Chordata; class Aves; order Gruiformes; family Rallidae; genus Laterallus; species Laterallus jamaicensis. The sequence continues at coordinate 3,037,059 of JAKCOX010000057.1, forward strand.
AAAGCCTGACCCTGCTCCCTTGGAGCGGCCACAGCCTGGAGCTTCTCTACTCTGGGGCACAGGGACTCCACCCATTTCACACTCTGATCTCAACTGTGATGTTGGCAAGTGCATCTTTAAACAGATATTTCTGCAAAAAATAACTCAAATTATTTTCCACTTCCCTCACACTTCCCCACCCCCCACCCCTTGATTCTTGATCAGTTCAAACAAATTTCTAACTGGTTGTTCATCCTGCACTGACAGCACACTAAGGTGTACCGCAACAGATTTGGGTAGTTAAAAGCACAGAGGAATAGCCTGCTGTCCCCAGCTATCCTTAATCCAGATATGTTCACAGCAATAGCAGCAGCAATTCCTTAATGCCTTCAAATTCTCTAATTCATCTATTTAAGATTAAGGCCAGTGTAGCCTTTGCAGTGCTACTAGGGCGAGCCTTGTCCCCAAGCAATGCTCCACTCAATAGCACTCCAAAACTGGCTGAGTTTGTCCTTGTGCCCCTCATATAGATATAGCTGTTCTTGAAAACAAAGGTCATTTACAGTTCTCATATAGTCACAATATAAATGCATTTGCAAGGAGCACAATGACAGCCCAAAATGAGTGGTAAAGCTAGATTACAGAAGGCTACAGGATACTGCGCTAAATAACATTCAAATCCCTAGAAAAAAAGGGTTAAGAGGGCTTCACATATGCATTTCTTTCACAAATAACCATGTAATGTACCTATTTCCTTTCTGAGACCTATTTTACATATGTATATGATGTTTTCTGCGATGAAAGGTTTTCAATAAGTCATGCAAAAGTTCAGTATTTTATGACTTTTATTAGGCTTTAATTTAACTAACTGCTTCTATGTACCCTTCTAATGGGCAAATGGAAATGAAAGGATTTCTCACAGCATATAACACGCTTAATTATTTTCTTTCAAATTCATCATCTTTAATTTTGCAATAAAAATAATCATAGATGTATTTTTTTTAAAGGCTGCATTGTTCTCTGATGCCTGTAAACAGAGATAACCTTGGGGAAATCTGTGAATGTACTCTCCGAATGTGTTTTGTGAGAGTGGCTGTGTTAAGTGGTTTCTTTGTCAGTCCTAAGACAAAATACTATGGCCTGATATTCTTACTCTGGCTTGCAGACCTTCTTCTTTGTGAATACAGATGACTGTATCATGAAATTTAATTTAAATTATATCACTATCTAAACTAAATGATAATCCATAAAGAAACAAACATTCAATCTGCAGCTGGGGATTTATCAAACAAACACTATCCCAACTCTATATGAATTAATAAAATTCTGAGCTGGTGTCTGATTTGTTTCATTTTACTTGTGAAACCCATTTTACTTTATCCAGGTTATGCGAGGAGCTATGAAAAAGACAATCGCAATCAAAACTAGGCCAGTCTGTTAGAGAATCTTCATGTGTGCAAGTATATAAGATGCAAAACATACTGTGCTCTGTAAATAAGTTTACAAAGTGCTACTATTATATTTCTGTGCCATTTTGTTTACAAAGTGTTACTATTATATTTCTGTGCCATTTTACCAAACTGCTTTAAGTGTTCACAGAAAACAAGTGAATTCTGCAAAACACACTAGTTTGGGAAAACGCCTGTTTAGAAATTGTTATCAGATTGAAAATGCATCACTGTTTTAAAGAAAACTTTAATTTTATTGAAAGCATTCATATTTGAATGGATAGTTTAGTAATTATTTCCAGGTGGTATATAGAAAAGAGAGTTTTGATAAAAACTGCAAAAAATGCAGAATTCATTTGAGTGATTTCCATGTTTTATTATAAAGCTGTTTCATAAATGCTAAAATTGAATAGCAGAATTTTGTTACAAAACTACACTCAGGATTTCAAGAATTAATTATTTTGCTTTGGAACGTACTCCAATATCAACTGAAGTCAGCTGAAAACCTGAGACCACCATAGAAAACAGTAAGGTTTCTGGAAAAGTGACTAACAGCCTCAATGGCTTACCTGGAAAAAACAGGGACTTAACACAAGGATATTCTTAGTTGAAATGTACAAATTGTTGTGATTATAAATATAATCCTACTTCTATAAGCATTTTTATTTGTTTTAGAAAGGAAAACCCATCATATTTATAACTAGGCTATAAAGTAACTATGTTCCTTTCAACAGATGTTATTATGTATTGCCAAACCTTAAAAACTGTGATTTTTTAATTTGGATTATTCTGAAGATATAGCACCTTTTGTGCTATCTTGCTTAGCATTTGATTGGTTTATTTCTAGGAATTATGCAGCTAATTAAATAACCTTTGTCTTAGCCTTTATTTTTCTTCCTCACAGAAAAAAGCAAAATAAATTCACCTTGCTGTTCTTGTAGGCTGAATAGCAGCAAATTAAAATGGGAGTATTTCACATGACAAATTTAATCCATCCATCTGTTCTAAACTTTTCTGTCAAAACCCCCAAATATACCTGATGCCTTCCTAATAACTAAGCATAGAGCAAAATCTGTGATTTGGAAATGAACCGAAGATGACATATTCCTGCTAGTCTAATGTCTATTAGGTTTTGACACTTGTCTATCTTACTTGTCAGCTTGGAAGTTATCTGGATTTGTTCAAAGATATTGCCATATTCACAAACAGACAACACGTTTCTCTCTTTATCATATCTGACACACAGTGTAAGCCAATAATATGAAGAAAAACACTACTGCTATTTTAAAATCTACTTAAATATAACTTCCTGCCCAAGAGGGATGACAAGGTGAATTAATTTACTGGAGTTTAGAACCACCAAGTGTCCTCTGATACTTGTTTCAAGTATCACATATAATGTTTTATACAGATTAAAGGCATAAGCATTCCCCGTGTGTCAGAAGCACAAGACAATGGATGCCAGTCCAACAACTTCCCTGACATCAGGTCTTGCTTTGCACACAAATGTTTACAACCGGTGCTAAATGTCATTGCACCGAGCTTCCTTCTGATCAAGTAACTTGTAAATAAACAGGGATCCCAACTACTGTTCTTCAGATTTCTAAATCAACCAAGCTGCTGGCTGGAGACAGCAGGATTCATCCTGCAGAACACCTGACACTCCTCAGATGCTGATGCCTACACCACTACAGAGTGAACAGTAGATTTGCCACACTGGCAGCAGAAAAAATAAAGCTTTAACATCCCTACTCAGACCACCTTTCACCCCCAATGTATTTTCTTATCAGAATCATAGAATGGCATGGTCTGGAAGGGACCCCAGGGATCATAGAGCTCCAACCCCCTGCCACAGGCAGGGCCACCAACCTCAGGCCTGGAGCTACACAAGGTTGCCCAGGGTCCCATCCAACCTGGCCTTGAACACTTCCAGGGATGGGGCAGCCACAACCTCTCAGGACAGCCTGTTCCAGCCCCTCACCACTCTTTCTGTAAAAAACTTCCCCCTAATATCCAATCTAAACCCATCCTCCTTTGGCTTTAATCCATCCCCCTTGTCCTGCCATTATCTGCCCTTTTAAAAAGTTGATTCCCCTCCTGTTTATAATCTCCCTTTAAGGTCTGGAAGGCTGCAATGAGGTCCCCCCACAGCCTTCTCTTCTCCAGGCTGAACCAGCCCAGCTCCCTCAGCCTCTCTTTGTAGGGCAGGTGCTCCAGCCCTCTGATCATCTTTGTGGCCTATCTAGGGCTATTCCTAATTGACTCTATAAAACATGGTACTAAAAAATAAAAGATATTGGGTGAGATATGGAAATTACTTTCCAAGGGAATTGAGCTTCTATCTGCCATTTACACTTTCACACTTTCTCCAGCACACCCTCTTCCCATTTCTGCATGGTTTCATGATTTAACACCATGAGTCACGCTAGCGTGCAATTTTAGGGTTTTAGAAATCATACAAGAATAAACTCCATAATTCTCCTAATATACAACATTAAATGTGACCTCAGAAAACGTATTTTCTTGCCTTTAAAAAAACCAAAAAACCTGATTAGAAAAAAAAAAGGGCAAGTTCCAATCTCCACACAAGCAAAGCCTTGGCAGCCGAGTGAAATCATAATAATAAATCCACAAGAAAACAAAGAAAGAAAACATTGAAACCATCTGCTCCAGGGGGAGGTAGAGGAAGTAAATTCTATCTTGAACAATGTATGTAGGACCTGCACCATTCAATAAGATAACATGTAATTCCTGGATCCCTGGAGCTCCTTAGAAAGGCTTTATTGAGAAACCTCTCTCTATTGCTTAAAATGTCACAATTTTTTGTTATTTATATATAAAAATAGTATTCTTCCCATTGTCCTTAAGTTCAAAAAGCAACAAAACTTTTTTTTCATGTTTACAAAAATCATGAGAAACCCAGACTGCCATAATTCAGTATAACTCTTTCCCTAGCAAAATAAAACTAATGTAAACGCGCTGGCAATGTAAAGCACTAGATAACTGAAACAATAGCAATCAGTAACACACCACTACAATTACTATATGCAGCTTCAGACTGCTTTGAAATTATTAAAATAACATTACCTATCCCTGCCTGAGTATATTTCACACTTCACACACATTTACTGTAAAATCTGAGCACCTCACGATCATTTATAATTTATCTTGACTTGGAGACACAAACTCTATTAGCCCCATTCCACAGACACAGAAGTGAGGTACAATGAGAGTAAGGCACTTTCCTATTTCACACACAAAATTGTTTCTGAAAAAAAAGATGTATAAGTGGCAATCACAAGCCTTAGGCTAGTTCCATACTTGCCAGACCATCCTTTCTCACAGATCCCTGTTACTGAGATTAGCAAAATTTGCAATGTACCACAAAATATACTGTTGGCTTTTCAGAGGTCTCATGCAAGTCTGACTTCATCTTCTGGCAAGGTAACAAAATGCACAGAGGCTGTAGAGCCCTGTTTCTTATTCCTTTGGAGATTTTTATTTGAATTAGTAGAATTTTGAGAACCATAAGAAAACGTCTGAACGCATCAACTATGCACTGATGTTTCTGAGGTGCAGTTACATACCTAAGTGGTTTAGCAAACAGACATTGCAAAAATGAAGAATTTTAGTAACAGTGCCTGGTTTTCTCTTTTGAATTCAGCATTTCTAGGTTCCCACTTTTAACTGTGCTCTAGATGTAAAACTAAAGACTTGTATCTAAACCAACCTGAGCACAGGACAATTCTGCGTTTTAACCTCAGGTCTCCGCTTATAATTCAAACAAGGGTCAGGGAAACAAGTAGTGCATATGTATATGAACATATATTTGCAATGGAGCTTGGAAGAAAACAGAAAATTTGTGCCAAATGCTTGTGGAACAGAAGTGTAGGCATTTAGGGACTTTAAAACCTTGAATCAGAAGGAACTCTGCATTTTTCTCATTGCCATGGAACAATGGAGACAAATCTTCAAGATGTAATCCTTTCCCTTTGCCCTCTCTGCTAACTGCTTCAGAATGATGGGGTGATCTGTCTTGTCCTTTCCCAAGTAATATTCATATCATAATCATATTCTGTTCTGCAAGATGATCTGTGAGCACTGATTGTCAAATGGGCATATATTATTCAGTAGCAGTGGTAGTAGAGTGGGTAGCCCACCTTTCTCTCATTCTCAATTAGCTTTTATCAGCAAAGCTCTGACAGAAACCCACATTATCCTATGGAAAAATTCACTTTATGTAAATTCTTCTCCAAATTCACAGTAGTTGACAAATTCTCCAAAGCAATTAATGATCAATATACACTTAGAGCCATGTCTCCTGTCAGCTTCACCACCTACTTGTAGATTTTTAAGGAGAAGAAGCATATTAAGGATCATCTGGTATGACCTGCTATGGAACACAGGTAAAAAAATACTGGTGAATCCAATATATTTTCTTAGGCTAAAATACAATGAATAGCTGATGATACAACTCTCCAGATTAAAACCAAATATTTAAGTAGATAGATATGGCTGGAAAGATATGAGAAGACAACATAACTCTCCTCCAAAAGTCTTACTAAACTTGTCTGTTATGTATAAGTGGAACGAGGGTACATAATTCAAAGGATATAAATAGTCTCTCTGCTCTTATATCAATATTTCATGCTATTCATGGAGAATCAGTAAGGTATTATTAATTGCTTTTAGCAACACGGGTAACGTAGAGGCTGATCTATTAACAACACTATAACTTAAATATTAATTCCTAGAAGCCACAAAATGTACTGTCAGAGCTGAAAATGGAAATGTTACCAAGAAGAAAAAAAGGTGCAGCCCTTGCTTCTAAACAAGGGAACATTGTGGTTTTAGGTACAGGCTTAAACAAAAAATGTTATACAAACAGTACCAGCCCAGAAATAGCTTTGGGAGACATTGTGCCTGAGGCAAGTTCTACACTAAAAAGTTCTTCTGGCAAAGTTGTGTAATGAAGTGTGCTCTTTGTGTAGACAGTCATAATGGCAAATGCTCCATTCTTGTGAGCATGGCTCGCTGTGCCTTGTGTGAAGGGAAACTAAGCAGGGTGCTGGAATGAGTCACGTTTGCCTAAGCATGGTCTCAACTTGCAGTAGCTGCTGTCACACCAGGAACACCTTGCCAGAACATTACACAGCTGTAGTTGCATCAATTACTTTATAATGCAGACCAGGCTTCAAAGATGGCTAAACAAGTATGAGTAAAGAAATGGACTGGTTTGTAGATCTTCCATATCACCAGTGAAATACTGAAATACCTTCCAGCAATCTCCCATTCCAGGCCAAACTCCTGGGATTACTTTTTCCTCGTCCATAGTACTGGGTGAACTCAAGGGCACAACATCATATTTGGATATTCTAAGACTAAGTTTCAATGTCTACTGTTTGATATCTATTGATTTTTCATTGATGTCTTTAGCAAACTGTGAATGTAAAAAAAAGAATCAGTTAATTTCACAGAAGATTTTAGAGACTGCTGGGAAGGAATTATAAACCTGGTAGGAAATGAAGCACAGACTAATTGTCTTGGCTTTTCAGTGACTCATAGTATGGCAGATGTAGCTTGACAATTCAATAGCATTGTTTGCACCAATTTAAAATAATGATATATGAAACAATTTGCAGATAAGAATTATTAAATACAGTCACAAAGCTCTGTGACTGTCCTATAGTATCTGCTACAGATATATCTGAGTGCTAATGTTAATAGTACGACTAGAACATGTATTATACCAGAACAGAGGTTAACATGCATATTTTAATTAAATACATATATTATACATCTAATTAATATTATGAATTTCTGTTTAAAACTATTTGCATCTCGAAGAAGCACCACATCACATGTATGGCAGATTTTGCCACCTATCCTTAAATAGGTTTACTCTAAAAACGAGCGTGCTTCTTTCTAAGAAAATCCTGAACCAGAAAAATTATTTAATATTATTAAAGGCCCAGCCCGTGCTCCTTACTAACTGTAAAATGTACTTTCATGCATGAGTGTTTCTAATGACCATTAAAAGATAAGCACCTACTAAGTACTGCTGCTTAAGTACTAAGCAATAGGAAGAATGGGAGAAACCAAAGACGACTTCAAGTGTTGAAAATTAACTACTGCTATTTCTAATTCGTAGTTACACAGACTTTGGAGAGAACCAAGCCATTGACAGTGACCAATACTCCTACAATTAGAAAAAAACCCCAACAAACGAGCCAAATAAACACCAAAACTAGAGGATCTAATAAGAACCGAGATGGCCACAACCCTGCAGAGGAATGCGCTTACACATCAGTGTCAAAGAGTTACCAGGAAAATATAAGGACAGGCCTGATATTGAATTCTGCTACTCCCCTTAGAAAACTACACTCAAAAGAAACATCTGACCAGTTTAGAAAACATGCAGAAACAAAAAAGTTGACTGAGGATGGGTTGAAGCATTATACGATTCCAACCTTCTCCCCAGAATCCATCTCTCACCCAAGCAACGTAGCCCAAAGACCCATCATTTGGGTTACTGTAGGTGACACTGATGACTATACTAGAAATACTGAGTGCCAAGGTACAAAAACAATATATGGATTGAAAGGCAGCATGGTACGGACCACAGATACTACACAGACACGGGCATAGGGTTCATTTGAAATAAAATAACTAAGAATAACACAGGAGTTTAACAATAAAGAAAGCTCACCTTGTATGCGTATGTCTAACTCCAAATGAATATTTAATTTCATATTAAATATTAAGAAGTATTAATAACTGATGGAATTCTTATTTTTGTTAATATGCAACTATCTGTTGAATCATACATGGTAAACATGTTTGTTATATTAGATTAACTTTGATTTTGCAGAGGAGGGGATATGTATTTTTTTTTTTTTTTTCATGGCTACATGCACATTGTGGGACTAACCACAAGAAAATAAGCACTGAGCCAGATCCCAGACACATGGATTTTTATCACTTCATCTTCAGCAGTGTTCCATGAATATTATTCATAATAAGGAGACATGCTTTATGGTGGCCTTAAATGCATTCCAGAAGAAAAGACAAACACACGCATGCTTCATGGAGAGATTTGTGGGGCCTCTTCTGGGTTTTCAGCATATACATATCTCCAACAGCTGCTGATCAAAGTTAACGATAGATTAATCATATGGTCTCCAAAATCCATTTACAAGTGAAAAATGACTGGCCCTTCATTCCCAGCTAGTTAAATTGAGATATCGACTTGATATTCCAGCAAAGCAACCTCTAGAACAGCAACTAATATGAGATATATCAGAGTACGTACAGAGACAAGGAGAAAAAATTTGATCCTTTTCCAAAGCAATTAAGACCAAAAGGCCTATTGTGACAAGGGGGGAAATAAATCAGATGGGCATCTTACAGTGAAGTGCAATTTTTTACTAATATGTCTTTTTGAGCTAAAGGTCTTGCAAACAGGAAATGTTTATATGAAGTCATGCAACTGGCACCAAGCCCTTTATTGAAATGAAAAGAGCTTACGATGCCTTTCATTCAAATATTTTTTAAATAGAGTATTTCCATTTTTTACCTTAAACCTTTTTTCCACTGGCCAATTTTCCCATCAGTCTGTAATAGATTTACTTTTTAACACTTTAAAAGCTGTCAATTTTAATTGCAACCCTCTTTTGCCCTTTTTTTTTTTATATTCCCCTGATTTTTGTCTTAATGAAGCAATTAGTCCCTGCTGAGGTCAGTTATATTTGCTCACAAATAGCTTTCTAGTACCTTCTCAGGCAGGTACAGAGGGTCATTGTCAGATAAAGTAAGGTTGAAATAAAGAAATACCTTCTTCCGTTGGTGCCAGGGGAATCACTAACACACAATAAGAAAAGACCCTGCACAACCAGTAGCTTTTACAAAAGTACTTTTCAAGCTTTTTAATCAGAGGCAATTAGTATTTTCACTCACTTGTCCATTCTCATATCTAAGTATACCTCCAAAAATCCTGCTTGTATTATCACAGTTGGCCAAATTAACTACATCACTTTGTAATTCATTGGTTCACTTGCAGATTATTTCATTCATGTGGGTTTTGACACACTAAAACAAAAGATCCTGCAGAAAAGCAGATTCTCAAAAGAGAAATGTAAAACCACCACAACCAGTTTGGATAAGGGAAGAGTTTGGAAGCTTTAACAAATTATTTGGTTGGGGTAAATTTATGCCATTTGTAACAAAACATCAATTACGATGCACTATCTTCACTAAGGGCTGTAGATTTTACAGGAGAATAAGCAGGATAGCAAATAAAATTAATGATAAATTTTATGTAAGAAACATAGATGAACTGTTTCCATTTCCTAAATTCCAATATTGAAGTAATACAAAATATTTTAGTGTTGACTGCAGAGACAGAGAAATGTTTGATTTGTTTAATATGCAGTTTATACTTCTTCTCCTTAGGCAATTCCTGCTGAGATACCCACAGAATAGCCACAAGTTTTCCACCAAAATCATTCTTATAGTACATCTAAATGCAGTCCTCAAAACCATCCTTTGCTTTTGCAGAACTGTACTATTCCAGTGATTTCCATTATTTCTTCCATAATACACGACAGCCTCCTACCCAACACCAGTTTCTGTCAATGCTGCTGTACTTCAGAATACCAAATTCAGACCACATTCACACCACAGTGATGAGAGCACTATAAAATCCCAATAGCTTAGATAGATGCACCCGGATATCCCTATAAATTACTTCTAATTATAGCAATAGATTATTTTATTTAGGGGCTTTTCTCAGATTACCAGGATTCCAGCAAGTTCTGGTACTGCTATAATTGAGGTAAATAGTGCTTGTCAGAAGCAGACAGCTAATACAAGTTATATTAGAAAAGAGAAATATATATGCATCTTTTTTCCTCACTGCTGGTATTTTTGCATGTATATTTGCTTTCCTATGTCTCTGTTGCAATTTAAACATCACCTAACAATGTTTTTGCTTGCCCTTCTCTATCATTCTTACCAATAGGCTAAGTGATGACAGTAAACACCAGTAATAACCATCCCTTTTTTAGCTCAACATTGTCAAGCACCAGGAGAGATTATGGAAAATAACTTTTTGCTGAAATAAATGTTCACATAGTCTTGGGCAATGTTTTCAAGTAATTGCCTTAACACTGAAACATCTGTAGGCAGTAAACATTCACGACTAATGTTAGCACTGAAAAAGAGATGCAAACTTAGCTCTTCTCATACCTACCAAGAACTGATTTATTCCTTCTTTTTTTTAAACACACAACTTTCTGTCCAATTTTAGTCATCTAAAAAGTATTGTTGTCAGGTGAGGTAAGGTCAAAAAGTTGTTCTAGCTCTTTCTGAGAATCAATTGAATACCATCACCCCTGCCAGTCCTGAGAGATATACCTTTGCTTCAGGTCTGACAAACTGCTCCTCAGTTTCTAGCTTGCCTCCTCCAGGCTAGATTTCTATCTTTCTAACATTTTCTGTATTAAAAAACCCCCAGGTAACTTGCTTCCTGTCTAATGACTACTTGAGAGGATTCATAGTTACAGAAAATCAATGTTTTAAATGGTATTGAACAATGCTCTCAGAATCTCAAGGTGACTGGTTCAATCTTCACTGATTAAACATGACACAGTATCATCAAAGTAAGCTGCAAAGTTGTTCTTTGCCTGTTTTCTTATGCCTTTTCAGACAGAGCATCGCATCATTTCAACCAGGCACCTATCCTGAGCTCCAAGTTGACAACAGGAGTTTTGCAATACATTTTAAATGAATGGAAACAACCAAATTTCCTGAGGGGCTGGGGATTAAATCTAAGGGGTGAAATGCTTCCAAATGAGTGAAAGGGCATTAACCTTGGAAGAGATATATTTGAAAATATTATACAAATTATAAGAGATAGATAACATCCATCTGGTCACCTGCAAAGCTATGTGATACTTTTTGCAATCTACTTAGTACAGCTAACCCAGAACATCTGAAGACAGGAGCCAGGACTCCCTGTATTAGGGGTGCCACAGCCATTAGCCTTCAGAGTCATGCTGTGCCCTGCTCTGTCTTTCTGTCTCTCTGGCCCAGTATTTCTTACTCTCTTGAGCAGTGAATACTTTCACACAGTTTTGCAGGATGGTAGGTAGGATGCTTTTTAGAACCTGCAAGTAGAAAATGTCAACCCCTTCAGTCAGAGTAAGGATTACCATGTTTTTTTCCAGATCCTGGCCACTGGATAGCATGTGATGATATTGTCTTCATAGTCCTTTCTGGTCATTGCTCAGAAGACAGCATTAAACCTCACCTCATTCAATCATTCCAAAGAAATTCTACTAGCACCTCTTTTCAAGAAAAAAGTGCTTCTCTGCAGATACCAAATGCATGCATGTGTCTGCAGATACCTTTCCCTGCATAGGCTTTTTTGACTATCCTTCTGAAGCACTACTTTTCACTGGCAATTGACAGGATTCCAGATTTCTCCGCAAGTGTAAAAATACTAAGGACTCAGGAACCTAAACATTTTTTTTTTCATCTACTTCAGGGACTGAAGCATCAAAATCTTAGTTTCTAAGCAACTTTCCCAAGGAAATATGGCTGCTTTTAAGGTTTCAGTGATTGTAATCATTATTAAAATGGAAAAATACCTCTTCAAATAAAAACGACAGGCTGTCAAGTTCACTGGTGATAAATGGTATTTTGAAAATCCAACATAAAAGCAATTACAATTATAGGACATATTTTTTGCACTCATACTTCTGAGTTTCGCAGTTAAAAAAAAAAACATGCCTCAGGTAAAGAGGAATTCAGCTTGCTAGCATAGAGAACTGGTGCGATGCAATGAAGAAAGCTTAAATTATGTCCTACAGCTTTATTGAAAGCAATGTCTATAACCTTCAAAAGCTCTGAGCATGTGTTGTACATCTCCAGCTCTGAAAAGGTCAAACTTCTTTTTCATTTTTCTCTCTTATTTGCCATTGCTTTCTTTTCAGTAGGTAAACATAAGGCTCATAAAAGAGAATGTAACAGAAGAAGCTCCAGCAAGACATAACACTGAACTTGTGAACCTTGTGCTCTTATGAAGAGAAGTCACAATTGGGGCAAGCTTACCATAGCCACTCTACCTGTCTAATTAAGGAAGTTCCATCCTGAAAGCTGCCTACTTCTCACAGAAAGGCTGGGAAGAGGAGAAGGTTGGGAAACAAAGTATTCTTTCACTCATCTTCACATGTAAAATCCCTATCAGATGCTTTCAACACAGTTGCAACAGCTGCTCTAATCGTTTGTTTTTCTAAAAGTCTTAGAAGGAAGCCTGAAAAACAACTTGAATGTTGCAGGATATAGCTGCCTCTGTGTTCCACCTCTGGCAGGTAAAGCAGCAGATAGCTGTGTTCTCCATAAGCAGTCCAACGCGTTTCTGGGGGTGGCACAGAATATGCTTGATCAACTCGCTGCTGAAAGGAATCATCTGAGAGACCCTGTCACACAGCTCAAACCACTTTGAGGATATCACAACGGAACAGTGACGTTTGAAAGCAAAGGTGACATTAGATCAAATCCATCCCTTCTATTAGCATGCATCTTCCAGTGCAGCTAAAGATCTGTGCCCTAATACATTAGACATTTGTTCCATTAACCCACAGCAAAGTTCCTGGGTATCTATAGGAAGGAACAAAAAGTCTTTTCTCTGCAAACAAATATAGATGGCAACATTTAATAATATAAAATAAGCCCCATCTTAATCAAAACAGTCAAGTGCCCAAGTCTCACTTCAAAGGGAGATGACTTTCAGGTCTTCGGATTAGAAGCAAAAAAGCTCCTGAGGTCAGGCAAGCCCATGGAGTATTGCAAATTCCTTTCACCAAGGTTTGCAAGTTCATTTTTGCATAAATGTAGCCAGAGACTAAAGGCAAGTGTTGCAAATATGAAACATTGTTAGAGATTTGTCAGGTTTTTTTAAAAAAGCAGAGACAGAGTGAAACTCAGCCTCATCAATCATGGATGGAAAAAGTTATTTGAACAGAATTAGAATGCAGGGGAATTGACATATTACCAAGATCAAAACTCAATGAGAAAATTTGTATAGTTCAAATGAAAGATGTGTTTATCTTATTTCTGTAAACTCAACACTTCCTTCTCATTGCCTTCTGGAGAACATGAGAAGGAAAGCAGAGAGTAAGAGTGGTATGTGACATTTATAGGTACAAATCTAAGATCAGACAAGACAATCAAAATAAGAGCTGTGGCTGACTTCTTTTAATTTGCAAGAAACTGCATGGCCTCCTCCAGAGATGCTCCAATAGTCAAGGAATGTGACAGAGCAGCAATGACTGTTTATGGTCATTTCACTCACTGTTCCAGTCCACTGTTCAGTAATGGGCTAGACATGAACAGTTTATGCTAGCCTTAAAGAATTTTCTTGAAGAAGAAGATTCTGACTTGAACACTTTATGTCTCAAAAGGTTTTGTGATAAGGCAGAAGAGGAGAAAGAGAAGTTAAATACTCCGAGAGGGTGTTTTAGAGTTATAACACAATCCCCCCTCACCCCCCACCCCCCCCCCCAAATAATCTAAATAAATTTTATTTAGCATTGCAATGCCCCATAACTCACTTACAAGGTCTTATACCTTCTTCTCTTATTGATTTGAACTCAAGCTTCAGATATAAAAAGCTTAGGAAACTAATCGGGCCAAATTTATCCCAGATGCAATCCTGTTATCTGCAGATGAATTTAGGCTATTCTGTTAATCTTATTCCTCCTGCCTCTGCCTTTTTTCCCTAAATAAATTCTAAAATAATCAGTTTTACTGTTTCTTATTGCATCATGCAATGGAAACATTTTAGATCTTATTTTGATGACAGAAGTGACTGCAAAGGATTTTGAAATAGCATGCAATTCTGTAAGTCTTACTTCCATGTATGTGTAATGTATCAATTTTATATTTTAAACTCTCACCCTGTAACAGGTCTCCGTGATAAGATCTTTAAAGGCCTGTTGCAAGTCAGAAGGAATGTATTTCTACTTTGATTTCATATTTACATCTAGAATTAAGCTTCTCTTTCCTCTTCATCTGGAATACAAACCTCAATTTCAACAATTTTCCTTAAGGCAATGGATTACTGGGCCATTTTTCTAGGCGGTCAACTTAAGCTCTTTATAATGACCATTCAGCTTGATAAGAGAAGATCCTTGCTATAGGTGCACCTCTTTTGTGACAGTCTTTTTTACAAATCTAATTGCCTTATTACAGGTGGTCTCCCATGAACTTATACCAACAGTACTTTGTGTTTAAAGCATTTTTTATCTCATCAAACTGGCATATTTTCAAACATGTTTATTACTTAACGACTTCAGATATAGGACTGTTTCTAAAAGATGATTCCATTCCCCATCTATTTCAGAACCACACAAGTTATGGGCTCTCTACTCTGCCCTCAGGAGGCCCCACCTGGAGTACTGTGTCCAGATCTGGGGCCCCCAAAACAAGAAAGATGCAGAACTGTTGGAGAGGGTTCAGAGGAGCCACAGAGATGATTAGAGGGCTGGAGCACCTGCCCTACAAAGAGAGGCTGAGGGAGCTGGGCTGGTTCAGCCTGGAGAAGAGAAGGCTGTGGGGGGACCTCATTGCAGCCTGCCAGTACCTTAAGGGAGATTATAAACAGGAGGGGAATCAACTTTTTAAAAGAGCAGATAATGGCAGGACAAGGGGGAATGGATTAAAGCTAAAAGAGGGAAGGTTTAGATTAGATGTTAGGTGGAAGGATTTTTACAGAAAGAGTGGTGAGGTGCTGGAACAGGCTGCCCACAGAAGTAGTGGGTGCCCGGTCCCTGGGGGTGTTCAAGGCCAGGTTGGACGGGGCCCTGGGCAACCTTGTGTAGCTCCAGGCCTGAGGTTGGTGGCCCTGCCTGTGGCAGGGGGTTGGAGCTCTATGATCCCTGGGGTCCCTTCCAACCCATGCCATTCTATGATTCTATGAAATAAATAGCCCACACAAGCTAATGTGAGTAAATAAGAAATCTCACAAACCTTTGGTGAGTTAGAAGACCTTAGATAGTCTCTGCTAAAATTCTCTTTTAACTTTTATTTATTATAAATATGTCCTGGTTGGCATAAAATAGGCCATGTTCCTTATTTTGACCTAACAGACAACACAGGAACTATGCGCGATATTTGGCTGAATGCAGAGATTTTCCACATCCTATGTGTGTAGCAGAGAACCTTTTTATGTTATTTGGCATCACTATTTACAACTATAGCACTTGAGACTCCAAAGAAGTTTAAATGAATAATACATTCTGATTACTTTTTCAATTTTTTTTCTTTCACACCTTCCATTAGTTGTCCTAGTAAGAAACTGGTTTAGACCAGTGTGCCCTAAAGTTTTTTCACCTCAACCAGGCTATTCCTTCAGGCCTGCAATGCTGGAAATGCAGGCTTTCTCCTTTGCAAGGCTGAGTCACCTTGGCCATTTATTAATAACACTCTTAAAAACTATTAAATTAGAAGAGATTATGAATTTACTAAATCCAGAACAGACAAGGCTGTAAAAAGAGCACACACATCTTCTAAACAAAGATGACTGAAATTTAATAGTTTCAAACATTTTATCTGGTCTTGCCACAATGTAACATTACTGATTCTCAAGATAAACACTGAGTTAAGAAAACAAGCTTTTCTCCCATCTATTTTTATTCCTTCTAGGACACTGACAATCAATTCATTCCAAGTAAAAGAACAAAGAATTGGTAGCAGTATGCAGGTACCTGTAACTAGATTGATGAAAGACCAGACCTATTGCTTCAAAGAAAAGAAATAGTGAAACCAAACGTGAACTGCACGTATTTGTCACTCGCTACAGAACAAAACCAGAAAAGGTCATAAGTGTGTGATGGTATTTGCCTACAGTACACTGGAGTTCAATCATTTGCCTTATAGATAGGAAAAATATCAGACAAGTCTCTTGTGGCATAGCCTTGATGCTCTGCACCAACAAGATATAACAGTATTTGTGAGCAGTGAAGAGTTTGATTCATCATTATAACAATGTAAGTCAACATTATTAATTTTCTCATCTGGTTATACAAACAGGTATGGAAATGCAGTATGGATATTGCCCTAAAAAAATAGAGCTTTGTGACAGAGTTAAGTGAGGATGAGAAAGAAAATGCTGAGAGACTGTTTATTCATAGAACGGCAAGGGTTGGAAGGGACCCCATGGATCATAGAGCTCCAACCTCCTGCCACAGGCAGGGCCACCAGCCTCAGGCCTGGAGCTACACAAGGTTGCCCAGGGCCCCATCCAACCTGGCCTTGAACATCTCCAGGGATGGGGCATCCACTACTTCTCTGGACAGCCTGTTCCAGCACCTCACCACTCTTTCTGTAAAAAACTTCCCCCTAACATCTAATCTAAACCTTCCCTCCTTTAGCTTTAATCCATCCCCCTTGTCCTGCCATTATCTGCCCTTTTAAAAAGTTGATTCCCCTCCTGTTTGTATGCTCCCTTCAGGGACTGGCAGGCTGCAATGAGGTCCCACCGCAGCCTTCCCTTCTCCAGGCTGAACCAGCCCAGCTCCCTCAGCCTCTCTTTGTAGGGCAGGTGCTCCAGCCCTCTAATCATCTTTGTGGCCCTAGTGCTTAATTATAACAGATAAAATATTATTTTTATAAAATAGCTTTTGTTGAAACATAACATGAAATCTAGAACTACCAGTTTGATTTTCCTGTAGATACAGCATGTCATTGGTAATACTCTGTCAGCTGAAGGAATTTTTTCCCTGCTCAATATTTATATTACTGTAAATGATATGCAAAAAGTACTAAACAGAACTACCCTATTACAAGTGAGGTGTAAATGACTAGTTCTGAATTCACACCACAAGTAAAGATTTTACTTTGGACCGAACAGAAATCTGACATTTAAGGCAATCTTCTCCACCAGCGGGAACAAACAGGATCACAGTAATGGACAACACTTGGGAAAACCAGTCCAGAAATGGAGATGGCACCCATGTCAAACAGCCTTCAATTGGAATGTCTCACTACTTTAATGGCTAGATTAGTTTACAGTTTGACAATTAATCTCTTGCAGTCTTGAAAACTGTGTCTTTTGGTGTTGGTTTCCTCTGATTTTATCAACAGTATTGTGCAAATTTGTACTAAGTGAATAAATGTCATTAATTTAAATTGTTTAATATATAGTCACACTCTTCTGTATTGAACCTTTTTGAAGACTTGCCTAATAATTTTTTGCCTCAAAGATACTTAAGTTTCTTTATGGTTAAAGAGTAAATATTATTTAAAGCAAAGTAAACACTTTTCTTTAGATTAAGGTTTCTTTTCTTTTTTTTCCCAGCTTACTAAAAAAATAACTAAGGTATTCTGCTGTTAGACAGCTCTGCCTAAGTTAATGAAAATCAATCTTTGTTTTAACACACACCCCCCAACACACGTACGTCTATATAGAGACATACACATAGTTATATATTGTTGCAGTCTAACATAAGTCAGCCATGAAGGCTGATTTCAACTTGTGTTCCAGCATAAGAGAGGTACCCACTTAAATTCTAAAGTAAGAATTTAACAGCATATTAACCTTGAATTAGTCCTCTTCACTAATACAAATTTAACCTGGCACTGGAGGATGCACAAAGAAACCAATTAAGCATTTCAGTTACACATTCAACTCTCCCTTCCAGGAGGACACAAGTGGATTGATGATGCTCTGATACTTCTCAATGAACAACTACAGTTAAGACACCAAGGGTCAAACATTTGAGTTCTATGCAGCAGAACAAAGAGAAATACAGTCTTTTTTTTTTTTCCCCAACAGCAAAATCAAAGTAACTTTTTTTCCCTCCTGATTATAGCAGGAATGCCAGAGTCAGTAGTTACCGTGAATTAAAACCAGTGAGTTTAGAACAGGCAACTACTTAAGTAAGAGTGTTGTAATTATTTTTCCTGATTTTTAAGTATCTTTACTGTTCAGAGTTACATAGAGCATCCTGGGAGATAAGCAGTCTATGGCCAATATATGTTCTGGTTTTGATACGATACGGCTCTGTAACTCATTGCTGCCAGGCCTCTCAGGACTGACTGCCATTGCCTTTCAAGCATTTAGTAGAGCAGAGCACTGACGATGTGGTTTCCTCACTGCAGAAGTTTGGATTCCCTACAAACATTCTTTCAGTTGTTTCTTTGTAAGAGCTGTCACCCTTTTATTCAGTACGTCCTCCTGGGGAAAACCCAAAGGATTTAAGTGAAATTCTATATAAGAAAAAGAAAGCTATGTGCTCAAGAGTGAAGAATCATCTTGACTTATTATTAACACCTAGCAGACACACTATAAATGAGGTATAATTTATCAGGACACAGTGACAGAGTCTTTGCTTTCTTAAAGCTCATCTTCTATTCACTCTTCTAACTTCCTTTTGGCTAAAGCAATTTCTTGAGTTCGTCTTCAGCCAAGTGTCATCTGTTCTCTCCCATAATCGTTACCCTTCTCACTAATTAGTAAGGTTTAGCTTCCTCCTGTTACACACTTAATTAACTTCTCCACCTTTGGAAAAGCAATTTCCCCTGAACGAATTACTATCATGACTGTTTCATACAATGAACTAGTTCTAAGTATAGTCTTCAAATGAAGCGATGCTGTTCAGAAAGACCATGAAAGGTACAGAGGACTTTCTGAAAGTGAACTGACCCTGTAGGAATGGCAAAGACAACCATGCAGAGGAAAAACCTCAGCATGAAAAAGCTTATTCAAAGTATCACCATTAGGTAGTACAAGAGGTACAAGACGGCTTAATGTAAGAATGAGATGAAGAATAGCTATTGTATGGCACATGCTATTCTCCAACATTCACACAGTCATTTTCTAGTCTTTTAGTGTTTTTACCTGCATAACAACAGTGAGTGCAACTGAGCTCAAAGCTCCATTTGTCACCCAGCTTCCTTTAAACAAATAGGTAGCAACAAAAACACTTCTGCTAAAAGGTTGTACTTGATAGGATAGGCAGAAAGAATTAGATGGACACACAGCAATAAATAGAGGTAAATCAAGTAATCACAGATTAAATGAATAGCAAATAACTGATACAGAACAGAAAGTAAGTCTCTGGATTTCCTCTCCAATCTCTTACCCCCAAAATGCTGCCAACCAAGACATGAACAAATTCCTGATAACAGGATTCGCATGAGAAGGACAGATATCGAGTTAGTTCTTCCTATTACTCATTCTCTGTAAGTGACAACACAAAGGAAAGTGAAAATTTTTATTGATACAGATTTTTTGCAACTTCTCATCAACTCACAGTTGCAAGCCTAGATTTAGATGTGCTGAAACTCCTAATTTAATAGGGAAAAAATATCAAAAGAAAACTCCCCCAAAACATCCAATATTTCTGAGTTTCTTGTTGGTCTATGCAAAGTTTCACAAAATCAGAATATCTAAATAAAAATCATAAATGCCATTACATATAAGCTTGCCAGAAAGACATCAAATATCCCTAACTTGTTAGCTGTGCTAGAAGGAAAACCCTCATTTTGATAAAAGAAATGATAGCAGGTTTTTAGATGTTGGGATAACTCTGAAAACTAATAGTCTATTTAGAAGAATACTTATAAGCAAATCTCTGTCTTCAATTTCATCCCAGATAGCACTAGAGACTTGGCTTGTATCACTCTCACTCGCCTCCTGCCTGTGGCCTATGTAGCACTCACAGTTTTAAGTAGATAAATAGGAATAGCATAATGTCCTAATAGAGTCCTAGTCTCAACAGAGACTAGGAGCAAATAACATGTACAAGACTTCCTCAGATGCACAAATGTGATCATTATTATGTTTATTTTCCATTGTTAGCACTTGTCATTCACATAAGTTAGAAAATGATTGCTTCATAGGTTTCAAATGTTCATTGTGAGTAGAGTATCAAAAAGTTAAGTGCCTGAAAAAGATTTTTTATTAGCACTAATCTGTTCCTTACGTCAATTTCCTAGAATGTAACAGCTCTGGCCTGCATTGCAGCTCCAATATCCATGTTATCTGGCCACTTGTGCAAAACAAGTTGTGCAGCTAGCAATGCACATATGCATATGGTATTATCAATGCAGACGAGTCCTGCCTTCTAGCACTCAGGCTTTTACACTATGTCAGTCACATACAAAGTGTAATTACAACAGAGGATAGTTTTGAAAAGGAAAATAGCATGTATTTCACTCTTCTCTTAGTCCTGCTACCTCTTTCCTCAACGTTCACCAAAAAAGACTTGTCTGAGCACCTTCTCCCTGCTTTCTGTCTGGGAAAATTGTTGTATATGTGATTTTGTCTACTTTCCTAATCTCCGCAGAAGGCTCAAGGATCAAATAAGCTTTTCTTGGCATCATACAACAAAAAAAGAGCAGCAATACAACATTTTCAGTTGCTACTGTATTAAGATTTTTAACAATTGAGGTCTGAAAATGGTCAAACATCAAAAGCAGTACCTCTTAAATACCTTGATTCATACAGGAAGTAAGGCATCTATTTAAACACCAAGGAGACTAATAACATCTGGAGAGATCAGACAAAGCCCCTGAGTTTCATACATTCCACAGTCACCCATGTGATTTAGGATATTCCCAAGCTTCAAATACATTAAAGCTGTGGAAGTACTGGGGATGTATCATATGATGCTCTTGTATAAACTTCCTGGCCTCTGTCTGAGGCAGGATACTGTGGAAGTGGGATGGAGCATTGGTCATTCTGTTTTTACTGGAGACATATATCTGGAGATACAGCGGATTCTCTACCCCATTAATTCTTTGAAATAAAAATTACAAGTCTTTTCAGTGGAAGAAAGCAGCTGTATTTAAACTAGGGAACGAGGTGTGATCTGTGCCACTTACACTGGAAACTGGGGGAATGTAACCAGTACTCATGGTGCCCACTCACCCGTCCAACTCTTACTTGTAGGTTAAAGTTTTCTTTGGGTAGAAATCAGTCTGTGGTATAACTGCGCCCATCCAGAGCACAGATTAGATTACCCAATATCTCCACTACATTTTTCCCTTTTCCTTTGAAAGTTACTGCCTGATAAATGCTCTGTGACATCTCACATGACACAAAAAACCCAAACAGAAAAATCAAGAAACACACTACAGTCAGACTTTTAGCCTTGAATGACAGTCTCCTGGTTTGGGCTGGGATAGAGTTATTTTTTTCCACAGTTTCTGGTACAGGGCTGTGGTTTGGATTTGTGCTAAAAGCAGCGTTGATAACACAGGGATGTTCTGTTACTG
Organism: Laterallus jamaicensis coturniculus; assembly: GCA_022605575.1. NCBI lineage: Eukaryota > Metazoa > Chordata > Aves > Gruiformes > Rallidae > Laterallus > Laterallus jamaicensis. Next base: position 3,058,769 of record JAKCOX010000057.1, read on the forward strand.
CTGAGGAGCACTTACACAGAGCCAAGGTCTTGTCAGCTGCTCACCCCACCAGTGAGTAGGCTGTGGGTGCACCAGGAGTTGGGAGGGCACACAGCTGGGACAGCTGACCCCAACTGATCAAAGGGATATCCCACACCATATGATGTAATGCTCAGTATATAAACAGGGAGGCTAGACGAGAAGTGGGATTGCTGTTTGGAAACAGACTGGACATCAGGGTTTGGGTTTTTTTCTATCTGCAGGTGGTGATCATCACTTGTTTTATATATTATCATCACCATCTTCCTTTGTTACTCTATTAGACTGTTTTTGTATCAACCCATGAGATCCATCCTCATCACACTGCAGGGGTGAGGGGTGAGCAAGCAGCTGCGTGGTACTCAGTCACCAGCTGGGGTGAAACCACAAGAGCCACAATTTGAGACACTCATCAGAAAAGGAGTTTGGAGGTTTCAGAAAAGGAAGTTTTATCATAAACATGGCAGCCAGCATATTTGGCCACTAACAATCTATATGTTTAATGAATTTAGGAGCCAGAAGTGCTTCTGTTAAACTAAATGCCAAAACAATTAACATGAATGCTCCCATTAGTCTATACTAGCTATGTTATATCTAGCTATTTAGGCAGGGAGCGGGGGGAACCCAAAACATGAAGATCACTTATTTCATAAAAGAAATTATCAGAATTCAAGTAACCTCCCTTCCTTTTAACTAAAAAGATACGTAAAGGACAATAAAGCTAGGAATCTGAAGTTTTAATTAATGACATTGTGCTTAGCTAATGGTCTTTTACAACTCACCTCACTTCCCAGAGTGTCCCATAGCAAGTAGGAAGGCTACAAGATCCACATGGAACTTAAGATCATCATTAAACTTGTTCCAGAATATTACCAGAAACACAGATGGGATTTCTAGGAAATGTTACAAAATTCTTTCATTCTGCAAACATCCTGCAGGGAACTTCCAAGCTGCAAAATTTATTTAACTAGAGCTTGTCAAATATTAAATGACTTGATTTGTGAATGTTTCCATCTCTTTCTCTCAAATAAAAACATAAACTGATGTGTTCTAATGCAAATAGCTATGCAACTACTGATCATCAGAGAAGATTTTTGTATATTCCAAAGGTTTCATGATGTTTTTAGCAGGAACTTTGTATTAGAATTGGCAAGGTACTATTTCTCCTGTTTGTTATTACAGTACTTGATAAATTTAATTTCTCTGATCATGAAATACAAGCAGTGCAATAGATGTGATGGCAGCTGTATAGCACAAATAGATCCAACAGAAAGGAAAACTCATCGAGCTACCCACTGACAGAGAACTATTTATCTGGTAAATGTTTGGTAATACGCCGTATATATCATAGGAAGCCAAAGAGTTCATCTGTCAAGATGCTGAAAGTCCTCCATTTAACATAAAAGAAAACAAACAACTATTCAAGAACTATTTGCTAATAACTCCTTCCTTTCCACTTAGCAGAAGAGACACACTACTGAAAATCTCCTTGTGTGCTAATTGTACAAATGCAATTTTTAAAAAAATCATCTCGTAGAACATGATGAGAAAAGTGTCCCAAATTAGGGGCAACACAGGGAAACAGAGGAGAAGGAAGAAAAATAAGAATCCCCAAGAGACACCTATATGAATGGACTGAAAAGAGCGCCGCCTCTTCAGATTTATAACATTTTGCTTTCAGGACTGTTATTTGTAGGTCCGCTCTTCTTTGCTGCATGACTGAACATTCAAGAATGAGACCTTTAGACTCAAACATGACTTAACCTGATAAATTTCTAACTCAATTTACAGCAACGTCATGCATATGCTAAAACCCATCTAACATAAATATTTAATGAAGAAATAAACCTGCCAGAAGAATAAATTTACAGCACATTTAGCGTACAGCATTTTAGAGGTGTCTGCCGAGTAGGTTTTGCTGTCGAGACAAGGTTTTAAACTGCCAATAGTTTAAAAGTAGTAATTTTTCATTGCATTTCATTCGTAAGCTCTGCTCCTTTTAAGAGACTCCAGGCTGTCAAGGTTAATTGAACCCTCAGGGCCCTCCGAATGACTGTACTCATTGGGGCTCTGCAGGCTCCGGGCTCAGCTCCCTGATTCTTTTGCTCTAAATCTTGTCTCAAATGATCTTTTTCATAAATACAATTTCAACTTTAATCTCCACGATGATGATCTGCTGATCCAATTCTCTACTTTAGACCTGTATCTATCTGCCCAGACTAAAATGTCTGTCTTTCTGGCGTTTCATGATCAGTTTAAAAGACAGTATTCAAATAATAAGGAGCTGAGGAACAGACAGCTAGAAGTTTCTTTTTGTCTAGACAGCATGACCTGCAACCGTGGAAGACACACTAACTAAAATTCCTCATCCAAACTTTTTGAACTACTCTGCTTTCTGCCATCAAACATTTTTAAGACCTGGTCCTTGCAACAGTCTGAGGTATTTCACGGGGCTACAGGCAAATATGCCGCACTTCTACCACTCATGACCATCATCTGTCTGCTTCTATCATTCCAGTACTTGTTTAGGAGCAGATCAGCAAAATCCTGAACTAAGAAAACAGTGATTTAACTGCTCTGCTTCTCCATCACTTGATCACAGAAGGATTTTTTCCTATTTGTAAGACTGTGATCATCAGTTTTACTGAAGCCAAGTGCTTTTATTCCGAGGTTGGACTAAGTGTCAAGAAAAAAAGAAATCATAACAAACAAGCAAGAAATGTTTGTATTTTGTCTGATCTAATTTTATACTTCACTACAAGCAAAATTATCCAAATTTCCCTGCTAAATTAGTCTAACACCTCTAAACCAGTTTTATTTTCCTAGCAAGTGCAGGTGCCACACTCTTTAGAGGACTATGTTTCCCTTCAGAAAACTGACTTATGAAAACTTTAACTTTCCTCCTGAAACAGAGATTTATAAAATTTAACTTGTCAAGTTTTCTGTTAGAAATACAATTCTAGTGAAATGGAAGAATGTCTATTTTGACTTTCCTTTGTCATTCAGAAAGAAACAAATTCCCTATACTGGGCTATTTTGCAGAATACGTTCTACTGGCTGATGAATTATGTGTAATGGATTCCTTTTTTTCCAGGCTATTCAGTCTCCTAAGACAGGATGATTGCTGATGTCTTTAAAAAGGACACAGTTTCTCCCAAAATAAGATTTTATACAAATAAAATCAAATAAATTCAACGTTACAAAGAGTCATAGCCAGAAAATTATAGCTTGAAAGTTAAACTGAAAAAGTGAAAACCAGAAAGAATGATACAGTCATTAAGAGTCTTTCTATTGATATAAGGGAGCTCAAGTGGGAGTCTAAAGTAGCAATCACTCTAAAACTTAAATTAACCACTCACTATTATTCCCATGAAAATAAAATATTAAGAGCAACTTCTCAATTCAGAAATAGTCAAGACTTTATCTAATTATATTAAAAATCATTGAAACCACCCCAGAGGAGAAGCGACCAGGTCCACTTTCCATATTTACATTTTTCACCAGTCTACAGAAGATTTCAATTTATGTGATATTCAAAACTCAGGTAATGGGATAATTGATGGATTGATGAAGTGATAAAGTCATAGATCTGCCAGTTTGGTAACAAAGTTAAAGAAACCCCTCCTATTAATCTATACAACTCATGCTACATAATGAATGATGCCAGGCTGTACCCATGGCAGCCATCTGCCAGGCCTGATGTAAGGGGATGTGGCTGATGAAACCTGCCACAGTACAACATATTGGATCAAGAACAGAAATGTGAATTAAACCTTTCCAGGCATGTTAACATATAACCAAGTAGCATCTTTGCACTGTGTTTTTGTACGAAGAGGAGATACACTGCCACCAATGCGTTACATTGCTTTTTAATCATGTTCTCATCATTAAAGCTGTATCACCCTTGGAGAAGTTATTGAGTCCTTTAATTGCATAAGAATAATTTTTTTGATTTCTTAAAATACCCCTTGCCTTAGGTCCACTTTTCCCTCAGGTAGCACTTGCCTCCTAAGAGATGATATCTGTTCTCAGCGGCTCCATCCATACAAAGTGTCCCAGTTTCAGTATTTCCTGTTTGTTCAGATGCACACATTCTTCTAATCTTTTTCTTACAGTGAGAGCCATTCCAACCAGGGCTGATAGAAATGTATTTTCCTCTGCTTCAGCTTTCCCTGATTAAAGTAGTGCTTCCCTTTTCCCCTGAGGAAGTAGTCACTGGAACTAAGTAGGATATTTATTTTAATGCATGGAGCAGGAAGGTATCAGCATTGCTGTTTAAAAAGCAGTATCTTCCACTCTGCTCTGTGTCAGGATGGCAATGCTAAACTGCATCTCAATTACTAAACCTCGGTATGGAAGATTCATGTAGCCTTCTGCACCCAGAAAAGCTCTAATAATTAACTTCTCAATAAAGCTGTAATTAATTATTGACAATATAATGTCCCTACTTTTAACCTTAAATAACAGGCAGGAATTACTGGCTGTCATCTCTTCTTTAGCCCTGCCAGGTGCAGCACATACGTTTTCAATCAGGTCATCCCATCTACAGCATCCACTTACACTATCCATTCATTCTGTAGCTGCATCTTTCCCTGCAGAATAGTGATGGATTCTTCATTTGAATAATTTATGTCCAAGTTTTATAATAGACACTCATCATTTAGTAAAATGAGGTACTGAACGGACCTTAGAAGTGCATCATCTCTAGCATCTTCCGCAAAAAACATGTTTCCCTGCTACATAAAAAAAAATAGAGCTGTGCTAGCTGATACTAAATAGTAGCTACTAAATTGGATGCTCATCCACACCCTCTTCTAAGCTTTTCCTCTACAGCCACTTGGTGTTTTGAGCATGTCTATTAATTTATAAGCTGTCTGCTGTTGTAGATAGCTGTTAAATAGTTAATAGGGATCTATTGCACTTTGTCCAGCAGCATAACTGCATTCTGCCTAATAAAATCCTCCTGCAGTAAGTAATGATTCTCTCTTCTTTCACACCTCTCTCACACTGAATTCACAGTTGTACAGATATATTTTTCACAGTGTACAGAAGAAAGAGACTGTATAGTTTCCCCATGCAAATTGCTTTTATACCACCAAACAACAGTTCTACACAAGTATATATCTGTGAATATAAAAGTTTAACAGAAAAATAGTTAAAAGAATATAATTATCAAATCCAAGGTACTGTACTAAGTTAAAAAATATCTTGCCTAAGCACTCTCTTACACTACAGGTGTGCAGCCTAATGCCCAAAGGAACCCTTAAATTGGTCCTGCTTTAATTGATACCTGAAATTTTCCTCAAAGATAAATATTTTCATTGTGAAAAGCTGTTATAGGAGTTTCTAGTCATAGGGCAGTGAAGAGAAACTCAACATGAAAAGGTTTCTCTTATTGCTACAACAGCTTTAGGAATTACCAAGAACCAATTACAAGAGCACTAATTTTGCTGAACATTAGTGAAGAACCCAGGGGACCCCCAAAGCTGCAGAGGTACACAGTCTGCTGAAAGCAATCTCACCTCACTTCTCGTCTGCATGATGTCCATTTCTGCCACCACACAGCCCATAGGCCTATGCTTCCTGATACCAAACCCACTAAGAACTATTTTCCAAAGTTGTTTCAGAGAGGAAACACTGATTTATAATTGGGGAGTAATGAGAGTTTTCATCAGCTAAAACCTACTTTTTTCCTAAAGCTCATTCTCATTTTATTGCTTTTAAAACTGGCACAGTATGTCATAAAATGTGAGCTACCTTCAAAAGAATGCAATTAGCACTTAAAGTACAACAGGCAGAATTTTTCAAAGGTACAGACAGTGTCTGAGTTTTTTAGAATTTACCCTGCCCCTTACACTAGGGAAGGCTAGAGAGTAATCAAAAATTATATATGACTGAAAAGTCTTTGCACAGTTTATCATTCATTAACAAAAAAATAAACAGAAATTACAAGTTTCATATTCTCAATATAAATTAATGACAAAATTACTTTATTTGAGAAGTACTCAGTGGATATATCATGTGTCTACATCTAAGAGTCAAATGTTTAATTTTTAATTCCTCTGTGTATCACTAGATGGCATGTGCCCAACTTGCTGGTGAACTGGTTAGAATTTTATGTGCAAAAGAGATACAGGTACAGACTATTCTACTGCTAAAGACTCCTAGGAAAGTTAAGGCACAGCTTTGAAATCCCCTAATTATTAGCCTATTCAATTTCACATTTAGGATAAATGGTTTCAAAACACACATGAAAACAATGATGTCCAAAACAAGGGAGAGCTCTTATTATTTAAATGCAGCTGGGAAAAAATTCATAGGATGTCTTGAAGAGCTGCAATTTGCTTATAATTTCCGAGCCAGCTTTCTTGTCCTGATTGTGTATGTGTGTTTGAAGTATTTTAAGAGGTTGAAATACAGAATGATTCAAGGCATCACAAACTAACATTCTGTTTTATCTTTATTTTGGGAAATACATTTGATCTGTTGAAAGCCTTGGTTAGATATAAGAAGTTATACTGAGGTTTTTTGGTGCATATATATATATATATTCTGGTTTTCAAATGGAAGGAGAAATGGGCAAGTGAAGACTTTCATTTAGTCAGATCTGGGTCTGGAACAGATAAAAGCGTTAGGGGGTGAGTATAACCCCACTGTTACAGATCCTCTATGCTCAGGATCCCTTGAGTAACCCTAGTGTTTTTACTTATCAAAGCAGCCTTTTAAACGGAAGATATATTTTATGATTAATCTCTAGTAATAGGCAAAGACTCTTTCAAAATGAGCATTCACAACTGCTTGTTTCCAGCTATTTTTCTATAGCTGTTTATAGCCCATTTAAATGATCGCCTGTGTCAGCTGGTACCGAAAGGCAAGCTGACTCTCCTGTTCAGGAAGCCTAGACGTGACACGCAGCCCCCCCAACCCAGGGCAGGCTTTTAGCATTCATCTATCCACATCGGCCTTATCAAACAAGAGCAAGCCCTAAGGTTTTCCACCAGACTTAAACTCTGCTATCCGGCGTGGAGTTTTTACATTAACCTTCATACAGTGTGCATCAGTGCATGAATGTTTCCCATGTGGTGAGCTGACAGCTACACATGCCAAAAATCTCTCTTTCCATGCAATCTAACACCAGCAGAACTGCAGGACAGAATTTTTATTTTCCTCCTGCACAGCTTGAACCAGCTGCAGTGTGAGTACAATAACCACACAGTGGTCACACTAAAAAAGTGTCTGGTTTGAAAACTATCTGTGAATCCAGCCCACCACATCTTCCATCTTGGATGCTCACGCGTGACTGCTGTACAGCACACTGTATGGCATGCCTCTGCTGAAGCAATGTGATGGTATAAATCTTTGGAGAAGCTGTTATAGATTCCTCTGAGGGCATGTTGCTGAGATTTCTTTATTGAAGTCACAAGTTTCCTTCTGCGTGCACATATTCCCTAACACTTCCTGAAGTTTGTCACCTTCAGGCTTTCAGTGAACTCTTATTAAAATGAATTTGGCATCTTGCGCCTTTGATTTAATTCCATTTTTTTTCTCATGGGCATCTAGAATTAAACAGTGTGACATACAAAATAAAATAAAAAGAACCCCAGTTTCCTCTTTACAATCTATGCACTAGGAAATCTGATGTGTAACATCACAGCAGCTCTTCAGTGTTTTCAGAACACCCCACACCCTCTGAAATTTAAAAGATTAGAGGTTGTTTCCAGGATAAACCTTTGGGGTTTTTTAAAGTAAACTTAAACTGTGCACAGGAAATAGTTTTCTTAAGGCTACAAACCTATAAATATCTGAAATATAGCTTAATGAGAGCATTTTAGAGTAAAAAATAAAACGTGCCTGAAGTTCTCACCTCTGATTAAACCTTCACTTGCAAAGAGCAAGTTTTATTAATAAACATGAAGAAATGGATAGATAGTGAACTGCTCAGGGATAGTTAAACACCACCTTGGATTAGAATTACGCAGACACAAACAGTTGGTTCATTGTTTTTATGCTGAGCTGAATATGAAAAGAACCACTGTGGACATCTAGCCTAGCTAGGTTCGTCCTAGTACACACATCCACTTCCCCGTGACAGCACCCCTGCTGAAACTTAACCTCATCCCTCTGGTATCACTTCATCCTTCCCAAGGATTCACACTCACAGTATCTCTTCCTCTGAGTGTAAAGTCAGACTTTTCTCATTCCTAGGAAACTGCAGCCCACTCTTTTCAGAAGGGAAACACCTGTGCCAGTCTGTCTCATCCCTTGCCAGTCTCTTCTTTTTCAGTAATTCTTGCTCATTTTTAAATCAAGCTTTTTATCACTTAGACAGAACTCAAAGAGCAGGTCCTTCCACTATTTTCTTCTTTCTTACATGAAAGGCAGTAATTTCCTATATTAATCTCTTGCACTACTCAGGGGTTTAGGTTACTTGCTGTTAGAAAGAATGTTTTCTTTCAAACAAAAGCTAGAAAATTTCCAGCTTACTGCTTTTCTAAGATGAACACATGTATACAAGGTCATGAATTTATATATTACATTTGCTATACATATCCATGCAAGCAGACCATACCAAGATCCAGCTTTTTCACACGCATTTGCAGATGCAATTCACATTTGAAATGCACTTTCATGATGGGGAGCTGAGCACCACATGGCTGCCCACTTACTCCTCCCATGATGGGATGGGATGGAGAATTGGGCGAAAAAGGTAACACTGAAGGGGTGGGATAAGGATAGTTTACTGGGACATCAAAGGGAGAAACAGCACCACCACTTACAAAAGAATACTCAAAGTGGGTGATACACAGTGCAGTTTGCTCACCTCCAGAGTCCAGTGCCCAGCCTGTCCCGGAGGGGTACGGAAAACCCCTTTGGCTGGTTTGGGTCAGCTGTCCTGGCTGTGTCCCTCCCTCCAGCTATTGTGAGCATTAACTCTATCATAGATAAAACCTAATATAACTCAATTTTAAGCATTCATGCATATATTTAATTATTTGCCTTTGGATGCCCTTCTTCAGAACAATAGGGAAGTTGCTTTATGTTATATTAACCCATACATTTACAAACTGCATTACAGCATTACATGAATAAAGTATATTTAGCCCTACCGCAGGATGTTATGTAAACGTTGGACACTGAAGAACACCACTCATGGAGAATTCAAGCAGATTAAGGGCTACTAACCTACCATTATGGTGTCACCAACGGGAGAGTTTGACAAACCACACTAAAAGAATTCTAGCACAAGTCAAAATTGTCCCTAATTTCCTTTGTTTTCTTCCACAAGATTTTCGCCCTCTCTTGCAAAATTATTTTTGGCATTGGTAGCTTCTTTAGGAAGGAGCTGACATTTTCCTCTCTACCTGCTATAACCTTCCTCACTTGCAGTTTCATGAAGAGGGAGTGAATTAGCTATGGCAAACCTAGTTTCTGCTCCATCAAGAAGGGATTCTAACCAACAGAACAGTGTCCTCATGGGTAGCCTTCAAAGCCAAAAGATTTTTTGATTAACTCTACAGTGAAAAAACAGCCTCAACATACAGAATAAATCAAACACTACCAGTAAGATGTGACTCCAAATAGAACAGTGTCTAAGGAAATGAACCACACTACAGCCTCAGTCAACATAAAAATACAATAAACAGAGTTTTTACATAGCTCTTGTAATGTAAGAGAGGTTATACAGTGTAGAAGATTTTCTGCATTTCTCGTATTAAATGAAAGGGGAATCAGAGAGTTATTAAGGTTGGAAAAGACCTCCAAGATCATCTAGTCCAACCGACCCCCTATCACCTATATCACTTACTAAACCATGTCCCTGAGTACCTCATCCAATGTTTTCTTAAACACCCTGAAGGACAAAAGGTAAGAGATCAGGCACAGAATGGTGGCCAGACATGCATTTTATCACATCTGATAGCTTCAGGACTTTAAAACCTACTGCAGAAGAACTGCAGATAGCTATTTGGGGTATAATATTCAACAACACTCACTAAGCCTCAGTTATAAGGGTTCCTTGGCACTTTCCACAGTCCCCTTGTAAATCCTTGAAATCCAGCCCAGCCATTTAGCTATGTGCTACAGGAAAGGATTTTGGTTCTGCACCACACAGAGCTGTATATTCTTTTCTGGTATAAAAAAAAGGAGAAAAGTACATTTCTCAAGTGGGAGCAGAATTCATATCCAAGCTTTTATGAGGAGGCAAACTGATCTAGCCACACAAAATAGCGTCTGTGTGGCAGACGGAAAGAGAGACGCAAAACCTAAGCGGCTAATTAGACTTATGCTGTAGTGCTTTTCTTCGGATAAAATTTACCCTTAGGCAAACCATCCGCTGTAGTCCCTTTTATTGTAAGAATCAGCTGGCAAGAGTAGGCACCTAAATGGAGTTCTGAATGTTTAGTAATGGGCAAAAAAGCATTTTGGATAGGTTTGGATTATTTTTAATTAGAGCTATATATATCAGATCACTGGGGACGTAAATACTGACAAATCATCCTGTTTCTGGCTGGGACAGTTCTGCTTGATCAAGGACCAGAATGGTAGACCTGGACCCATCAGGAGATTTAGGACCGCAAATTCTCTTAATCTTTGTTTTGGCATCTACTGTCAGCTAAATATTTACAGTTTTGGGGGCTCCAGGGAATAGCAATGTAATCTTGTTACTCTCTCTCCAAACTATTTGTACAGCCACAAAATGCCCCTTAATTATCACACAACTGCCAGTCTGCTAATGCCTGCTGCAGAGGTCAGTGGATACTTTAAACAAAAGTAAAATATATATTCATATTAAATACAATTAAATTAGCACAATTTGGAATTAATTCTTTGAGGCTTGTAACACAGAAGAAAAGCTACAGGAGATACATGTTTTAATTAATAAGCAAAAGCAATGAGGATGCCTTAAGTATTATTGCTCTCAACACTTTAAAACAGCTTCTCACCTAACACACAAAAGCTCGAACTCTACTGAATGCTCAAAAACCCATATATTCATTTCGTGCAAACCTATAGAATGACATTTTCACATTCACATTAAAGGCTGTACAAAGAAAACTCAATTGCAGCAACTTCAGATGCAAAGGCCAATCTCTCCTTAAAGCAGAGGAACACAATTCCAAGAGAGATGACACTTTAAAGCAAGAGAAAATAGGCTTTCATTTTCAGTGGTGCAGATGAATCAGAGTCTACATTAGTTTCTTTTAAGTCATTACTGTAGGTAAAACATCTGCATATAAACCCCTTTAAACTCCTGTCTCTGTTATTTTAATGAGTGAGAAGGAGTAGCATTTCATACAAGGAACTGGTTTTCAAAACAAAGACTCATTCATGGAGGTCAAAATGCTCTTCTATGTTCACACTACGTCACACATGTACTGTGAAGTGCTATTTTAACTTGGACTACTCACAAAATTTCAAAACCTTCTGGCATTATTTTCTGGACTTCACCAAGGGAATCTAGGTAATGAGGAGAAAACCATAAAAAAGGCAATAGATATCAGGAGATGCATTCATGATCATTATGAATAGAGGTGCACATCAATTTGTTCCTGTGACCGAGCTATGAGTAAAATCCAATTTGCCCAGGTTTCATTGTGTAAGCCAGGTGAAAAGAAAATAAATTTGTTCTACAATAAATCAATTTTTCCATACTGCAGGAAAAATCAAATTCAGAGTCAAAAATCAAGATTCAAAAAGCCTATACAGAACTAATGAAAACAAGGCAGACATAATCAAAATAAAGCATTGACTTATTTTGTTGCCCCAGCTGTAAAGACTTCCCTTAGAGCTCATCCTCTTCTGCAGATCACAATAAAAGAAAGGTGCCAGCCTTTGCATGCTACCAGTAACCTGGGTTTTTTAAGTGTTTGTTGTGCCTTGCAAATGTAATTAATCAGGTTTATAAAGGTTAATTAGCTTTCTTCTAAAATGCTGCTCGAATGCAAAAACTATTGGTTTTCAAGCTAATAGGAAGATATCCCTCCAATTATTATTTTAAATGTAAGTCAATGGAATACTCCAAATACCTCTGTTCTTTTTCCTTGGCATGTGGACAGACTAGAATATTGTAACCACTTACTGCGGAGCTGCTCCAATGCCAGGGTTGTGTCCAGACACTATCTGTGCAAGACAGAAAATCTGATTTACAGAATGGACTAATCAGCTAGGCTCTGAGCTGCTTGGAAAAGCTACAAAGAGCTCTGGATGGTACATTTTGTACAAGGCCAAAGAAGTGTAAATTCCCAAGGCCAGTATATTCAATATGCATCCAAAAATAAATTAAGAACTACAGAATTATTCCTTATTTAAATCAAGTGACTGAGTTGAAACATTGTTCTTGCAACCCGATACAGACTCATCAGAGGGTAGTGTTAAGCAGAATCAGAATAACAGTAGAATACACTTTTTAAAGGACAGCCACAGTGTAATAATTTTACCAAGACTAGAGTTCAAGTAAACAGCATTAGCCACTCAAGGAATGTTGAATTATCCTCTCAGTTACCTCTATTTTGGAGAATGATATTTTCTGTCTTAATAGAACAACATGAAAAAATCCAACGTTTTGTTGCTGGTCTTACTTTCAGAGAGTCATTTTCTTTTTTAATGTTGTAAATTTTACTTTCCCAAAACTGGGTATATTTTCCAGAGATGTTAACGATATGCAGAAGCGTAGAAAGAATAGAGCAAAAATTGCTTGATGCAGTGGACAAACTGCATGATTGATTTTTTTTGCAGCTCTAAATATAAACATAACTGAGCCAGGCATTTTTGAAAAAAGAAATTCTTTAAAATGTTAATTTTGTTTACCAGCAGAGAGATGTTCCTTTGAAAGAGATGATGTCGCTTAAATAGGTATCTTTATCTCTCATACCATAGTAGGTTTCTATTCACTTTTGCAGATATTATTTTTAGTGCAGTTATACTTGCTGCATATACCTTCCCCTAAACACTAGGGTAAGCTGGAGTCTCCCCAAGACATACACATGCATTACTACAGCTGATGGGAACAGGACACGGGTTTTATCAAGGAAAGACCTTGCAAAAATGAAGGTTAAGAGATTGGAAATATGAACAGCAAGCCAAAGAAAAATGGGAAATATACTTAGTAGATGCAAGATGTTTCTTAGAAATCATCTGCAAGGTGAACAGCAGAAAGAGACATTTTTCCATTAATGTATTTTCTTGAACAGAAAGTTGAAGAAAGGAAGAAACAGTCCAGTTTCTTTGCTGGTTTAGTTCCATAAACTAAGCATACTACATCTATTTACAGAAGTGGAGAATATTTATCTGAAGCTACGGTTGCTGTACCAGTTGCCCTTTGTAAGTAAATGTTAAGATGGAAAAGCAGCTGCCTCTCCTGTTTCTTAGTATTGCTTAATGTTCTATTATTTCTAACCCAGTACACCCTAAAAACAAAAGGTAGTATTGAATGCAGAGTTTTATCAGATATCAGAAGAGTTTTTCATCAAACCTTGTAAGCTGCAAGGAGGCATAGCCAGTTCCCTGGCATAACACTCAAATAATCTGTTCTATTACTGTAGAAATATCTTACAGAAAACTAAAAGTAATGCAATGATTCAGATACCAATTTACTGTTCAAACAAAAAATATTAGACATCTGTTTGCTAAATATGATTTCCTAATTTATCAGAAACAGTTTCTTTCTCAGAAATACACATTATCAAATTTTTCATACTGCTTTTGGTCTCTAATATGAAGTCACCCTCTTGATCTGCACAGTGCTGCATTTTTTTCTGTTACATTCTTAAATTGTCATAATAAGTTCTAAAACAATGAACACAATAGCTTTCAGTCAGCTGGCAAGTTGGTGAAAAACGCATGTACTTGCAAGTTTAGCTTGTGTTCCAGCTTCTACAGTATTTTATGTCATCAGAAATTGAAGAAAAATTAATACAAAAATTATTGAGATATGCCTAATTTATAGTGTCATTCATTTTTTGACTTGATGATCTCAAAGGTCTTTTCCAACCTAGTGATTTTGTGATTTGGATATTGCATTAAATTCCTGCAGATTCTATCCTTTCATATCCTATGTTTGACCAGATGCAAACCAAACATAAAAATTACTAAATTTTTATTAAGGGAAATAAAGAGGTGATTGGAGACTTAAGAGTTTTGCTCTATGGTCCTTCTCTTTCAGTGTCATAAGCCTTAACAAATAAAACTAAAAATCAAGTAACAAATGCAAATTTTAGTACATTATGTTGTATGAACTCATGACTTACAGAAATATGACAAGCAGCTGTGTTCCACACTGCTTTCAGGGTTTCAGTATATAAAAGCTGTAGTCACATCATTATTTTTATTTACTGGGAAAATAAGTTTTGCAGTTTACATTTATGAAAAGAAATTCCATCCACTGCAATCAATGATTTACACAGTACCACTGCTGAAGTGGAATTCAGCTTTCATGGGAATGACCATAAACAAAAGTCTTGGGGCTCTAAGGTTTACTCCTGAAAATGCACAGAAAACAAATGAGGAAAAAAAAAGAACTTCAAGACACGGAAGTAGAGATTGCAAAAAAAAAAAAGTTAATGCTAAAAGTAGAATTTATCATGATAGCGAAGTTTAGTTTAATTGAGAAGGCCACTTTAAATCATTTCAGCTTCTAGTATTTAGGAAGATTTCCAGCCCTGAAAAGCTCGAGCTCAGTAAATCCATAATACCTCGATGGCAACGAGCTGTATGTTTTGTTGAAAGAGAGGCATTGCAGTCCAGGTCACAGCCCTGCCTTATGCAGGGTTGGCAATACACGCTTGTGCCAGCACACACACACATCAATACAGGCAGACTCCCTATCAAACGTATCTCTTGTGAACTGAGATTCAGTTTTGTCTCAGTTGTGAAGGGTTTTTGGTTGGGTTTTTTTGGGATCAGGCTGTGGGAACACATGCAGGTATACCAAACAAGGTAAGCACTCCTCCTCCGTAAGACCCTGAATTAAAGGCTAAGATATCAAGTTCATATCCATTCTGATCTTTACCAAATTTCTCACCAATAATCTCTCTGTTGTTTTTCATATTTTTATTTACAATGTGCTGTAATCAAAACCTGCAGTGTGTAAGTTTCTATTTGGTCTCCATCATAGAAATGCATATAAAGTTGCAGGCTGACGGAGGAGCTCCTATGAGCTGCTAAGATTTCAGCTCTTTCCATCTTTTCTGGCCATTTAATAGCTTGTAAGAATGCTGATTGGTATTTGCATATTACTTCAGTGTGATGATAGATTTGCTTTTCTACTTCTCTATTGACAGGATATTGACGCAACACTCCGGTACAGTACTGTGATCGTACAGTATACTATAATATGGTGTGTAATTGGATTCACTGTACTTCGAACCAATAGCAATTTAGTCATGGATTTGGGTTTTAATTGCTTTCTTTGAGTAATTTTCATCCTATTGACAATTTGAGCTGTCTTAGTCTACTCATGCTGTTCTATAATATAATTTTATTCTTTATTGACATAAATACCCTAAAACCAATTTAGCTAACCATTAGGTATATTTAAACTTTATTGAAATTTAATGATCTAAAAAATATGCAAAATCTTGAATCAGTAACTAAACAATAAACACAGCAGACAAAAATCTTGGTAGGGTGACGGAATGGGTATTTTTTGCATTTTTTTAAAGCCATAAGTGATTTCCACTGTCATATGGCAGCATGGAGTTCCATGACGGCTAAACAGGGAAAATACTGCCCCTATCTGATTAAAGTTCACCCTAAGGCTTGCAGCCTTTCAGGACAGCATACTGATTGGAGTTCCTTGACTCACCATGCAAACATCAATACAGGAGGTTTGACATAAGCACTGAAAGCTCTCACTCTTCCTTGGTTAATTGTTACTACCATGGATAGAGCCAGGATATTGGAACTTTGTTTTTCCCAGTACAGTTCTTACTTTTTTTGAGCACAGTGATATATCTCAGTGAATAACAAATACGGTCACTGAGTATAGAAAGAACATCCATTCTGGGGACATCCTGAAATTGTCGCAGAAATCATCAGAGATCATCTCCCTAGGATGACTAAATCTTTTGTCTCTAGGAGATTCTCCATTAACTGTGGAAAGAGAGAAGATTTCCTAATCAAAGTATAGCCTTTGCGGATACTATTATGTTTCACTCTCTGGACATGGGTGAAGATTTTTATTGCTGATGCTTGAGGATATCTAAAGGTGGCTCTGAAACCACAAAGTGGCTGGGAATCCAGACTTTACTGGGGGTTTGACTCTCATAGCCTGTGTAGAAATACAAGCAGAGGAAAGTTGTTGGGAAGTAAACAGACAAAACAAATGGGGAGATACGCAGAGGAAAACTTATTAGTCAGAAAGGTTATGATGTTCTTACTTTTGGATTAGAAAGGAGAAAAAAATAATATCTGGAGTTAAAAGTATTTGATTATCTTTAACAAGGTAGCTAATCTGAAGGCAGAACCTGTTTGCAAACCCCTTCAAAACCCAGGGGCTTTCAGGTCAAGGTTTTGTTTGGGATATAGCACCATGTCTGATGAATCAATAATTCAACATCTGAAACAGAGAATCCATACATTCCTTGTTGCTCTACAAACAAAAGGGTGGCTAACCCCACCAATTCATCCTGGAAATGTAAGGCTTCAAGGAAAAATAAGAAAGCACAAGACTGTCTTGTGCACTCAGAAGGTGCAGGAGAGAGTGAGCCAGCGGCTGGAGAGGTGCTCTCAAACTGAGGAGAAACAGCTGGAGTTTTTTTAGTTTTGTTTTTATTTTAAATGATCAAAGCACCACAGTAAAGCTGGAAGGACTTGTAAAAGATTATCCGGCTCGACTAGGCAGCATCACTGACATCCAAAGCATTCTGCCAAGTGCCTAACTTGTTCATAAAGACCTTGGCTGACAAAACCAGAAAATGCGCCAATGAACAAAGCAGGACTATTCTCTCCCTCTGTTGTTAGCTCTGGACCATTTTGACAGGTCTTTGGGATAGCCCACCATCCTTTTTTAAGTCTCATCTCCCACTTGTACGCTTTTTGCTTTTAGCCATTCATATGCCAGCCTGCAACACAGGGGAATCTGGTTACTACGTTTTGATTCTTTCAGCTCTTATGTCACCTAGAGACTCCAAAGATCACCATTAGTATGTCTTGCTGGTGTTGCAACATGACCTGTAGCAAAGTATCTCCATTTGTTTCTATCTCCCATGAAGTCTGCTAAGTTTCTGCATTTTAATACGTTCTTCAAACATATTCCTAGAGGGTACAAAGAGATATAGATATATCTGTTGGGGATCTCAGCACTTTATTCCATGGATGCTGTTAGCATTAGATTTGTTCACAGTTGCCGTAAGAGGAAAAAAAAAAATAAAAAATCACCCATTCCTTTACATTGTATTTTTACAAACTGACTGCCTGGGAAAATGTATAGTTAACATATGGGGAGCCGTATCTGTTTCTGAAGTTTTTCTGCTTTATTTTTCAGGATATTGTTCAAGAGAAGTCATTCTTTGCTTTCTATGGACGGTGATAGCACACAGAATGAGTATCTGGAATTCCTAGCTCATATCATTCAGCACCTGAATATAATGAGATTGGAAAACAAGGCTGAAATGGTAAGACAAATGCGTTGTGGTAGTTCAATTAATAGAGAAAAGAATTTTTTTCTCTATGTATGAAATAAAGCAATCAAGGGAGCAAGCAGGAGGCCAGAAGTAGCCAATACCTGGGCAAGTAATATAAGTTCAAGTATCATTAAATTTCTAAAAAATATTTTCTCAGAAAAATCCAGAGCAGGCTGGTGGGAGTCAGTCTTCCAGGCTCAAATAGTCATAAAACAGCCTAAATGCTACTTTAGTAAGTGTTTTATAAAGATACTAGCATTTACAGAAAGTATATAAATATATTTTTAATTAATGAAATGCTACTGAATTCTTATTCTCTATACTTCCTAAACACAGAGGAAAAATCTCTGCTTAAACATCTAATTTACAAGAATTTAATTACATTTATAGAGCACATGGGATAGTTTAAAACATTCAGATATTTTTTTTTTAGTTTTTTGAAAGTCATCTCTGACTAGTGGCTGGGGTTATTACATGAACAACTGTGATCATTACAGTTTATGCAGAGTAAAGTATGGCTCTCTACAGCTTCATTTATGTTCTTAAAAAAGTAATGGGAGTTTTATAATCTAAATAGATCTCTTGATTTTTATGGGTTCTGTTTTTAACATTTCTGTTTAAGGGAAAACAACATTTTTATTTGAAATAAAATCATGTTTTAATTTCTGAGACAACATTGCAATCTTTAAGGAGATAAGGAATACCTCTTATCTAATTAGGTTTTACCAGTCCAAAGACAGCAGTTTAAACTCTGGCACATAAACACTAACCACACCAGAATAGCTACTGCAGTGTAATGTGGGCACAGAATTCCAGTCGCAACACAACCAACTACAGTGACAAAACTTGATTTGAAAGTGGATTTCCCTCCCTGCACAGAGTATCTCTCATCATTTCTTACCATTCGCTGCATTAGATTCATACTGAGCAACAGGAAGCTAAAACTATACAAAGTAATTTTATTTATCCACTTTTTCTCAACTCTTTCAATACCATGAGTGTAACATTAATGCACGCACATTAACCCCCTCCACATGAATATTTGCTACACACTCACAAGTATAAGATAGTATTACTAGATCCATTGCATGGAATAAGCAAACAAGCAGTAAACACATTTAAGTTGAAAACATGGGGAAAAAAACATCCCAACAAAACACAACTTTTCCAAATGTATTCTTTTTTTTCTCCTTAAAATGCACCAAAATGCAACTGTTCTCCTTTCTTTTGACAAGCTGACACTTTCCCCATCAGCACACACTTCTTGCCATGAAGCAATCTTGTCATTTCTTCAGCCATGTGACAAAGTCTTTGCACCATTATCTAATCGAGATAAACAAACACCTGCCATGAGTTTAGCAACCATCTGATAACAAACTTGCCATGATAAGGCTACAATCAATTCTCATCAAATCTTCCTCTAAGGTGATTTCTAGGTGCTGTGACATATCATCACAGAGTGCAATCATGCTGACTTTGAAAACCTGGTTTAAATGGCTGGTCACCAACTATTATGTTCTGATGCTATAAAACTCTCAAATTTTGATTATTCTTTTCTAAACATTTTTCTATTCACCACAGAAATATTCTCTGCCATCATTTTCTGTGTAGTGTTTTATAAGGAAAAACTTATAGAGAAAAGAATAAATCCCAATTTTTAATTGTTATTTTTCCCAAGGGACCCTAAACCACAACACAGAGTTTTGTAGCTCTCTGAGCTTTCACAGAGGGTCTTCTGTGAGTTGCTCTATGATCAAGCAAAGTCAAGCAGACCAGCAGCGCTGGGTTTCACTCAGCATCCTGAGCACCATATGATCACCAGTTCACAGCACAGCCCTTGTGCACAGCTGGCAACTTGTTCCAGCTAGTGTTTCGCAGCAACATCACACTAATATGCCATTGCAGTTCCCTCCTGGTGTCTTATACCTTTCTCTGACCTATGTGGAAGAATGTCAGTGACTTAATGGATACTGCAGGATCCCTTGCATGAAAAGCTGCCACTATACCCACATCAGGAACAAGCAAAGAAACCAACCTGTGACAATGCCTTAGACATTCCTGTTGAGAAGTTTCTCTTACTGACCATTTACTGTGTAGGACACTAAGCAGACATCTTCAAGGGAAAACACAAGCTCAATTTAATTGCAGTCAGATGAATTGGAATTATTTAGTACTGAGTTAGAGGACAAAAAACAGTTCCCCAACACTTAACAACAAATACCCCTGCCATCACAGAGGTCCAGCATATCATTTATATTTGAATTTAAAAGCATAATATATATTGAAACACTCAAATGTATACAATTTCCTCCATTATAAGGCAACAAAATTTTTACTATGCAATTTAGAAATAATCTGTATTTCAGTGGCAGAGGACTGAAACTAAAACTAAAGCACAATGTTCCAGCTTCTGGGCTCATATATAAAGTAACTACAACACACAGGCATAATTTTGTCTCTCTGAAGAAGAGTCTCCTTAAAAGAAGTTACTACAACTGCTAAATGTAGAGCACGCCTGTATTCCTTTTAGGTAGGGCAACAATTCTAGACTTAAAGAAAATGGAATTTTTTGACCACATGGACCATTCAGAGACTGTTGAAAGAAATGAGTTCTAAAGAATGAGTAGCTTTAGCTAGCAACAAGGCATTTCTTCTTTTAAGAAGCATACTAATCTCAGCTACATCAGCATGCAAGCGTGACTATTTTACTTCGATGACTCTTTAAAAACAAAGCTACCTTTCATTAAGAAAACACCACTGGTATTTAGTCATGAGTCTACTAGTAAAGTAAGAACTCACTTTTCATTGATATAATCATACCTGTGGAACTATGTAACTTCAAAATAAACTACAGGTTCTTCTCATCAATAAAACTAGCTACTGATAGTGAAAAACAGAATAAAACTTGAAACATGAGTCTCCTCTACTGCCTTACACCACCAAAACCAGAAGCTATTTGAAGAGCTCTCACCACACTACCCAATCACAAATGGCAAAGGAGCTTATATACTTAAAAGGAAACACATGTTTTTACCACCTGACCTGAGGGAAATTACTAAACAAAAGGAGAATAGACATGACTGACAATTTAAGATTACATTACAAAGGCTGTTTAAAAGACAGTGTGGAAGATGAAATGTGCAAATAATTCAGGACTTTAAACATTTAAAAGTAAGAAGAAAAAAAAAGAGGACATCTAGAGTAGACAGGAAAGACAGTTAAGTCTAATTAGACCCATTAATCACAGGTAGCCTGCTCCTATGGAGGTCAGCACCAGCTTTGCAGCAATTTCTATAGCAATGCACAGGACTAGGTTACCTTTACAACTCTGCAGTTCAGGACCTTTTCCCTTACAATGTGAATTAAACAATGATTCTCAATCACTCACTTGATTGTGCCTTATATACTATACTGATGAATAAACAGGAATCTGATAGTTTACTTGTCTTGTTGAGAACATAATGACACCTAGTGAAATCTAGATGGCTTTCGCACTCTGACTAGGTATTGAAAGCACCTCAGCCATGCTAAATACACACATACTGTTTTACAACCCACAGTTTAATAGATGTATTTCTAAAATAAAGCAGGATAAGTTAAACTGGGATACATCGGGGGGGGAAAGGAAATAAAAAACCTAAAAAAATTATAAATTCCAACTCAAGAGTACTCACAAAATATTTGTTTTATGAACAATTTTCCTTGTGTCCTCATATCACAAAATCATAGGGGTTGGAAGGGACCTCAAGAGATCAACAGGTCCAAATAACCAAAAAGGTATCAGATTTGTCCATAAATCCAAGTTTCACAACTTAGCTTCTCTATTGAAAATAATTATTCCAAAATAGACCTAGTAAGACCTTCTGCTGTGGTTGACTGAACATCAAATAAAAAACCTGGACTGGAATACTCACCTTGTCTCCTGACAGCAGGAAACCCTAAAAGCCAAAAGCCATGAACTCTATTCTCTCTGCAATACATGTATACCTTTTCCATTTGCATTAATGGAAATTATGCAGTCACATACTGGAAAAAACTGCAATCACAAACAGCTAATCAGAAAGACTATATCATTATTTAAACTGTAGCATCAAGAACAGTCTACATCCAAAAAGGCAATGAAAAGTAACTCCTTGGCCCATATTAAGTTCTAAAAAAAGAAAATAAAATCCCTGCATATGTGATTATCAGTTACAATCAGGATGACTTCATTGATAAGAATCTGGCTTTCTGACTTTGCTGCTTCACAAGCCTCATCATCTGAATGTTTCAGCAGTCTTTAGAAGAGGACAGAGTCAGCAGGTCTCTAGCCTCATCCAATATACATTCTGGCAGGCTAAAATCAATACACTAAGATTTGTCTGCCAGCTTCTTTATCCTCATTCCCATTTGCTGCTGACTCTGGCCTCTCCCTGAAGTCTACTGCACCTGTTACTGTCTGAAAAATTTGTACTCCTCCAGTTTACAAATTACTTAAACCACTCCAGTAAAATGAAAGGAAGAAGTTCTCCTTTCTGGCCACACTAGAACCAAGGCCTCGCATGCAAGTAGCATCTTGGCAAAAGTGTTTGGAGTGGTTTTACAGCTACATCTGCTCCATCTGTTCTTACTCTGCTGACAATACCCTCAGCCAAAAAGACGGCGGTTCAGTGTCCGACCTGCCAGTGTAACTATATGATTAGTCTGACCAGCTTGTAATAAGTAGATTCTGGAAGTTTTACACTGCAGTTTTTACATTTCTCATATCTATCTCCACACACACACACACACACACACCCCAAGAAAATAAACACATACATATGTAGACAGTTGTGTAGCTCGACAGGACTTTATACATTTTTCACCCCACCAGATTTATAAGGAGCCTAGAAATAACATCACACTAAGATAACTGGGTGTTCAAGGTTGGATGGGGCCCTGGGCAACCTTGTGTAGATCCAGGCCTGGAGGTTGGTGGCCCTGTCTGTGGCTGGGGGTTGGAACTCTGTGATCCTTGGGATCCCTTCCAGCCCAGCCCATTCTATGGTTCTATGATTCTACAACTAATGCTATGAGGCAGGTCATCTCTAGAGATTGCAACATTGTTTTACAAAAAAAAAAAAAAGACAATTCAGGCAGTACAAATAGTGAGGAAATTTTACTAATTTAGATCACGTTTTACTACCAATAACTGAACAGTGCTTTATAGCACAAGCCAATACAACGGATGCCCCACATTGTCTCATAAGACACTAAAGAATTGTCCCCTGGATCTTTTCCATGCATACATGAAATCAGGCATTGCTCTTAAGGGATGTATCTATTTTTTCTCCCCCTCTCCCATTGGCTTAAGAAAGAACTAAACAAGCAATTCTTGTTCTCCTAGGGTTTGGGGGTCTGTAACTCTTTCTAACCACGAGACTGAATTAGCCAATACATGAAACTTCTCACCATGCACCAAAACAAAGGTCAGACACAAACCTGGTCTTAAATCACCCTTTTTCACACCATAATTTTTGAAGACTTTCCCTACAATTTCTGCTTTTTATGATCTTACCAGTACTGCTTTTCATCTAAGTAAATTCTACTCATTTCCAGTGGCAATGTCGATCTAGTCTGAAATAATCCTAATTATCTCATTGCATGCGACCCCCAGCTCTAAAGGAATTAGGCATATGGAAACACGGATTCTGTATGGCATTCAAAGTTTCAACTATTTTTACGTCTGGAGAGGCTTCAAAACAGAAATACTGCAAACTGATGGCATTTCAGTATGTTCATGGCAGTGCTCAATTCTAACAAGATTTAGCAAATGCTCTTTCAGTTCGGAAACTCAGCTGAGAAACTCTGCAATGGTCTTTCAGATAGTTGAATAATTCCCTAATTCCTCTGTGTAACTCAGGTAACAAAAAAAAAAATAGGTTGCAGCAGCAGCATGAAACTTTAAAGCTTATAATCATGGCATACACAAGTATAAGTTTTATAGTAGACATCTAGTATTTCTGTCACTATATTTCTTAGGCCTACACTGACAATAAATTATATTTTTATTTTGGGGTGCTGTTGCAGTTTCTCTTTTCCAAAACCTAATTAAGCTTATGCATCATACACCACTCAAAACTGTTATACCTTGCCTGGAGTTAGCCTGATTTGTTCCATATCTGGGGTGAGTATTTTTCTCTTAATACTTCTCCTGAGAATCTTTAAGCAAGAAAGACAACATTTCCGTTACAATTGCCTCACTATACTGCAAACACCAAATATTTTTAGTTCTTGCTACATATTCTGAAAACATGAAAAATAATAACAATAAAAACCCACTATCACTGAAAAAAATCTGGCTTTTTTCCAGCTAAAGTAGCAGTTCTGACCATTCATTTATAAGCAAGTTCAAATCACTTGTATCAATACTGAGACAAATTATATCAAGATCTGAAAAAAAAGCAGAGTGTGCTTAGTTATTACCCCTCTCCCCACCAACCATCAAGCACTTCTGTCAGGTATGCCTTTATGAATTATAGCTCCTTCAGTGTCAGTGTGGAACATTTTAGAAAACACACCTGACAACCAAGAGTGGTTTGCTTTGGATTAGCAATTCATTGGCTTGGCCTTGTTTCTGTATAGAGTTTTTAAGCAGAAATCTTCCATCTGTGTGTTGCTTAGGTAAGAGAATGTGTGCACCTTACTCCCCATTTCATGCATTTGATAAGTCTTCAGCTTTACTGCTTAGCATTTTTATGATATAGAAGGTAGAAAACAGAAACCCAAAGAGGCTGTTTGCTGGGAGGGAAGAGGGAAACCAGGAGCAAAGAAAAGTTATTTTAGGTTTTCAGAAGCACTTTTAGGAAACATTTGGATTCTCTTTCACAAAGAAGTTTCTCTAGGAGGCATTCTGGAGAACAGAGTCATGATAACTATCCTTTCCATGTGAACTCCATAAATTTCAGCCTCTGGAATGAATAAAAATACAAATGATCTGAGACACTCAAACAGACAGATCACCTGGGGTTGTTTCCCTCCACAGTGTTATTTGGCAGGCAGCTGGGCAGTTCTCTTCCCCGCAGCTTGCTACATCTGCAGGTCTCCTGCCCTTTTCCTCTCTCGGCTGCCAGGTCAGCTCTCTCTCCCTCTCAGCTGACAGGCTCATTCTCCCTCATCAGCCCATGCCAAGCTCACTCTGCCTGTCGCAGAGCTGGCAGAGCATTTCTGTCTTTCACTTACGAGCCCCATGCCCCACTTACAGGGTCTCCTTTCCTCTCATCTGTGGTCTTTGTTCTCCTTTCTGTCTGCATGTTTTCAGTCCCCAGTGTTTTAGTAAGTGAACTGGCAGACTGTAAAGCGATTATGCTAATGCACGAGGCAGGGACACACTTTCCCTCACTCTGCAGATAAGTCTCCCCATGCCTCAGCTCCCTGGGCTGATGCACTCAAGGGTACCAAATGAGAGTGCAGCAAGGAATCAAACTGAGCTTCCTCCGGTCCTAAATGTGACTCTTTGGGACATCCTAGGTGTATTTATGGATTCCTAGGAGCCCATTCAGCACTGTCACTTTTAGCATTTCTATTAAATGGGCCACCCACTGTTGGGTTAGGTTGGATCTTAAAAGTTTCACACCGGTAGCGGCAGAGACTGTATCTCTAAGAGCTCTGCATAGCCCACAGATCCATCAGCTGGATGAGGGGGAATGTAGATTTAGGAGGGGGGCAGTGGTGACCTCTGATCACAAATTTGCAGTGAAAAATGCAGGTGTAGTGATTAAAAATTTGCTAAAGAATTACTACAAGAAAACTGGCAAAAAAACCCCAGAACCCTGGAAAGGTTAAAACTCTTCACCTTGATGTAAAAAGTGCTTTGACTTTTTAAATTCAAAACATTTTATAATTGTTATCATTTCCAAACACAATATTGTGTTCCCTAATCATATTTCTAAATCCATCAGATGCAAAAGAGATTAAGTGTTTTGATGCTTAAATTTATTTTTTTTAACAGGAACTGACAGCAATTGCTGTTTATTAAAAAAGTCTACTGAATTTATTTCAATAGCTATCCAAAGCCTTCAACTTTTTTTTATAGACCAATGAAAATCCTCCGCTAGAAAAAGACAGGCCAAATACTTTCTAGTGCACTTTAAACTCCAGTCACATAGCTCTGTTGGACCACAGTTAAAGAAAGGGGCTAAGAGATTTCATGGATACCCAGCACGTATTCACAGTCTGTTTTCCTTGGATACTGTATAGCTAATGCCTCAAAAGTTATGCGACCGTAGCATTTTAATTTTGGGGTGGGTTTTTTGTGCTGTGTTATTAAGAGCACCCTGGATCACTGAAAGAAAATGCATGTGTGGAATGACCATGGGCTGAATAACTTCACAGGCTGAGAATGGTTTTTTGGTAACACTTGCTGTGGCCAGACATTATTAATTCTTCTGATGTGCAATGAAATGATGCAACAATGAAGAACAAATGTGTTATTAATGAGGTGGTAATGCTGTATATACTTCACAGAAATTCCATTATAATTGGCTAATCAATGTACCATTGTTTTAAATTGTTAATTTGTTTTTAAGAGAAAATGTAACATAAGATAACAAATGTAGTTTTAAGTAAGGCTGAGGCCAGCTATTTTCCAGTGACCTTCTAGGCTCTTTAGAAAAGCTTTGCCAACTTATTCAATTACAAAGCGAGAAGGCAGAGTGGTTTCAAAACAATTATAAAAGCTGCCAATAAATTTCATTCAACTCTTCTTACTTAAGAACAAGGTCAGCAATGAGAGAAAAGAGTGCCTTTGAAGCTCAGTATGGCAGTTTTTAATTTAAGGGGTGTAGCTCTAAATCATAAAAAAACAAGCTTCAGATTAATGTGGCACCTTGAGACCTCCCCAAAAGGCTTGGGTTTAAAAAGCAATTGTGCTTTTTACTGAAATGCAGGTCTTCTAAAAGAGTCTAAAACTGGGCACTCAAATGAAATGGCATTTCACTATCTGTATTATTTTGTTGTTATTATTACAAATGTGGGATTGTCCTCTTCATTCTAACTAACCACTAAACTCTTCACATTAGGAAATCAGATGAGTGGAATGTAAAGCATCACAGGTGGAGTATTAAAAAAGTCCATGGCCATTCCTCTCCCGAGACTATCTCAATTTAAAAGAATGTTTTGAAAAAAGCCTCTGGCTGAGCAAATTAATTTAATATGGGGTGGGAGGAGCCTTGCAAGTCAAGGATATGATTTCCCATATACTAGCTTTGATATAGCAGTCAATATTTCTGCAGTCATTCATACTGCACCACTGTGGTACTGTCCAGATCTGAACAGCCATCCCATCATTTCAGTCGAATTTTATTGGCTTGGGGAAATTTTTCAATGATTTAAGTCAGTGAGTCCAGACACACTAACACAGCCAGACACATACTTTAAGACAACCCTGTTTCCATGAAAACAGAAGATGCCAAACAAAGAACACTAGTTCTCAAAAGTGGGTGTATAGAGACTTTGTCTTCCCTTTTTTTGTCCTTCTGTATTGGATGCTTTCAAAACATTACTCTCGTGCTGAATTCTCCAGGACTCCTCCAAAAGAAATTTCAGGGTGCCAAGCTGGTCTACCTCCATTAACACATAAAAGCCTTGCTGGGTATAGCAACATCATTCTGAATACAGACTTTAGTTCATTGTCAGCCAAGTGCAACATGGAAGTAAATCTTGTATAATATTCAAATGTGTATTATAAGTTTTACAAAATTAAGAGACAAATTAAATGGTTCCTAAACTGGAAGTTGGGCTCTGGTATTCTTTCAAGGAAAGCAAGAGGAAGGACTCAGTGTTAATTATAATTTCTGAATTTTTTAATATCTGATATGCCAAAAATTCCTTAGTGATGATTTATTACTCTGATATTAATCCACATGAAAAATAAAAAAGTACATATAACATAAAACATGCAATGCCTTTTAAATGACTACATTTTAAAATGGTGCAAGTTTTTTTGTTTGAGAACATGCAAGCGTTGATTTCAGTCTTCAGGCAACACACTTCTCTAAGTATTTGTCACAATTCAATTTACATCCACCAGTAGCACAGTATCAGCACAGCATCTTGAGTCAGCTGGCACTACATACTAAATAACTAACAGGAGAAACCCCAATCTGACTTACACCACGACTGCAGGGCATCACTTGGCAGGAAAATTTGGTTTCTAGTGAGTAGATAAACATGCAGGTGGACTGAGGCCGATGCTGATAGCAAAGGGGTACTAAAACTGTCCATCACCCTACTCCCAATCTGAGCTGTAGAGAGCGTTTTGTTCCAGTTTTCCTTATGAAATTAAAATTCTAATCTTCTCAGAATAAATACATCTGCTTTCTTTCTTGAATGAGATTCTTGTCCTACCTACAGCAACAAAACCCCAAGAAATAGTCAAAGAGGCAGACAAGAAGGATCATAATCTGTTCTCAAAACCCCCACACTGTACAGGTTATTATATCTCATCATGCACATTCCCAAGGTACAAAATCCATTGTGCACCACTCTAAGCACTCTTTGTCAGAAAGTTGCTGTTTCCATAAACCAAAGTGTCTGTGCTTTTGCAAATCAAATCATAATGCTACTTTAAAGACTCCCTAGTCTTTCATTTCCTTTGTGTTTTAATGGTCACATAACTTCATAAGGGCCTGAATACTGCTCTTATCTCATAAGATGCAGAAGCAGCCACAGTGCTATTACAATACTGCACGATTTTGTTTTTCCACTAAGCAAAAATCCATTGAAGCCAATGGTGCAGGCACCCTATAAATTCTAAACAGACTTTGCATCCCAAAAATAATACACAATGAACTTTCCCAAGCAGTTCACAGAGCAGTGCTCTAATCACATAAAGCACACGAGTAGCCATTTCTTTCTAGTACTACAGAGGGTTCAGACATACTCTTGAATGTAAAGCAATCCTATCTCATCGTATTCTGATGGAGTCTGCCATTTGGCCCCAGCCATTTTTGGTTTGCTGGAAGATGGGAACACAGAAAAAGACTTTCTGTTCCCTTCCCTTGCATAAATGCTGGGAACAGAAAGAGACAGCTGAGCAGAAAAAGAGAGAAAACAGAGCCCAAGCGCCCTGCCCATGTTTGACCATGCTGATGGGGCAGTAAAATACCCCAGCTCCGAGAAGTTCTCCTATTGTTTCAAAGACATTCATACAAGTGAAAAAGGAAAAGGAAATAAGTAGTTACTTTGCAAACAGCAGTCAAATTAGTATACATAGTTATGGTTTTCAATCTATTTCTAGAAGTATAATCCAGCACTTCTGGACTAGAACTGCATTGCAATTTTTTCAAAATATAAAGTTGGCCAGATTCCCTAAAATAACTTCTCCCATTAAAGTTGCTACAGGAATAATAGAAAATGATAAGCATTTTCAATACCCAGAAAATTTACAAAACATTAATTTCAATATATCTGAACTTTTGCAAAATCTCAGTGTCCTGCATAATTTTCTATCCCTATTGGGAAGCTGTACTGAATCCCTGGAGTTGCTTACCTACTCCAAACTTCTTACATTTTTTCCCGTCATCCCTCTTTCTCTTCTTGCCTCCAGATAGCTGCCCTACTGGTTTCTTCGGTCATTGAGTTGATTATTATTTAATTTGCATTGTTTCAATGAGAAGCTGCATTGTCAGATATGCCTTGGAATTTACATTCCTCAATTGATCAGCTAACAGAAGCTTTGTAGTGTCCCCACAACAGTGTCAGTGTGTTCCAATCTAATAGAAAGGAAACATTCCTGGGGGGTGAATAGGATGACTGTGAGGAATAGGAAACACAACAAAACCAAACCAAACAAATGAATAAGAAACAAAAAAGACATGGCCAAGGTGAGTGACAGCTATAGACAGTGCTCGCCAGCTAGATGCCGATCACATAAGACTTCTAATTGATACTCTAGCAGCCATCACAGAAATTGCCTATGCAATTATTCCACTACCCTGCAAATTATTCAGCATTTTACTGAGAACAGGGCTTAAGCCTTCTATTTTGCCTTGGTAGCTCATTTTTAAACTTACTTTGCATTCACACAGACTGTTACAAAAAGGAACGAACAACGGAAACCAGGCCCATTACATACATCTTCAACCCAAAATCTGACTTTAAGGCAATCAAGGTTATGGTTTTCTTCATATGTAGAATTCCTACTGCATTAAAAAGTTTCCTAGGTTTCAGGAACAACAAAATTACCACTAATTTATGAAAACTGTGTTAGTGCCTGCAAACCTTTGCCGTAAATTATGCATGTGAGCATGGAAATGCTAATGAAAAGAGGATTTCATTTACAAATGATTAGTACAAATTCAGCAGTCACTATAGTTATGCCCATCTAATTTATTTTCTTGTAGAACATGCTGTTTGCCAGGTTTTGGCCATTTATTTCTATACCACTGAACATCGGCTTCTCAGAGTTTAATGTCACATTATCTTTTTATCCAAAGAAATGTTCATTTTCTTTTTAGAAGGTCTTAGTTAAATGAAGTCCTTGGGCTCAAAGTTAACTCTTTTGATTAAAACATTTGGAGGAGGGCTGCAGTAAAACTGATGCCCTTTTACAGAGAAGGGATTGCTGAAATTACTGTGGTTTCTGAGACTTCTACTAATGTGTTGAAGAATATACATATAATCACGTTCACCAGAGCTCATCACCACTTTTTTTCCACCCAACACACAATATTTTAAATTTTCTTTTTCCCCCCACTACATAAGGTTTTTGCTAGGGATTAGTCTTCCCTGGGAAAAACTTAGTAAGTCAGCATTTCAAAAGTATTCTACAAGCCTCTAAAATAGATGAGAAGAATCCATAGTGCTAGACTTTATCGTGATTTCTTTTTGCCCAAAGATCCATGCTGGCTGGAAAATCAATAATGCCTTATATGAAATAGATCCAAATAGAAATGAAAACATGGGGTTCTAGGGAGTTATAAAAGCATATTGCAGAAATCACTTCAAGGTTTCTTATTAAATAGAGAACGTGGATCTTCTATGTATTTGTTAGTGCCAGTGATGCTTTGTGGATTTAGTTGGAAGTAGTTGAAATAGAAACAAAATTTTCTTCTACCCATGATTTTGCTATGTACTGTTAAATCCTTTAAAATATTCCAGGCTGGGAAGTTTCAGCACTGAGATTCACCATTTAGATGCAAAAGGAGGTTTTTTGTCCTTCTGGGGTTTTTTACGAGTTCCATAGAAGGCTGACATTGGAAGTTTGGTCTGGTTGATTAAAATACTTGCAAGTCTAGAAAGCCTAAAGAATTAGATCATTGGTTCTATATTCTGGCCTAAAAAATGGGCCACACAACACTCCAGATGCCTACAAAGTCAGACTGAGAACAGACTATTAAAAAATACTAAAGCTCTAAGTTGTGGAAAAGAGACTTCCTTTAAGCTCCGATCAGACAATGATTCTAATTGCACAATCTACCCAAATCAAATACATACATAACGTGCAATGCACATTTGCCTTTGACAGCTTTATTTGTTCATTAAACATTTATGTTAGATGGCTTTTAGCATCCCAGTCCATGATATTCATCTAAACTTGGCTAGAAAGTTAACAGCTTAAGTAGTCCCATATTTTATCATATTAACCTCTCTTTGGAATTTTACTGAGTAGACGTGATAAAAACCGACCTAAATTGTACATTTCAAAATTGAATTTTAAAAGTGCTTTTGCTAACATTAATTGTTTGGGTTTCTTCCTATTATTATGTGGTATGGCTCCTTTCTCTGATAACTTGGTAACAGCAAATTGATTGTAATCACTCAGCCTAAAATGGGATTTCTTTTATAAGCAAATCAAGTACATGACTGTTGGGTAGGGTTTAGCTATCAAATTAACATTGTAACTTGCTTGGAAACTATTTCCTACCAAAGAATATATGGAAAGATTTCCAGGAAACTCATGCTATATATAGTACTTTAAATAGCATTTAAAAACAATTATTCATACACTTGTAATTTCTTGTTCTATTAGCTAAATGCATCTACTGCAAATCTAGCTAAGTGAAGGAACAGAGATGAAGGGAGGGAGTGAAATACTTCCTATCGTTTGATGATCAGAATAATCAGAAGCTAACCTAAATAACCCAAATAGGCTGTAAGTCTTAAAAAAGCATAACAATTAAAACCTCTAGGTTTTCTTTTTAATTATTTGCTATACAAAACAATATCATGGGGTTATGCAAACAGACATTTTGATGATGTACAATAAAATAATAATAATAATAAAAAAGAACTCTGTGTTGTGCAAAAAGGATAAGGAGCTGTAGAATCTGAGACCTTCTACTAGCCTCATCCCAAGGGCATCTCTTTGTTGAGAAACCCCTCTGGTTTTCAACAGCATTGTGAAGACTTGCCAAAGTGTTTAAATTGGACTGCTATTCGATTATCACTTTATATATATTTAAGTTTACTTTTGTACAGAAAAAGTGGGTGTCTGAAAGCTGGTATCAGACACAGCAGTTTTAAAGGCACAATATGCACAAGACTTTTTCAAAGGCAATTTTAAAAGTGTCCTTGTATTTTATCACTTATTTTTTATCTTTCAGAAGTGTTTATAAACTTTATCGCTTTTGAATTTGTTGTCTGTATAGGCACCAACCACCAGTATTTCACTGTACTGCTGTGTTGTAAATACATGGTTTTAAGGGACATGGTTCTTTTCCCAAGCAGGTAACTAGGAAAGGAAGAGCAGGAGGATGCAGCAAGAAGACTGACATATGGAACAAAGCCTGAACACCCTGCTGCTTGGCCAGATACAAAACGTCACTATGTTCACAAACTCCAACCTGCCTCAGAAACTTCTAGGAATAATATTAAGAAAAGAAAACCAGGTATGCAATAGTGACCAAACTTTCAGAAGGACAGATAAAGAAGTCTGAAAGCTTGAAAGCATGAATAATTCCTTCCCTAAGAGAGCATGATACCAGTCATCTGTCAGTCTTTCTTTCCTACCAGTTCTCCCTTCTCTGGAAACCTACATTTAAATTGCAGCCATGCATACCCATACAATCTTTTCCTGTTGCTTGTTAACCAAACCCAACCAATCTAGTCTTATCCATGTGAAGGAACGTAGCAACTGATTTATCTTCCAGAACAATTAATCTATGCTTCCTTGCAAACAGAATCCACTGAAGTTGTGAGGCTTCCCTAATGACACACAAAACTTGAAAATTTGTTTGTGATGGTAATAGTTTCACAAAAACTTGATAAGGTGCTGCTGTTAATAGGTGTTATTCCATCATTGACAGGAGCTGGCTTTGAGACAAGTCTGCCTTAAATAATATCCTCCTAGCTTCTCATTTATATTCTTCTACCTGTTCAGCTGGCTCATCAGTCACGCACACTTAATTTTCTTTTTTTGGCAACTAGTTTCAGCATTCTTATGCACAGTTGTCTGATCATGGACATATGAATATTATCTAAGGGCAAAATTTACTCCTGATGTGTGCATTCTGTAAAGCAGCTATGATGGTGACAGTTGCCAGGACAAGCTGAGAGAGACAGGAGCAGTACAGGAATAGCTAATCTGACATGTCAGATACTGGATGTGCTGATGGTCAGACAGATCATCAACATCCTACGCTTTAGCTCTTAAGTTAAATAAATATACCTTATGGAAAGCAGAAATCGAGATTTGGGTGAATAGCAGCAATGGGAATAATCCATGTGCAGCCCAAACATTCTCTTGTTCATGTGCCTTCAGCTTTCCTACAGCTACTTTGCAATCATCTGCCACACCTTTAGCTACAAAGAAACTGCTTAAATCAAAGCTAGCAAACAGAGAGATTTCACTGCTAGTTATATCCCATCTAGCACCAAATTTTGGATAAACCTAGTATCTCCAGCATGTTAGTAAGTACATCTAAGACAGAACATAATTGCCTTGTACTAGTGAAGTATTTAGTAAATGCTCCTCTGAAGGGAAGGATCCAGAAGAGAACGAGACATTAAAAGCCTTCAGGAAATGCATCCTAGTGGATTGGTTTCTGGTTTGTCTGAGTTTCCAGCTAAGATTAGTGAACATGACCTGACTGAACTGTGCAAGACTGAACAAGCTATCATACTTGCAGCTACAACATTGACATAACAGACATTTTCCTTCTCTTCTTCTCTCCCAGCAATCATACACCTTTGCTGGAAAGTGGCCTCTATGACAGAGCGCAGATGGATGATTAGCTGTGCACAGTGCAAATACCAGGTTGGCATTTCAAAAAATTGAAGGGATTCCTAGAAAGCTTGTAAATCCTCACAAAAATACTGATAAGTTTGTTCTTTACCTTATTCATATAAAAAAGGCATTTGGTGTGACAGAGCAGGCTGATGAATGAAATGGAGATGTGCTAGTCAGGTGTTTTGGCACAACATTTGCTGAATTTCTCATATATCATTTGTTGCATGTCAAATATTTCGCTTCTTGGGTAAAGCTTAACTTTTTGAGCAGCAAGGGAGATAGCAATTTCTATAATAAATCAGATACCATGATAAATATTGTTCTATTAAACACATGCAGTTAATGAATTTGACTTTCTGGTGTTGATGTGCGACTGCCTGAGAAAGAACCTTTCTCTAGCTTTGCAGCAGTTGTGGGGTGCTGCTGCCTTCACTCCTATCATAGAAAACTTCCCTGGAAGTACATGTTCAATGAGTTATCTGGGGCAACGGTGCAGCTGCTCCTTCTCAATTCTTCATCTGTATATGTATTTCATCAATATTAACAGCTGCAAATTGCACACAAAATTTAGGGGAAGAACGAACCCTTTAGAAAAAGCCAATTTCATTTTTATCATTTGGCTAAGTAGGGTTGTGATAAAATCTCCACTGCTATTGCAAGAGGCTGAAGTAGCCTGTTTTGCTTATATAATGCAACATGGATCTATGAGTATTACACTGGGCTTATAAAGACAGACTTGGATAAGAGTTGGAATGTAATGTCTGACAAAAATTTCAGTATCTATCCCCATCTTTCAATAAATACCAGGGGCAGAACCACACAGCACTGTGTATACTAATCTGATTCTTGCCGAACCCTCTATTTTTTTCTCTCTGATTTATCTAGTGCTAGATTTTCCACCAGGAAAGTCTTGAAAATTAGTAACTATTGGAAGAAAAATCCCCACCCAGAGACAGGTGTTGTTAGTCCCCTACTACTGAGGCCAGGGGGGAGGCTGGCTGGAGTATTTTTGAATTTAGGAACACTTAAAAAGTGCCAGCTACCTTGTGTTCAGAACTTCACAAAGGGATCCAGCAAGATACTTGTCAATTCCCTGTGGACAGTCCCAGCAGAATATCTATTTACACAACTCAAATTGTAAATTGCAATATTATTAGGAAAGAAAAGCAAAAAGATTACGTTAAGATTTTCTACTTTGAGAATTTTTCCCTACAACACCCAAATTTACTGGAATAAAGATAAGAAATTGATTACTAAATGAAGTATCACAGCCTCTCTGCTCTGTAAGAAAACTTTGTGAACCTGAATTTTAATTTTTTTTTGGTGAAAAATAATGTTATTTAATGTTTAATTTTTGCTTTTTCATGCTAAATGGCTGAAAGAGTCTAGAAAAAAATCCCTAAACTAAATTGGGAGCAATCACCATGTTTTATTAACTGTGAGGATAATCTTCTAGAGAGCAATCACAAAACTATTGAATATTTTACTTTTCTCATCTGTGATCTTTTCTTCTGTCTCATTAGAAAACAACCCAGTGAATAAATCATTCAGTGTTCAATTCTGTATATTCAGCTCCTATTAAACACATTGTAAGAACACTCAGCATCTCAAAAGGACAGGCTTCTCATCAGCCTCATCTTTACTGCCATTTCCAGCATCACGTTTCTTCCAATCTATTTATGACATTTCTGAATTTCTATTTAGTTCCATGTGTATGTATGTTCTTTTACTGTGCTGCTACATACCATACAACAATACGTGAAAGATTCATATAATTAAACTAAGATAGCCGATTCTTTGAAGTACAGGTCGATAGAATTTTTCTAGAAGTCCAAATTAAAAACCAGGTGTAAACCACCAGGAAGCAAAATTTCCTCAGGAAAAGAAGGGCAGTTGAATTTTCCCTCTGGAAAGTTTTGGGTTTGTTTCTTTAATGAGAATACTGCAGTTGCTGTTAAGTAGGAAAAATTCAGAGAGAAAGCTATTCTACCCTCCGTTTTATTAGGGAGAGACTTTAGCTGTTATTCTACTAATGCTTATCACTAAGACAGCAGCACAAATCTTTCTGTTATTTCCTTTTTTCCTCTCCCCCTAGTTTTCTCATGAGTTTGATGACTGATTAGCCCCTGGGCTCTTTTATAATTTGTGGTAGTGCGAGTAAGTACAGCGCCGGGAGATGTGTAATCTTATTGTCTGTACCACAGGCGTTAGGATTACGTGTAATCCCATTTCCTCTGATCACAGCAGGTGCCAGTAGAGGTACACAACATCTTAAACAGAAAAATGTCACTATGGAAGACATACTCATGAGAATAGCTGATGAAGGTGTGAGGGGAATGGGAAGTGCTCTGTTTGATGCCAGGGCACTGGTCTTCATAGTGACCTCTGGTTTGGGGCAGCACACTTGTGAGGTTCAGAGGCCAGTTTCAAAAACCACAAGTGGTTTTGATCAAGTTAAATATCTTTACAGAAGTTTCCTCATATCTTAAATCATTTATGATGCCTCCATCACAGTTCACCACCAGTGACTCCTTATCCTTTGCCATGCCCCTAATAAATGTCAAAGAATACTATATAATTCATTTCTGATCATATACATCCCTTCTTTCCAACCAGACACCTGCAGAGGCACAAGGCTTTTCTGGCTACCTGGTCTGAAAGCATACTGCCCGTTATCACATTTCCATGTGCCATGAAAGAAACAGAAGTTGAGCTCAAAGACTTCCCTTGGAGTTGCCAGTGCTCCTGAGATTAGGCACAATCATGGTTTTACTTGTCAAGATGGAAACACTGGCTAGAAAAACATGAAAAATAATATCCTAGCTGAGGTGATTTGTTGTGTGGTGGGTCTGCTCATTTCACTTTTGAAATTGGCTGTGAAGCTATTCCAATGGTATACCATAATAAAACATGAATATACCTTATTATTACAAAAATATTAAAAAAAACTATAAAAGAGAACAATGTATTTCAGGCTGGGGAAAAAAAAAGAAAACCCTCCAACATTAAATTCTCAAGATTCTATTACTTAGGATTAGTTCAGGAGCTCGTTTAATTTGTCTTTTGTTTTCATCATGGGAACAAGTTCCATGGGAACATGACAGAAATCACTGCTCTGACATCTAATGATGATTGACTATTTTTGTAATGAATGAGTTGCCTGTAGCTTATCTAAATAGAAAACTGTGCAGAAAATATCACAAACATAACAAACATCTGAAATACACTACTGTAATTTTAGTAAGTTACTTGGCTTTTATCACAGCTTTTTTAAAAGTATGTAGATACCATGTATTTTAGTTAAGGCTAAAGTAGATTTAGAGATGTAATTTGCAGATTGCCAAAGTCCATTAACCTGATGTCTAGTTAACATATGGAACTGTACCTTTGAGGTAGGATAAGCTGTAAAAGAAGCTAGAAGCATTAAGCCAAAAGATGTGATTAACTGCTCATTGTGTACAAATAAACCACCCAAAAAACTGTAACCTGATCTGAACTATTAAGAAAGTTGCATAGTCTAGTAATAATAAAACCAAACTGAACGAGGTGAGCTCTTCCAGTTTCTTCTGAAAATAAATCTTTCTTTAACATGTTCACTGCAGTAGTGCAGTATTGGAAGCCTGGTTACTCAGTCTTACTTAGATTTCAGGAGGAAAGGCAGCTGGGCTTGAGTAACATACCTTCTAGTAAAGCATGCACCAGCCTTATACTGCAGCACAGCATAACTAAAGTCACTTTACTGTGTTCCTACTGCCTTTACCACTCATTTTGAATGGTTCACAGCTTCCTTCTTTACACATATCCCTAACCCTACCTTTCTTTTCAGCCTTAAAAAATTCATTTTTATTTATACTTTCGTGCTGAGATGGTATTTAGCTCTGCTGTAAACAAACAAGGTAAAGCAGAATAAAGCGATTGGAAAAAAATAACATACAGATGTCCACATACGCAATTAAGGTTTCTTGGCACTTGTTGACTGAAAGATTTTCCTCAGTTTTTCTGTATCCCATGAGTGTTAGGATGAAGAGACAGTATAGCTCAACTCACATCTGCTCCATGTCTCTACCAGTTGAACAATACCTCTCAAACCATATTTGCATCAACCCTTCCCTTTCCCAGTCTCCCCCTTTTTGCAGGTTTCTATTTTTAGATTGAGATAACATAGCCTCTTGTCACTTTACCTGTTTCACTTACAGATTACTCTGCTTAGTCTAATTATCTCTTTCTAGCCATAAAGGGGAAAATGGGAGTAACAACAGAACAACTCAAGAGGACAATAACCTATCAGCCTTACTGTTCCATACAGCTGATGGAAGACAAATAATTACAGGTAGACTCAAATGTATCAGAATAATTTGTAACAATACTCTATACTGTCTGTATATGTATTTCTAAAAATACAGATTTTAGTGAGGAGTATGGGTACACCATATATGTATTCTTACTAAATAATTTTGCAGAAAAAATTTTGATTGAAAGTTTTCATTAATAAAACACCAGTAAGTCTTGAAAAAGTGCTATCAAGACAGACATTAGAACAGTTGGAACTGATGAAATTAAAAAAGATATTCTGCCCCCACACAAAGAATTTATAAGTCTTAGTCTATGAAAATGAAATGGGATCCAGCATCCTTTGAAGAGGACATAATTTAAAGCTCAATGCTAATGCCAAAGAATGTTTACAGTAATTGCAGATTGATAGCTTACATTTTTTTCCCAAGATCTCTTACATGGAAAATCATAGCAAGGAAATGTGACAAACCACCTGTAAGATGACAGCTTACAAGATGATAGATTCCTTCTAAATATAGTTTCCTTCCAATAGGTTAGATTTAAAAAATCTTTTTATATTGATCTACACAATTTGATCATTGCTTTCAAAGTAAAATTGATCTGATAGCAAGTGTCACTTAAAAATATGACAAGTGTTAATAGATTAAAAAAAAATTAAAAATCAAAATTAAGAGGACAGAAATTAATCCATACAGCTTTTTCATTGCATCACCTTTTGTTAATCTCAGTGTTTACTGAACTGACAGCAACTGCAATGCACATAATATCCCTTGATATCCAATGTCTTGAGAACAGGCATTTTTAACAGTATGTTAAAATCTAGCATATGTGATGATACCACAGTTGAGTAACACATAGAATAAGAATGCAAATCTGAAATTTTCCTTTAAATTTAGACAGGAAGTTTGACAGTATTTTGAAATTGCCATACTGATACTAAGCAGAGCCAATTAAGGCACATCCAAAAATTTGTTTTAATTATATTACTTTATAGAAATAGTAATAGTAGAAAACAAGCTGGAAACAATATTATTTAGGTCATCTTACACCCTCATGGTCTCTGATGCACACATTCATCAACTGAACAATAATATCTACTCTTAATAAACAGTCTTGATCAATAGATTTCAAAGCATCTTGCAAAGGAAGTAGTACTTTCTTTCCAGCTTGTGACCAGGGAACCCCAGTTGCAGCTAAGCAAGACACAACTGCTCACTACACCATAGTGAGAAAATCCATGGAGTAAGAAAAAGAGAGTTTAATAGGTAAAGCAAAAGCTGTGCAAGCAAGGAAAGCAAAATATGAAATTAATTCAATTCTTCCCATGGGTATGCAGGTGTTTAGCCATCTCCAGGAAAGCAGGGCTTCATCACATGTAACTTATTTAGGAAGACAAACACCATAATGCCAAGTATCTCCCCTTCCTCTTCCTTTTGACCAGCTTTATATGCTGAGCATAATGTCATATGGTATGGAATATCCCTTTGGTCAGCTGTCCTTGCTGTATCTCCTCCCAGTTTCTCAGGTACCCCCCGCCTCCTCACTGGCAGCACAGCCTGAGAAGCAGAAATCGCCTTGAGGCTGTGTGAGCACTTGCTGAACAAGAACAGAAATATCCTTGTAGTACCACCACTGTTTCCAGCACAAACCTGAAACATAGCCCAAAGCTACTATGAAGACATTTCACTCTATCCCAGCCAAAGCCCCTACAAAAGGCAAAGCTACTTGGCCAACCTCTCCAGGAATTTCAGAGGGAGATGCTGGATGAAAACACCAGAAATAGCTGTTTCCTGGGGTATTTCAACTTACCAGAACCTAAAACAAACTACCAAAACAAAGCAGCCTGATTCTTCTTCCGCATGAACACAACTTAGAAGGCCTAATTAATCTCTTACTTCTCCAAATTCCATGTTTCTTTTTTTGTCCCTATGAGGTTCTAAGATTGGCTATGACAGATGTGTATTACAGCAACACCTCAGTTCTCCAGTTTGCAGGATTTACAACTGTACAGTCACAAGCACTCATAACACATGCAGAACAGCACATCCATGTGAAGACAAAAAAAACCCCAAACCAAAACCAAAACAACTCCTATGCATTCAATTAAGTAATTAATTTCATATTAAAAAGGAGCAAAATTATACAAATACAAATAAACTACTGAAAGCAGACCAGGCAACATTGGGAGTATGCCCAATACCTAATAAATGTACATCGCATCCAACTCTGATTATCACTACAGAAATGTGCATGGTGTGGGAAGGGTGCTGGAGAGGAGGAGGTGGGGAACAGATCAATTGGAAGTCTGTTACCTGGTTTTTCCTATGTCTAATGAAGGCATCCTGTCTGCCACCCAGTTCATGCCCTCTCCTTAGGAAAGCACACTGTCAGAACAACCTGAACTGAACTTACTATTCATTATTCATTAATAGGCAGTAAAAATTATTGCAGGGATATGAGATAAAACAGAAAGCAAAGAAGAAGTAGCACAACTTAACATTTGTCAGAAGTGGCAGAATATAGAATATTACAATGTAAATAGGCACCCTAAAGTCACTTTTCATTGCTATAAATTGTCATTGTTTCCCCAGAGATACTACGCAGCTGCAAATAGGAAGCAGCAAATCTTTATGATCCTGGATGACAGAGCTACAGGTATTGCCCAATTAAGAATAGAAGGAAATCTCTCCATCAGGCAGTCTAGCTATTAAGATGCAGTTCACACTATGGATGTGTCTGAGAAGTTTGCAGTCTGTGAAAGCAAAGGTGAAGGTCAAGGAGTGAGCCACAGAAACCTTGGCTACCTGCAGAGCCTGCAATCAAGATGTGTGGAGTTGATACGTTCTCATATTATTCCCAGAAATGATGTCTTTTCTTCCCATAAACGTGGTCACTGCATTGATGATCATCATGGCTTTGTAGTACAGTATCGTGAGGTGATTTATAAAACTCATGCTTTCAAGGCAGTTCATCAGGGAATTGAAGCAGCTAAGATGTTGATAATCACTAGACCTGAAGCAGATCTGACAGGCAAAATACCAGCCTTCCCAAAAAAAACTTTTTGCTCAGAGGTATCTGCTATAAACAACTTGGGCTCATCTGTAGTCAAGTGCAGTATTGGTGTATCTTGTCTAGATTTCACATTCCCTAGCTAAGCCACCTTCCCATCATGCCCTTTCATCTTTCAGACAGTCTTAGGCTAGAAAGGATTCTTTCCTGCCCAAGAAATTACCAACAATATTTTCCATTTAAAAGTTAGTCAGTCAAAACATGATTTATAAGAATGTTCAGCAGCAAGTTCCTTCTCTGCTGGAAGCACTCTGTGTATAGCACATTGTTTTGGCATACAAAAATCTCACCCCCCATTAAAATATTGAAAGTCTCAAATAATCATTAGAACACAAGTTTTTTATTTGAGTACAGCTTTGATCTCAAAGAATCGAGTAACTGAGATGACTAATAAGAGACTTCTGCATTCTACACTGCCTGCTAAGAGTAAGAGCAAAACCATTGACAGTGATGGAAAATTACACTTAGTTTTGGGAGGTCAGCTCCCCCCGGTTGATGGTTACCTATAGACATCTTGCATCATTACCAGAAGTGGTGCCAACCAAACTATCTCCCAGAAAAGGCAAAACTAAACAAATGCATGAATGAATAAATAAAGGAAACTCTCTTCATTCCTGGAGTCAGAACTGAGACTGGCAGGAGCTGGCTGGAGAAGTGCAGCAGCTGCTGGTCATGTGGCAGCAAGAATTCAGTGCTCAGTAGGTGAGCACAAGCTTGCAGCCCTCAAACAACCACATTCAATCGAACCTTGAGGCACTTGTTTTCTCTCCAACCACCTCAATTTCAAGATGGACTCAGCATTATGTGCACTGAAAGCACTAGGTAGTATTCCCACCCAAACTCCAGCACTACCTCCCCTAGTTTCTACTCAGAATCTCTTTCTGCTAAATAATTCCATTGATTTCAGCAAGCCAAGGACAAAGAATACACAAAACAGAAAATCAGGATGTAGACAGCTCAGTTCCACACACCAAGTGAGCACTTCATTCATAGCAAGAGCATTTATGTTCTGGACCTCTCACAGAAAAAGAAAATCAGCTTCCATTAACTTCCATTTATTATTCAGCTTGTTGGCTTATGGTACTGGTTTGAAATTCTGCAAATCACACTACTTTTGATACTGGTCCAGTTTCTCGTTTCAAAATCTTCATTTTTAACCTGCCTCTTCACAGAGGAGTTAGGGGGAAGGGCAGGAGGTTCTTTTTATTCTACATGCTACCACTCCTTCTGCTAATCTTGTTACCACTAATGACCTTAAATACTTTTTACAGCATTTAATCAAGTATAACATTTAATCAGGTAATCACCTGCTGAAGTAAAAAATAATGTTTCTAGGTAGTCTGTTTGCCTTTGCAGCACAGCATCTGTGAGCAGGTAGGCTGAAGTGCAAATAAATGTATTGCTTCTACTTGGGTTGTTTGAAAAGTTTCTAGCCAGAATATG
Source organism: Laterallus jamaicensis coturniculus (assembly GCA_022605575.1). Taxonomy (NCBI): domain Eukaryota; kingdom Metazoa; phylum Chordata; class Aves; order Gruiformes; family Rallidae; genus Laterallus; species Laterallus jamaicensis. Next base: position 3,101,402 of record JAKCOX010000057.1, read on the forward strand.
TAGAAATACCAGTGAGTAAGCATGACTCCACACTGGCCAAATTACAGAAGTGGCTGAACATATCAAACAAAAAGCCATCCTGATTTTTTGCAGACGTAAATTATACTTTAAAAGCCTAGAGAGAATTCCTCAGAGTGACACCTTAAATAAAGTTCATGCACATAACATCTGGAGTCCCCAAAATACTACTATTCTTTCTACTAAAGAATATAGTCAGGTTTAGTGTAGGGTTAAAGGGAAGTTTCCCTTGTATACTAATAAACTAGTAGAAGACAGGACAAACAAGCTAGGAATAAATGGGGATTAAAATTTGAGAGAGATATTCAGTAAGATTCCATAGGAGTTCATGCTGGAGCCCCTGGTATTTAATATATTCATATTCTACTTCAAAAGAATGAAGAATGACATGACAAAATTTTCTTAAAGCAGAAAACAGCTGAGGCTTCTTCACCACGGATAAGAACATAGTTGAGGGAGCATAGGATGACTGAATATAGATTGATAATTCACCACACCTTGTAGCACAAGGCCCATAGGGTGTGCAATGAAAGCATGTGGCAGCAGCTTTAAAATAAAGAGCACAGATGTAAATCAAACTTTTCCCACAAAATTCAGAATTAAAATGATGGACTATGTTCCAAAAGGACAAGTTGGATGTTAATATGTAAAAAGATTAAAAAGCTCTTAGACAAATGGAAGCAAACTCCCTCAAGAGCTATTAAGCAAAATGGTCTGAACAGAATATTCTGGTTAAGAAGTTCTTATGCTGCAGACAAAAATAGGAAAAGCCATACCTACAGAATTACCAATATGCTTGCTCTGCTTTTACACTTTTTCTTCAAGCATTTGCTATTGCCTGTTGTCTTTGTTGATTTCTCCAGGGTCAGCTGGACCCTTGGTCTGATCTATTGCAAACATCCTTTTGCTCTTGGAGCGCTCTGCCCTTTGCATGCAGCTAAGATAGTTCCACCTAGGAATACACAGGCATTGAACGCTGCAGTTTTCCATTTTCCCTCACAACCATTCTACTCAAAAAGTGAGCCTAAAGCTACTCATCTTCTGTTGTGCACAGAATGCAAATAAAACAAGAGAGAAGGAAGGAAGAGACTAATGATAGTCAAGGGATACTGTGTCAGACTTTCCAAAAGGTATAGAATAAGCAAAAAGTACAAAAATAAAGACCCAAGAAACAACCTAAACACCCATCCAAAACACTTGTCTATTTTATATAATGATAGTCTATTTTAAATAATAATATTACTAGATGAAGAAATTAAAAAGAAGCTTAAGTACAATTTAATTTTTCTGGGCTGTATTTGTACCATACATGATAAAGACTAGCACTCAGATATGACAAGTGGGTTTTGGTTGTACATACCCTTGTAAATAAAGTATGAGGGAGACAACCTAACTCTTACAACTTTTCCAGGAAAGCTGGGGAATTAAGAGAGACCACCTTTACCCTAAGATAGCTTCTCTCAAACAGCAGAGTAAATTAACTTTCATAAAAGATCCACATTGCTATTGTTAGCCTACTTCTAGAACTCATGCTTCCTCATTTAATCTTAGCGTGCATATCTAAACCACATGGCAATTTCTATCTAGGGCATCTTTCCTCATTCTACAACACCATTAAGCTCATCCAGGATGTGTATTACCAGCCTGTTAATCCAAACCTCACACAGCACACCACCACCAGCTCCATATATCATACCACACCTTGAGGCATATGTTAATTGACCAATAAAACACACCTGTAGCATATTAATGTTATCATAAAACACTCTCCATATTCAGTAAATTTTATGTTATCAGTTCTCTATCAATTATTTATTAAGAACTAACATAATAAATAATCTCCTGAGCCAGGTGCAATAATGTGAGGACAAACCAGTACAAAATACATTTTATCACCTTCTCTCTACAGTTTTAGCCTTTCTAGCAGACTGCATATTTATAAGTGCTTGAACTCTTCAGCTCTAAATCTTCATATTCCATTCACCAAGAGATTGCTTTGTTGAAATTAACAAAAGAACAGGCTTTCTTATATGTATTTGCTTGCATCAAGTTCCCTTAATCCTAATATTAGTAATTCCCTTCTGTATAGAATCAGTAGTTTCATCCTTTGTGAGTAGTCGTTAGCTGACTCAGTATTAGCATTAGCTAACAGAAATATTTCCACTAAAAAGCCACTGTAAGCCTCTTCAGGACTAAAACAGATTTTTAAATTTCAGTGGAGATAACTGGGAGATAACTAAAATGAGGGAGCTCCACCACCATAAAAAGCAAAAATAGAGCCAATGTGGATTTCAATGATCTTGTAATGTTGGAACTACCAGGGGCTTACTCATTCTCCTGTTTGCTTGGGTAGGTACAGTCTTGAAACTTCTAAAATGGGTAGTGAATGAATGACTACCACAACTCTATGCAGTAAAATGCTGAAATACTTAAACATTAAATACAAGCCTATAATTTAAGACATCGGACATAAGGACATGAACTTGCTTAAGCTGCTAAATTACCCCTAAAATCAACAATTACAATGATTTACACTTCGACCTCCACAAATCCAATTGTGAAGAATTCATTAAAAAACCCAAGGTGATATTTATAGTATTCAACATCCACTCTGCAAGAAGAGAAAGATGCCAGATTCTCCGTTAAGAGTTTGTCACAGTGAGGATGTTGGAAGATGGGCAAAGTAAGGCCATAAGAAGACACCATCATATAGCAGAATAGCTTCTCCTTCAAACTAAGTAAGCATTGAACAGTTAATGTGGATTCCTATAATATGTAAGGAAGGGTAAAACAGGAACAACTCCTGACTGCGTAGGAAAAGCTACCAGTCATTTACCACACAGAGAAACAATGCAATAATCCTAGACTGCATTAAAATGAGTATTATTAAAATCATTACACTAGCAAGCCTCAACTAAATGACCATGTAGGCAGAACATGCAGGACAGTGTATTTTATATTGTACTTCATAGCAGTTACTGTGCAATAAATAACAGGGCAATTACAGTATATTTTTGCTATCAACTAAGACTGGCAATGCATGAAAACTTTGTTTATTTTCAGTCTCATTTACTTTTTAATCAATACACTGTTGAAGAACAGCTGCATTTAGAAAATAAGCTCAGATCTAGTTAAGGTTTGGTACATATTCATGTATAGTAACAAAATTCACGTATTTTGTAGCAGAGGTAAATTAGACAGAACAAGGAAATGTTAGAAGAATGACCCCAAAAGAAAATACTTCCTAGAAGGGGCCGAAACTGAAGGGATATAAAGCTACTTTCTTATGTTGTATCTCAGACCTTCTCCACAAAATGGCTAAACAGAGCAAAGGTCCAGTCTTGTAGGCAATTCCTATGACTAAAAGTTAGGAGTATGTTAAAACGTTAACAATCAGTGCTTTCACAAAACAGAGCTGGAGTTTTTTTGACAGTACGTAAGTAGATGATTATCTAAAGAAATGTAAACATGTCTACTAAACTCAGAACCAAATCCTGTCTAAAAGGCTTCCCTTTCAGTGTCTTCATGATGATATATAATTTTTTAAAATACTTACTCCCCCTTTAATGGTACTTTTTTTCCCTTATGGAACACAATTAGGAATTTTATTGCTATTCAAATCTTTTCAGCATTTTTCTATTGCTATACCTTTATTACAGCATCTCAGTAGCACCTCTCAATAGCAGCATCAATTCTGTCTTCATCATGTAAATTGTGCAATTGTACTGTTGCATGTCAGCATGGGGGAAATGGCTTTTATTTACATGCATTGATACATATTTTTTTATTTTTCTGATCAAATTCCACCAAATTACCTTTCCAATCATCCCTGAATTTGGTTCAACTTACTGAAATACCTTTCAAAACTACCACTTTATACAGATGATTCTGGGCCCAGGACCCCTACTAAGCGTGAAAGAATGTTTTTTTGAAATACATATTTATGCAAGCACAAGATAGGAAATACCTTTTTATTTGTTTCTCTAAGAGAGTAAATTTAGTCACAAATTTCCATGCAGGTGAGGAGATATCCCAAGAAAGCAGCACTGCTGATATATATTTTAAGCCAGTTGCTGCCAGTCTTCAAGTGCTAGCTTATTTAGGTTGAAAATATTTTGCTTTATTTCTCAAAATCTTACAATTAAAACCAGCAATAGTCACATAGAAAACAGATCAAGGCTGGAAATAATTAAGAAAACATAACTTCTAAACAATTCCTAATTCTTTTCTCAAAGGGGAAGTTAAAATTCATACTTCTACAGATTGCAGGCTCTGACGATTAAAACACCTGGTTTACACAAAGCTGTTACATACCCCTTCTTTTCTCAGTATTTTTATCCCTTCCTCCCTTTACAGGATAAATGCTTCATGAAGTTGAAAGGAATTAAAATCAAAATGTACATAAGTTCCTAAAATGAAAGAGGAAGAGAAGTCAGCAAATGCATGTCAGGTTGAAGATTATTCCTCGCCTTAAAGGAACAGTTCTTATGTCTACAGCAGAGGACATGCAGAAGAAGAAAGAGCTAGAGGCAAGCCCAATTTAAAGGGGAGAATAGCAAAACATTATCACCATTATTATTATCAATTCAGTATGGATGTACAACTGAAAGCTCTCAGTAGCTATAAGAGTAGGTGAAAATCAAAGGATTATTCATAACTCTGCATGGAAAGAAGAACATACATCTTCCATCACCTTCCATCCATCACACACTGTTCATTCCACTGAAGTGTGTCTTAAAGTAAAATATAGGAATGCCTGTGTTATAAATATCAGAGTGATCAAGGTTCTCATTTCCTAGGAGGTATTTAAAATGCGTCTTAAGGGTCAAGATTTTATCTATGATTTACTCATGGTTCAGTTTTGTATGATGGAATTTGCAGCTGTTTGCAGATGCAAAATTTCAACATTTGACTCAGTTGTGTAGATCACTTAGAACAAAGAACTCTAAAATGAAGAGATGAAGTTGCACTCACAGTATCACAGCCCCGAAAGTCAGCCCTGGCCTCTGTATATACAACAGATAATTTTATCTGACAGTAGAAATTGTATTATAGCAAGAAGTACTAATGAAACTGTTTCTGCCTGGGGGAAAAAAAAAAAGAAATTATACACCATATTCTCTGTCTAGAAGTTTGAAGTTGCACATGTATGGTATTCACCCAGATGTACCTGAGAAGTAGAGTTTTCTATAAGGCAATGCTCCCTCTCATGTAGAAATAAGAAGGACTAAGATAATCTGTAAAACCTCATAGATGTTTTAATTTGTTGTTCATGCAAATGCTCAAATAAGCATGCAAAACCTTTCACAATGAGACTATTCAGTGTTTTCTGAAATGTCAGAAACAAACATTAAATATATGAACAATATTTCAATGTAACTATGCAAAACTGGCAGAGCATTCAAAGAATGCCTTGAGAACAAGGAAACCAAATGTTCATTTCCATCAAAACAAGACAATAACTCATTTCAAAAGTGTAATGTCAAGGAGATAAAACAAATGTTCAAAAAACAATATTAAGCTTTCCATACAACAGGAGATATTTGCTGCAAAATCTAAAAATTATAATTTCCTCAGTAAAGGATCAAATTGTCCTTCTCATTCAGAGTAATAACAAAGAACTTCAATATTACATGTCAAAACAAACTTACTTTGCACATTCAACCTTATTTTATTTCTTTTTTTGTTTATATTCCTGATACTGAAAAATGCACGGATGAAATTTGTCAGTTTTGGATGCTATATACAGAAGTTAAAACTGGTATTGCCCCACTGTGAGGGCGTTACGGCAGTGTGTACTGGCTCTGGCTGGGATGGAGTTAATCTTCTTTATAGCCATCAAATGGCACTGTATTTTGGATTTCCGATAAAACCAGTGTTAATAACATGCTGGTGTTTTGGCTAGTGCTGAGCAGCACTTGCACAGCTCGAGACCTAGGGTGCTGCCACCTGGGATCAACACACCATACACTGTTGGGAGATTCCTCTTACAGACAAATTTGAGTCAAAGGGTAAAATAACATGTCAGGGGAAAGAACTGTTCTAATAAATACTAACAACTTGAAGTATCTAAAGAGATGGCACAGGAATGTTCAGGTTAGTGTTTCAGCAAAACTTATCATACTTCTAAAATAGGCAGTAATAGTTATCAACAGTAATAATAGTAATGATATTATTTCATAATCTTTAAATAGTATTATCTAATTGGTTATGTTGCAAGTAATCCTGCAGATAAGATTATGACTAGTAATTTAATTCTTAAAGCCACTTGAAAGGGAAAAATATTTCCTTAAATCATCATGACTCTATTTTATAACTTTAATTTAAAATGGAATAACCCCTAGATTTTCATTAATTTTGTGACTTGTGAGCAATAAAGAATGGTATGGAAATGGCAACCCCACAAACTGCCAAACTTTGTGACACTTCAGTCTTTTCTATAAAAAACAGAAACTCCTTTGAAGTGGGAAATAATTTGTAGAAAATGTAACTATTAAAGCATTTATTTTGACCTTAATGGTTTTAATTCTTATTGCCAATATGCCAGAAAAGCCATTTTAATTGCAGTTAAGAAATGGCCAGAGTTGAGCTTCATAGGAGTTGGGTTTCCAGATCCACAATTGTATTAGCCCTCTCAAGCAGGCAGCAATCATGCTTGCAACCAAACTTCCAGGTAAACTAAGTAAGCTGCCTTACATTTTTCTTAAAGGTACTAATTCAAAGCATTTTATGTTTTCTGTATATTTAAGTAGTTGTTTATGAATAATAGTTAAATAATTAAGAATTATCAGTTCAATTTTATAAATAGCTACTCAAAGAACATCTAAACCAGGATCATGGGATGAGGAAAATGAGAAAACAGAACTTTTAAGGCAGCAACTCTGCAAAACAATAATTTGTTCACTCTCTTGTTAAGAGAAAGATGAGGTATGGACGTGTATGATCCTGCAAATCCTGTAGCTGTTCCTGCAAATTCCCAATCAGTTTTCTGATGTGCAAAGTCCAGCAAGTAGTATATACTCCCAGTTTTTCTCTCTCTCCAATTTAGATGTTACTCCTTTTTTATTCTATCTGTGTCATTCCTTCAGAAGGTGCTCATGTTGTATGAATCAAATATTCTTTTTACAGGCATTGCTCAGCACACCCTCCAACCCTCCCTTTCTGCCTCAGAAAGAGGAATTTTGGTCCATTAGCAATAAAAAGCCCAGGACAGATTAACATGGAACAAGACAGCTATTTGCTCTGACTTGGCATAAAGTGAAACACATCAAATTAAATCCTGCATTAACAGCAGAGCAATACATGACCTCACCATAGATTTAGTGGGTCTAGTATTTATTTTGTTCCCAAATCCTTTAAAAAAAATGTACTTTAGGAGAGAATTTTAATAGGATAAAGTGATACAAAGGCAACAACATCTGAAATAAGAACAATGAAACTGTAGGCACAAACTACATGACACAAACCTGTTTGATTTATGACAAATATTTATCTATTATTTTGGTGGGTTGTATAAAGAATCAAGTTATGAATTGATAAGTGAATTATTATTTCCACATAAACCAGGCATAGGAAGCTGGAAAAGCAATAAATATTTTTTATATTCTGCCTGACTCAATATTCCATTTCTACAAATATTTCAAGAACATTTCAATAGTAATGAATGTATGGACATATACAGGACTAAACACATGAAGCAACCATGAGCAGTGCTAAAAATCCTAGGAAAAACCGGAGTATCAATTCAAAGTCATTAGCTAATCTTTTCCCGTTTAAATCTTTTGAAATAATGATTATTTATTTTTGTTTGCTTTCTCATATACCAAAAATGGAGCTCTTCTCCCTTGACAACCAATCAAACTTATATGCTGAGTTGCCATACTTTGCAGCTAAAGGGCAGTGCCTCTAGCAAGAATCCTTCAAACAGCAGCAGACTGAACATCACCTGAATAACTTGAGTACCCTGGTGGGCAAGGTGGCAAGGAGTCCACATTTTACAAAGCTGTGTATACATTCATACATACATAAGGATAAAATGCATATATAAATATGAATTAACATTGGGATCAGTGGCTATGTGTCAGGTCATCTAACTGAATGGGTTATAGTCATGACACTGGTATCTGTGGAGAGGGAAAAGAACCTACTGAAAGTAAATGACTACAGGAAAATGGATTCCCTACAGGAGGCAGGTATATCTCACACTGCATCATGAAGAAGTCCAGATGACTAACTCAGGTAGACACCAAAACCTTGAGATGGGTTAAGACCATTCTGCTGAACTGAAAGCCAAAAGTGCTACTCCAAATAGCATTCCAAGATGAATATGTATTTTTTGGATTAAACTCCAATTTTAACATGCATTTTTGAATAAAACTTCAGCTTTATACAGCAACTTTATCAATATACAATGAAAAATCAGTTATTTATAGTGTTTGTTGCCAAGTCTACTACACATCAAGTAACAAATTTTACAACATGTGTTGTTAAGTACCGGTAAAGCCCTGCTGCAGTCCTGCTAGTTGTAACATTAGGAGAATACTTCCATGCAGGGCATGGTCTCAGTAGGAGCTGAGAATGACAAATTAAATATCATGCTTTATGAAGCCAAAGGTTGTATTCATATTTGTAGGAAGTATGAAAGAGATTAAACCATAGCACAGTTAAAAATGAGAAGTGCACTGATGATCAGCTATTCATTTTTCTAGAGAGAAAAAACAAATAGGAAGAAAAGATCTCTGCTATTACAAGCAAAAAAAGACTGTGTGAAAAAAAAGAGTGAAAAATTGAGTGCAGGTGAAATCATTACGGTACAGCCATAATTCTGACTTCCTCACCACTTGAACCCTGAGGATGTGGGATATATGAGGGTTCAGCCAGCCAAGTGCAGAGCAGCTGAAGATCTGGTCCGCAATTAAGTAAGGAAGTCAAGCAGGGGACAGGCAGCACCTTGACTTACAAAACAAGCCCAACCCTCAGAATGCAGCAAATTATTCATCCATGTCAGCAGAACTAACAAAAATGACAAGTTTCAAAGGCACCTCTGGCCTGAATCAAATCACAAGTGCAACAAACCACACAAATTTACAAAGAAAATAATCAGGTTTTCAGATGTCTCTACAAAAGCTCAAATTGCCAGAAGACTGCTCTGTTGCTGGGTTTTTGGTGGCCCTGTTAAGTTATATTCACATTTACAGGCCATAGTTTATTGCTTGATTTTTTTTTTTTCCCCTGGCTTGAAAACATTATTTCAAGTAAATATTGCTATAGATTATATTCTGTTCCAGTATCAAAGCTTCAAAAACTCTTATTAAATAATATTCCCATTCACTTCCCTTGGCTGGACACCATACCAGCCTACCAAACAAATATGCAGTCCAGTGTAAGATAGGACTTCTGTCCGTGATTGCTCTGTCTGGTCTTGCTATCAGGATTTGGAATCAAATTCTAACTTTCATCTCAAGGTCCAAGGCAGAAAATAAAGCAAATGTTGACAATACTAAAGCAGTATGATAGAGTACATAAGGCACATTCTCCTGTGCTGGCACAATGACACTACTTTATAGAAGAAATGCAATACATGGGCTGTGGAACAATTACCTTGCAGCCTCCTGAGAAAGAACCGGGCATTGTAAGAACCAGCCATGCTTTCATCTTGTTTCTATTTCCTTCATGGGAGCAAAAGGAAGAGTGGGATTTTCTCACTGCATTCACGTACGGGTAAAATTTGTAATTAGGTCAGATTTAGAGGACTTTGACTTAGGTCCTCTCTACAGGCACAACTGGCTATAACTCTGAAAACCCTTAAATCTGAGACAACTTCTCCAGTGTTCTGTCAACAAAACAGCTCCTGGCTAGCAGCAGGAACCTGCATTCCCAGCTCAGTGAGCTGTCAGTAAGAAATGCAGGTTATTAGACATCTCTGTTGTTACAGATTACGCAAGTGGCACAGAATATGACATCCAATTCACATTGTTCCTCAACTCTGATATGCCCCTCCACACAGTTCTTTTGAGTACTTACAGATAAAAATTCAGTTGGTTTGGAAAAGATAAAAACAAGGATTATTTGTGACCAGTATCACTAATACCTGAGCAAGTGGTGAGACAAGAAAACTCTTTTACAAGATTTCAAAATGTTTCTTTAAAATGGTATCAAACCTTTATAATAACACAGTATTCTGAATCAGATTACCACAGTGTAAATAAGTTTAAGCCTTCCAAAGGAAAAAAAAACCCTAGAAAAACCATTTTTCCAGAGTTAAAAAAAAAAATAAATAAAATTTTAAAATTTCTTCTTTGTATTCCCTTGTCGGGACACATCCAGCATATCCTACAGTCCTCAGCACAGTACCCAGATTTGAGCAATCCAGAGCTGATATAAAGAACTAGGAAGATCCCTATGGATAAATGCAAACAATTTTCCCACCACTTTTTTTCCAAAAAAAAAAATCTTTATAACCTTTACTACTATTACTACGAAACCCTGCTGTTATTTGCTGTTGTTTTGTTGACAAAATAAAATTCATACTTCATTTCTCAGAAATAACACATGAGAAGCAATCAAGATCAAACTTGGCGTTATGGAATAGGAGAGAGAGATAAATAATTGATTTTTTAAAAGTCTCTTGCAGTGTCATGTAAAAGTGAGATTTCATTTAGGTACAGTATAGTGAGTTTCCTGACAAGTCTCTATATTATTTTCTAGTACTTATCTGAAGAATACTTTGAATACATGCATTTAGTTCATATACTCTGGGAACACTAAATCATTTGTTGTCATGATATATCTTTTTGAAGACTCAGAGTTCAGAAGTTGTCTATATAGAAATATAAAAAAGATTATTAATTAAACTGAGACTTGTATTACTGAAACTCACAAAACTTTTTCTCAAAGAAAACTACCTTCAAAGAGGAAGAAATTAATATCTTGATTTGTCACAATAACTTAAAGCATATTGAATCTTGCAAAGCTGCCTACAGTTTGAGGATGCTCACTGCCAGTATATTGCAAGATATGATTTTATATTTGCAGACAAAATTGAAGACAAAGAAGAAAAAAGAAAGTGGGTAAGATTGGCTATCCTTGTAAACACTGGAAGAAAATGTCATGAAAAATACATTGCTACAACACAAAAAGCAAGAATTGCTGAGCCTGCTGGCCAGTGCCTTTTTCCCATCTCATTTTTCTGAGGAAACCACTTCAAAACTTTATATAGTCCTTTTAAAAACAGGCAAAAATCAACAGAAAAACCACCTTGAGAGTGGGTTGTGGAGTAGAGTAAGAGGGGAAGAACAGCAGCTAGGTCAAGTTGTGTTCCAGTGTCTCACTAAGCAGGTTAGCCTGCCTGCCTGTTTGACACAGCTGTGAATGCTCTGGAATTAGAAGGAGCAAATAGATATAAATTATCCTATAGAAAAAAAGGAAAATCTAATGTAAAAGGAAATAAAATAAGGAACTAAATATTCCTGGGGCAAATTATGGAATTAATATTCATATCTAAGGTCAAGTAATGAAGAAGGGTGTTTGTGGTTATTATTGGAACCTTTAATCTTATTATGAATATGGTTATGCTTTATTAAGTTTGAAAACATGCTTACAAGAAAATGATGTAAAACCTGTAGCTACTACCCATAAAAATTATTTTAGATGTGGATGCAAATTATGGGACCAGACATTTTTCAGTAATGATTTGCTAAGAGAAGGGGAGTTGTTAATATGTTAATAATAATATATATATATATATATATATATAAAATGACATAACGTGTGCAACAAAAATGAATGAGAAATCTGCATTTGTGGGAAAATGAGAAAACAGAAAAGAATATTGGAGAAATGCATTGTTGAAAGAGGATAAACTGAAAGACATTTTTATTTTTCAAGTTGAATACCATTCTTTCTCTGCAGAACAGTGACATTGGCACTCAGTAATCATCACCTTGGCTTTATCTAATAGTAACATGACAGGTACGCTTGTTATAATCATAATCCAGCAAAACTCTAAAATCCATTCTTCAGCCTCAGTGACAACAGTGACTTTCTAGACAAAGGTAACTTTGTTATGAGCTTATATGGAAGCATTAAGAGTAGTCATATGCTTAATTTAGATGCTTTTGCCACCCAGGAAAAGGGTTAAATCTTTTTTACTTAACTTAGACATATGAGAAAAGGAGACTGAAACAGTAAACCCCAATAAAAATGGTTTTAAATTAAACAGGAACTTATTAATTAAATTATTGCAATTATTATTAATTATTTGTTATTAGTAACAGACGAAATGAACTGGCAACAGATGGTGGGATATGGTGAAAAAGAGATTAATTTCATACATTCACTTTTGGCAGTCCTTCTGCCCAACCAGACCATCTGTGACACATTAGAAATGTTAGAAGCTGTATCATACATATTGCAAAGATGATACAAATTATTTGACTGTTTGCTTTTCCAGTCCAAAATCCATTCATTCTTCATGATCACAGAATTTTAAACAAAGTAGATTTTATCATATACATTCTGACCTACACTCCCCACCACTGTTTCCATAGCATACTGCAGAGATGCTGCAGGATTTTGTCTGAACAATTCTGCAAAGAGCAGAGCTGCACGTTCCAGTATGTGATCGAGCTGAAGTTCTTACGCACAGCACATTCTCCACAGATAACAACTGGAGTTTAAATTTGCACTTTGGGAATCATCCTTACTTTACTTTGCAATGAATTTCCAAGTGAAAAAGCCTAATCTGTTTACAGAAAACTGATAGGCAGTTTAATGCCATCCTCCCCGATGGCTCTGACAATTTTGTTTCATGACAGCATTTAACATTTGGACATTTGTTTTTGTTTTCCTTCTGCTTTGGAATTCTTCTATCATATTTGTCTAATGGATTTTTTAAAAGCAGCCATTTCATCCAGCCAATATATATCTCTATAATAGTCTCCAACTTTGCTACATATATGTATGTACAAACACATAGATGAAATTTTGCATCCTTATGTATTTTTAATTTTAGAAATTTAAGCTTAATGGGCACTCCCACATTTATAATAAGACTTGGAATACAGAAAGATGATCAGAAAGCTAAGAGATTGCCATTGATCAGATGTATTGATCTTTTCAGGGGAAATTTTAATTGACTGGGAAAAAGGCTAATGACATCTGTTTCCAGTTAAATAGTCTGCTTTTTTTAGTGCAAATCTGTATTTTAAATTGTCCTAGATATTTTGCCCTAGATAACTTAACATACCCAAATCCATCTGCTATGTACGGGTATCAGACGACTTAAAACTGCAACTTCTAAAAGTAAGGAACGAGAAGCTGGATTTCAGTAACCCAAAATGTGTTGAGCCACAAATACATGCTACACAGAGGGCATTCTTCTGCCCCTCGTCGCTGTTCTTGAGTTTAGGAGGAAAAGACTGTATGGGCTACCAGAGCAAGGTATACAGGAATTTTGTGACTGGAATTTACTGTTGCATTAACTGTTTGAATTTTAGAGATATATTCACAGAAGAAAAGATATATCATACAACCACAGTGTTAACTGCTCTGTCTTAATCTGTCTAAACAACAGATTAAATAAGCCTTACCCTATTTTTTATACCTTGTTCCTCAAGTCTCATCTTTACACTTTTTCTTCTATGGTTTTCTATTCCTGTCTCTCCTCAGTCTAATGGCTTAGCAATCCAGCTCTCACAAGAGCTCTGTGAATTCCTTACCAGGAAGGTATTATAGATTATTAAACAAGTTTGTTCTGCCACACATTTTCCAGATCTCTGTAAGCCTGAAAAGACAGTGTGTTCCACCTATCTACTAACCGCAGCAGTGGATGCAGGAAGTAGATTCAATACCTGCAAAAATCTACTTTCTTCCGCTTTGTTCTTTTCCCTCTTGCTTTGTGTATGTTTAGCTTGGCAGCAAAAGACTTCAAGTTAAACAAAGAAACTCGATTCTTTCTCTTATTTTTCCATTCAAAGAGCAACTTCTACCACCATCACTACTGTCGAAATTGGACAAAGGGAGAGAATAAGGAGTGTTTTGTAATTATTCCATACAAAAGGTTGCATTAGGTGAAGAGAGATTATTTATTCAATAGTCTAAATGTTTTAGCAGTTTTATGTTTAATTATTTTACTATTTTATTAAAGATAATTTTTTTTTGCCATTAAATGGTACTGGTTAAAATACTTATTTAGTTGCTTAATATAATATCAGAATGCCTAGTTTTATCAATTTTATTAGAATTGATAGATTTATCATAATTTTATTTCTTTGACTTTGTGAGCATACATGCTCAGTTTATAATTTTCTTATTATTTTTACTGTAAAGGAAAATCTAAAGCTTTAAGAGATCAAAAGAGCAGTTGAAAGAAAGATTTTGATTGTCTCCTTACTACTTTTTGCTACTAATTAAGAAGCCAACATAGAAATGCAAGATTTCACCAAGGCATTCATTCAAAACATTTTGGGCAGTGATTTCCTCATTTAAAACAGCTAAATGTCTAAGTTAAACACAAGGGACAGATCAAGTTCTTTCCAAATGACACACGGTTTCAGGTAAACTCTGCCTGTCCCTTCCAAAAAGAACCCCCAAAAAGCTCCCATTACGAGAAGACAAATTCTCTCACAGTCGATCAGAGCTAACTGGGTGAAACAGACCCTTCACCAACATAAGATATAATGAAGACAGCTTCAAGAATTGTAGCAAATGATACCTACTTTCCTCTTAGCTGTATGCCATGTGTTTAGACCCTGGGGAAAAACACACTATAAATTCTTCTAAAATATACTTATAAAATCAAATTATTTCTTTAACTCTATAGTTTCCACAGAATTATGCATATTTTTACCAAAAAATATGTCCCCCAGTTCAAACCAATGCATTTCAATGACAATGATGCATCATACTTGAACAATTATGTGAGCTTATGAAGAACAAACTGCAAATCATAACAGAAAACGTTCTTTCCTTCCACTGTGTATGCAACTGACATCTCAAACCAGAATAATTGAGGAAAGAGAAACGAGGAATAATTTTTAGTGATGAAGGAACAGTCTGCACTCCTGTGGAGAAGATTCTTCTTTTTATGAAGTTGAAAAGTTCAATACAAAGATGGGAGCAAAGTATTTCCTAGTACGTCCTAACTCTCAGAAACACGACCTATCTTCTCTTCTTCACAATTTTAAGTATGTTATTGTACTGCAGAAGACTGAGAACAATACTATATAACTATTACTGAGTTCAGAATATGATATATGAGCATTTAGCATCCTTTGTACAACCTGACACTCTCATCCCCCTTTTCTTTCTAGAGTGTTTCCCAGAAAAAAAAAAGGCATTTCTCCTGAATTTTCTACTTTGACAGCAACAGGTACATATGGCACATATAGCAACTACATGCTGAAGTTTAACATGAGACCTGTGTCTAAGAAAAATAATTCAGGCATGGGAGTGAAGTATTTCCTCTCCACCTTAAGAGAAAAAAAACCAATCTCTCATACAATGGAATTTTAGGGCTAACTCTTCTTCTTAATTTAAGCCAAAAAATATAGCATAGGCTTTTGTTCTTTTTTTGTTAACCTTTAAAACAAAAATATTATTTAATAGCTTAAAAATTTAATTGTAAAACACTTTGAAATGAAACAGTTTAGCAGGACCAAACCACAAGTATTTCACAGTGTGCTTTCAATTTCCTTCTTCCTTCAGTTTTGACTGAAACCCTGTTTTGATTTCAGTTTGAACTCACAGTTTTTGATTCCCTTGAAACTTCCTTTTGTTTGCAAATGACTACTCAAGCAAAATATATGCCCCAACTATAAAGTGCATACACTCACAGCCTGCATTTCTCACAAAGCAATTAACTCTTTGTTCAGGAAAGCATAATGGCTTTCAGCTATTTCTGTACAGCCACCTTCTTTTTAACTACTCGTGTCAAGAGCCCACTAATTCCTGAAAGACAAAATTACATCATCTGTCAGCTATTTCCACCTCCTCCTCCCTCTACTCTTCCTCCATGTATTCTTTTTATGCTTTAGAACACCTCTGATTCACAGAGTAATGTCTCCTTGACCTTGACTCTCTACATCTCTTGTCATCTCTTATCTTGTTTTCTCAATATCCTTTCTCAGGTCATCTCATCTCATCTCTATTTCTATGCCATGCAACGCCAGGATATACAAATGTTATCAGGATTTGAACCCATGAATTAAAAAAAAGATCCCTTTTGTGAAATGAGAATATTTGTCAGCCCTCATTATGATCAAGTGTTGATTGGTTTGGCACCAGAACTATGAAAGATGGTTAGATAGTTATTCTTTAATGACTAAAAAAACCTGACTAGGTAACAAGTGTGTCAGGTGTGGGCCCAAAGCATTCAGGTCTCCAGAGTTCCTGGAAACAGCCAAAGTAAGGCCAAGCAGCATAACTTTATTCCCAGACATGTACATATTTCAGAAACAGCCACGAAGACAATTTACCTTCCCAGAGTCAAGAAGAAATAAGTGCCATTAGTTATAGCTTCCTCATTGCTAGCTCCAGCCCAAATACTCCAGCTACTGTGAAGCAGCAATATTTCAGGAACATAAAAGTAGTCATCTCAAAGCTAGAGATTTGCTCATTTCTCCAAGCTTCATTTCTGAAGTCCTGATTTCTAACTGACCGAAAGACTGCCATGCAAGCAACACTCACTTAAAATAGTTCTTAGAATCAAAGAAATTATGTAATAAATGCACAGCAACAAAAACCATCTACTCAGTCAAAATATGGTAAGAGATCATAGACTAAGAGGTGAAGTTTAGGAACTCTTCTTTTTGCTTTCCCAACCTAATTGGTTCTCTCCACAGCACAGAATGGCCAGACCATATCTACATCCCTGTCTCACTTGATCATTGCTTTTTAATGTTCCTGGTACACTGGAAATAAGTGGATGATTTTTTCATGGTGCTTTCCTATACCCTATGATAACATCACTGCTTCTTTATTTGTTATCTAAGTAATTCTGGAGTTGCAGGAAAATCTTACCTGTCTTTACGTTGGTTTTTTTCTCATTTCCAAATACACTGAGTTACTAAGAAGCCATCTGGCCACTAAGCTATTTATAGGCCATTGTGTCTACTAGCCACAAAACCTTTTGGTGATTTATGAGTTCCTTCCCCATAGCAAAATTTATTTTCATTATTATATCAAGTTTCTGCTCCCTAATGATCCTACAGCCATTGAGAAAACTGCACTGAACCTAAATGAGTAACTGAATTTGACACTGCTGTCCTAATCTATTATATTTTAGCCAAGAGATGCTTGTTAGGATAGTACGTGACCCGACCAGACTTTTCTACAAAGATAAGGTAAATTTTGCCCATATACTTAGACAGTGAATGTGTGTAGGGTTTCCTCATGTTCCATCATAAGCCACCTTAGCATTTTGGCTCCCATATTCTATTTTTTTTTTCACAGATTAATAAGGATTCATGGTTCAGCAACATGACAGCAAGAATAACAACTAATCAGTGTTCTTTATATAATGGAGGAAATCAGTTTAATATTAGAGATACTAACTGGTGCTGCAGGATGTTATTTTTAATGCAAGGCTGGTAAGTTTGGAGCACCATTCTACTATGAAAAGTATCTTTAACATCTTATATTAATGGAGATAAAAGGGGCAGAGAGAGCTCACCATCTCCCATGGACCTTTCCTAATCTGCCCTCCTTTTTCCTCCCTGCAAGTTTAGGACTAGATTTATTGCTTAAGGTGACACAAAATGACAGGTGAGCTAAAGAGGGAACAGTGACTGGGGTCTTGGTGGACAGGGAATTTGCAGGGCTTTTAGTTGCTGTGCATTGTGGGGGCTATGTAGCTGATTAAGGATTTGGGTTTTTGAGGTGTTAGATAGTGTTTACCTAACACCTTGCCTTGTAGAAGTTGTCATATTTTCCTCTTATTCTTAGCAGAAAAGTTCATTGCTATACAGTCTACATACAATTCTTCCCATATGCTCCCTTCAAATTGCATGCTTACTTTCAATTATTTCTTTATCACTCTAATTTCTACTCTAATTTTTCACATACAGACCTGGTTAGGCACATCAATATTCACTTATCTTAAATCTAAAGAAATAAAAATTCCAAAGACACATGGATTTTATTCCTATGGTTCTTCCATCTTTGTTGTAACTTCTAAAACCCACTTGGATCAATGATTAGAGAAAGTTCTATGAAAAAGGACTGCTAATGCAAGGGAAATAAAAATAATTTCAAAAGAAATATGCACGCCAAGTGATTCATTGTATTTTGACTGCAGACCTCATTATTGGCCCTGCTGTACAACCCTGTCCTACCGTGACTGGAGCACGCTATGGGGAAGAAAATCAGGAACTTTGTTTCTATCTCTAGAATTGACTGTCTGCATGGTCCTGTACAAGCAGGATAACCTCTTTGAAACACAAGAGCAAAACTGTATATTATCTACACCTGAAAAGAAACATTGGCTTAGTAGGATCCTTGCTGTTTGTCTAAGCATTTAAGAGAGAAAGGCAACACTCAAATTTTATTCCTTTCCTCATATATGCTGTTCTCCCTCATCAAACACTTCACAACATTGGAACTCCTCTTCTACTATAAATGTCTCCTACTGGGAAGCTACTCTTTCTAAATGTGTTCAAAATAGATGATTAGAAAATTTGCCCAAGGAAAACCTGTATTAAGCTTCAAGATTTTATTCCTCAAGAAAATACATTTTTCTCTCTTTCTCAACCAGCATAGCAGAATAGAGCATCCCTCTTACACAGAAGACCTGAGACATGGACTCAACAGCTTTTTAATATCCAGCTTACTTAATGCTGTATACCTGACAGAGTCAGGATTTTTGTAATAAACCTCAATCCCAAACACCTCTAAGAAGGCTAAAAGTCACAACTCTTTCTGTCTCCCCTTGTTTATTTATTAGGTAGCCTATCACAATTTGATTTTAGTTTGTTTTGTGGTTTTTTCCCTTTTCATCATATGCCTTTATACTATACACGTAAAGTGTTTGGAACTATCAGAAACAGTTAAGGAAATTCAAATTATCAGGAATATTTAAAGAATTGCAATAGTGTGTGTTGTGGCATTTGTCCTTTTTAGACTAAAACTTGTTTACCATGAGAAAAAAAAGAGACAGATATTGCCAAGTATAATTATTCTCATGTTTTCAGTCCATGAGGAGAGAAACATGTCAGAACATCTGTGTCCAAGAAGCTATCCTTTGTGCTGCCTTTTCTGGTATCCCTACTCGAAGCCCTTTTTGCATATTTCACTCTGTTTTAACCTACAATGTCAGATCTGGGGAGTCAGGACTAAGTAGTTTTTAGCTTCTTAGAGACTTTGAAAATAGAAATATTAAACTTTAATAATAATAAGATCTTAAATTGGCAATTCATAGAGGTTCAAAGTCATTCACAATGAAGTTTTTATTCTAAAGAATTGGACAGAAAACAATATATGAAAAAGTATATTGTCTGTTATACCTGTTTGTTCTTGTACTGCATGAGTCCATGTATTTTAATTACATTTGACATAAGGTTTCCTATTGTCATCTCTACAGAATTACCTTTCTGTACTAAGTAGATGTGTAATAACATTTAATAAAACCTGTGTTTTTAATTATGTCCTATTTCTTCTATCAGGTCACCTAAAAAACTGAAAATATCTCAAACACAGAAGAACTGCAAGATGTTCTTTATCTGTTTTGGGGAAATAATCATAATTCAGAGCTAGAATGTGCCATTCCTTCTAATGGAACAGAGGTTTCATGGAGTTAAGTCTTAGAGAGACTACACCACACTATACCTGAACTGGGCCATAACACTGCAGGGGTTTGAACATTCTAAGTGAGATATGTCATAACACCAAAAAAATGGCAAAAGATGATTATCAATTAATAAATTCAAACTGGGGAGCATGCATCATTATCATTTCATAGTTGTTTGACAGAGATGACCAAGGGCACATATAGTAGACTAATAAACCTTTACATTATTAGGCACCTTTCCTCCTCTTTCCTATGAAGCACAAATTGACTTACCCTATTGCTATATAATGACTAAAATCCTGCTTGCATGTTTCACACTGCTGTTGGTTTTGTTGTTGTTTTTCTTTTTAAAGGATGGATTCTCATCTCAAATCAATCATAAATCAACCCATGAAGTGCAAAAAATGTCCCCTTTTCTTTCATTCCTGACTTTAGTGATAGGAAGTTTAAAGGCTAGGGTTATTTTGGTCATGTTAGGGTGAAAGTTATCCTAGTTTTCTTTAAAGCACAAAAGAAATGAAGTTGCTATCTGTTTTTGAGTTGTATACAGACATTTATTTGATTCACACATCTTAGGTAGTCTTTCTTTGTGATGGATGGATTCAAGCTCTAAACTTTCTATTATTCTGAGATGGCCCTTGGTGTTGTGCAGCAGGTTGCACTTACAGCATCTATTACCGGAACATGCCTTAAACAAAATACATCCATCAAGAAAAAAAAGCGACAGATCTACGCTAAAGGATTCCCAGGTTGAGTGTAGGAGAGAGTTGTCAGTATTCTAACAATACTTGCTAGCCTTCTTGAAATATTTTTCCCTTTCTAAATACCTGTTTTTTATAAACCAGGCCAATTTTGGTTTTTAAAGGGTAAGCGTACATCGCTTTGTAAATATACCTCTTCAGATCTTACAATTATCTACAAGTGACAGGTAATTTGTATGATAGCTTTACAGGTATGCTGATTTTCTAACCCCTTCTTACAGTGCAGCAACAAAACAGACGCAGAGACTAGAGATTGTGGTCTAAGTTTTCTGCTGTAACTTTGCCAATTGTGGTCTGCAAAGACATTGACTGGTGAAGTATTTACCTCCTCAGTTAATCTTTCTGTTGGGAATTTGTGTAGGAGTTGCATGATCTGGCAGTTATATAATCTGGCAGCTACATTTAAAAGTAAATATGATGCTAAACTCAGTGTGGAATAAGAAAAAGGTTTTCACTTCCAAGTATCAAGATCATCAGAACTTATTTAGAGGAGGAATCAGCAGTGGTTTGAAAGCCCCAAAGTAAATCAAGAGATGGCTAAAAAGCAAGCTATCCTTAATGGTTTCTTTTATTTCATGAGTCACCTGCTTCTGTTTCTGATCATTTTGATTTCTTGCTTATTTTTATACCTGTAACAGCATTCTTCATTTTGCATCTATTTTTGTCTGTCAAATGTCAAACCCCAAATTAGTGCCTTTCTTTAGTCATCTCCACCACAGAAGCTCACCTCCTAGATATGCAGCAGCAGAGGGGAAACAACATACTGCGTGAAAGCCTGGCATCTAGCACTGCTCTCTTCAAAAGAACCATTTCAAGCTTGCTGTCTTTCCAGGTGACTGCTCAAACATGATATCAAAATGCATAGTGAAGTATTAGATTAATATTAAAGGCACATAACCTTTACTTGGTTAATAGCATTATTTATTTAACTGGTGACTTTGGCAGACAAATTGGTGTTTGATTTCATGGATTATGTGGACCTATCTGAACAATCTCAGAGGCCACCGGAACCAAATGAGGTCCAGGGTGTGCTGAGAAAAAGAATTTCCAAGCATTCAAATGCACTGTTTGTACCTAGGAGGACATAATGAAGAACTTTAGGTAAGGCTTATCAATACACTGCCTCCTAAAAACATTTTTCCTCTATCCACATAAGTCATCTTCACAGACAGAGGAAATGGGATGTATTAGACAAGCCCGCAAAAGAGCCAGTAACTGGGATTTTGGTTATGTGAAAGCTCATGCTATACCTAAGCAAGAATAAAAAGTAAGTTTCTGGCTTTTCAGATCACAGTCCTCGAAGTTACAGTGAAGTCTTTCCCATGTTTTTGCCCATCTGTCTAATCGGCTATAAGCCTAGACAGCACTGGAATGGAGTCAGTGTCATTATCCCCTTGCTGTAATTGGCATGGCAGGATGGAGCAGCATGTACAGCCCTCTCCTGGTGTGAGAGAAAGAGTGAAGAGAAACCAAAGCAAGTGAGCCAGATGTCACAGAGACCCTAAGAAGTGTGCTGGGATCCAGAGGATGAGTGAACAAGCTGTCTCCTTCTACCACAGAGAAGCTCTGTTTCTTCCCATCCTCCATTTTCTCCCCCTTTTCCAATGTGTATGACTTTGAGGTTGGTGGTTTTGTACTTCTGACCAAAGGTACTTTATTTCTGCAACTGAATATGAAATGTTCCACTTTTGAAGTGCCTTCCCCTATTCATGTGCTAGATATTGACATTACCAAGAGACTATGAAGGAGACAGATTGTTTAAATGGCAATATAGGAGCATGAAAGACAGGAAAGGACTTAATAGAAAAGGAATGACCATTTTGTTATGACAGTTTCTTAATCGCTTTGGAAAATTTTCTTTAATCTCTCTTGCTACAGCGGCCAGATACCATGACAGCTGTGACTGAAAACTATTCAAACTTGGTACTTAGACCAAAGAAACTGATCCAAGAAGCAAGAAGAAGAGTAACTTAATTTTGTGGTATGTATGTGGTAGAAACAATCCTGATCTACGCTAGAACTTTTAAGGCTGAAAGCCCATAGTTGAATGAAACCATTGTGTAAACAGGATAAATCTCAGGGCTGCAGTGTGCCTTGATCTTTAACAACCTTTTAGGTTAACCCAGAATTCAATCAGACCTACTATGCCTGTTTCCACCACTCCCACTCCTTGATGGTGACTGTACATTTCAGAGTTTGCCTGGAAGCCTAGCGAGCACTGAGAGGTAAAAGACCACTACAGTAGTACCGAAAAGACTGTAAATATCCACAGCAAAAACCAAAACAAAAGAAAAAGAGCAATTTCCTTGTTAGTTTTATATGAAAGAGTGCTTTTAGATTAATCCTTTTTCACATTTCATTTCTACTGTGTAACATCCAGAGTTTGTTTCAGATAGCAGAAGCGTAACATCCGTAAGTACTTAAACAATTCCAGTGTCCTCAGTTCAGAATGCATAGTGTTACCGTACATGTTTCTCCAGAATCAAAGGTGAAAGAGAATTAAATAGGTTCCAGATGGAGTGGACTTTAGCTAAAGAGGAAAAGTCAGAAGCTTAACCATATGATAGACCTAGAGGCAACTCCAAAGCTGCCAGGAGCTGCCTTTGGAGTCTGCCAAGGAGACAGATGCTCATGCCAACAGTGCATAGATTGGCATCATTTATATCACATCAGGCCTCATGCTGTCACGAAGCCACAGTGCAAAGTACTAAGTCAGACAGCTAATATTTAGAAAAGAGCGATCTCACTGCATATATTAAGATGATATATGCAATATCAGTTTTTGTATTATATTTACCTTTTTAGAACTTGACTTTTAAGACATGAAAGCACATCTTGCCTTAATGTATTCGTTTAACTCTTAATGAAAACATCACAAGTGCAGTAAAGCATAAAGTTAATCTAAAACTTTAATTTTTATACCAATGCAAAACCTTGCCATAAGTTGTGATCAGATACTTGATATTAAACTTAAATTAGATTTTCTACTTATAAAGGAATTAGCCACAAGATCTACGGAATCGTAGTCATAGTTTTTTCCTCCTTATTTTCACTTTAAGAAACCTGAAAAAAAAGGGGGTTTTGCACATAAAGTGCAAAGCTGCAAAGATATAAACACACAATACGGATCTAGGAACTGCTTTTTCTTTTAGTGGGTTCACACATTGTTCCTAACTTCACGCTCTATCACTTGGAACATCTTTCTGTCTGAAAATAAATTATGCTCTGTATGGAGCATCAAGCCTAACCTTAGGCATCTAGCAGCATAGAACTGTACAGATGTATTACAGCAAATATCCATATTACACGCTGTGTCATGGCATTCGAACAAGTGCAAACTCTTGCATGCAATTTTGGACACAAACTGGTTCAAACATGCCTTGTTTAGAGATCACTGTGCTGAGACTTTAGGTTTGATTGCACCGTCTGTTAAACACACAGAGCTTCATGGAGTACCCTGACTATATCTAATAATGATCTAAATCCAGTATTAGTACAAAAGTTCTGAACAAAGTAGAGGGGAAATGGATAGAAAGCTCTGTATCGGCACACAGTGACATCAGAAAAGAGCACTGCAGCTCTGATGTACATCCATAGAAGGAAGGATTAACTTTGTTCTCTATGGAGATCCCACCATAAAGTGTGTTAAAATCTACCTCTCCCTGATTGAGAGCCTGAATAAACATTTACAATTATTTAACAGCTGTTTAGGCAGCATGTTTACATATCCTGGGGACTGTGCCATCCAAATATTGTGATTTCATTAAGGAGCTTTGCCCTAAAGAAGCTGAGGGATTGAGACTTTTGAGAACCCTAGAGCAACATGGCAATTTTCCTACTGCTCTACCCGGGTTTCACAAAGGGTTGATCCAGAAGCAACCTTGCTTTTACTACTAACAGAAGTTCTCAGGAGCATGGTTAAGTAAAACATCACAGTCCTGGAAAAAACAATGTAAACAAAATGCATCACCACTCCATAAGACACTGCATCAATATCAACAAAATCAACAACTACAAGACAGTTTTGTTTATTTGAGGACTTTCTGATGTGTCTCCTTCGCTTTCTACTTCAAACACTCATTAAAAACCTACATTCTCTATACATCAGAAAAATAAACGTCTTCATACCGATGTGTTTCTGGCCAAACAGTCTGTTCTTAAATCCCTGTACCCTCTTGTGTCTACTGATACCATTCAAAATAGGCAATTCATTTGTCTAGGCATATCAGCAAAAGCCCTTGTGGTAAACTGTGGGTAGAGAGCTACATGATCATAGCAGCTTGAGCCCAGATAAGACCTTTGCCAATAAATCCAGCAAAAGGAGTTCTTTCAAAGACCAGTTTCAAGAACTGATGAGGTCAGACAATCTTTGGTGAGTAAAGTATGTTCAGGATTAATATTTCTGGGACTAGTAGTTCTCCTTGTCTGCAAATTCCAATTGCACGTAGGACCTAATATACTGCTCATATTATGTTAAAATATATATTGACCCAGTCTAAGCAGCCAAATTTTTCCCACAAAATATTATTTATAACAAATGTACCACTCTGAATACAAAAAATACTTAAACCAAATATAATGTTTACAAACAGCATGAAGGTAAAGAAGTCTGCTTTTAAAGGATAAACACAGTATTTACATAACAGCCACTTGAAAATAATGCAACATTATATTTGCTTAATCTAGTCAATTCCCATTCAGTTCCTTTAATGTGGCAGAAGTTATAAATGAGTGGATGTAAAATCTTCAAAGTTCAAATTTTCATTCTTTACAAATAATACAGTTTCATGAATTATGTCTTTCTGCACTCAATTCCATCAGGCAAGGAAGATGTTTGGCTGTTGTTTCATGGAAAACATCTTTCTTATGTCTCACATTTAACTCTGTAAAATGCACAGCATTAAGAAATGGAAGTAATAAAGTAAAAACACCCTACCCAAACCCATGGAAAGCAGAAAGGATCCTATGCACAGGCAAATACAAATGGCATGGAACAAATCAGTGTCATGAAAAAAAAAGAAAAGAGATATCAAAAAGGCAATCCAGGTACTTCTGTTTCCTTTCTCTGATTGCAAGGCCAAGACAACAGTAAAAAGAACTGATATATCGAACAAAATACATTTTTTTCATTCCATCTTACATCAATTTACCTGTGGAACTAATTGCCATATGAGCCTGTGAAAGACCAGTGAGGAAAAAAAATGTAAAAATATATTCAAACTGGGTAGAAAACAATCATAATGGAACAAATTACAAATGTGTCTGTTCATCTAAACTCCCGCTGAGAGATGTAAGCCACCCATTCACCATCTACAAAAGATTTCTCTAAGTGCTATTTTCATGCTATACAGTAAATTTATTCTGACACAGATAGCACTGGCCACTGCCAGACAAAGCACTGAAAGAGATGTACCGCTACTAGGTAATTAAGGTAAATGGGACTCATGTTTTGGGAAGAGGTGAGGTTGAAGGAGGAAGGAGAGACACTAAAAGCTGAAGCATCTTTGTTTTTCAGCCACTGTGGACACTCAAAAATTATTTTCCTTTGGTCAGTAAGTGAAGCACAGTCTTTCCTTTTTTAAAAAACAGCATTGCAGTCTGATACATTTTTGACAGTTACAATCAAGAGAGGGACTTTAGGAGAGCTGTTTGTCCAGTTTCATTAGGTAATCCTCTATTGGATCAGACTACTTACTCCAAAGGCAGCAGTCCCCACACAGAACTTGCCATTTACAATCACAACCATGTACACTGCTGGTGGCAAAACACATCTGTACTGTGACATAACCTCTCCACTACTGGGATACCTTCCAGTTGGACACAAAAGAACCCTGGGCAGGGCTGGCATGACTTCAGGAACAGGGAACTCCCTACACTTACGCTAGGCTGTCTGAACAGGTAGTGAGCACCCTGGGGAAAAACACTTTTGGAGAGCTCTTACATAATTAAGGCCCACAGGTAAACCCCTGAGGCCACTGAAAATCTTAGAGTCAAATAAGTGCCAACAGCTGAATTCAATTAAATATTATATCCACTCTTATCTTCCTTCTACTTCCCGTTATCACACAGTGGATAAACAAAAGGACAAGATTACTGAGTCAGAGCAAAGGTTCACTGAGCTCATTCTCCTTTCCATGAAGAGCCACAGAGGAATGTCTTGTGATGAGTGCAAGGCCAGGCCAAGCATATGCACTTTTTTCCCTTCATGTACTCTCAGCCTCCAACCATATTCAGCTCAGCAACCTGCTTGACTCCACATTATCTCTTAATAACCCTCTCAGGACTTCCTTGTCATGAACTTGTCTGTTCTCTTCTGAGCCACTACGAGCATAGCCAGAAAACAGAAATGATGGATTTCCTACCTTCTGAGATTACATGGATACAGAGCACTTTAGAATGAGTAAATCATTGCTGAAATCTACTCAGTACGTAAGCGACCAGGGTTAATAACATAGCTCCTGCTGGTTAGGTAACCACTACATCTGATATTACATTTATTCATATACTCATTACTCTTTGCATTACACCTAAATAACTATGCCCTCATGTACACCAAGACTCCTCTGTTCCAGTACATACAAATCATAACAACCAGATTTCCCAGATCTGCTGTTGTGCAATTGCAATGCAGGACTGACCTCTAAATTAAAATTTTCTTTAGCCTTAGATTGCTGCTGACCAAGCGGGGGTCTAAACAGTATAACAGTGCACAGGCAATATAAAAAAATAAGTTAACGTGCTTATACGACCAAAACCTTCAGAAAAGATAGTATTTTAAAATATATATTTGAGTATAATATTTACTACAAGGACAAATAACTTGCAGCCCTACATTACTGATGTGGAGATATTTCAAATTGGTGGGTAGTTGTACTGTTTTAATGATGAAAGTAAATTCTGTGTAAGTAACTATAAAGTTGTAGTTGCCGAACTATTTCTATAAGAAGATAATTTTTTAAGAATTCCAAGAAGGTAGAAGAAGAAAGAAACTAAGGCTGTCTAATCAAAATATGAAACTCCCAGTAGGAGAAGAAAGCTTCAACCTTCCAGATATAAAACATATTACATAGCATTCACACTTGAGCAATTGATAGAATGGTTTAGAGAGACAGCCATGCAGTCAGCAGAATAGATAACCTTGGGGGAAAAAAAAGTATATGAAATTTCTATCCCTCCAGGTATTATTCATTTGCTGAAACTGGAGAAGCAAAGACTCAGAGCTTTAGACCATTAAGACTACAAAGAAAATGTGATTAGTTCATATGCAGAAAATTTAAGTTTAGTCTGTACTTCCTTATTAAACTTTAAAGGGAAAAATCTCATTTTTAATAATAGAAAATACCATGTTATTTTATTTCAATTGAGGTGTTACTGCAGTCAGTTAGAAATCATGACTGATCTTTTCATTTGAAAAGTACAACATGGTTTGTCAATAGATATCGGCAATTCTTTAGGGCCCAATCCTAAAACAAAAGCTTTTCCATTGCCTCCATAGGTTCTGTATTAGGCCTTTAGTAAACTGAAATGAAACAAAATCCCAGAACACTTAGGCATGTTGCCATTTATCAAACAGCCAACTAAAACTGCAATAGAATTCAGAGTCACAGGCTTTCTATCATCTCTGGTGAAACATGGTCCAAGTGGAATGCATTATCAAATTCAAACACTCGCTTTAGAATAGAGGAAAGAAATATGCCACAGCACTAGGTATACTATGAGTAACAGGAATATTAACTATGGTCATGTAGGGAAAATGCATAGCCCTTATCCTACATAAAGCCTCCAAATGAACCAAAATACTTTCTGATGTCAGATGTTGCCAAGTCTAAAACTGAACTATGTTTTTTTTAAAATCTCTAGATTAGCCAATATCTTTCACAGAAATTTAGTCAAAAGTCCCTTTTGCCAAGAAAGTTATTTACTGGTTGGACATACTGTTCTTCCATGTTGTGTGCACAGATAATTTCCATTTTTTAGGCTAATTGTCACCCACCCTTGAAGGAAGAAACTAAGCAATGTAAGAACATACCTAAACCACACTCAGTTCCCAGTACCAAAGTTTGAACTCCTGAACAAAGAAATATACAAAGACATGCAAATTTTCTTCATCTGAATGACAATGGAGGAATTAGGATTGAAGAATACACGCCACTCAGACAGGATTCCTACACTTGCACTAGGAGCTGCTAATCATAGGCTGGCTAGTTTGAAAAGTCCTGCCTGGGCTTCCACCATCATTCCTCAAGACTGATATTTCTCCTGAGCCTAATGACCACCAGACCCCTTTTGCAAAGTATCCAGGGGTTCCTAAACGTAACAATATAGGAAAAAGATGTACTGTTGGGCACAAATGGTTTTTTCCCCTTCAAGGCAACTTTGGGTATATAATGACTGTCCCAGACTACTGTCCTGGAGTGCCTTGGGTTATTGCTATTGCATATGGGAGAGATGAAATCCAGAAAATATGTGGGCAGCTGTAGTTGGATGCACATTTTCAGAAATTGTGATTGCTGTGGAAGGACAGAAATTTCACACAAGCTTTTGTCCCCCAAGGTTATCTATTCTGCTGACTCCATGGCTGTCTCTGCAAAGCATTCTATCAATGGCTTAAGTGTGAATGCCACCTAAAATGCTTAAGGTCTGGAAGGTTGAAGCTTTTTCTACTGGGGCTCTCATGTTTTGATGACACAGCCTGCTGCTAGAGTTACTTACTCATCTTTTACTAAATGCATTCGTAATTTAGAAATAGTCTTCTTAAATATTTTGGAGGTCCAGTTAGCTAAAAGGTTGAAAAACACTCCACTTCAGGTCTTTTTGTGAATGTTTCCACTGCTCACCTGTATTTGAAACTCATTAGATGAGGTATTTCACACAGCAGAGAGAGAGAAATGAAAAGAGAGATTATTAACAGTACAGCCTGCCAGCTGACACATAAAAAGCCATACAACTAACAACACCAGTCAGTCTGTATACAAATCAAATCACTGAAGTTCTTTATACTATTATCAGGAAGTATGTCATAGAATATTAAATATCTGCCTCAAGACAAAGATTTTCCTTTCCTTTTTTATTCTTTTAACCTCCTTAAAATTACTACATTTACTTAAAAGCATCAGAATATTTGAATTATCACAATATCACAAATTCTTTTCCTATAGAATTGTTTTAAAAAGTGACAGAAACATATCTTTTTGATCTGGTCATATATTTAATAAAATCATGTCAATAATTCCACTTCCTAGAAAAAAAATGCTACTGCATTTCTGTTCTACAGTTTTTAAGATTAACTAGGCCTAAAATTTAGGATGAAATCCTACCAGATCATTTTTTCTCCTCACATGCTATGATTTCTACATCATGATTAAAGCCTTTTGCTAAAGTATGGGAGAAGCTATACACTAACTCTGAGTTTATGAATCTAAAATAATGAAATCATGTCTTTTCTTATTTTAAAGCCTACTTGATCGTGAAGGATTGAAAAGAAAAATCAGTGGGCCTTTACTATAAGGCTTTCAAGAGAAGACATAGAAACTGATAAATCAGATGCTTGATAAATGGCAGATTGCCAGAGCATCATCCATATGGCTCTCAAGATAATATTTGAATATGATGAAAGTTTTCTTTGATTGAAAGCCTAGAGTTTCAGACACTTTCCTCACATCCTGAAACTTGCATTAATAAGACTTAATTCAGAACAAGTTTTCTGTGCAGAGCACATTCTCCTTTGTCCAGAAGACGGTCAATTATTATCAAAACATTCATCTGTGCTTCTGAGGCTCTTCACAAGTCAATAAATTAGTCTTGCAAGCAAGAATCAACTCTCCCTGGAAAAGCCACTGCATAGAATCAAGAAAGGTTCAACCTCCACTACAATACCATGGAACGATGTTCCACCAGATTTAAGCACCAGATCTATAGGATCCTACTTTTTTTCCCCCCCCTATATATTTGGGCAAATATACATTTATTTTAAAAGTCCCTCAAGATACCTAAATGCCATATCAAATGGATAGTTTGATTTGGTAACTGAAACCATGCACAGTCTGACCCTACTGAAACACTTTAGTGACACAATAGCACAAAAGACGCCACTGGAAGGGGCAAGTATGCCAAGGAACTCAGGCTGAAGGAAGGAGGATGTCTGATGTAGCCAAGAGGATCTTTGACATTACTCTTTATACTCGTGGTAAGATCAACTTTGTTACTGTATATATAACTCAAAATGTTGATGCTGGCAACTGCTTAGGTACTTTTGTGTAATACTGGGCATTGCTAAGATTCTTTCACAACTGCTTAGGAGGGCGAACAGCTGATTTCCTCTGTGTTAAGAACTACTCATTTCCAGAAGTTACTACTATGTCTACCTGCGAATACTTCTATGCTTATATTTTTAAACTGAATATACTGTCTTTTACTTCACAAGCCTCTATCCACAGTATATAGATGTCACAGAAGTAGAAAACTAGTAAAGACTATTTCTATTTCAGGCATTTTAGCAGGTTGAAGGGGGAAGAATGCAATGCCCTCATTCAAAAAAAGTTTAACTGTGATTAAACAGCAAATTAATGACCACAGTCCAGGTTACACACTGACTGGTGACTCAGTCATTTTAGAGTTCATGTTTGAAAAATTAAGTCTCTGCTACCTCTAGTTGAGAAAGTTCATAGTTTTGCTTTAGTTTATGCTTCACATTCAGATGAGATGTATCAAATACAATTCATCATTTTAAAAAATCCAATCTTTTTTGTTAGCTACAAAACACATTCATTTATTAATCTCTCAAATATGTCAAATGGATTTTTAATTGAGAACTAATTGCATTTTGCTTTATACAGTCTTTGCTGATTTCATAAGCTTATCATCAATCCTTTGGTGATTTCTCACCTGATAAAGAAATAACATATCTAATTAATCATGTTGTGTAATAACAAAAACTCCTATTTAGGGGTACAATAATTAGAGTGGGAAAAAACTAGGAAAACAAGAAAATTATTCCCCAAGGTACAGGGATTGCGGGTTGTACTTGAAAGGAAGATATGCAGTTTGCGAAGTTGATTAATTAGTTTTAAGAGGATCTCAAAAAGCTTGGTACTTTGAAGTATGCAATCAGTTTGGGAAAAAAAAATATATCTGTGCTACAAAGATACCTTGTACCAACTTTCAAAATATTATCTGTGGCAAAACACAGCATTTGCTTTGCTATATGAAAAACCTGTTTTCACTTTTGGAGACACAGTATGATAAATTTTGGCAAGCTGAGTGATTTCCTATCTATGATTCATTTGGCAAGGCAGAAATGCTAAATAAGAATTTACATACCCCATCCATACACTTTCAGCTGCAGCAGCTGAGAGTAAAGAAGATGCTAGTTCAAGTGAGAAGTCTTTTTGGACAAGAGTCTACTGAATCACACTTAAAATATGTGGTCATTCTCCACCATGTGCTTATTTTTATCATTCTTATTAGACATCCAAAAAATGTAAAAATCTCTATACATCTCATTTTGAGACCTGTGACAGAGATGAATAGAGAGTTTAAATGAATGATTTGAAGCTGACAACCTCAGCAAACTGTGGTTCAGAGTGACTGTGAGCAACACAGCTGTGGCATCATGCTGAAAATATCACCCTGTCTAAACATACGCAAAACCTCAAGAATGAATATTTTCCTGGAGGGGAAAAGACAGGAAAAGAACACTAAATTCTGTTAGGCACGTAAAAGGGTATCTGAAAAGTCTCTTAAGTATAGAAAATCAAAAATTCTCCTCTAAGGAATTAAAAATACAATGAACAGAGTCAAACTGGGAGGAGTTTCTAGTTTCACAAAGCTGTTTGGAACTTATATTTCCTCTTTCAGGGTACAATTTCAGTGAACACTACACTTGCACTGAAATAAATCAAATAGTGAAATACTAAAAGTATTTTTCTTTTCCCTTTCCTCATCCTTTCAAGTTACTCCATAGTCCAGAAAAATCTGTGAAGTTAAAAGTCTGCTCATAAGGTTCAATATTTTGAAAGCAAACCTAAAGCATCATCAGCTTAAAAAATTCTGATATCTGCAACCCTAGCTAATCAGAAAATACTGTGGCCAGCAGAACCAGGGCAGTGATTGTCCCCCTGTACTCTGCACTGGTGAGGCTGCACCTCGAGTGCTGTGTTTTGAGCCCCTCGCTCCAAGAAAGACATTGAGGTGCTGAAGCGTGTCCAAAGAAGGGCAATGAAATGGTGAAGGGTCATGGAGGTCTTCTCTAACCTAAATGATCTCAATATTCTATTATTTCAGGTAATTTTGAAAATAAGAAAAATAATTTTATAGAAATAATTTCAAAAAATAAACTTCCTTTTTATGCACTAGAATGTCACTGGATTTAAAGCCACAGGATAATCCATTCTCCAAACAAAACTGACCTGAACTAGTCATCTGCTCTGCAGCAACTTTTTAAAGTACAGAACATTATCTTCCCACTACTTGTCACAGTGAGGGTTTATTTGTGAAATATTTATTCCATTTCTTCCTGATTATTTCACAATCTCTAAAAAAAGTATTCATGCAACATTATTTCAGTTAATGCAATCTGCAAATCCCTGCTATATTTCATTCTATCAAGTAAACATTCCTTGACTTTCTCTCTCATGTCACACACTCCAGCAGCTGTGTCCTTGATGAATCTGGATAGAAATTAGTTTAGATCTGATAGCATTCATCTTGTTCGCTAATTTTAAACTTTCCCCTCTCAATTCAAACATCTCTTCATTCAGCTATTCCTGATAACCATTTATTGGCAAATACAGTAGTCCTCAGCAGCTGGCAATATGAATTATACCTATTTATCCCAGAAATGGGCCAGCACTGTAAAATTTAAGACTGGTTGAAAAAGAGACAGATATTACAGAGGTGACTGTAAGAAGAACTGTAATAAATGCTTGAAATTCTAGACAATGAATCAATTTGTTAGTCAGTAGAATAATAAAAAACATTTTTCTAAGCTTAGAAACACAAAACCTCAGTTCAATCATTCTCCAAGTGCATAGTTAATCCCAATGTTCCTACTTTTTAATAGCTCAGTCTATATTTTATATACTCGAGAAGCTTCTACCCTCTTGCTTATAATCAACATGTAGTGCAGTCACCCATCAGCTGAACCTATTGAACATTAGTCTTCAGCTTCATGGCTGCAAACTGGATGGTATCTTCTCTATCACAGATTACAAGTCTTTTAAAATTTCTACTGTGTGCTGACATTTATTTTAATAATAGATATAGAACATATCTTGTTTCCTAAATGTTTAATATGAACTGACTGCTCAAAACTGCTATTTTGTGAAACCATTTGCTTTTACATGTTTGAATGTCTAAAAAAGAAAAAAAAAATCCCTATTTTAATATTTGAGGAAGGATATATTGAAAATTCCTCCATTTGGCCACAGATGCACTTGCAAAAGTCCACTGAAGTACTGAAGATTCCAAATTAATTTCTTTTACTAACATAATAGATAATTATTATTACACACAAGAACACTGCGCTGGCATTCGCCGAGACCTGGACAGGCTGGAAAGCTGGGCAAGGAGAAACCTAATGAAGTTCAACAAAAGCAAGTGTAAAGTCTTGCACCTGGGGAGGAACAATCATTCATTTCAGTATCAGGCTGGGGGATGTCCTACTGGAGAAGAGCACTAATGAGAGGGACCTGGGAGTCCTCGTGGATGACCAATTGGCTATGAGTCAGCAGTGTGCCTTGGTAGCTAAGAGAGCCAATGGGATCCTGGGGTGCATCAGCAGGAGTGAGGCCAGCAGGTCGAAGGAGGTGATCCCCCCCCTCTGCTCTGCCCTGGTCACGCCCCACCTGGAGTATTGTGTCCAGTTCTGGGCACCCTGGTGTAAAAAGGACAGGGATCTCCTGGAGAGAGTCCAGAGAAGGGCTACAAAGATGATTAAGGGCCTGGAGCATCTCCCCTATGAGGAGAGGCTGAATAAGCTGGGACTGTTCAGTCTAGAGAGAAGAAGATTAAGGGGAGACCTAATTGGTGTTTACAATTATCTGAAGCATGGGATGCAGGGCAAGTTAGCCAGCCCCTTTTCAGTGGTCTGTGGAGGCAGGACAAGGGGCAATGACTGCAAGTTAGAACACAGGAAGTTCCGCACCAACATGCGGAAAAGCTTTTTCACAGTGAGGGTGCCAGAGCCCTGGGACAGGCTGCCCAGGGAGGTGGTGGAGTCTCCTTCTCTGGAGATATTCAAGACCCGTCTGGACGCCTATCTGTGCATTATGAGCTGGGGAGCTGCTTTGGCAGGGGGGTTGGACCCGATGATCTCTTGAGGTCCCTTCCAACCCCTATGATTCTGTGATAATTATGATGGAAAATGCGTATGAAGCTTTGCTTACATGAATGGAGAGTGTTTTCCTCATATTAAGTGAAAGGATGGAGAGAACTTCTGGAGTTATGCATTATTATTCTCCAAATCACTGGCAATCAGACAAAGAACAACTGCACAAGGCTTTGTGGCTCCCTTTTGTTTCAGAAAAGCCTACTTTACTGGAAGGAATTGCCCATATGGTTATACAAAAGCTATGCTGGCATGGGGCTAAGCACAGCCAGAAAAGTCACAGTATGGAGATGTTAAGCCACCTGATGAAGGGCACTGATTTGTGCTCACAGCCTAGATTGTGTATTTCTTTTTCTTGCATTTTGTTTTCAAAAGAAATAAAAAAACCCTCTTACTTCCCTCTCTTGGGGAGAATGAAATGAGGGAATATTATAGTTTGTGGGTTTTTTTAAATAGAAAATTGTGTCCAAAGACTAGCGATACTCTTACGGCTCTCTACATCCTATTCTCTTACAAGTATGTACATACTAAAAGTTATAATTATGGAATTGAACCCCACCCCAACAATCAGTTATCAGCGTCCTAGAAATTCTGAGCCTTTATAATCAATAATCCACTACTCAGATGTGGGTATACAGAGGAAATGGAAAAGGTTTCTACATTTTTATTTCTTTTTATTCTATCCTACAGGAAACAATGAAAATAAACCACATCATATACTACAACCTGCAGTCACACTAGAGTTGCCACAGATGCAGATAAATAAAGGGTCCAAAGAAAAAGTTGCCGCTGTAAAACTGTACAGATATTGCACTCCATTCAACAAAAAGCCCAGCTAATTTATGAATGTTGGCTCCTTCTTGATAAGTGCTAAATCTGAATATAATAAACAGGCATCATAACTGCCACAATTTTGTTAAAATAAATTCAACTCAAGGCCAAGTCTCCCAGCATATGTTTGTGCTGTGTATTGCAGGCAGATGTAAGCAACTCTGCCTACCCTCTGAGCCTGGAAAAAAAAAAAAAAGCTATATAACTGCAGTAGCATGATGTGATGCCTACATTAATAAACCCTGCTGAGAGGCAGCTTTATTTGTGTAGACTTGCTGCTGTGCTAACACAGTTGCACAGTTTTCTTTCAGCTCAGAGCTCACACAGAATAATCCCAGATGTATGGTATAAACATACCAATGGTTTAAATTCCCCACAAAAAAAAATCTCCACGTTTTTATAACCATGATATACTAGAACCTGTAATCAGCCTGGAGATGTAGCATGTATAATTCCACCAACCAACTGCATTCCTACTGAAATGACACATTTGGAGAAAACTTCCTGACATGAGATACATAATCATGTTAAAGCAGATCTGTCTGCAGGCTTTATCTCACTGCAATTTATCAGCGTATTATTACATTCCTACTTATTATGGAAAGTCTTGTCATTTTAACATAATACTGAGAATGAGGCATATTTAATACACAGATAAAGATTATGATAGGCAAGAAAACTATGTGTTAATACAAAATATATTTTACAATTAGTGCTGATCGCTTTTCCAGAGCTTGTAGTAGATGCACGGTGCTATTTCTAGGAAGTTGTCTAATTGCAATTAAACATTAACAGAAATTATGATGCACGTACACAGAGAAGGACATGCACTTGTATATAACTGATTTGAGGTATATATATTTTGTTTTAACCTGAAAAACAACCCTACCCACCAAATCCCAAACCTCACAAGAGGTTCACGATTTGTTCACTTCGTAGGACAGCCTCAAAGTCTCAACCACTACATTTGTTAACGTACTAAAAGAGGGACAAACCAGTTATGAACACTTTTCTCCAACCTGCCCAATAAAAACGCTTGGGTGTTAATTTCCTTCAGTTTGTTTAATTTTTCTATTGACACACTCTCTAAAAAAAAGCCATTAAAATATTCTATGCAGAAATCAAATTCCATGTCATCACTTTAAACCAAACGCTAAATTCTAAAGTGTAGTGATGTTGAGCCACGTTTACCTCCAAAACCCACTGTTATAAACCAATACACACTGGGGTGAGTTTTTATTATCATACACCTACCTACTCACAGAATCACAGAATCGTAGGAGTTGGAAAAGACCTCAAGAGATCATCGGGTCCAACCCCCCTGCCAAAGCAGCTCCTTAGATCATATTACACAGATAGACGTCCAGACGGGTCTTGAACATCCCCAGAGAAGGAGACTCCACCACCTCCCTGGGCAGCCTGTCCCAGGGCTCTGGCACCCTCACTGTGAAAAAGCTTTTCCGCATGTTGGTGCAGAACTTCCTGTGTTCTAACTTGCAGCCATTGCCCCTTGTCCTGTCTCCACAGACCACTGAAAAGGGACTGGCTAACTTGCCCTGCATCCCATGCTTCAGATAATTGTAACCACCAATTAGGTCTCCCCTTAATCTTCTTTGATCTAGACTGAACAGTCCCAGCTTATTCAGCCTCTCCTCATAGGGGAGATGCTCCAGGCCCTTAATCATCTTCATAGCCCTTCTCTGGACTCTCTCAAAGAGATCCCTGTCCTTTTTACACCAGGGAGCCCAGAACTGGACACAATACTCCAGGTGGGGCATGACCAGGGCAGAGTAGAGGGGGAGGATCACCTCCTTCGACCTGCTGGCCTCACTCCTCCTGATGCACCCCAGGATCCCATTGACTCTCTTAGCCACCAAGGCACACTGCTGGCTCATAGCCAATCGGTCATCCACCAGGACCGCCAGGTCCTTCTCCATAGTATTCTTCTTCTCTGCATCACGACTCTCACTAAATAAAGAAATGCTAATCTACCCTAATGCAGAATTTAACATCTATGGACTACATTGTGGATTGATTTAGACAATCATTCATCATGCACTAATTAAAACCATCTTTTTCTGTTTAATTATTGGTCTCTAATGATATTAGATGAAGACAATGTATTTCTCAAGCAGTCGACAAGTGCATATTCGTTGGCAACAGTGAAAGCTGTCATGCACTCGGTGGTTTCAATTTTCTTTCAAAATTATGCTGGAAGAAGCACTTCTGCAATGCCTTGGGAAAAAATAAAATAAAAGTAGTGAACATCTGCTGATATTGATTCTGTGAATCTGAAACTTTACGAAACCATAGATGGGATGCATTTGACGAGCATTTTTCTGGAACATTTTCAGACTTAAGCAAACAACATCTGTTAATATTGATTTTTGGGTTACATTGGAACTTTCAGAAGAATTACAATCAGCGGGTGATTGAAAAGTGTTGCTATATATGTTAGAAGATCAAATGCTAAACAAAGGTTTAAAGGGTCTGTTTCTGTTTAGCTTCATCAATAATCTACAATCATTCCCCTCCTCTAGAAGAAAATAAAAAGAATAAAGGTGAGAAAAAACATTCACTTTACTCTTAACACAGCAAAAGACCAAAGAAAAAAATTAACATATATGAAAGTTGGTGAAAATGTCTGATGGAAAATTTATCAAGTCCTAAATCTGACATAAACATTTCCAAAGCTACATTATAATAAAAAATAGTCTATAGAAATCATCATGATAGCTGAAGAATCCTGCTTTGAAAAGCTTCTTGCAACAAAAATGAAAATTTTATATCCCCAGTACTCAATAGCTTTTATTCATTAACCAAACCAAGTAGTACACTCACAAAAAGGATTCCGAATTCCCTTTGTTGGTGAATGTACCAATCCTGCTTTACTGATGCCCAAGGTATCTTTATGTCTAAACTTTTCCTTTTTTCTAGCATGGGACATTTCCCTTTCATAGTGAAGTTCTAGGGAAATGATCAGTTTACTCAGCAGTCTTTAATTTAGTAAATGATTCAGTACAATTATACTATACAGTGAAATGTTAACAGGGGTTGGGTTTTTTCATATTACACTTTTACAGTGCTTAGTTAACTCCAGTTCTCCTGCAGCAACTACACATTCATGCATGTGGCAATTTATGAAATGTTGGTAGTATACAAAATGCTCTTGAAAAGCAAATACGTGTGAAATTAATAAAAACAGTTCCACAATAGAAGATAGTTTTTAAGAAACTGTTTTCTGATGCAACTGGACTTGCCAGTTATTAAACAGAATTAAATCTCCTTTCCATGACCAAGGTAGGAATCACACAGAAGAGTGTACTCTCCTGCCAAGTTTCTACATCTCTTCCAGTCACAGATTAGACCTGGATATGAACAGATAATGCTACTAATGAATCAACTTCAGCTAGAGGTCATATACAACTTACATATGCTATCAGGTTTTGATAAAAGTCACCTGAATGCTACCACCTGTCTAAAAATTATTTATTCACTGCCAATATTTCAGAGGACAGACTAGTCAATTTTATAAATTTACTTCTTCACTCAAACTTATGCTGCTTCTCTGTCCTACAGAAATTCTATTTGCACTTGAGACATTTCTTGAAGTCAAATCCCAACCATATGGAGGTAGCAGTCAGTTCTATTTATCTTTCACACCATATGAAGTACCACCAGCTAGTCCAGTATCTTGCTGGTAAATCTAAGCAAGACATGGGTAATGTTAGTAGTCAGAAAGAAACACTTGACAGCACCGTGTGCTGCCTTCAGTGGAGAACATCTGTTTGCAAGCTACCACCAAAAAAAAAATCAGGTTTTCTTGTTGATGCTGATAGTAGCCACGTAGCTTGGACTATTGTGTGTGTACATATACACACATGAACACACAGACACCTCGTGTATATGTGTGTGTATTCAGATATATTTTAACTGCCTGTATCTTCTTACATGATACAGATTTTCCAAACTTTTTATTAAATGTAACTTTTCACATCTTCACAGTTTAGAGTTTAATTAACCCTAGATGTCTTCAGTCCAAAGCAACATATCTGGGTGTTTATGCACTGGCCTTAATAGAAGTTGCAGCTGGTACCAAGTATCTTATCTGTCCTGGACTGCTCTGCCTCCTTTCTCCCAGGGGAGCCAGGCCTTGACAGCTGCCCAGCAACTAAAACAGGAGTACCACATCTACAAGCTGATAAATTCGATCACTTTCAGGACCTGGCATAAAACAAGACTCATCAACTCTTAGTGTGCTAGAGTAGAGGCTTTTTCCAGGAATTCCAGACATTTATATGAGGAAAGATAATTGAAATTAATATTTCAAGAAAAAAAATATCTGTGCATCACCAAAAAAAACATTTCAAAGGGCCAATTTTTGAAGAAAAGTCAGAATGAAGGTCCTGCACTGAATGCTGGAAGAATCTCAGGTAACAGGCATGAGATAGCTGTAAAATCTAAGAAGTATGAAAGAGAAATGTCTGTTCTTTAGTATTTAGAGAAATGCTTTCATGGCTTTTATTTCAGAGCAGCACTGGCCACATTCCAGAGTGCTTCTGAGGATCAAAGAGTTAATATGGCACCCATCATTCTTCTGTTCTTGAGGCATAACATCAATCAGTAACCAAACAGCACTCCTATTTTATAAGCATACCTTTACAGTACAACCATTGCACAAGGGGTACTCTCCACATTAAATGCTTTCCTGTGAAGTGACTTATAAGGAAAACTGTAGGTAAGAAAGCAAAGAGCACCTTCACTCATGGCAGTATTTTCCCTCCATATTATACAGTGAGGCCAGGAACACTCAAAAGAGTGAGCCTAACCAGGCAGAAAACGTTCTCTGTATATACAAACATATATATATATATATATATATACACACACACACACCCCCCTATATGCATACCTATATATATATCTAAATCTATAAATATATACACATACACCCTATATATAGATATACATACACTTTCAGACAAGAAGATACCATTCTGTGAAACAGAAATAAAATGAGAGAAGTAAACACTCTGTGAGACAACACTTTGTGCCTT
This sequence comes from Laterallus jamaicensis coturniculus, assembly GCA_022605575.1. NCBI lineage: Eukaryota > Metazoa > Chordata > Aves > Gruiformes > Rallidae > Laterallus > Laterallus jamaicensis. The sequence continues at coordinate 3,142,178 of JAKCOX010000057.1, forward strand.
CCCTCTCCTACTTGGTTCCAAGGAGACTGACCTATTGGTCTAGACACCATCAAAATTGAAAGAAACAGCCACAGAAAACAAAAACATTCCTCTGTTTGATCTTCTGCTTCTAACTCATGGGATTCATACATTTTAAATGGAAAAGTTAATACTAATTACTATGTTAGAACTAGGATTGCTAACGCAATTCAAAGCTGACCTTCAGATGATAGCATTCTGCATTTCCACTGTGGATCTTATCTAAAGGAAAGTACATATCTTCTCAGTAGAAATCTTGATCAAACTGAAGCCAAAAAGAATGCCTGTTTAATCTACTTAATATGGTTTATTACATTTACTTAGTCTTTTGTGGAAATGAACAGAACAATGTAGTCTAAAAAAATAGGACATCAACCTTTTTGTGCACTTCATATTAAAAGGCTTCCTCGTTGGCTCAAGAACAGTTGGAAGTCTAATTTTATAAGGTGCTCTTAGAGATTAATTAAAACACTTCTTGTCCATTATTTCTATTTTTCCAAACTATTCAAAATGATTGAATAAAGTCACTGACTAGCTACTGTAAACCTTTTAAGCACCAGCACAAAGAATGTACAGTCATCTCCCTTTTCAAAAAACCATGCACAAATATCTTTCTCTGAGACATGCTTGAAAATTATTCAGAGAAACCCAGCTTTCTTCTTAAACATTACAAAAGTGGAAACACTTAAGTCATTTAACCATTCCTTCTAAGCAATTCACACATTTTTATTTTTTTTTAAATCTTTAGCAATCACTGATTAAAATTAATTTAATATACATTCATACATATGTTGCTTAACCTGCTCTCAGGTTTGTGCAAAATTAGTCAGTCCCTGACAAAAAAGTTACATCTTTCAACACAGAGCAGAGTTTAGCTAGATGGGGGTACAGGCTGGGCTGTCATTAAATTTGTCCCATGTTCTTTTAAGTAGCATCAGGTTGCCATCTCTTTCTAATGTAGCACCCATGCACACAGAGTAAAAGATAATGGGCAAAAGGTAAAGAGTGAACTTGTTAAAGTAAGGAAGTTAGCTTAATTGCCTATCATTTCTACTGTTCAAATAAGGTCTAATTTGGTGATTCTGACTTCACTTGGAAAACTTAAAAAGCTCTGAACCTTTGCACCCTGATAAAGTCTGGATCTTCATATGAATTGCCTTTTTTAGAAGGACTTTGGGATCTGCCAAGGTGAAAACATTTAACGACATGGTTATTGATTTTAATTAAAAGAAAAATTAAGGAAAAAAGTACTGATCACAAAAAAGGTCAAGGAATTCCTCCAGAATATTTTGGAATGAAAACTTCTATTTTTTTATCATCATATGATTCCTTGTGTTGATTTAGATTATATATTGCAACCAAATAAAAGATAAAAGCATTATCTAAATTACTATCACTACTGTCATCTTTCAATCAGAGATTTCCACTTACTAACCTCAAAGTCTTTGATTCTTCTCTTTTTTTTTTTTTTTTTTTCAGTCTGAGAATTTCTGAATCAGTGAGATTGTCCTGCCTGGCATGAAGACATATGCTGATAACTCAATCCTTCCCCAGACAGAATTCTTGTCCTTTGCACAGCTCTACGCAAAAGTTAAGCAGGAGAAATGCAACTGGCATTTAAATTCATACTGAGGGCATTGTGTTAACTGTCACTGAGATTAATACAACCTGCAAAAGGCATTGTGGTAGCTGGCAGTTAGATTTATATAGTGTGCTTAATGAAGATATACAGTGTGTTTAAATGCTCCTGGACATTGCTTCCTCTGCTCCTCTCTTGAGTTTCCCAAAAAGTAGAGCTTGCCAATTATTTGAAACGGATACATCCTTCAGAAACAGTAACAGAAACATAGGCCTTTTTGCCCACTCCAAATATGTACTCTATTTTCCATGACTTTTCCCACCAGCACACGAAGTACAGGCATCTACTGTGTTGTCTGTATTTCCACAGAACCTTCCTTTATATTCTCTTTCAGAAATATTGGTAAAATCCTCATTGCTTATGCTCAGCCAGACCCTGTCTTCAATTGGAAGGCATCTGGTAGTTTGCAGCAACCTCACAGCTAATCATTTCACAGCAGATTCTTGGTGTCACCAGACAGAGTTCTACTGAGAAAAACCAGCCTAGATATGTTACTTCAAACAGTTTGAAATGTCAGTCCATTCATAGATTCCTATTGTGAAGTATCTGGGTATCTCATGGACTCGAGAAATGTGAAATACTTTGCATGTTGAGTTCACAGAATCACAGAGTTGTAGGGGTTGGAAGGGACCTCGAGAGATCATCGGGTCCAACCAACCCCCTGCCAAAGCAGCTCCCTAGCTCATACCCCACAGATAGGCATCCAGACAGGTCTTGAATATCTCCAGGAGTTCAGCATACATGAAAAAGCTAAATTTATAAAGTGTTTGTATGTGTGTGATGCACTCTGCATAAAAACATACCAAGATCTCAGAGTGCTAAATACTGCAACACTACTCGTTAATATGTCTTGAAAAAAGTGTGAAATAATTTCCATCCAAAGGTAAAAATTGCTTCAGGTTCATTGCAATTTCAGGCTGGTGCCACCTTGCTGAATATACTTTCTGCATATTTCCATGATGCATAAGAACAAGAAATACTAAAAATAATCAAAACATTAAAAAATCAGTAGAGAAAATGTGTTAATACACTGATGTGGCTCTACCACAACTGTGGAAGGCAGTGTCTACATTTATGCAGGCTTTGGGAAAGCACAGCAAGGATGAACTTCATGTATTAAAAATTAAGTGAAAGATACTACTTTGCCATTCTGTAACTTCTACTGACCAAGTTCTCAGAATATTTTAAGAGCATTATGTGTGTCCTATAATACCCTATCATAATATAATATTATTTTTTACACTGCATAAGAAAAAGAACCTGTTATGGTCAAGCATGAAACCCTTGTTTTCCAGAGGTCTACTGAGTTTTAAAAATGTTAAAATGCAAGGGGAACAAAGGGTAGATCTAAGCATCCTAACTTAATTTTGTACTATTCTGACAGTTTTAAATAAATTTGGTTTCTCAGCTCTTGTCAAGATCAGGTTTTGGGTACACAGCCTTATACATTCTTCTGCTCTGAATACAACACTCATTGTAATACTTCCTTTCACTACTCAAAATATCTCCCTTAATATTTGATTGAAAACTAAGGAAACAGATTTAAGCAAATATTTTTCTAACCAGGTCTGCTTTATGCAACTAGATAAGTTCTTTCCTTACTGCAGAGCAGCTCTTACTGTAATTTCCAAAGGTATGTTCTCCACATAAGGTGATTCTTCCTAAAGAATTTTCCAACTCAAACATATGTAAGAGGATTTGGAGTTGAAAATTCCTTTTAAGTAGTCATGACGTTTATTTCCACGGTGTGGTAATTCTAGCATCACCATTCCAAGACTTTTAGGGATCTATCACCAAGTCATAGTAATTTGAAACCTAAAGCGTCAGATCCACTTTCAGTGGATCCTTTCTGATTTCCTTATTCTTCTCACCTGATTTAAAAGGCTGCTGAACTTAGGTTTTTATTTTGGTAAAAACAAGTATTTGCATCTATGAAGGAATAATTACAAAGGTAAACAGATGAATAAACAAGCAAAGCAGCAGCTTCACAAGGAGCAATTGCAATACTAAGTGAAAAGGGAAAGAAATGCAATCAACAAAATATAGTGTAGCTTTAATGAAAGCTTTTGTAATTACTGGATTACACATGTATAGTGTGCAAAGTATATTTTATCAACTATTTAGAATTATTTTTAGTATACTAAGCCTACTGCTTTCTATTACATTTCTGTTCTAGACTTGGTCTCCCCACTCCCTTGCAAATGACAAATACATAACACAACCTTCAAAATATTTTGAAAAAATTACCTTTTCAGACAACAGCTAATTGTGTCTTCTACTACCCATAATCTTCTTGCAAGCTTTGTCAGTTGCTTTTGTGTTTCTGGCTCCTATCTATACAGAAAGGAGTACATTAATATGCTATTTAAGCTACCCTGTACTTTTATTCACTACTGTGAAAAAAAATAAAAATTGTCCAATATAACACACCAGAAAACCAACTTGGCTTAGTTTTGAGACAATTGACAAGGAATTTTATTTACCTTTCACTTGTCAATACATCTTTAATTAAACTACTACTTTCAGTATGGGTAAAAGTTTTTACCAAAACACATAGAAATGATGAAAAGAATAAAGTCTGAGACTTATTTCTGACTATGATATGAATCATAGAATCACAAATTTGTTTGGTTTGGAAAGGGACCTCAAAGCCCATCCAGACCTAACCCCTGCCATGGGCAGGGGCATCCTCCACTAGCCTAGGGTGCCCAAAGCCCCATCCAACCTGGCCTTGAACCCTGCCAGGGATCCAGGGGCAGCCACAGCTTCTCTAGGCAACCTGGGCCAGTGTTCCAACACCTCTATAGTGCAGAATTCTTTTCCTAATCTCTAATCTAAATCTCCTCTTCTTCAGTTTAAGGCTATTCTCCCCTTGTCCTGTCACTCCCTGCCCTCTCCAGCTTTCCTGTAGCCCAGTTAGTGATGGAAGGCTGCAATAAGGCCTCCTCGGAGCCTTTTTTTTCTCCAGGCTAGATAAGGAGCTAGTATCTCTTATTTCAGGTATCGATCCACATACCAAGACTAACTTTAAGTAGAGAGTCATGAAGAAACTACAAGCATTATCAATGTATCAGCTGTAATTCTTTAAGAAAATTTAATATGTATTCCCTTGAAAAAGGCAAGAACATAATCAGATTTGAAAATCAGACTCCTTTGTTACACTGATGTAAAGTAATCATGACTTTAGAAAAAACAAACCTGAAGAATTATCAAAACTGCCTTTTATATTTTCCTGAAGGGTATTTCATGTCAGCCATGAATTCTTATTAAAATTCACTTTTTAAATTATTATATTTGAGTATTCACTTATAATTTATCATCTTGTTCATTGAGATGCATGATTAATGAAAGGAAGCTGAAAGGTAATTGAAAAGTACTAAAAAAAATTAATATATTAGATCTGTTATTTTTAATTTTCCAAAAGATCATCAGAAAGCCCCTTATCACTTCAATGGAGTCTCTTTAAATGACCACAAGATGAATATTATGGGCTTCAACCCCTATCAGTACTTTCAGAAGGAGCAGGGCCTTACATATGTACAAGTCCTGTCAATGATCTTTTCTTTTGCTCTGTTTTTTGCCCAAGAGAGCCCTTTAGCATTAGACCTGTGTCTTTCTCTCATTACAAGATTAAAACCCGCAAGGTATATTTCTGTGAACTGTCGTTTAACACAAGCAACCAAATGGATTTGCAGTAAGTTGAGTTTACCTAAACTGGGACCAAATTCACTTCTAATTTATTGTGCCTTTGCACCAGTTTGTTTTGTTCAGACAAATAAATCACGTTCCTTCTTCCTGTGGAATTATGCACACCAAGGATCTTGTGCATAACGTATGTAAGTGGAAGGGATGCATGGAAACAAAAGAGATTCTAAGCTCTGTATACTCCCCTTATATCAAAGAAGCCTCAGCATGATGAGCTGCTTTCTTTCCACGCAGACCACTGTGCATGATTGTAACGTATCTTTGAACTTGTTGCAAAAATAACACTCTTGTGTTTTTAATTTTTCAAAGGTCATTCCCTTTAGAAATATGCAAGCTTCTATAAATGACAAATAATGCCTAACGATGAACAACCAGAGATGAACAGCCAGCTGGCTTATTGATATTCAAAGCTGACTCAAAAGACGGCTTCGTAACAAAGGGACAGGAATACATAGCGCAAGTATGACACACGGGTTCAACTGGTAAAACACACATCAAAGAATACCCTGAGTACAAAAAGGAACTGTTTAATTAGCAGCTTCAAGAAGACTGACCATTTGCATACTGAACAAATAACTGCGTTATCTGTGTTCTGATCAAAGGCATTTAGATCTGAATGGTCAGGGATAATACATGTATTATGTATCACTCAATTACGCATTAATGCGTAAGTCTGAGTCAGAAACGTTCAATGTTTGCTCACAGAAACATGTTTCCTTAATCAGTGGAGTTCAGAGATCTTCTACTGTAATTGCCATACCAATGAGTTTGGTGGACAGACACAGTTCTGATGTAAAGAGCAAATCTGTTCTCATTAAGGGTATGGGGTGAAAGAAGGCAAAATGCAGTTAGTGCTCTTTTCGTTTGCTCCACACACACACACACCCGCCCCCAGCTTCCTATAATAATCCAGATGCTGAGGAAGAATAGCTCAACAAGAATTTATAAATTCTTCCCTTTATTCCAGTTGAATTATTTCCATTTTGTTTTAGTATCACCATGTGCAGTCTCAATAGCTGAACTACTTGCTTCTGAAACCTTACTTGTCCCATGGTTCTTCTAAACCTGATATTGAGAATTAGCTTCATATTTACAGGGTCTGAAATGTGCATGTGCAACTGGTGCAATCAAGATTCAATTTCATACAAGCGACTGCAAATCAATAATGAGGTTTCTCAGTGATGTGAAGATTCAACTGTCAGTTCAAAGCTTCCATTTCTGAGCTATTCCATTTGCTAGAAAAAAAGAACATTTGGAACAATGTTTGTAAACGAAAGGATAAAGCATCCTGAGGGATCTGAGCAAAAGCAGTTAACAAAGAAGCCATCCAAAGAAGAACTTGTGTCATTTGCAACAATGGCACAGAAATGCGGATCTCTAATATACTTTTACTTCCACAATTAACATCACATAGCTTTTCTACATAGCTTATTATCATTCGATTTCAAAGCACTTTACAATGTCTACTGTCATCAACCATCAAAACCACAAGCCTAATTGTTCGTTAGTAGTGACTATTATGCTTATGAAATGCCTTGGCAGTGAAATTTCTTCTACACAGTGTTTGTGGATACATACATACTAGTGAATTCTACCATTCCCAGGTAAAAAAATATGGCTTAGGCCAAACTCCACTCTCCCAAATAATTCCCAAGCCTAAACCAGGAGCTGGAGCTTTCCCATGATGACTTCCAGAAGTCCATTCACATGTGGCCACCCAGTCATGGCAGGTAAGAGATTTGTTAGCGCGAGGTTCATCTGTGCCAATTGGCCTCAGTGTCTGGGAATCTTCCCAAGCATGTTTGATTTACTAGTGTCAACAGCCTGATACACCAAGACTTAATTAAACAATGTGGGCATTTTATGCAATCTTGTACTGTGGTGGCAAGGAAAAAGCTGGGTGGGGGCACAAAGAAATAATATTATGGACTTCTCAAAATCTTTGGTAATTGAAATGAAAATTTCATCACATGTTACACATTTTCTTCATTGAAGACATAACATTTTGTTCTTTTAAACAGATATTCCTCTTTCTATGAAGTTTTAGATTTTGGTTAAAGTGTAATCTAGTCATCACTGTCCATCAGGTCTACTGTATTTTCCTCTTCCAAATGAAGCTTTAGATGAAAGATGAGGTTTTAGGAGTATAGAATCTAAGAGAAATTGTTAAATGCCATTGAAATAGCAACACACACGCTATGGTTTCACCTCTAGTGATACTTTAGACTTTTACACTGGAAAAATAAATACCCCTCCACTTCCCACACACTGAAAATACCAGTTAGACCTTAGCTCATGATGTCCTGAAGACATATGTGTAGAGCTTTGCTTTGTTTCTCTGTAGTTCTTCTAGTAGCATCAAGTTGGTCAGGATTTTTCACAATTTAGGAAGTTGCAAACAGTTGAGTCTATGTTTACAGAACTTAACCCCTGCTAACTTATTTTAGGTAGGTTAACAGATACCCATCCTCAGCTTGAGGGAATCCAGTCCAACATCACACCCTTTTCACACCTCAGGCATCAGGCTACATGATGCAGACTTGTGCATTATGAGAATCTCCCTCATTAATAGGTTACAGGATGGCTAAGTAGGTTACAGAAAGAACCTACCCGTATCAATATCCAAACTCCCAGGCCTCATTCTTTATTTTATACAAAGCAAACCAGATCCACCAGACTCCTATCACTGAGTAACATAAACCTTACTGATTAAAAAAAAACTCTCTGGAAAGGGAGAACACAAGTGGCTAATCTTATTATATTGTGGGAACCAAACCCAATTCTCTTATTTTCTAACTGAGCACCCTAACTACTGAACTATTTGATGAGAGGAATATCTCTTTCTGCCTGGCAGCTTTCTGAATATAGCTTTTTATCTCCTTTGATATTCTTACAAGTGCTCAAAAATATAACAATTCATTACATGGCTAATGAAACATTTGCTATGGAAAAAAATGTTAAAAAAAAAATCAGGAAGCAAAAACATACTGAAAAAATCATTTCAGTTTGATCAATTTTTCTACTAATTTCTCGATTCAGGTACCAAAAAACCCAAAAAGAAAATAATTAACAATTCATTGAGTTCTATATAAGAAAAAAATGCTATTAAGATATGTGTCTCTTCACAAGAACTACTATATTTCCCCCAAAGAAAAAAGGCAGACAGAAGCACATGACCAACACAGTAGGACTTGGGAAGTGTATTAACAACTTTTTTAAAACAGAAGAGGATTGTTTTGCTTTCTGGGTTTCAATCTAGCCATACACACTATCAGCAAGTAACCTATCTCTTAAATCTCTGTTTCAGAATTAATTCCTATATTATATTGATTGAACAGGATCAAGAGCAAAGTGCGTCTTAAAGACAAAGAGAGAAATGGGAAGGAGCTAAGCCGTGTTTTTCTAATGCATGCAGCAAGCCAAAACCCAACTCTAAATACTGCAAAGTAAAGACTTTTTTTCCTTCTTACTACTCAGTTTTAAATCCAGGATGTGTTTTTAAAAGCATATGAAGTGAAAGAAGAATTAAACTCCTGTTCAAAATAGTAATAGAGACAGAAGTTGAGTTTTAAAGGCAACAGATCTTTACCAATAGCTTTAACCTCTAGAACCACACAACCAGAAATCCTCAATAAGATTAAATTTGTGAAGCACACCTGTGGATTATTTTATTTTATTTTTTGGTTTCAGGACTAATTTTTACTTTGAGGCATCGATCCTGGTAATGTGTGGTTGTGAACTGAATGCACTTATATAATCTGCTTTAAATATTTTTTTTTTGGTAAAATATGAGAACAGCTGCTTTTTTGAATTCCTTTCTATGCCTCCATATTTCTATAAACAGTTTTTCTATGGGATTTTGAAGATTAAATAGCATTTCAACTAGAAAATGTAATGAACTCAGAAAAGATGTAGTCACTGAGACCCAAGGAAAATAAAATCCCGATTTTCAAACAGCGACTTAACAAAACTTCTGGATGGCAGGGAAAAATGTATATACCTGTAAACCTAAAACTTGAGACTATAATTGGTAAATGAAAGATGAATGTTTTTTCACCCATTCCAAAGTCAAAGAAGTGTTAAAAAAATAATAACATAAAAAAGCAGAATTATTTCACATTATACTAGCAACAAATTGATGCCTTCAAAGTATTAAGAGACAGAATCTGCCTTCCTAGTAGTAGGAATCTACAGAAAATAATAAATAAATATTATAGCTAGCGCAGTAACAGACACTTCTCAGTTTCTGAAGAGAATGGGAGGCAAACACTGTGCTTAAGAAATAGGAAGGGATGCTTCTTCCCTTAAATCTTCTCCACGTCAGCTATGACTAATTCTGTAAGTAAATCTGATTATTTTTATACATACTAAGGTCAGTTTTATCTCATTGTAAATTAGACCCCGAAGCTAAACTGGTTTCCAAGGTTTCCAGACTTCATATTCTCTCTGATGTAGCTTCATATGAAATGTGTAGCTGTAAAAGCTACTTCTCTCTTTACAAAGGAAGACTAGATGGCTATTTAACAGGTCCGGTGAGATAAATCCCATCTGGTTAGTACAGTCATACAGATTTTTAAAAAATCAAAACAATTTCTAAGATATTCTACTTTCACTGAGTAAACCAGGAGTGGGCCAGAGACATGGCTTAGTCTCAGCTTTGTCTACCCTGATTTAAAACTCTAACCAGTGTATATCGTGCATCATTTTCATAGAAGTCAGCAAGACAGGTTCCTGACACTCTGTTCTCTTAGAATTCCATCTCAGGTTAGCCAAATGGAGTTGGCTTATTCAAATACAAATCGGTTTTCCAAAGTGAGAAAAGGTCTGAGTGACTTGTCCTCATATGTCCTCTCACCAGCTACACTGTAGGCTGTACCTACAGAACTTGAACTACATCAGTAAATTATGCCCAAGGCAAGATATGAATGCAAAATGCTGTTGGTATATCAACATACAACTTGGGTGAGATGTTATTCTCTGATTCGTATTCCTTCTTCTAAGATGCATCATTCTGGAAGCAGCTGAAGTTACATTGAAAATTCTAGTTATTGCAGAATAAAAATATCCAAATAGGCGCTTTCCAGTGCAGTTACTATAGTAACTGTGGGAGTGGGAAATTAATTCTAGCTCTCTAACAAGAGTCAAGAATAACCACTTTCCATTACATATGCAGAACGATAAAACTATGTTAGTTCATATAAAATAATAATTATGAAAATTATTTTTTCATGAAGTGGATTTTTATTTTTAAAAGATATCTTGAGCAAGCAAGCAGAACCAAACTGCAAAAATACTCTGTAGAGTGAGCTATTCATGTCACAAAAAACTTTGAAAAATGTATTTTTTTTTAAAATCTCAGACTGAAAGTGAATTTTTGGCAGTACCTCTGCTTCCTTGCTTTCTTCTGTGCCTACAGCATCTAGGAAACATGAAGTGTAGAAGATCTATAAATTTCTACATGGTGCCACACACATCTCAATGCACACACTAGTACAAGTTCCAAAAGATTTGAGTAAGCAAGAAATGCATCATCTAACTCTCAGCTGGCAAATATTTTGTCAGGTAAGAGTTAAGAGCATTGGATTGCACCATGCAGATTTATAATGCTTCTGCTGAGTAAAGTCTCAGTAGCTATTCGACAGTCAGTGGGCTTTATATGGCATGGCATGTTTAGAGCAAACCTTCTGCTTTTTATTTTCCTTTCATTTTTACTTTGCTGCCTGAGTGCTTTCTCTCTCAAAAAAGGAAAAGGCATCTAACATGAACTGTCTGCAAATCCTTGCAGCTTAATTGCTGTCATCTGGGGACTTGTTATTGTTAAATTTAATAGACATTGGGGTGTTCTCTACTGAGACCTTTAATGTGTTTGGGGCCTTAGAGATCTCTGAAGAAAAATGGAACTTATGGAGAGAAAGTCAATGGTCCACTGACTAAGGAAAATCATGCATCTGCTAAAGAACATCTTTCTTTTAATATTACTCCACGGTCTTTGGGTCCTAAAGGACCAGGGATGACAGGACTAATTTAAACCTTTTAGTCTTGCTGAGATGATGTCCAGCATGAATACACCTATCATTGTCTGTAAAGCGACATAGAGGAATGTTGTCTTGTATGTAGTTTTGCATACCTAACACAGGTGCAGAGTATCTTACAGTAAATTAATAATATTAACTCTATTTGGATCATATTTTCCTTTCTAAAGATTCCTAGATAACTGGAAAAAGACAGACAGATTCATGTTATTGCTTTCCCAGAATGAAAGCTAGTTTTGGAGGGATTTTTCTAGATGCAGCACTGACCCTGTAAGATAAACCCACACCAAAACGATATTTGAGCAATATCTTCTTAAAGATATGTTGCAAGCAATACAGATTGGAGGAAAGATATATCACACTGACGACTGCATTCTGTGCATGTAGAACCTGTACAGAAGTGCCTTCTGACTTGGGAAGAACTTTCTTAGTAGTTCATGCAGGCAGACAGCTGAGACTCTAGTTTAATGCTATCTAAGCTTTTTTCTACTCATATGAAGGTATGTTAGGATTCATTGTTGTGTTCTATCATTTATAACATGGATTTCAACATGCATTTTGGTTTTCCAGTATCTTAATCTGCCACAAATCAACCAATAAATAATAAAAAATTAAAAGAGGAACTCTGTTCTTACGAGATTACCAGCCTGATTCCAAACCAAATGATGCTCAACCAAGCAGCTAGTTTTGAAAGCTCATCTACAGCAAAAATTTTGAGTTTTATACATTAATACTATTCTGTAATAAACTATTCTGCCTGGATGGAATTATAGAAAGCCACTACTGAATGAAGCATGCTGTAGTAGGTAATCAGAAAACAGGTATTAAATTTTATGTCCTTTTAGCCAAAGAGTTCACTCATTTACGTAGTTGAATAAAAAAGAATTTAAAAGGTTAAACCAGAAAACAACCACTAATACAAGGAGGAAACATGGGTATGGAATGAAGAGATGTTTTTCAGATGAGAGAAAGAAGCAGATGGAAAGCTGATGAGGCAAAGAAATGCCAACCTGGGACTTTATCAAGCCATCCAGGTGGCAAAGCAAAAGTGTAAGAGCTTAATTCTGCAAGATACTGAGAAATTCTTGAGATTTTATGTTCCCTGATCGTCCCTACAGATGAAATATTACAGCAGACAATTAATTTGTATACTGTTCTTTATCAATAGCTTGTTAGGAGAAATAAAATACAAGAACTTTTTGAGAAGCTCAATTTCTTTTAGAGTACCTTTGACAATAGCTTTTGAAAACTCCATAGAAAGGAAACTTGTTTTTCTGACACAATGAATTACTCTGAGCCACATTTTAATAGTCCTGATGTGTAAATATCATACCAGTTCCACTCCAGATATGAAAACAATTTATAAGTGTATAGCTTTGACAAAGCTCATAGAGTACCTTAGATGATAAAGAGAAAATAAAGATGTTGTGGACCATTTTTATCTGAAAAGGGAAGGTATTACAGTGAAATGTTTTGGATTCTGAGGACTGTCATCTTTAGAGAGAAAAGTATTTGTTCAGAATGGTGCTGTTCAAAAAAATCTCACTCTGAGCTTCCACGTACAATCATTTGTCAATGCTGAACCACTTGCCTTGGTCTACCAAAACTTCCCTCATTTCCATTTGCCTTCCCATGCCTTTCTATCTCACAGACTATAACTTGCCTCCATGCACACACCACAGGAATAGTTGTTTGTACTTTCTTTTCTCCATAATTCTACAATACACTTTTATCCTCACAGCTCCTGGTAAGGTCACACAGGTTTAAAGACTCCTAAGTGTGCAATAAAATTGACTATGCAAAGAGCATCAATCTCTATGCATGCAAGATGATCTTGTTCACACAGCAACAAGGGAGAAATGAGTGACAGGTCTCATTTGAAAGGCTATAAAGAAAAGGGAATGGTTAGGAAAACAACACACATAGGGGAAAGCATCTGAATGCTAACTTGATTTAAAGTATTTTATAGATGATTAAAAGAAAAATATTATCGATACTAAAGAAAAAAGGATTAGAAGAAATGACTTGTCATATTTTTATCAACACATTCTTAACACCTATGGTAAAACTATGCAAAATCAAAAGGAATAGTGTGATTCTGAGATGTTTTGTGAAAACTTCAAATTCTACTGAAGCCAATGAGTGCTCAGTTCCTTTATATAACCAAGTATTAAAGGCCCAATAGAGCAAGTCTGTAGTCAGCTCTAACAACTGACAGATAACTGGTAACAGTCTTTCCCACTGTTACACTATGTAATTATCTCTGTTTAGGTTTCTTTCTAAAGTAACAGGAAGCCAAAACTTTTTCTGGGGGAGGAGATTCTTTTCTTATCTTCCCCCTTTTATTTTTCTCCCTTAACTCGTGCTGAATAGGGAAAATTTCCCTGGGAAATACATCTCTTGGGGAATACGTATTCATTAGTAGCTTAACTGCAATGCCAGCACAGTAGAAACAGCTGCATCTCAGTTCTCCCTTAAGAATTGTGTTGTCTTTTGTCCCAAGAGACTAAGAAAATACATAGTATAACAAGTAGGGAGCATTATAGAAAGGTGCTAGCAAAATTGCAAGCAAATGGAAAAGGTTTCTAAAAAAACTATGACCACTGTGAAATACATATTTAAAATCTGACTCAGTTCTAAAACAGAATAAACATCAATTTACCAGTTGTCATATGTTTTAGAACCATTTACACCATTTATTCTGAAGCAGCATCACATTTATTTTCCTGACCTGCTGTGAGAAAGGGTTTGAGATGTTACTGCCACAGCTGAAATATGTTGCCATATTCAGTGAAGATATTCAGCATTATGCTGCAAATAATAAGCTTCACCACTCATCTTACAATTAGTCATGTTGACACATTTTTATAAATTAGACCTAGCAATCATTTTCAGATGAGACATTTTCCCAGCAGAAGGAATCCTTCAGCTTTGCAGGAAGCATTGGAAGTCAGGCATTTACTACAATAGAAAGCAATTTCTGTTCTGGAAAAGAGAAAGCTGCCTTTTGTACATGCCAAAAGGAAAATGAAATGTGAATCAAATTTATGGTAACAACAGCAAAAACATTATTTTCCTCAAGTGAAGAGACATTTCACATAACCCAACACTTCTGGGCTAATTGTTCAAGTTCTATATATCGTAATGTAACCAGAGGTAAAGCAAAGCAAAACAAATTCCACTAATGAGTATGACCCAGATTCTCCCAGGGCATAAACCAGCTTAGTTACATTAAAGGCAAGAGCCATAGCAGCTATTTTAGATATGAAGTTGGCACCACTGAGCCAGAGAAAGAGCTAGAAAGCGACAAGAATAATGCTTCTCCTTCTGTGTAAGTCTGCTTTGACTGATGGATTTCTGATGAATTTCCATTAAATATGAAATACTGAGCTAGGTACATATTTTTAACTGCCTGGTAGTTAATTTTATAGTTTTGAGATGAAGACCTGGAGCTCTTCAGTGAAATATGTAACCACAGCTAAGTAATCTGCCTGGTTAATTATTTCTCTCTTAAACACTGATAAATACAAGTTTAAGAAAGCACTGCTGGCACCTCTCAAAGCTAATACTTCCCATATGTATAAATTTATATACCAAATCTGACAGAAATTGCAAAGTACTACGGAACACCGCATTACATTAGTTATAGCACCTCTGTGGAGAAAATATAATTCCTATAATCTGTAAACATTTAAAAATTACACAGTCACACATCTGAAGACTCTGGATCTGTGAAGGTCAATGCACAGTCTTCACTGTTTTACTTGCATGGTCTGCTACATAAGAGAGTTACTTTTGTCAGTAATGCAGAGTATTCATATTCCAGAGTGGATTCCAGCAGGGTCCCTTTTGCCAAAGGCTGTCTTTTTTCAGGTCTCACCTGCCACACTGAAATCTTCTAAGACTCCTTGCTTTACACTAGCAACTAGTCATGGTGACGGGTTCACTGTTAACTGCTCGCTTTACTCTGCCCTGACCTTTTGGTTTATTCTGAAAGCTCCACAGAATCGCTGCTGAAATCTTTTCATCAGCATGAAGAATTTTCTGTGCATTATGTAGCAGTGACAGTATGAGACATCACCTAACTTCAGTTCATTTGTATTGCAATTTGTTTAAGGACATTAAAGACAGCTATGCATTCAGGTTTGACCGGAGATCACCCTGGTTTTAAATTTTGTTGCAAAACTTACAAATACCTGTTATTAACTTCTGTTCTTTTGTTCCAACCATTACATCCAACCCCAGGATAATGAATTCTACCCCACAGACAGCCCTGCTAGCCAGTTTTATAAGTCTATCAACATGCTCAAGTATATTTAAACAGCCCAGAGTGTGACAAACTAAATAAAATGATCAAAGGACTTCAAAGTGTCATAGCACCTCACAAGGCAGATCTGTGCAAAAGTATCAATTCTTACTTTGCAAATATTTGCAAGTAAAAAAGATATTTCCATGAATTTGTCAAAAGGCAAAAAAATGTCACTTCCCCCAGTAAATACAATTTTTCATGATGACAGCAGTAAAAATACAGAGTGGTATATGTGCTCTGAACTCTGCATATCTTGTAAAAAGGAAGGAGATCATTATAGGAAAATCATAGGGAAAAATTATGGGAATAAAAGGATTTTAGCAATGTTTGTAATTCTTTCTTATTTTTAATCACAAAGTATTGTATTTTATTTTAATTAAAGTGCTGTAATATCAAAGTATCAATATTTAATATCAAAAGTTATGAGAGGTGTTAAAGCTTCTCAACAACAGTAAGAGGCACACGTTGCTCCCTCCAGAGGTTCAGGCGCTAGGATATTCAGGATGGTTCTTCATCCTCAGGATATATACCTACAATGCATTATTCTTAACTAAGAATAACCAATCACAAAGCTGTTAGGTATAGTGGGCTATCAGCTCCAAAATGACAGGAGAGGAGGAGTTATATTTTGCAACATCCAGGAACCTAAAAACTTACGGCTTTGTTTTTTGTATTCGTAAAAAAGGTTCAAGTTCCTAGATCTGGTTAAGAGAAACCTCCCTATTTTTAAGCTGATATCCATATGCACTGCATATAAATTCTCTCTATATTTTTCTCCTCTTTTCAGAAAGGTAAATCTGTTTGTTTCAGATAGAAACTAAGATTTAGCACCTTTATTTTATTATTGAAATACACAGTTGTAAGCTGTGAATCTACTAGGGATAACTCTATTCTGAAATAATTTTGAGAGTACAGCGTTATAATTATGAATCACAATATAATTGTTTTTTCTTTCAAAAGAAAATCAACATGCAATGGGAATGTTGCCTGTATTAGTATGTGTGTACAAAATACATATTCAAACACAGAAATGTGAATGCATACATGACTAAAACCACACGCAGAGCAATTTATAACTATTTATGTTTTTTCTTATGTAACTTCTAAGTAAAATATATTTGGCATGACTGTGGGGCAGGATTAAACTGTTTTATTAGATTATTATTCAACACAGTTATTATGGTGGCGATTAAATAGAGATTATGTAGGCAATTTGTACCTAAAATATTTGCAATCTAAGGAGAAAGGATTGACACCGTGTAGGGAAAAGAAACAGCAGCCACAACAGAGTGAACACGGGGTTAGTAGAAATGGCATGATTCATTTGGACTTGGGAGTTGAGTTAGGAGGGAATTAGGCTACTGGAAAGAAAATGAAATTAGTCATATGAGGGTGAGAAGACATGGGGGAAAAGGGAAATTACAATAAAGAGAAATGTTAAATGATGTTGAGCAGTAGGAAGGATCGTAATAACCAGCCAATGTCTAAGCCTAGTTGAAAGAAGAGCATTCTCTGAGAAGTCCCATTTGTATCCCCAATCCCACTCTGGGCCAAAACCCAGACATGTTTTCTCTTCCTTTATACCCACGGTCAAGTTTACATGCAAATGAAATCTGACTGCAGTGTAGAGCAAGCATAGCACTCTTTGCAAAGTACTATCTGCTGTTACTGTTGCTTTCATTCTTACTGACTCTTTCTCATCCCTGCGAAGTCTCTAACTCACTTCCTCCTGAAGATTTCCTCAGGGACGTAAGATGAGCAGGAGGTTGGGAACAACAAAGGGACATGGCTGTGAGCCATGCCACAAGCTGGCACCTGGCTCACCCAGCGCAGCACTAATGAAGATACCTGCCTAGCTTACAGCTCTGCAATAAAGCCTGCATAGCAGGCTCTTGTGGCTATCTTGTAAGCCAGCATTGCTGACCCAGCTAGAATAAATCAATATGGCACTCCACTGTGCAATCTCTGTCTATACTGGCCGTTACAAAGTGTGTAAAAGGGGGGTATTGCTGCAGAAGTCAATGTTTATAGGGTCAGACGAAGATAATTTGTCATGGCTGGGTCCAGTAAGATCTGCCAGGGTAGGGAAATAAGTATTGTATTGTACACAGGCTAATATATTTGTTTCAATTTTACACACCATCTTTAGAAATTTCTTACATTGGAAGCATACAAAAAAAAAAAAAAAAAACAGTTCAGTGATGGATAAAAAAAATCAGACCTTAAAGCCAAAACAAGGTATATGCAGTACACATATAAGGTTTTGTCTTTGATTCAGCAATTGGGTGATCCTGTGGAGAGCATTAATCTATTCTCTTGCTACTATAGCTATCAACAGCAGTTGACCCTCTTTTTTTTTCTTCCCCAATTTAAGTGCATCACTGCAAAGTAAAATAATTTGAAAACAAACAAAATCATTTAAAGCTAGAAACAAGGTATTATATAGAATCAACTTCAGAGGTAATGTATCTCTTCAGTGAGCCTCATATCAACCCCCTTAATATTCATCACTATAGATACAATCTAGGAACGAGTTCACTAAAATGTTACTGGCAATTGTGATGGTAACCTATTTTGGGGAAGCTATGCTATTTGCTCTATTTGGCAATTCTCTTCTTTATTGTCATTGGGTTTGTTCTGAATCCTTTTTTTCTTTTTATATAAACTCCCCTGGTTCACTCTACGTGAAGAAACTAAAAAAATTCCAAAGCTTTACAAATTGAAAAAAAAAAATAACACTAGTTAAGCAGGCATCTAGGACAGAAAAATTAAAACTGTTACTCTGAAATACTCTTTTTAAAAATTGCATTATATACTACATCTCTGAGTATTAGAACCACTATATAGAAACTTTCTAATCAAGACACAGAAAGCCCTTAGGCCTAAGTCATTAGGGTTTTGAAAATATCAATATCTACGGTATTTGATGTTTAAAGATTTTCATAAATTTGTCATCAATAATTGCTCTGTAAACCGCTCTGTCTTAATATGTATGTGTGTATAGAGATGTGCATTCCATTTCCTGGATCCCTGAAAATATCCCTTACATATTCTTAGACATGTAGATACATTGTTTCTCTGAGAGTCCAGAAGTGGAATGATTAGGGATTTATTCACTAAGGGAATCTTAACTGCATGAGAGCACAGTATTTTTTTTCTTACATTTTCTATTAGGAATAAAAGAGTCAAACATGGATAATAAAGATGTAAAGTTTCTGACAGATTGGAAAGAACACAGAGACTAGTCCTTTCAGCCCCAGAGGTAAGTAGAACAAATTCATAGGAGACTTCAATTTGGATGTGCATTGTGAGTCATTTCTGCACTGAGGGAGATTTAATGCCAACATCAGTTGATTCACTACTGACATCATCTCAGAGTTTCACCTGCTATCCCTCAGGGAGAGTGACTCAGCTTCTAAGTTTGCTCCAGACTGATTTTTATTACATGAAAACAGTCATTGAGTAATTGTCAATATAATTAAAAAAAAAAAAAATCATTAATCCACATGGTGGATTGTAGGAAAATTCATTGAAGAGAAGCAAGCAGACGTTAATTAAAGATTCCTCTGATTACACATATCTCTGCCAGGAATTCTCACCCTAATAAAGAAATCACTTCTCAAATCACTTCTAAAGATTTTTTTTCCCACATCTCTTTAGCCTTTGCCTCCTCTCGTCACACTGAGCCTCACTGGTCATCATTCACATCAGTCCTCCCTTATACCAATCTATCCTCAGCTTCTGATTTTCCAGTCCATACTCCTCCAGTTTTACAAAAACACCTCCCCCAAATCACCTTGCATTTCAGAAGCTCTTCAGCTCCAGGAGAAGATGTGATGATGTGTTATGAGTGCGAGAGTCCTATTTTTGCCTCTAAGCCCAGCAGTCCTAGGGTAATTGCCAGAATTATAGTGGTTTTCAAGTTGAGTTTACAAAATCAAGCTCGTTTCAAAGCAGCATTTACTGCTCCATAATTTCATCTAATCCCCACAGCTACTGACATAAACTAATTGCATGTACACATATGATCCCATTACGAATGGTGCAATCCAGATGGTGCCAATCTGGGACTGCAAACAGAGTTCCAGTGCTGTCAAACGCATGCCAGGCTTACCTGCTGCACTTACATCTCTATTCCTACCGGTGTATCTTAGACATTTCCCATTATTCAACTGCTGGGCAACACAGGAAAGCCATGTGGTCTTAAGTCCCTGTGCAAAACATTGCCCAACAGATGTCTCAAGAGACACCCACAACCCAGCAGTACGTGAAAAGTCTTAGCCTTTGCTTTAAATCCTTCCATCCTTAATATTATTATCATCAGCACTGCTATATATTATTAATTCAGTAGCACTTCAGAATTCCTGCAATGAGCAAGCTAGCACAGAACTGACATCCCAGGTAGAAAGTTCATATCTGAAAGAACATACAGTATATATAGTTCCATTTAAGTCTAAACAAAATATGTAAACAAAATATGTAAACTAAACATCCACATGGCTTGTGGTTTTTACTATGTCTATCAACTCATAAATTAAATAACCAGGAACGTAAAACATATCTACACACCAGATACCACATGTACAATTATTTTAGAAAAAATTCACTGAAGAATGTCTGATATTAAAACTGATCTTTACTACCCCATCTCTTAACAAACCTGTGAAATAAACCAAGTGAAATCAAAAATAAAGAAAACAATTCTCATATCCGTTCAATCCTTGCTTGTCTATAGAAAAAATATTTGGGAAATTAAATAGAGCCAAACAATTTAAAAGTGAAAAAGTTACAGTGAAAACAAAGAACACAGTTCTTTAACTGAAAATATCCCTTTGGTTTAAAGCCCAGGCTGCTGACCTGAGCATCCCAAACACTGGTACAAACTAACCGAAGTATCTGCATTTGTACAATCCTGGTGTGAAAGATGCATTTGGACCCTAGACACATCACAAATAGTTAGCAATTTTGGGGAAATGCTGTTCCTAGAGTCGCAGAGAGCACATTGACTTAAAAAGTGTGCCATGTCTTTGTGTTATATTAAAAGCCATTTAGTTTGACTCTCCTCTCACTTTTTTATTCAATTGATTCTTGAGCTGCAACTCTCATCTACATCAGCTCCACTTAGGGTAAAATCAAGTCTACTTTTGGCACATACTCAAGTCAGTTTAGCATTCACTTCCTATCCGCATTCATGCAAGTAAAACTCACTTTTCAGAGCAAATTGAAAGTCAAACGAAAGGCCACTAGCCTGGCTGATGTGAATTCAATTTAGAATTCAACTGAATATTCACCAGCTCGAGTTTTTTTATGATATTTATTCAGCTCTGGAAAACATTATCCACAAAATGAACAGCTGATATGAATAGCCTGAATTTGTGGAGATCTAGAGCGCCAGATCATTCAGAGGTGTAAATCAGCTTTGGTATCTTTGCTGGAGCCAGTGGTCACACACAGAGGGATGAAGGCACTCAGTCATTCTTAGATCAATTCTGATTCTTTCCATATTAATATATAAGCACAGATGATTTTATGATTGTTGTTATTGCTCTTCATATTATTAAACAAACAGTTCAAAATTACTGTATTCAATTTGAATTGCTTCTCACAAAATCACTAGCAGAAATCCTTTCTGAGCATGCAAGAGGCACTTCAGTATTTCATGAAGTGTTAAATTGGCAAAACAACAACACGAGTTCATTACTGCAGATTCTTTCCAGATGGAACCATAAATGTACTGTACTTTACTAAGCGCCCATGGTACAAAACAAGTGAGTTGAATATTATGACCACTTTTTGGGGAAAAATGTTTCACATAGTGATCATTTATTTCTGCAGGAAAGAAACTAATTTAAAAAAGAGCACAGAAAGGAAAATTCCAGAGCCCCTCTGTTTCCTTTTCATCTGTTTCTTTCTAGCCTCCAAAAATCAAGACAAGCTCTCACTGGGGCCTTTGTCTAGTTTTCCAGCTCCAAAGCTGAACACAGACTCCGCTACTCCACCTCTAAACCCAATACAGAATGGCTGGGCTGGAAACCCTTCTCAGCACACCAGAGCCAAGGTACTGACAGGCCAGGAAGGGGAATACAGCACATCACAATGTGGAAACCAGTCGTGTTCTTACATATAGCAATCTCTATAAATAATAGCGATTGTGAGCTTCATGGTTGACTTCATCAGAAAATACAAGAGACACTTAATTTTCTTTTTTCTTTTACTATGATAGGATCTAATTTATTTTTTTTTAATCTGTCCATCTTTTTGTTTACAGACCTGTTTTAGAATTTTTAAAAAGTCTTTGAAAACATCAGTTTAGTCCAGTCTCATCTGGATGTAAATCAAGAATAATTCCTATGGTGCAAAACAAACACGAAAAACACATATGCATAAATATTTAAAATATAATCAGTTCTATCTGTCCAGTAGTCTCTGTTTAAAGGAAAAGTCACCCCAAAATTTTAAAACACATTTAAAGATATAGTCAATATATTTTGTCCTCACTGACTTTGAATAGGTTTTGCCCCATAGCAGTATTGTTTCATTAATCTGTACCATTTCATTCAGTGGATGTCCTTTAAGCTTCCAGTGTTGTGCTGGAGATTAGAATCAATCCTTTCATCACTCCATATGAGCTGTTGTTTAAACTAATAAATTAGATCTACTTCTCTCCTGAATACATCTGCGTTTTGACCACATTTGTTTCTAGTTAGAAATCAGTATTTTTTAATAAAGCTTTCAAAGGCCTTCCTTTTCTTGGAATTTTAGATGTAAAAATAAATATGGAAATAATCATAAAGCAAAAAAACCCAGCAATTATTTCATTTCCTTCTGCTTTAGAAAGGCTGTGATGTCTTCAAGGGAGCAGCCAATATGAAATTATGTTCCCTGGTCCCCAGAGCTGTTTTTTAACAAAGAAATTCCCTTGTAAAATGTTAATACCACAGTCTTCTCACTTCACTTACATGGCAGGAAGAACATCTTACTTCTGCATATAGTGAGTCACCGATATTTCCTAGCTACATAAATCTGCCTTTTGTTAAAAACTTGCTTGTGTATTTCAAAGCTCAAAGTTGAATTTTCCTTAAGACTACAATCAAGAAACTCATTGCAGTAAACAGATATTAGTGTCAGTTAAAAAATAAACACTACTAACAATGTGGTAAGATTAACTTCATGGGAAAAGAGGCTTAATTTAGCTGTTTTCGTTAAATTACAAAATAAGAGCATCTTTATCATTCTTTATTGTGAGCTGGGGGTGACTTTCTTAGAGGTGACACTAAGCTCTGTGGTACTATCTTGCACTACTACAGAGTAACTGCTACTGTGTTTCTCTCCCACTAACTAAACGTGTGTCATTTGGAAATGGCTGTAATGGAACTACAGAAACTGGCTATATTGGTAGATGCTCTGGTGAAGTCTCTCATCCCAAAGAAATAATGAAAACTTTATTGCTCTTAGCAAAGTTAATAGAGTAAAATTCTACTTTTGTGACATTTTCAGGATAAATTCTGAACCCATACTCCTGGTAAGGTTCCTGCATATTCTCCTCTCTGACATTAAATAGGGCAAAAAGGGCAAAAAACTCCAGTCATTATAAATCTCCACAAGTAACCACAGGGCCCATCTCCATTCTTTGTGTACGCCACCAAAATTCTTCTCAAACTCAGTACAAATGAATGTCATCAGCATAGCAGAAAAAGGTAATTTATACGAATGTAATACATTTCCATAAGGTATGGTCTAGAGGTTACAGTCAAACCAAACCAGAATCACTCAGAGTCCTCAGATTCCTTCGAAAACATTTTTAGTAGCCAAGACCTAGCTGAGTATCTGGAGAGCACAGCTAATTATGCGAACAAATATTTCTTATATAAGCATACATTTAATATTAATTCCTCAGAAGAGGAATGCATGAATCTTAAAAAAAAATAATCACTAAATCTTGTTTGATTTTATTTGGGTGGATTTGTACTTATCTCTGTATTCATTAAGTATCTACAGATAAAGCAATTTACCTACATACTAAGGTAGAATGGTTTAGGAGCCTTAAAATTTGATTTAAATCTGTAGACTCGAGTAGATGAACCACTTCGTTTATGAGTTCTAGTGTCAGGTTTTATGTCATCTTCACTGGAGAAGTCCCTTAACCCATGTGCCTACATTTCTGTAATGACAGTAATGTCAAACTACCTCTTTACTTCTGGAGTCCGATCGAGAGTAATGAGTTACCATTTTTAAAAAGGTTCCAAGGAGAAAACTATTCCACAGTTATTAAAGTGTGCTTTCAGAGTTAATCAAACTCTGGAGGGAATAGTGGCAAAATTACATTTTTTCCCTGTGTACTTGTGTTAAGTCAGGTTTCTGCTGTTATTACATCATGTAAAATTATCTCCTTTTAGCAGAGCCTGGCACAGCTGAGCAGATTCCCAAATAAAGGTATATCAAATGTTCACTCTGAGAGAGAGAAAATACTTCCATGATTTTTTAAAGAAGTGGGAAAGAATGGCATATTCTCCAGACCTATATACCAAAGCAATATATGCTATTGGATAAATTCATGCCTGTACCTTGAGAGCACATATTCCACTGACACTGTTCCAGGAATTAATATTTTCCTGCAATATCAGCCATTGTATATTACATTCTCTTCAGAGCAACATTTCCATTCCATCATTTCACAGCATATCTAAGTGCAGCTTGTTGTTCCTTTTGAAGATCTTCACGTTTTTACTTTATAGACCTAAACCAAAATCATTCTTTAGAGATGTGACTTTCTATGCACATGAAGAGGAAAAAACTAAAGGAATAAGTCTGAAGAACCACCATATGCAATAACAGTTTAGAGACGTTTCCAAAAGGCCTAAGTGCTTACATGTGGGAATGATTATATTTACTGCATTGAAGCATTAATGTATTAAATGATTCTTAAAATAGAGACAGAAAGAGAAAAGAGTGAATGATTTCTCTAGTATTTCTTCTCTTCCCCCCACTGGTAGAAGATTGGTACATGCCCAAGTATCAAGGCACTGTCCAGAAAAATGACATCCTTGCATTCTCACACAAATTTGGTATGTAATGCACCTAGAAATGTACTTTAGGTGAAACTGTATATTACTGAAAGTTATTGTATTGCCTTAGAGTTACCAACATGCAAGCTGTTCCTGATAGTTCAGTAATTTTATTTCAATAAAAGGTGACTTTTTGCACACATTCTTCAGTTTCACAGAATGTTATATTTAAAAATATTCAGTATTTTAAAACAAGAACAACCTTATCAGAGGATCTGGCCTACTTGAAACCCATTCCCCAGTCTCACATACTCAGCAAGAATTCTCCTTATACAGATGAGCCGCCTGCAGACTCCCAGAGCACATGAAGAGTCTTTCGTAAGTAATTTTAAAATGACTACAGAGGTTTGGGTTCTAGAATGACCTTATTTTTCATACCAGTAAAAGTTATTAAATTCATATCTCAAGTTTCATAGTAGACATATCTTACCATTGTATAGTTCTTGAAATGTTTGAAATTCCTTTACACTATTTTAGATTACTCTTTAAATAAGTTGACAGGCAAGAATGCTATCTGAACCACTGTACAGAGACTGACAACCAACAGAATCTGAAGTCAGATAAAAGGGGATTTTTGATGGGCCTGAAACTTATAAGTGAGGCAAAGAATAAATCTGCTTTTTGGAAGTTACTTTCTTAAAGAAAAATATCTGGAGTATATTTCATCAAGGACCTGTCAAAATAATAGCTTGGTGATGTGAATTCAGAACATAAAAGTGCTCTATTAGCAATCAACAAGAGACAAGAGATACACCAATCTTTCCTAGGATAGTTTTCTTATCAGACGTATTTGTTTTACCTTCATGAGTTTGTTCTAAATCCATAAAATTTACATACATATGGCTGCATTGTAAATTCCTACTATGAAACTATTAAGAGGAGTTTCATTTTCTGCTTAGTAAAGGAACTTTACAGCCAAGAATGTAAGCTAAGGGTGGTAGGTAGTGCTCTGACTACATTGCTGCTCTTCCACAAAATGCTGTTTGAAAAGCAAGTGAATAGGTCAGTTCCTATCATCATCAGAGTGAGAAATTATAGGAATTGCAGACATTACATATTGTAACTACAAAGTAGAAAAAAAAATCAACAGATACTGACACTATGATTAAACTATTATAGAAGTATCTTTTTTTAATTCCATCTTCAGATATCTGATTATGGACTTTGTTTTCAAACACAAAGCTTTCTTCTCCAACTCTTTTCTCCTTTCTTAGGTATTAGCAGATAGAGCAGTGTCAGGAAGACTACTCCTTTGCAATGTTGGTTTTAAAAAATTAGGTTTCTACCGCTTACATGAACACAAGAGAAAATAAAATACCTACTCAGATGTGAGTTTCCTAAGGAAATCTATCTTGTTATACTTTCAAGATATGTGCCTCCAAAGGGCAAAATTACAGTTAATAGTTATGTGTCTCTGAACTAAAGGTTCTGTGAAAGAGGGGGCAGAAAAATGGCATTTTCACACAGCGAGACTTATGAGAAAACATTCTTCGTTCCGAATCCAGGTGAAATTACATTGCTCTCAATTAAATGCAGGATCAGAAGAATCCTAGAATTATCAAAAATCATGAGCTTCCCTTTATTTTCACAATGAAATTAATCAGAACTTATTTTCACAGTGACACTAATCAGAGCAATTATTTTCATGCATTTAAGCAGAATTTGGCTTCTTATGAAAATGCCAAAATTATGCCTCCTTATCTTATGATCAAAAGCAGTAATTTTCATCAAGCAAATCAAAGTTTCAGACTTGTTCAAATATTGAATTGCATCTGGGTTGAAAGTCCACTACAAAAATTTTGAACATGCTTACTTTATTTTATTACATCAATGAACATATATTCCAAATGAAGTGACAGCAAGTTAGAAAGCAAATAGGTCACAAGTAAGAATAGTCATGATGATTTTAGGTACATCTCCTGATTGATTTATGCCAAACATGAAAGGAACTGAGATATCTTGGGAAGATTACTGCATAAATAATGCAGGACTACTGCACTATCCCTCAGCTCTGTTGTCAGGAAGTCAGCATTCATTCATAACAATCTTTAGCAAAATAAATTTTAAAAAATAATAGATGATCTTTTCATATGTATAAAGTACCTAAATTGAAAAGCAAATCTACAATAAGAATGAATAATAAAATGACTGTTGTTTAGACTTGTGTGTAAACTCCAAAACATAGTTAATATGAGAAAGAAGAGGCCAAATAAATCCTGCATACAGCTGGATTCATGAGAGAGAAGCAACTTTTTCCTCTGAGTTTGTCCTAAATAAGATATGTACCTAAAATACTGGGCAAAATTTTGCTGGACTTTGAGACTGGCATGGGACACCTAGGTTTTAAGAAAATCTTAACAGAAAGGTTTATTTTGTTCATTACTTACTAATCTGTTCTCAGGTTAGTAATGTCTGTATCAATTTTGAATGACACACAGTGCTACGAATCAGCCTGTTCAAACCAGCTGATTTTGTGCCTCTGTCCATACCACTAGTTTTTATTAACTTTTACTGGAATCTGCCCTTGTAAGTGATTAAGATTTCTGTTTCTCACATACACAGAAGCAATAATTAAGCTGATAACACAATGCTGCATTACATTGCTGAACTGAACAGTAATTTCTGACACTAGCAAAGAATGGCTCAATGGTATTAAAAATACTCAACTTCTTGTTACATCCCCTCCTCCTTTGCAGCATGTGCGACTGTGCATGCATAAGAACAAACGCGATATACTCAAACCCACATACCTAAGGTCACAATTCTTCACAAAGGCACATAATATATGAAAACTGCCCCATTACCAGCAGTCCTCAAGGAAGCTTCCTGCTTTCAGACACAAGCCTCAGTTCAGGAATGCATTCAACAAAAACATCAAATGGAGGAAAATGCTATTATTCCACGAAAGCAAAAAAAGACTTTTCAGCACAGCTTGAAATAAATATATTCAAGAAGTTTCATGAATAGACAAATGCTTAAACAGTCCTTTTGGAGTCAGTTATAATTTGACCTCTTCCTTAACACAGGAGTTGATTCAGACAATTGCTTGTGCAGCACTGGAAGCTCTGTTTGTGACTTTTGGTCTACAAACCAAACTGCAAGTATTTTATTACATTGTTGCATTCACAGAATCACAAAGTTGGAAAAGACCTTTGAGATTATTGAGTCCAACCATACCCATCCTCTACTAAACCATATCCCTAAGCATCTCATCTACCTGTCTTTTAAATACATCTAGGGTTGGTGATTCAACTACAATCCAGGACAGCCCGTTCTAATGCCCAATAGCTCTTTCAGTGAAGAACTTTTTCCTGGTGTCTAATCTGAACCTGCCTTGGTGCAGCTTGAGTCAATTCCCCCTCATCCTATAACCCGCCACTTAGGCGAAGAGACCAACACCCATCTCTCTATAACCTTCTGTCAGGTAACTGTAGGCGGTGATAAGGTCTCCCCTCAGCCTCCTCTTCTCCAGGCTAAAAAACCCAGCTCCATCAGCCACTTGTTGTAAGGCTTGCTCTCCAGCCCCTTCACCAGCCTGGCTGCCCTTATCTAGACATGCTCCAGGACCTCGATGTCTTTCTTGTAGTAAGGGACCCAAAACTGAACACAGTACTAGAGGTGCAGCACACAGGGGCACTAATCACTTCCCTGGACCTCCTGGCCATGCTGTTTCTGGTAGAAGCCAAGATGTCATTAGCCTTCTTGGCCACCTGGGCACACTGCTGGCTCATATTCAGTCAGCAGTCAACCAAAACTCCCAGGTACTTCTCCTCCAGGCAACTTTCCAGCCACTATTCCCCGTGCCTGTAGGGCTGCATGGGGTTGCTATGTCCCAAGTGCAGGACTCTGTATTTTTGTATTTGAATTAAAGTTTTCTTTCACCTAAGAAAAAAAGGCTGGCTGCACTTTAAGCTGGAGAGATTTAGCAGATGTCAGCAAAGACAAATGGGTATGAAAAGACTGTAAACAGAAATGCATTGATCTTTTTAAAAATTTTGGTGAATATCAAAAAATGTAATATAAAAGTAATTCTGTCAACTATAGGTATCACAAAGAAAATATTATTACAAGAGAAACTACTAAATTATATCAAATAAACATTTAATAAGCAATTAAAATTTACTGAGTCACTAAAACTATCAAAACATCAAACTCTCTTGAAAACAAATATATTTGTAATTTAACAGGATATCGTAACCAGCTCATCATATTCTTGAAAATTTTACTGAGCATCCTATTTCTGTACATATTTCTACAAGAAAATCATCTGTCAGATGATTCACAGCAATTTATCCATCTTTATAAAGCTAGAAGCCGTGTTGAATTCTGATACTTCATAGAATCATAGGCTGATTTAAGTTGCAAAGAACCTCAAAGCCCATCCAGTCCCACCCCCTGACATGGGCAGGGATACCCTCCACTAGCCCAGGGTGTCCAAAGCCCCATCCAACCTGGCCTTGAACCCTGCCAGGGATCCAGGGGCAGCCACAGCACCTCAGAAACATGGGACATTGCCTCATCACCTGCACTGTACAAAATTTCTTCCCTATATCCAATCCAAATTTACCTTCTTTCACTTCAAAAATATTACCCTTTGTCCTGTCGCTACAGGTCTTGACAAAAAAGTCTTTGTCTTTCTTATGAGCCTCCCTTGAATGATGAGACTGTGACAAATCAGTTGAACATTTATTTTCCGAGACATAAAAATGAATGAATAAGCCAACAGGAAAAGGTATGTAAGAAGGGAAACTTTCAAGATACTCTAATGGTTCTAATTTTATAAGCTGCCATCAAAACTTGATGGATTATGAAAGTGTGTCTAGTTAGATAAATTACAGGCATGACACTTTGGAGATCAAGAAGGTGCCTTAATTTATTAAATAGTCACTAAGTGCAAGTAGTATGGTTCAAGGCTAAAGCGTACGAAGTTCAGCCAACTGCATTCAGAGGGTGTGAAGATGTGCTGAACATTGTGAGTAACTTACAAAACAGAACATCCAAAGATTCGTAATTTGTTTTAAGGATATTGTATGCATGCTAATTTCATGGGCCCATGGTGGCAAAACATAGAGCACAGACACAAACTGATCAGCAACGAGGCATTCTGTATTGACGTATATGTAGATACTCTACATGGAGGATGCCGAAAGATCCGTAATGCACTTCGCATTGCATGCAGCATTGAACGTTCATGTTCAACTCCCATTAAATGTTTCCTATTTTGTCATAATAAAGAAAAATTAAAGTTATTCTACCCTTAAATAAATTTATTCATTCTTATTGCTGGAGTTTTGAAGGGATTGTTTTGCTCTTCCGTGCAAATTAAGCAATTTTTTTTGGAAGTCAACAACTTGGGTTTACATCATACTAGGAATGTCAAAATGACAATGTGTGTCAGAAGGCAAGAAAGTTTCCCAGTCTGTGAATCTTTTCGCCGCAAACTGAATTTACCAAACCAATAAATCTATCTGTTAGATTAGCAGCTGGATTCTCTGCTGTTTCTCTCTGTTAAGAACAGGGTTGATTTAATTGCACTGATCCCCAATACAGAGACTCTGGCAAAACTGACCAGGCTCTCCCTGAAGTGGGAGGGATAGGTATGGTTGGTTGCATAGCTTTATATAACAATAATATTTACTGCAATGCCTTCACTGACACCTCAGTAGGATGTGCTCTAACATGGAACACAAATCGCCTTTCTTTGCTATAAGAAAGGAGAGAGCTTTCACCTATTTTCCTGTGCAATGCAGGCTAGTCTCCTTCCCATGCTGTTACTTTTCCATTGAGCAGTGAAATGAGTCATGAAGAAATCTGAAATGGAAGATGCAGCATTGCCTGGCAGAGGATTTTCAGGAAAAGCATATTCCAGGCACACAATGTAATACAACACCCTTCAAATATAACTGAATAATTATATCTAATTGTGAGACCCAAGTCACAATGTCTCAGGAAATTTAAATCTAGATTTAAGGACCTATGCAAACAAGTTAGATGCCTACTAAATTAAAGCACCTTGGCTTACTATGCCTTTCTGTAAATCACTACAGTTTATCTTGAATACTTCTACTTTGGCTGTAGAAATTCACACTGTAGAGTACACACATCAAATCAAGCATTTTGGTTAATTTTTATACAATTCAAAAGCAGGAAAAGGAGCTAGATTTAATCTGCTTTATAACCTCTTTAATATTGACATATTAAATAAGACAAAAAGGACAGGAATTGAAGAAATCAGAATTATAGTGTAAGAGTCCCACTAGCAACACGTTATTTACATGGACTGTTTTATCGTACCACCGGCATTTCAGTGAGACGAGTCCATTCGGGAAACATGGCGCCATATCCTTTCACAACCAGAATGCTTACCGGCAGTCCTTAATTTGATTGTCAGCAATATTGCACTTGCAGAGCAGTTAACCCTGACAGGAAATGCATATGATGTACTAATATACAAAAAGTCTTATTGACATGAGTCTGCATCATCTTTGTAACAGCCCAAGGGAGCCACAGACAACATTTCCACATGCTCTATTGAAGATTGAGAAGGTGGTAGTTTTTGCTCCCACTTTCATTCCACAAAACCAGAACTGGATAGTTCTGCTTCTTACAAAAGCAGACGGGTAACAGTGAGAATCGCCCCCCTGCCTGGCTCAGAGCTCAGAAAGGAATTGTGTCTCAGCAGCTCAGTGCTCTCAGTGAGAAGTCTGGCACAAAGACAAAGCACTGGGATTATTCTGGTAAAATCACTGAAGTAGCGTGAGCTTTAGTTCTCCAAAAACACAGAGATCAGGTTGTGGGGAGCTGTTCTTGCTTGTAAGCACTTCCCAGATCATCTTACCTGAGTCAGAGCCATACACCTGTACTGAAAGCCTACAATAATATTTCTTTCTGCCTTTTTGAGATACACTTGAAGAGGCTTAAAACTGCAAATACTTTCACTGATATAAAACCACGTGAGAATCTAAAATCTGCACCATCTACCAATACAATTTTTGAAACAGTAATTTTATCGAATTAAACAGCAATATACTTTCAGTGTGGAAAGAAACTGTTCATAGGTAGCAACAATTAATAATAAAAACGCCCAAATTACGATTTTTTCACATGGAATTCAGTGAGTATATTTTTAAATTCTATGCCCTAATAACCAACAATTCATTGTAAATACCTGACATCCATACCTAGAGTTGAATCATCTGAAATTTTGGACATGCTTGTCTCACAGATACAAAGATTTCATCTGAAGAATGGACCGTTCAGCCATTATACGATTGCATACAATCAAACACCTAGTAAAGCACTTTCCCTAAAATCATCTATAGCATATTTTTTAAGGAAATAAAACTCTTTCTGTAGAAATCCATAAAAGCAGATACAGACTTTCCCTGCCACTGGTTTTCATATGATGATGTCATTTTCTTAATGCTTTTCTTGTAATTGGTCAATTATCAGTGTCAATTTGGTGACTTCTCTTAAAGTATTGGAATTACATTTCTACATACTTAATGTATCTATTCCAGATGGTACTACAAAGACAAGAAAGTGGATTATAAAGATACTGCTCATTCATTAACTGGAAATATAAAACAAGACCTTTTTTTAAATTAATATGTCTCTGATGTACTGTCTAAAGACACTGAGCCCATGAATTAGTATTTATATAAATTCTTATAAATTTTCCATTATAATGTTTTGTATAAGAGTAATGAAGCAAAGGAAGATTTAGACAAATGGTGTCAAAATTACAGTTTTTAAAATTTAAAAAAGAAAAAGCGTGATCTGCACAGAATATTCAAATTGGCATTCAGATTTTTAATTACTGACCACAGAGGTTTTAGGCTTTGATAGAATGAACATTCTGTTGATTGGTTGGAATTTTATACCTTCCATATACTCTGACCCCTACCAGGAGGCTAATAGCTATGTAAGAGCTATTTTATAACCACAAACAAGCATGAGAGCAAAGCCACATGATCTTTGTTCCTACCAGAGATGCAGGATTAGGTCAACATCTATGACTTTCTGAAAATGCAGCTTAAATGCATAGGCAGTTTATATAGGAAAGACAGATATAAATATATATATATATGTATCTTGAAGACAGGATGTAGAAAGGAATCTCTGCTTCCATGAGACAGTTAAGCTCAACTCACAAAAAGAAGTAACAGAAGTAATGCAAGTGCAGCACTAATGGTCTATACAGTGGGGGATCACAGAGGGAAATGCTCAATATGCATAAACTCCCTACAAAGCCTGAATCACTAAAAAAATGCACGTAGACGGTCCCTAGAAATGCAAAATATAAATATTTCCTTATTAAACTATGAATATGTAAGATAAAATTCAATTCATGCATTACCATTAGAGAGCAAAATATTTTTCAGGAATATAACAGAGGCTGGAAAAATGTAACACATCAGGTTTGCCAGTAACAATGTCGACTCAATATTTTTCCAGCACAGTTCCTTGTCTCTCACAAGGGATAGTAGAGTACTGTGTAACACTTTTATACCTGACAGTTTTTCTTGCAGGTGCATATAATCAATCTATTTGCCATTTCTTCTATTGCACTCCCAAAAGGATACACCTTTATTGGGCCTAAAAGCAAATGACATATTTCCACCTAACTGAACAGTCTCAGACACTTTCTTTATAAATAAGTTATTTTAGAAATGTTTCTGTATGTGATAAACTGGAAAAGGCTATCTAATCTGTGGTAAGCTAAGAACTATAGCCTCCAGGAGGAAGCATTAGGGAGCTGCATATTTTCACATAAAATGAAGAGCTGCATGTTTGCTGCTATACAGGCAGAAGCAAGACGTATGAAGGAATAAAAAAGTTACAGCAGAGGTGAGAGATTTCCAGAAATAATCCAGAAGAGTGAACTCCAATGAAAATGAAAATGCCTTCCTGCCCATTGTCAGAAAACACTGATCTTCTAACCAATTCTATATATAGTCTATGTTATTTGATGCAGTAGATACTGTATTTTCTGAACATACTTCCTGGAACACACTGAACTGAACAGATACTGATTCCAAATTCCAAGATGACCACAAACATTTTTTTGCTAATAAAGAACTATTTCAAAACTTGGTAGAATTCAACACAGGAAAAGCTTTTCAAGTTCACTGCCAGTGTCTCTAGGATTGGGTTTTTGAGTGTGATGACAGAATTCCAGCACCAAAAACTCATTAAGGACTATATAGTATGGACATCACACATGAAGTTACAATAAGCTAAGAAAATAAATATGTAACCAGCTGGAATCATAAGGAGTGCTATAAGTAAT
Source organism: Laterallus jamaicensis coturniculus (assembly GCA_022605575.1). NCBI lineage: Eukaryota > Metazoa > Chordata > Aves > Gruiformes > Rallidae > Laterallus > Laterallus jamaicensis. Next base: position 3,176,238 of record JAKCOX010000057.1, read on the forward strand.
TATTTAGGTAAAAATATAGTTTATCAGTCCACATTAAAAACTCAAACCAACAATTCTTGACTACTGCTGTTCCCCAGGATAGATTATCAGTTGTCTTGTGAATGTATTAGCAACACAAAATCCCCTATATACTCTTCGTTGATCTCTTGAGATCCCTTCCAACCCCTACAATTCTATGATTCTGTATATCTTAAGTATGGGGTGCAGGGGGAATTGGCCAGCACCTTTTCTTTGGTTAGTGG